>OZ026606.1:8767182-8774682 GCA_964020085.1 Micromussa lordhowensis
AACCAAAGTATAAATTTTTCTTTTTTATATATATATATGTTTTTAAGTGCTTTTGTTTTGTATAGTTTGAGATTATTCAAACTCAAAACAGAAGGCCAAACAATATACAGAAAACCTCACCGCAAAGTTACAAAAGTGGAATCAAAATTCTCGCTTATCCTGGGTTAGCTTAATCCGGCATTGAACCACCCGGCTCAGAGCTCCGTTTTCCGGCTTGGCTTAATCTATATATTCATTGAATTGCGAGGATCTTGCCGTACGTCATTCAACCGCGAACAAGCTTTTAGTCAGCGTGTAAAGCAATGTTCCTTTACATGCTCCAGAAGGGTGTTGCTGGTTTGGTTTACAGTGCTCCAGTTGAACCGTCCTGCTTGGAAGAAAATGGACCAGTCAAAACGTTAATCGAGACAGAAGGACTGTGCTGTATTTTGTCAACAGACCAATAACATCAAAGCAACTAGCTCTGCATAATTTGAATCCAAACGATTACAAGTTGTGGACGTCTGGGAAACGTTTTTTATTGCTTGAATTCGATCCGAAGAAAATGTTTTCGCCGCCAAGAATGGATTCTTCAGAACACAGATATTATACAGGCGTCGGTAGTAAAAAGAGTGAACGTACCGTTAGTTGCCCTCATTTGATTTCAAATTTAGGCATTAGAGCACTTTTTCCGTGTTTACATAGCCTCATCTAAACACGGGGAGGGTTGGGAGAATTCTCCCAGCCTCCCGAGTGTTTTGATGAGGCTATGTAAACACGGAAAAGTGCTATATTGCTTTTATAAGAACATTCTCAAAAATACGCGCGAATCTAAAACGTCACAACCGTATTTACGTACTCTCATCTAAACACACCTATCGACCAATGAGAGCGTGCGTAGTAGCTCATTTATTTTATAAATAGTTCTACTATATAAGATCATTTAAGGAGGCTGGCAAAAGTATCCAGCACTTTTCTAACAGCTATACTTTCAAGGATTAATACTATCACTGTGTACCAAGTGATGTTACAGTTTCGAGCCACCTTAATGTTACTGTTTTGTTTTCTTACAGAGCGGTGGTTCTCAGTTTAAGTATTCGCACTGTGTCATGCATGTATGTGCCGCAGTATTTAGGCCGGGCTTGCCATCATTGCAGTAACGTGATTTCTGGTGCTTGGTTGAAACTGAGACCTGTTTTTTTTTTTCGTTTGAAATAATTTTCAGGAATAACACGAAGGAGACGTTGAAACAGGATAATACTGAATGGTAAATAAACACCCATGAATCCCCAGCGTATTGTTTATGGATACCCGCGACACCTCAATTTATTGATGCCTGGATGAAACAAGAAATGACAGAAAAATGGGGAAAACACATGGCAACAAGTTTCTAGTGAGTTAATGGAGTGTCGACATCATTTTTAACAGATGGAAAATTGAAATGTGAATCGTTTTTCATGTTTAATGTGATGTTCTACGTACGAAAATATGTTTCGGATGACTGAATTCATTCATACTGATGACCTGTTAACTAAAACACGTTTCCCATAGGGTGAATGTTGACACTGGTATGACATCGGGGATTTATGTTATGTGCTACATGTTTCTTGTTTCTCTTCATTATCCCCAGCCCTTAGAGGAGCATTAAATCTCTATTTTCTGCTCGATATTCGAAAGTATTCATGATTGTCCAGTCATTCTTCCGCCGCAATTTATTATTTGGCTTTCGAAAACTTTAAAGCTGGTTTTCATTTGTAACGGAGTCGTAGTCGGAATTGTAGTCGGAAAAGTGAAAATCTAATCAATGTAGTCGGGAGCAGGCTCTTTATGCAATATTTGTACGCCTTTTTGTTATTTTTCACCTTTTTTTAGAGCATTCATCACCAATTTCTAACAGCCTTTGGCCCAGCTGTTTAATTTGAAAAACCTCTCGTATAAAGGCTGGTTTTCACTAGCGACGGAGTTGAAGTCATAGTCGTAGTCGGATTCGTGAGAGCGCTTATGACCTAGTGAAAATCGAAAATCAGAGTCGTAAGCGGAGTCACAAGCTTGACGGAATCGGAGTCAGAAGAATCAGAACAGTTCCATTTCTTCCGATTCCGTTTACGACTCCGTTGCTTGTGATCCAGTAAAAACTGAATTGTCGGATTCAGAAGCAGAAGCGGAAGAATAAAGCAATCGCAGTACTCGATTCCGGGCCTTGTGATTGGTTGGTAATGTAGCTATAAAATTTCACCGTTGTCAGCAAATCGCGAAAGTAGCGGCTTTTCCTATGTAACGACCACCACAAACGCAACTTGACGTATCATGAGAAACAGAGGGAAATAGATAACAAACGGCACCAAAATGATCTGGCATTGTTTATTTCCGATGACTCTTATTTGGAAGACAACATATATAACTTCATTTCTCTACAATATGAATTATTTTCTACAAGAACTATCCTTTTTGTCTCTGTGCTCGAAAACTTCTCTATGTTGTCAAGTTGAATGGACCCTACATGCGATGTGAAATTAATCCTAAATCCCAGAGAAACGAGGAACTTTGCATTCCTATATGTTCTGTATTATGCTTTGTCAAGATATGTATCTTGTCTTTTGTGAACTGACGACTGATTTGAACTCCTAACTGTACTTTGCTTTGTCAAGATTTGTCTTTTGTGAAGTGACTGATTTGAACTCACAACTTGACGCAAAGAATGAAAACCCTACTTGGCAGGTGCTTGTACCAACATGCAAAAGGCTGAACAAAATTCCACTTTTCGTTTTCGTGTGGACAGAATTCCATAATTCCTCATCAAATTCGGACAAGTGTTTAAATATCTCTTGCTTTATACACTCTGATGTTTCGTACGTGGATGTCTTTGTGATTGACGTAAATCTCAGAATCAACTACACCTCATAGAAATCGAGGGCGAATAACCTAACTGTTATAGTAGAATTCTAACTGAAATTTCCTTCAAATAACGATTCCAGATATATCTGGTGTTAGTATTAAACTTCACGCTTTAGAGAATTCGCGCGGACTGAATTGTCAAGACATTCACAGCAGTTGTGTACTCGTGCTTATCAGTCTCTTTAAAAAAATTCGAGCTTTTTTAATTCAAGAAACGTTGCAATTTTGTCGACCACACGTGGCAATGCAATGGCTCAGCCAATCAGATTACAGCATTTGCGTTAGTATACTAGCAAACGTTCAAGGGCTTCAATCTGTCAGCTAATGGTACTTCATTTGCTTCACTACAGACTTGAAAGAGACCAAGCCGCTCCCGGCGCAAAACTATAGAGCCACCTTAAATTTTTGAAAATTTAAGGTGGCTGAACCTACATTACATATTTTTTTTTAAAAAAGTTGCAAAAAGTTGCATCTTATCATGCTTTTCATAATTCGATAATAAAAAATGGGGGTCACCAAGCTCGTTTTAGAGTTCAAGCGCTCAAAGCTAAAATTAAGGGAGTTTTTAGCAGGTCATATTGTTGCTATGGTAACCAATTGTGCCATAAAATTGACAGCAACATGTTCACCAATGATTGGGCAGTGTTTTGGTGCCACGATTTTTGCGTTAACTGATAAAGAGTGGTTATAACGACCCATCAAATTTACGTCATGGAAAGTGCTGGAAACAGTTTCGAGCCACCTTTATGTTACTGTTTTGTTTTCTTACAAAGCGGTTTTCAATTAGGTGGCTTAGTTTAAGAAATAACACGAACAATCTGTCAGCTAATGGTTCTTCATTTGCTTCAGGTTGGATCTGGTGAAAGGAAAGAGCGTTGCGAGATTCCCGTAATTTTCACTACAGAATGGATTGAAAGAGACCAAGCCGCTCCCGGTGCAAAACTATTGAATTAACCCAGAAAAACCGCGCCTGACACTTATCAGCCAGAACAATTACAACATCCGTCGATCAGTTTTACACCTGGAGATGCTGGCACAACACCTTGTTGCATCGGCAGGCCCATTTACAAGGAAGTATATTGCTACCTTCTCCCAAGCACAAGAATAGGTTTGGTTGGCTTGGTATAAAGGTCACGACACGAGCACTTATGCGAGAATTACTCGTCTCCATTAATCCACCTTTGAACTAGCAAAGTCAGGAAAATACCCGTTGTTGAGAAAGGAAACACCGAAATGTGATGAGATGAGAGGGTCATTGAAGTGAATACTTCACTAATTTTCACAACTTGAATAATTGTTTTATTCAAAAACAATTACAGAATTCATTTTTCAATTTTCTTACAAACCTCTAAAGCTGTCTAACTAGCTGAGTTAATATTAATTACATTTATATCATTGTAATAAAATACAACAAGGAGAGATAACATGTGACAGCTATCAACAACCCTTCACCGTCTTATCTTGATATTCAAAGTTAAACATGCCCTCCCCACCAACTTGCTAGCCACTGATTACGTATCACTTACATCTATTCATTCATTAAAAATAAACTTGATAAAGATATTAGGCGAGGTCCACACCACACCGGAGAAATTTGAAAACGTAGCTTTATTTCTACGGTTAGGCCTACCGTCCACAATAATCTGTCACGAAAACGGAGCTTTTCGAAAACGCTCTTCAAACCGGAGGGATTTGAAAACGCCGGCTTTTCGTTTTCGTGTGGACGGAAAACATTTTGAAAACGATGACCTCACGATAATCATGTGATTTCCCTGCTCGAGTTTTCCTCAAACACAAATCCAAAATGACCGGTGATTGTTACGCTTTTAATTCCTTCGGCATTGTGTGGACGGAAAGCATTTGATGCGTTTTCAGAGTGAAACCTCCGTTTTCAAATTCCTCCAGCGTAGTCTAGACGTAGCCTTAGACTTGTCTATGCATTTAAACAATACTCTGTTTTCGGAATTTAACGTTTTCGTGACAGCTCGTGTATTGCGTTGCATATTATGTCAGAGTTAATGCTGGTGTTCATTCTAACCATTTGTGACAACTTTCTGTTTTGAAAGCTTGACTTATCTGCTTTATTTGAAAAAAAAATTAATTATGGTAAGGGGACGTTGCCAATAGCCTGTAAAAACAGAAATCTCTTCTCAGCCCCTTACTTTCTTCATCCCAAAGAACCTTTCTTTCCAACATTACAAACTAAAAATGGCTATTTCATTAGTAAGTACAGTTTGATTTTCAGATATATTCTGAGGGTTGTGCAAAGAGCAATGACAGCCTAGGTTGTTAACTAGTCCTAATTCTACTAAATGATCAAAGTACATGTGTGATAAAATTCTTCAAGCTCCTCTGTAACGCTTTCACTTACCACCTCAGATAAAATTTCCAACTGCTTTAAATAACAGCACCAACAACAGAAAAATTGACCATGAATGCCACGAAAATCAAAGCCACTTTTTATTACGTCTGTTATTCTCAACTTGCAGTCACGGATTTGATTCAAATTTCAAACGCTAAAGTGAATAGTAGTTTACGTATCTGATGTCAAATGCTGATCGAACCTTGAAAAAATTCAATCACTTGTTTTCCATTTTGCAATTTTCTTGCATGTTCTATAAACAGCCGGTTTCCACCCTGAGCACAAAGCAGCTTGCTTTCTTGCATGCCACACTCCCTACAGAGATTCGTATGGTGTGGCGGACTTGCAGCTGTGCAAAAATCTGGAACTAACAAACGCTATATGGAGTAATGTCTTCAGCTACTGACAGCCTTTCTGGGTGAAAGCTCAAAGTTTGCTCCTGTGGCGGAGGAATCGAGTGCACTGCAAAGAGATGTCCGTAATTCCAGGCCAGACAATCAAATAACTTTGCACAACGAAGCAAAGATAGGTTTAGCAACCAAGGAAACATACCCATTTGCAAAAGTCTACAGATTTAGGCTCTTACTTGGTGTAGAACACACAGCTGACGTAAAACAGAAGAGAACAAAAAGACAAAAGAATGAGGAAAACAATGAAGACAACAGGTATATGAGGCGGTTTTCTTTCGTGACGTTTACTGTGTCTTCTACACCAGGAAGGAACCGTGTTTTAGAAGCGTGTAGTCAAGTTCCTACTAAAAATAAGGTTACAAAATTCGGCCTGGTAGTTTACTTCTCTTGAGATAATTGATTAATTCAATTATTCTCTCACTTAATTCTAGCTATTATTATCCAACTCTGCTTCGTAGAG
This sequence comes from Micromussa lordhowensis, assembly GCA_964020085.1. Taxonomy (NCBI): domain Eukaryota; kingdom Metazoa; phylum Cnidaria; class Anthozoa; order Scleractinia; family Lobophylliidae; genus Micromussa; species Micromussa lordhowensis. The sequence continues at coordinate 8,773,289 of OZ026606.1, forward strand.
TACAAATATCGCGCGAAACGAGTACAAATATCACACGATATTTGTACTCGTCTCATTCCTCCCGGCCGCGTGAAGTTCAAAACCTTGGCAAGTCAGAATTTTGGGAAAAGAAATCGTTGGATAATAAATCTCTTATTAGACGTTTTGGTGTGTAGTATCGCTGTATATTTTTACTCGTTGTTTGTATTTTGACTCGCCCTACGGGCTCGTCAAAATACCGCACAACTCGTAAAAATATACAGCGATACTACACACCAAAACGTCTAATAAGATATATATACCCAGGCCCCTTTCAATTCTGAAGTGGACCATGGCTTGTGAGCCATCTTTGTAACAATACCAGATTTTTCTTTCCAATGGTAGAGTTGTTTCTAGCCCTTACTATGCTGTATGAATCTCAATTTAAAGAATTCTTGTACCTACCGACTCTTTAATACAAGTTAGACTAATATCTGTACAGTTCTACTCAAGATTGTGATTTCTCAGAACAACACGATCTCTTTGGCTGTTCTTCAGCTTGTCTGGGTCGTAGAAGGGTGCGGTTTGCAGAGTGAGGTTCTGATTGTTCTTGAGGTAGTCTACGAGCTAAGTAGGAGATAGGTTATATTAAATGTGAATCTGCGACAGCATGTACATCTTTTAAGGCATGAAGCCTTCCTTCCCCCTTTAGAAATGGCTTTGCTGAACAAAGAATGTAAGTGTCAAAAATTTCCGTCTTTTTCTGGAGCTACTGTACAGAGCTACTTCATTATATATTGAAGTGAGAATGGGCCTATTGTCAGCACTTCATGCCTCGCCCCTTTTAGAAGCTCTCAATCTCATTATAAGGCCAAGTGCTCCATACCATTCATGGAGATTATCATGGTTTCTGTAGGAATTAAAGCTGCTAACTAGACGTATTTCTACCCCCCACCCCCCCTGGATGGGATGCTAGTCTATTGCAAGGTTACCCACTAATATTAAATGAACAGGTTCCAATATCACACCTGGGTGGAGAGAGGTACTGTAAGAGTAAGTGTCATGCCCAAGAACACAACACACTGTGACTCAGCCTGGCCAGGGGTCGAACCCAAATAACCTGATTCAGAGTTCAGCATGCTAACAACTAATAAAACCACAACATCTCCCTGCTACTGATGTCATAAACTTCTACAGTTATTTTAGCTGTTTAGGTGAGATATGAATAATGAAGAAAACATGAACTCACACAACTCTTCAAAGAGCCAGTGAACATTCTTGTTTGTGCGAGCACTTGTCTCTACAAATATTGCTTCCACGCTATTGGAAAACTCCTCTGCTACTTCCTCCAGAACCTAAGGAGGAACACCATGAATTGCATGCATACATACATTCAATATGTCAGTTAAAAGCTATGTGAATAAGGATTCCTAAAA
>OZ026606.1:8779682-8832182 GCA_964020085.1 Micromussa lordhowensis
CTTGAGACGCGAAGTGAATTATTTAAAAAACAAGTCCGGTGACACCACATTTCTGTTTTAAAATTGGGTAGTGTAGACTTAAAGAAAACTACTGGTAAAATTTTAAAAAATTCTCTGGACCGGATTTATAGCCATTCAGAAATTACGGTTTTTAGCAAATACATAAAATCTACTCCAGAGAATTTTTTTAAACTCTCTGTAATTGCTCCCATTTTCATGTAAAACTGGATAAAACTAAGAAAAATAGGGGTCACCGAGTTAATTTTTGCGCTATTAGCGTTAGAAGCTCCATGATGGTTCTTATTTACAACTATATGCTGTTGCTATGGTAATGGCTGATGACGTCACGTGTTTATGTTTCGGTTCACTGATGATCGAGCTAGTATCTGTTACTAAGAAATTGTAAGAAAAATTATTATCTTGTTTTAATGAATCCCTCAAATGTAAAAGTCCCAGAAAACCTAAAAACTATCGTGAGCCTCCTTAAACTCGAAATACAAAAGAATATTTTCCCTTGAACGAGGCAACAAGGGCTAATTTGCAAGCAAACAAAAGAACACTAAAATGGCAGCCATTTTGGAATAAGGCGTATTATTCACAATTCATGACATTGCCCCTTTAAAAGAGAAGCATTGATTGATCCTATAGAGTTAGCTGCTAGAGACTAGGTAATAAATACACACCTCTCTTTGATCAGCCTTGTCACACTTGTTACCAGCAATAGCTATAAGGATATCGGGGGGACCATATCTTGACAGCTCTTTAATCCAATTTTTTAAAGCATGAAATGAACTCTGAAATTCAAGAGCGGATGCACAATCATTTTACTTGCGTTTATTTACTTGCTTTAATTCGTTTTAATAATATTGAAGAAGACCAGTCCGCAGTCTACTTTCAGTTTCTAATTTCAACCAAATTAAAAACAAAAAAACAAAAAAGAAAGTACTGTAATGCTCAAAATGGTTTTACCCAAAGACCTGAAAGTTAGAACAAGTTCCTTGATATCGCATACTTATTACCTACTGTAAATGTTGTGGTTTACTGGAAATATACCTCTTCAATGTGAAATTCATAGGAATCTACATTGAGGACCAAGTACCCCTGACTATTTTTGGACAGTTGTTTGAACAAACAGTCAGTTAAAATGGAAAGCGATAGATTATTCTATCTAAATAGAAAATTACACGGTGGCTTAAAGTGCCCATATCGTCAAATTTTTTATTTTCTTATCTGATTCTATATATCACCCTATGAACTTCTGCGAAAGAAAAATTCGATTTGGATAAAATGCAATCTTTTTTAGAAGTTTTAAAATCGTTCAAATTTGCCGCCATTTTGGTCCACCATTCGCACCAGTCTTCCCTTCGTTTTGAATGAGTTGTGACGTAGATTAAGGAACACGTGACTTCAGGCTTAACTCATCTCACTTGTTTTACCTCTGTAAATGTAAGCTAGTAGCTCATACAAAATGCTGGAAAGGAGCATTTTGCATGGACTACGAAGCTAAATTTACAGAGGTAAAACAAGTGGGATAAGTCAAGCCTGAACTCACACGTTCCTGAATCTACGTCACAATTCTGAGCATGTCGATGCTGTGATCAGCGGCACGGGTCGACCGCAAGAAAATAGGATTTTCAAGTTTTTAAAACTTCATTAAAAGATCGCTTTTTATCCAAATCGAAAAATTTTTTCGCAGAAGTTCATTGCATGAAACATAGAATCAGATGGCAAAATAAAAATTTTGGTGATATAGGCACTTTAAAGATAATTATGAATTATATTTTCTTGTGATAACAACAATATTGTAAATGTTCCCATTTAATTGTAAATATAATTATTGTTTTTTTTGCCACTTGGAAATAAATTTGATATCTTCACATCATTCTGTGATCATAACCTATTGGTTTTAGCCTGTGTACAGCCAGCCCCGCCCCCTCCCCTAAAAAAAAAAAAATTGGGGAGTTAGACACAGTGTATCTGTGTATCGGCGTCACTAATCGTGTTCTGAAATTATCGTGAATAGTTCACAGGCCAACAGGACTCCTACAGTTCATGGCATTTGTGACTTTGCTGTCTGACTTTGCTCTATTGATTTTCGATTTCTTAATCTTTCTTTGCTTCACATGTGTTTCTGAAAGGCACTTTATGCCTTGTTATTAGGAGGAATTTTACGTATAGTGGAGCCGTCTGACTGTGTAATAGTAATTTGTTTTAAAAAAAAGAGGTCATAGGTCTGCACGATTTCCGCTGTTGTTGCATAGCCTGACACGTCTGTGTTGTGTGATGCCACGCCCAGCTGTTTAATTACAGGTACAATATGTTGCTTCTCATCACGTCATATTTATCTTTGTCTGGCTTCCAAAAAGTTCCAAAACGCTATTCTTGCATCAATTTGATGGAGCTTTTGTCACTCGAGTTTGATGTTTAGGTTTATACCTCCTTTGTTCGTTCTGACACCACAAGACACCACGTGGATCAAATGTAGCTGCTTACGCTCAAGTCTGTTGACTGTTTTGCGCGTTGTATATACCATTAGCTTTGTTCAGGCCATAGTTTTGATCCTGCATGTTGATCTCATCAGTTGCCGGTATTTAATTTTCTGTATGTACCGGTAGTTCTGTATGTAGCAACTTGTAGATATGTGAGAATGTTAGACATTCTGTAGCTTGGGATAAACCTTTGAGGCGGATCGAAATTGTCTGGTTCCTATAACCCGTGACTAACCCGCGTGGTATTTGGAGAAAATGATTGGTTAACCAATTAAAAGACAGGAAATGTCCTATGCAGATTAGTATGACAACCAATTGGCGTATGTTCCAAACATTCCAAGAACACCACCCTGAGTGTGGAACATGATTAATGACGGCGCTGCACAGACATCTCTCTCCCCAAATTTTTTGAGGGGAGGGGTGGTTGTACACAGGCTACCTATGTTCTTGCAACATTATTTAAATGGTGAAATCAATAGCCTTGACTAACACTAGGGTTTTATCCACTATGCAAGTGATTGAACTTAACATGCACAGACTTGAGGTTTGAGTCACTGTAGTTAAGGTTAAAATAGATATGAATAACTGGTGCCTGTTCACTACTGATGTTGAATTGTGACTTACCTCACTTGTTATATCATAAACTAAAATGGCTGCAGCAGCATCTCGGTAATAAAGTGGAGCTAGGCTCTTAAACTAAACGTCAAAATAAGAAATACAAATTAGGTAAAAAAAAAATGAAAGTGGGACTATTTGATATACAGCTGGCTGTGTTTAATATTATTCTTACATGTACCATACCCTGATTCATGGAAAAAAAACTCACATGAGTTTGAGTTTGTGTCCATTTAACATTTAAAAATTTGTATATACGTTTTGATAGGATTAGGTTAGTTTATTTTAAACACACGACCCCACAAGCTATACTGCTTTAAATATATTGTGTATAAATAAAGATTATGTATGTATGTACATAAATGTTATCTTATCAACTGCATTTCCATCCAAGCCAAATAGATCTAAGCACAGAAATGAGTCCCCTTTTGATGGAGAATTCATTCTCTGAGACCCTAAACCTGCAGCTAGCCCTCTCTTCAAAGTTGGTAAGCAATGGATCAGGTTGATCAGTTGATTCCTCTGAGTCACACTTATTTGCTTGATGGAAATAAAGTTCCTTGACTTTACAAATAATGCTATTCCCAACATGTCCAGTGTCGCGTTCCCCAACCCCGGTGTTTGAGAATTAGGCAAACGCCGTTTCAACCAAGTACCACGATTCTAACAGTCGCATTGGTGTTTATTACATCTCTCTTTCATGGCACACGATGGAAAACTAAAATCACAGTAATCAAAAAATGTAGTCACGAAAACGGCGAAATCTATAGGAAAACGAAACGAAACGAGAACTTACACTGTCCTACTCCAGGGTGAGCTAAGGTAGTATTGTACTTGTGGATTTCAGAAAGAATATCCGACTATACTCCAAACTGAGCGTTCTCAAAGTCCAAGAATAATTGAACATGAAAATATACCGAGTCAAACCTGATCACATGAGGTTGAATAAATGACTAATTGTTGAATATTGATAACAAGTCCGGTTGTAAGCGTGACTCGCGTCACATCCAGACTGGACCATCCACACTTCTCCGTTAAGTTATGTCCTTCAATTTGCACATATTGTCACAGAGCTGGTCAACCAGATTTAATTTAATAAATACAAAAGCACAGGTAATCCACACCTTTTTTATAATTATACAAATAAGTGGCTGTCTCAGCATACCATTATTTGCTCAGATTAATTGGTGACTCCCTGATAATACTATTTATTAAGTGTTAATAATACAGTTACCATAAAAGTAGGCTAATAGCAATCTTTTGTAGAAATCTTAATTCTATATAATAAATGAAAAGCTTATAAATGTACATACTCTCTCCTGTCCAGCAGTGTCCCAGATATTAAACTTGAATGCTTGTTCTCCCACAAGCATCATTTTTGTCATAAAAGCAGCTCTGTGAGACACAATAAGCAATAATTCCCAGTAAGATTTATAACAAAAGTGACACAGTCAGGCAAAGTACATATAAGTACACACACCATAGGAAAATTAGAGTCAAAGCCCACGAAGGAATTACTCTTCCCCATTTCTCACTGCTCCCGTTTGTAGTTCTACTGTGACTAAACAGAAGCACTCAAATGCAAAATCCCACTGGTTATGTAGGCTATAAGAAAAATGTTCTGATTGTCTAACTTTGTTTCCACTTAACCTGACTTATTGGATTTGAGTATATAGAAATTTTTGGCTGATTTTACAAGGCTTCTCTTTCGTCACAGATAGGATGTCAGTGGAAGATAAGAGATGTGTATGGATACTTAAAAGCCTTTGTTTGTTGTTATTGATTTTATCCCTCATCTTAGGTGTAGTACCGGTATTAGCAGGTGTAATAAACAGTTGACCCTTTCCAGGATAAGTTACTAGCAATTACTAAATCAACTGAAGTACAAAGTACAAATCTTTTGAAGACTCTCCTTCTTAAGTGACAAAATCCATGGAAAAGTACTATTACTGTGATTTGGTTACTGTGGGTAAATAGGCAAATAAAAATTTTATTATTATGTTTATTATGTTATAAAGAATTAGCTAGAATTGCACTGTCATTTGATGTTTTCTAGCTGAACCATAATTTTTAGACAAGTTAATGTTCCAATCCCCCTCCACCCCTCTGGCTCAAATTCCCCACCCCCCAAACACCCATCAAAGGCAAGATCAACCAGTCAAATGCCAGGGGTATGTCCCATCGCTGGAGGGGTGGGGTATTTTGGTATCTCTATTTGATTGATACACTGCATCCCTTGTAACCAGACTAGGGGGGGGGGGGCTTTCCTTTGGGAGGATCGAGATGAGGGTTTACTCTGATCATGGCACATCAAAGAAACCAACTAATCCTTGCAGATAATATCATTTGAAGCACCACAATGCGAGTGACCATTGAGTATAAATCCAGATCCATAGCATCCCAAAGAAATGTAAACTAACCCTAACAGAGTGGTTCACGTACAAAAACAAACAAACCTTAGCTTCATTGTTAAATTTTAAAAACTTTCTGTCAAAATTAAATTACTAAATTAAAAATACTGGTCATTTTGAATGATAATTTATGCAGTATTTTCAGACAGAGGGCTTCCTTCCCGCTGCTTGTATTCTTAACTTTATTCTGAACCTTATCATTATTATATCAAGGGCTGTTTAAATAATCAATTACTGTTCAACAACACTGTGTACAAACAACAAGTTATACTAACCCAATGGTGGGGGGCGAGGAAGCATTAAATGAATCAGAAACGAACCGATGGACCAAACATGACTTTCCCACACCCGCATCCTACAATACAAACACAGACAATTAAATAAAATCACTTTCAATGACATTTAGCCACGGTACGTAGTAAAAACTCACGAATAGAAAAATTATTTATGATACGGTATTGTACTGTCCTTACCCCTAAAAGACAGAGTTTTATTTCTCTGATCGAGCCTCCGGGACTTTGGTACGCTCGATGCATGTTCCGACTCAACCTTTACCTTTACCTGCAACAGTTTTTCCCTTTAGTCATCGAAACATTTTCCTCCTTAAACGAATGTCAAAGGCGAAAGCACTCATTCCAAAACTTCGAAGAAAGATCTTCCTTTTCGAGGGATCTGGGTAGGACTAGTCAAACCCCGATGCATTGTGGGCTTCACTGGGATTTTCAATATGGCGGCAAAACGCGATAAGGTAAATAACAACACTTCTCTCAGTTCAATCTCTTCTTTCTAACTTAAAAATGTACCATTTTTGTTCCAGCAAACAACTCTTAACTGGAAACCAGTCCAGAGAAAACCGTTGTAAGTATTCAAACACCAAATCACTGTCGTCTGTACTTGTTTAGATTTTTAAAGTTGTTTCGATCCTGTAAAATATTATTTTAAAATTAAGGCTTAACTGTTGCGAAAGAACCTGTAGTTTAACCTTTCTTTTTTTTAATTACAAGTGACAACAGCCGTGTCATTCGATTCAAGTGTTCGCTGCAAAATACTATTTTAGATGTCCTTCGCTCAAAAGGTTGGACGGAAATCCGAGAGTAAGTTAACCATTTTTTTTTTGTCATGATACGTACACAATTTTGTAATACAACATTTAAGTGCGCTAGCCATATTTTTAGATGCGTGATTTTGTTAGTGATATTTCTTTTTATTCTGTATAAATGACAAACGATATTATGTAGTTGTTAACCTTAACTAGTTACCATAGCAACCAGGGTGCATTCCATGCATATCACATTTGCCAAAATATACACCACCAGCAAAGGTTTAACATTACAAAATGCAGAGATGCCAACCTAAAAAAATAGAAATCCAAGAGATCGCCAAGTTTACTTTCTTGACCCTAAAAAAATTGTTGTGAAAATATGTGGAGTCCTGCTAAATTTTGAGCCACAAAAATGCGTCAAATATTTTCCCCCAATTTGCCAAAAAATCAAACAAATTAAGTGTGAAAAAGGTACTTTCATTGGGAACCTTTGTATCTGGAAGGTTTGGTGACCCATATGGGAAGTTGAGAGTTTCTCCCTGTATTCAGGAGACTCCCAGATAGTCTGGGATTTCTCACTTTTGTTTCACACTGTCAAAAAACAATACATGTAGAAGTGGCATGAAACAAATTCGGAAGTCTATCTGCGTTCACAGGCTAGGTTGAGTTGGGATATAGGTGCCATTGCTTTCCACGGGGTTAGTTTGGATATTTTCTGGCTCCACACAGTGGAAAATCTAGATAATTAAAATAAGACATGTAAACGGTATGAATACAGCAGACGTATGTCATAGACTCTGAATGATTGACTGACAGGGAAGGTGAATGGGATTTCTACTGGTGTGATGTGGGTTGGATGAGAGAGAACTTTGACCATATGTACATGGAAGAACATGTCAAGATCTGTCACTTCAGGAATCACTACGAGGTACAAAACTATTATGATTAAATCAATTTTAACATACAGTTTCCTTTAGTTTTTTAACAGGTTGTTGAGTTTGGATAAGATTGTTGTGAGATGTAAAATGGTTAACGGTAATATGCATATCATTGCAGTTGACTCGAAAGAACCTCATGGCGAAAAATATGAAGAGACTGAAGAAACAAATAGAGAGAGAATTTGGAAAACTTGAAGCTGCTAAGTATCCTTGCATTAAAATGTCCAGTGCATCAAATAACATCTCATGTTTGCCTAATTGTGCCAGTAGGAGCATAAAGCTGCTGTCCAGCAAATGATCTCTGCGATCAATTATTTTCCAATTTAACGACTGTCATTTGCAATGTTTCATTTGACAATGGCAGCTGACTGTTACAAAGCTGCAAGGATATGTAACAGCCTGTCATTGGATAATAGCTGCCCAAAATTGTGCTTCTTGAAAAGCACATCCGGTGGGACATTACTCAGCGAGTCTTTTTCAATCCACCATCCTGCAACTATCTTTACCTCAATTTTGTCATCCTGCCCCAGTCAGGATGTTTATCCCAATCCCACCCAGTTGCAGTTCTCTGTGTGACGTCCATAAGTGTGACGTTTTGTTTTTCCCTATCCTGCCATCCCGCATCCTGCCTGCCAAAATGAGCTAATTCTGCTCTTGCAAAAGTATTTAAACACACCACCATTAAAATTTCTGCCATCCCGAATCGGGCCATCATTTTCACTCTTATTCCGCATCCCGTTAAACCTAGGTTGGATTGTCTACACCCCCAACTGCATTTAACTTAACATGTGTAAGAGACCACGTCCGGTAAACATAAACTGAGAGCTTTATTCTAAGAGTAGAACTACAGCCATGTTGAGGAACCGAACAACAACAACGAGCACATGGAAAAGCTTGACTCTGATTGGCTGAATAACAATGAAGTATCGTTACACCCTTCCTTGTTTCAAAAAAGGAAAACTAGTCACGGGTTGTAAACAACATAACTAGTAAACAGAAATAAAGCTAGATTTCTAAACAAAAGTGTCCAAGTTCTTAGCTTTGTAACAAACAGTAAAACAAATGTCATTTAGTCAAAACAAAGTCCTTAAGGTGACTAGGTGGTCTTGGGGTACGACCGCTGCGGGTAACTGGACGATCAGCTGGCGGTTTCGGGGCTGGAGGCTGTTCAGGCATGTCCAGTAGCTTGGGACTACTCTCAGGTTTCTTGGAACAGGTTGCTCCTCGAGCTCCTTTGGGTGGTGGTAACTCTGCAGGGGCACTGGTTTTCGGAGGAATGACAGTTGATTTGGAACTGGTGGTACCTTCTGGTGGTACAACTGGGTCCTGTCTGGCATATGGATGGGCTCAGGGCTACCCCCAGTGCATGCTGGTTCCATGCTGTTCCTCAGGTGTCGACGATTTCTCCTGAAAATCTTTCCATCCTCAGTCCACACTTCATACGATCTCACATCCACTTGCTGTTCGACGCGGGCTTTAAACCATTGTCCAGATCTATCAGCAGGCTTCACACGAACAATTTCTCCTGTGCCCAAAGGGGGAAGTTCCTTGGCACTGATGTTGTAGTGCTTGGCTTGGATTTGCTTTCTTTTCAAGAGCTTTCCTGAAATGTTCTCAACAATTTTGGGTTTGAGCAGCTCACTGGTCGTAGGAATCAGTGTCCTTGTGCGACGGCTGAACATCCTTTGTGCTGGAGAGCTTTCTAGGCCTTCAGTGGGTGTATTTCTCCATGTCAACAAGGCTAGGTAGAAGTCTGATCCAGCTGCGTTGGATTTCTTTAGCAGACCTTTGACTATTTTGACTGCATTCTCTACCTTGCCATTACTTTGCGGGTAGTGAGGAGAGCTTGTAACATGTTCTATGTCATAGCTGGTCATGAACTGCTGAAATTGATAGGAACCGTAGGGAGGACCATTGTCACTCATCAACTTGTTGGGGATCCCATGTGTGGAGAAGTGTTTCTTCAGGAGGTGGATCACTTCCTTGCCAGTTTTGTCCTTCAGTAGGTCAATTTCAAAGTAGCTGGAATAGTAATCTACTGTACAGAGGTAGTCTCTGCCATCAAAGTGGAGGATATCACATCCAACAGTTTCCCACGGGCGATTTGGAATCTTGTGAGAGATGAGAGGTTCCTTCTGTTGGTCATTCTGATAGGTGGCACACACATCACACTTTGCTATGTAATCACGCAGGTTAGCATTCATATTGGGCCAGTAAACGGTTTCACGCGCACGTCTAAGGCAGCCTTCCACTCCTGTGTGGGCTCCATTCAGTCGTTCACGTATCTTGGCCCTTAGGCTGACAGGGATTATGCATCTCAGGCCTTTGAACAGTATTCCATCTTGGACAGTAAGCTCATCTCGCACCATGTAGTATGGGTGGAGTTCTAAGGGTAGGGTTTCTTTCTGATCTGGCCATCCCCTCAGGATTACTTGAGTAAGGCTCTGAAGTACTGAGTCAGTAGCAGTTTCTCGCTGAATTTCTGCTAGCTGGGGTTCTGAAATGGGTAGGAAGTCAACTGCATGGATCCGTTCGGTCTCCTCTTCAGCTGGGGATCTGCCTGTTGTTGGAAGATAGGCACGCGACAGGGTGTCGGCCAAATACATTTCAGGACCAGGCTTATAACGGATCTCAACATCATATTGTTGTAATCGCAGTAGCAGCCTCTGCAGACGTTTAGGGGCTGTCGCTAATGGTTTCTTGCAGATGGTCTCCAAGGGCTTATGGTCAGACCACAGTACGATTTTCCTGCCATAAACATACTGGTGGTTGCGCTCGACACCAAAGACTTGTGCTAACAGTTCTTTCTCAATTTGAGAATAGTTCCGTTCGCTTGTGGTAAGAGCTCGACTGGAGTATGATACTGGCTGGCCATTCTGCATTAGGACAAATCCTATACCATTAGCTGATGCATCACCTTGGCCTTCAACTGGCTCACTGGAATTGAAGTATCGCAGAACTGGAGCTGAAGTGACGGCTTGTTTCACATTTTCAAAGGCTTTCTCCTGTTCTGCTGACCAACTCCACTCTACGTCTTTGTGGGTAAGTCTTCTCAAGGGTTCACACAGCTCTGAAAGTTGGCTTAGGAACTTGGACAGGTAGTTGGTTAAGCCCACAAGTCTTCGGACTGCTGCTACATCACTAGGTCTTTCCATCTTCAGTATGGCTTCAACTTTACTTGGGTCTGGTTTAACTCCTTCAGGCGTCAACACGTGGCCAATAAAGGTAGTTTCTGTGCACTTAAGCTGTAACTTCTCTCGGTTGAGCTTCAGATTTCTCTCTCTGCATCTCTCTAATAGCTTCAGTAAGTTGGCATCATGGTTTCTCACAGCCTCTTCTTTACAAGCACCACGACCGGTTATTAGGATGTCGTCTGCTACCTTGTAGATTCCTTCGAGGCCTTCTAGATTCTGATCCAATTTGCGCTGAAAACATTCTGGAGCAGGAGAGATACCAAAGGGCATCCTCAGATATCGGTAACGACCCCAGGGAGTCTGGAACGTAGTCAACTTGCTGGAATCTTCGTCAAGCTGAATCTGTAGGAATCCGTCCTTCAGATCTGCTTTTGAGAACACCTTGACATCGGCCAACTCGGGGAGGATGTCTTCTATCACTGGGAGCGGATAATGGCTTCTCTTGAGGGCAGTATTGAGGCGCTGCGGATCGATGCACACCCTTAATTTGCCATTTGGTTTCTCTGTGACTACAAGGCTAGACACCCAGTCTGTGGGCTCTTCCTCTCTCTTTATCACATTGGCTCTCTCTAGGCGGGTTAGCTCTTGCTTCAGCCTTTCTTTTAGGGAGAGTGGCACACGACGAGGAGGCATGATTGAAGGTGCAACACTCTTGTCAACTTCTAAACGGAGGGTACCTTCCATGCAGCCTAGTCCCTGAAATACGTCTTGGTAAGTTGTAGTAATTTTCTCCATTGTAAGTTCCTGATAACTCTCCTGAGCGACGGGTTCAGCGACTTGTAAGATGTTTTGCTGTTGGACAGTGATTAGTCCCATTTGCTGTGCCGCTGAAGATCCGAGGAGAGGGGTGTAGTCCTCATCAATGACTGCAAATTCAACACGATACTTCTTCTTGTTCTTTGGGTTGCACAGAGACACTTTTGCCACGCCCAGCAGCTTCAAATTTGTCTTGGAGTATGTGGTGAGTTTCAAGTCAGTTTTCTGTATCTTAGAGTCCTTTGGGAGAAATTTCTTGGGCAAAACATTGCATGAAGCTCCTGAATCGACTTGCATCTTCACTAACTCATCTGCTATCTCCATGTGGGCGAAAATTTTACTCTTGAACTTTGACATATCCACAGTGTTTGCGGTGTGATCCAAAGAAACAGACAAGATCTCTTCCTCTGAAGAATAAGCAAGCTCTGTACTATCATCGAGCTGGTGCACTTTCTTGCCCAGTCGCTGAAAACGCTTTTTCTTGGATCCACTCGGAGCATTCTTCAAACATTTAGCTGCGAAGTGATTCGCTTTTCCACACGCAGAACAGGTTTGACCATACGCAGGGCATTTGTCCCTTTTTCGCTCATGTTTCCGGCCACAGAACTTACAGTCGGCGCTTAGCTGATTTTTAGAACCTTTCCCGCTGTCCTTTGGTGCTTTTGGCTTCTTCCCATCTTCCTTCTGGTTAACCGCGTTTGCTTCTTGTTCGATAGTTTGACCCGGTGTCATGTCTTTCAGTTGTGCTGTGGTAGCTTCATTTGCTCGACAGATATCAACACATTTTGAAAGCGTTAACCCAGATTCTTGAAGTAATTTTCTTCGTATGCCTTTATCGCGGACACCACAGACGATTCGATCGCGGAGAAGATCTTCTTTTAAGGCGCCAAACTCGCAAGTTTCGGCGAGCGCTCTAAGTGAAGTGATGTAAGTATCGATCGATTCTGCTTGTTCTTGCGAGCGATTATTGAACTTATAACGCTCGTAAATGATGTTTGTTTTCCCGAGACAGTGGTTTTGCCAGAGTTCCAATACCTTGTTTATGTCTGTCTTTTCATCTTCGCTTTGAAACGGGAGTCCGTTGTGGACCTCGAGAGCTTCTTTGCCGATGCACGTGATAAATGTGGCTACTCGAAGGCGGCTTGTTTTGTTTCTCAGGTCAGTTACTTCTTCGTAGGCTTCCCAAACCTGGCGCCATTGCTTCCATTCTTTGGAGAGATTTCCAGATTGTAGTTGTATTTTCGGAGGCAAAGATACGTTACAGGAGAATGTAGGTGAAGTAGTTGAGCTTGTACCGGCGCTCGAAGGTGGCGGCGGATCTGGCATTTTGACTACACTTGCAATTGCCTTCGCTGAAAACTTGTCTCGTCTTCTTCGCTGAACGTGTCGAGTTGCACGTTTCGTAAATTGTAGATCAGGTCGTCTTTACTTCTGACACCATGTAAGAGACCACGTCCGGTAAACATAAACTGAGAGCTTTATTTTAAGAGTGGAACTACAGCCATGTTGAGGAACCGAACAACAACAACGAGCACATGGAAAAGCTTGACTCTGATTGGCTGAATAACAATGAAGTATCGTTACAACATGTTGGACCAAAATGTTGACTTTAATAGTCAGATGAATGTCCTTTTAAATACCAGGGACCCCAATGTATTTACATGTTAATACTTCCTTGACTACATGTACTACACTAACTGTAGGTGTGATTTTTTCCCAACCACATTTGAGCTTCCGGTAAGTCAAAAACAATCTTGTCAGTGGTACTTTAATCTGCAGCAAACTCAGAACCTCTGAATTATAAGAACCTTGCCATGTATTTTTTTCAAGTTTCTGTCTCTGCGTTGTTTAGAAATGATCTCAGTTGGTAGTCTGTGTTTCAGTTAAGAAGTATAATAAACTATGTGTTGAAAGATTTAAATTCAGGCCTAAAGAAAGCAAAAAACAAAGGAAAAAACAAAACAAAAGGCATGCATCTACAAATGATCAGTTTCAATTGGCTTTTGTGGGTCTAAAATGGTTTAAATCTGCATCTTGTAGTTTGAGTTAGTTTTATCTTTTGATTAACTCCTGGAGGATTTGCTTTTTAGTGTCTCTCTTCTTTCTGTTTTCTTACCTTTCTCAGTTTGAATTAACAACTAATTTTGTGGGTCTTTCATTTCCTATCCTAGATGGAATACCACATATTTGTTGAGGAGTTTAAAAGAAACCCAGGCACAACATGGATTATGAAGCCTGTGAGTGCGACTGAAAAAATGTTTTGCAATAATTAATTAACTTGTCAATAAGTTGTTTTCTCATAATTATAAATAATTTATTTACCCAAGAGTGTAAAAAAAAAAACACTATCTGCACAAAACACGATGCTATCCACCACAGGACAGTTTCTTTTTGTCAACACTTATCCAATAGATAGCAATTTATCTGCTGGATAGCATTATCCATCTTTTGAACAACTGGGGCTGGCTAGTAAATAAAATTATTTAACATGTATAAAATTATATATTTTGCATATAAAAAACAGGTGGGCAAGTCTCAAGGAAAGGGAATTTTTCTGTTCAGAAAACTAAAAGATATCATGGACTGGAAAAAGGTATTCTGACAATAATTTTTTAAACACATAATTGTAAAATGGGAGAAATTGAAAGTTACACTTACATGAACTGCAGTGTGGCATTTCCTCTTAAGGATGGTTGATGTGAAAATCAAGGAGTGATTGAATTAGACCATGGAAAACTCTTTCAAGGGGATCGTAATCAAGATCCTCAAGGATCTTGGCGAAGAATCAAAGTCTTGAGGGGTCTTGAATTCTTACCAGAATCTTCCAAGATCTTGATCATGATATTTAAAGTGCCTATAACCCCAAAAATTTTTTTTCGTTTCCTGAAATCTTTGTATGGAATTAGGAAAAATGCCGCAAAAATTTTTGCAATTGATTAAAACCCGAATTTTTTATGAATTTTTAAAGTGAGCGTTCTTTGTAGCACGACCGAGCAAAGCGGAGAATGGGACTAGTGACGTCATTCCAGGCCTTTGCTCGCATCGCTTTGGTTATTGTCCTTGTATTACGGGTTCGGTGTTTTCAGCGTTCAGTATTTTGTTGAAAGAACGTTTATTCAACTCAAAAAATACGTAATAATCACATCAATTGAGAATGTCGTCCAGCGATACTAGCTTGATTCAAGCTTGGAATTCCGAGGCCGCAGAAACGGAGGTAGAGTACGACTTAGAAGTCGAGGTGTGATCAAACGCGAGCGAACAAGAAGACAACAAAGATGATGTCATATGAACCAGAAGATGCCTATGCATCAAGTGGCTCCGATACATGAACTGCTGCTTGCGGTCTTGCTTCTGTAGCAATCAGTACAACGGTTGAAAAAGTGGCCTGCTCCCTACTTTTTCTACGACGTTTCGCCACAGGTTCGACTTGCGAGCTTCGACCTTTGTGTACACAAGTTTCTGGACTTTCCAAAGCGTCTTTCTTTCTCTGTCTTAAACAAGAAGGCGATTAAAGGCCTGGAATGACGTCACAAATCGCGCTATACCCAGACTTCTTTAAGCGATTCTGCTGCTCGGTCGTGTTTTGAAAAAGTGCGCTTTTTACGATCTTTAAAAATTCATAAAAAATTCGGGTTTTAACCGATTGCAAAAATTTTGGCAGCATTTTTCCTAATTCCATGCAAAGATTTCACGAAACGAAAAAAAGTTTTTGGGGTTATAGGCACTTTAAGGGTCGGTCTTCAAGGATTGTGCTCAAAGCTCTTGTTGAAATCTTTGAAGATTCTTAACTACAAATAATTTGTTTTTATTTCTTCATTAAGAACATTACAATGGGTGCTTCACTGTGGAAATAATATTTATAAAACAAAATGCAGTCACTAGTAAGAAAGGTTATGAAAGGAGAACATGAAAGGAGAGTGAAGGTGAACTGGAATTTCCAGATCCCTGCTGTCAGGGAGAGGGCAGCTCTCAAACCAAAAGCCTTCCCCAGGAAGGTAGTGATATTCTCTGGAATAGCATTGCTGTTTCTTCCCATGTTCTTACAACTATTAATTGGCTTTCATACGGATCTGCCATCCATCTCCAGACTTCTCTATTTTTCCATTTCCTTTCTGAAGCTGAAAATAATGTATTTCAATTTGCATACATAAAATGCAGTTAAATGAATATCTTCACTTTCCTTGTCTAATTTTCAGGAAGACCCTTACCGTGCAGCCATGCAGGATGACAGGGTGAGTGGCAGGCCCTTCTTCTGTCCAGGAATTATAAACACTGCATATGGTTACTTTCACTTACTGCATGGATCTGGGTCAAAGGCACTGACGGTCATATGGCATTTAATATAGATAGTCATTTCAATCACTGAATCTGTTTACTGACCCTCCTTCCACCTTCCCTTTGATTTGAAATACATTCTCTTGTGTAGATGGAGCCTGATAGGCCTGAAAAGTCTTTTGAACAATGGTGCCTATTGCTCATGGCATCTGGCTTCAGGCAGTAGTGTTACCAACTTAGACCACTTTTAGACGTTTTTCCAGTGATCTACATGCTGCTGCACAGAACAAAATCCCGGTGATAGAAGGGAAGCAAAATGAAAAATTTTAAGCAGATATTTCCTCTGGGTAGATCGCTCTTTTCAAATATGTGTCCAAGTTTGTAGAGTATGATTTCATTTAGATAATCCTCTCTACTGTCGGGGAAAGGAAATTGAATGTATGTGCATGCAACAAGAAAAACTTGGGATATATTATTTATAACTAGTCTTCTAAGTGAATTAAGTAGCTCAAGATAACCAACAAAACATTTTATTTCTTTCTACTAATGCCTTTCTGTCCATTTCTCATGATTTTATTGAGTTCATTTTTTTTCTGAGTAGGTTAAAGGTACATTCACTTTCTTGTTTATTCATTCTTTCACCAGTCACTCACAAAGTTCATGTTTACTGTTTTTAGAAAGACGAGAAAGAAACACCAGAGGCATACATTGTACAGCGTTATATTGAAGATCCATATTTAATAGGAAGTAAGTTCCTTTTTGGACCTTGACAATCAATGGCCAATTAGAAATGTTACTTATTATTTGAAAGATATGTTGTCAACATTTGTGGGTGCATTAACTTTGTGGTAAGTGCCCTGATGCATGTTTGAAATTTAGTTAGAATTCCACTAAAACATGGGGTTGTAGCTAAGAAAATAGTCTGCCGGCTAAGATTTTCATTGAGCCAGTCACCATTTTTTGCAAGAGACCTAGAACAAAATGTTTGTCCCCAATCTTTTGCAACGCCTTGAGTACGGGGCTACCAAGCTTCTTTTCCACTTACTTTACTCGTTAGAGTGGCGCCGATACTCAAAGTAGTCAGGAATTTATTCCAAACCTTTCATTTAGTTGATTTAGATGGTTTGATATGTTCTGATATCAAATGATTGTACATGTATAACCTAAAAACCGTTTGTTGTTCTTTACCTGCCAAAATCCAGCCGGCGATCACCTCCTTCTCGGCCAACGAATTTCGCTGGCAGCCGGCGCTTAGCGACAACCCTGAAAACAATACGATTATTCACTCTCAGTGAGGTGATAGTAGTCATGTTGACTCTGGCTTAATTTCTTTGGCTTCATCAAGTGGATCAACCATCACCTCATAGAAATCAAGACTGGGCGAACAATCTAATTGCTTAAGTTAAATTCAGTACTTGTGGACTACTTGCTCAGTAACAAAGGACTCAATTACTTTCTGAAAATTTCTTTATCTCATTCATATTCTTGTTTTGGTTGGCATTGAATAATGATGTTGAGTTTGGATTACTATGAATTTACTCTTTATTGAGATCAAATATTTAATAACTGATTTTATTACCATTCCTTAGCTGCATAAATATCAAAAACGTTTTTACTCGCTGTTAGAAGGACTTTGAATACACCTAAGTTGAAAATGGCAAAAAATGTCTTTCCTCTTCTGAACTTGTGTTTTATCTTTTCAATGCAGGTAGAAAGTTTGACTTGAGAGTTTATGTTCTGGTAACAGCAGTGAGTATCTTTTCACTGTGATTAAGTCTGTTTAATGATTTCATGACTACCTCGTTTTTATCCAATTCACCTTTGAAAAATGCGTAACAATATCAAGCCTAGAGAAGCTACCGAAATAGAGCTGATTTATTTTTTGGCATTGGGTTCAAGTGTTGTTGAGGAAGGTAGTGTTGTTTTAGGAGTTAAAATGTGAGGATAAAATTGTGTTTAACCTCTCCACGTACTGTGATAATAAATAACACAAATTTAAAGTCTGTACAATTTGTTATGAATCCCAGACAGTTGACAAAATCTCTCTTAGAACCCCCTCCTGATCCTGAAAAATTGGAGTAATCAGCTATTATGATTATATTTCTGTTATGCCATATTGTTCGCTGACGAACATTCTCCTTCTCAGTATGCTCCAATGTGTGCCTGGCTTTACAGAGAAGGGTTTGCAAGATTCTCAAATACAAGGTTTTCTTTGGATTCAATAGATGACACATGTATCCTTTTGTAACCAAGAGAGCAGAATAAGGCACCTTGAATTCTTGAATACTTGAATTCTTACTTGAAACCCATGGGGGGTACTTTAAAAAGTTTAATACGGGGAGGCTCCGCCCCAAGGTCCAACCCCTTACCCTTTTATATACCATTTTGGCAGAAAAGGTACCCCTTTTATATACCTTTTATTGAGAAAAGGTTCCCCTTTCACATACCTACTTTAGAACACTGCAACCCCTTTCTAAGCCCTTGTAATGAAGCTAATGAACAATATTACGGGAGAATATCAAGCATTACCAGAAGAAATGTTTAGCAAACAAGTGTTATTTATTCAGTTCATGTTGTGGGAGGGAGTCAAGATACTCCGGACATCAGGCGCACAAACAGCGATTGCTTTTGTTTGCGACATTCATAAAACCATTCCAGTTTCTTCTTTATCTTTATAGGTACATACTTTTTAATGAACGTTAACGTGAACAAAACGATATCTCAAAATGATTGTACTGCTTTTACAAGAAAGTAATACATCGTAAGAAGTAAAAAGAAAATCTCTGCTGATGCCTTAGGAAGCAAGTTTCAATTTCAGTGGGTTACACGTAGATGGGTCATAGATATATAACACACATATTATATATGTTCAACTTGTGTCCTTCTACATGTCGATCGCCGTAGTCCTAAATACCTAAATGACCGATTTCCCTACCCTTTTATATACCACAACTTGTGAAATCCCTACCCTTTTATATACCTGAAGCCTGAAAAAGGTACCCCTCGGGCGGAGCCTCCCCGTATAGGCCATTATAGGGAGTACCCCCTCCCCCCTGGGACTTGAAACAGGGCTAGTTCAGCCAGTATATATTAACCTTATACCATTAAAAGTTGATCACAGTTTTAATTTCTCTGGTGTAAATTGAAGTGATATTCACCACTAAATATATGTTTTTTATGAGTCTGACTTAAAATTTTAAAACCGTAGGACGAAAACTGTAATGAGAAAACATGGCTGAAAAATTGTAAACTAAACTCCACTTCACACTAATCCTGGTTTAGCTTAATCATGCTTTGAACAACCAGGCATAGATCAATATTTCTGCCATCCAACTACTTACAAATAGCTATTTTCAGAGTAAGAAAACAAAGACATATTCAAAGCACACTATACAATCTCAACTCTGGAGATATCTTTCCTGAACTTTTGACCTTAACCCCTTCACTACCAAGGGGTCTCCCTTTGACGAGTAAAATCGTCTGGCGTTAGACAGAGTAAAATCTATAAGTGGGTCTTGGCAGTGAAAGGGTTAAGCTTTGTTCAGGCAGGAGACAGGCTGGTATGTGCGGAGCTAAAAAAAACATACATTACAATGGGATTTGATTTTCAGTCCTTAATATTTTAACACTGTAGATGTACATCTCACTAATGTTGCCATCCAGAAAACAGCTCCTGATTATGATGCTGAAAAGGTATGTGGCTGGAACATTTGTTGTATCCTAATATGAAAAAGGAAAGATAGTAAAAACGTTTCATTGTTGTTGGGTGAAGCACTATAATGCTCTATAATTTTGCTTGAATAGAGTAGTTTTCAATTGAGTGTCAAAAAAAAATCAGGAAATTTTGGTTTTACTACGGTTTGAGATTGGCTGAGCTGTTTAATAAGTAATTGGTTTGGTTTCGGTTTTTACGACACTCAAATGAAAACCGCTCCAAGCAAAACAATCCCATCCTAAGATTCTCCTGGTGAGGGGTTAATGTGTTTTAATGTGTTTTTCTGCCCGACTTTTACTCTTGTAGTGTGTCTTTCCACCCAGGTGAATAAATGGGTGGTGGTAAATTGAACCCCAGGGGTAGCCCCATGATTGACTAGCATCCCATCTACGGGAGAGTAGAAATACTCCTTGTCACTTCATGGTAAGGAATTGAGAACCCAGAGGTAAGTAAGCTAGAGATAGGTGCCAGACTGATGGGCCACCAGGCCTGAGTGCCTCATGTTGCATATTTTTCAGGGTTGTAAGTGGTCTCTACAGCAGCTCAGAAGATATCTTGTGGCAAAACATGGCATAGAAAAGGTAAAAATTGAAATGGCCATACTGTAGAAATGATTGAAATTAGGATTGACACAATCCTTTTTTCCTTGCCCATGCTCACACTTTCTTCCCCCTTTCAATGATGAAAAACGCCAAAATACATCATCTTGTCAATTCGAAGTTTGTTTCGCTGACACCGTTAACACACAGCGTTTCAGAATTTTTTTTTAAACGTTTTTCTTTTTATGACAACTTACTTCCCCAGGGGAGCACTTGTTGTTTCTAAATGTCTCTGATTTAAAAGCGTAAACGAAGTGCATGTATGAAGTAACTATTAAGATTGTTGGTTTTTCAGGTTGAGGCTTTGGTTAGAGACATGGATAATATCTATATCAAAAGTATACAAGCTGTGCAAAAAGTGATGATCAATGACAAGCATTGCTTTGAGTTGTATCCTGATATTGTCACGCCTGCGAATGTGATCATCTTAGTAGAATGTAGATGCTTAGTGACCAGGGCCGGGTTGTTCAAAGCCCGGTTAAGATAACCCAGGGTTAGCGAGAATTTTGGTTTTAAATTTGCAACTGTTTGGTGAGTGTTTCTGTTTATATTGTTTATCCTTGAGTTTTGAGTTTGAATAATCTCAAACTACCCAAAACATAAGCAGTGAAAAACATTTTTAAACGAGAAAAATTAAAACCTTGGTTATCTTTTAATCCTGGGTTAGCGTTAACCGGCTTTCACGCAACCCGGCCCTCAGGCGTGAAGTAATGGCAGTTTACTAAGGAGAATTAGGACTTTAAGCTAGGCACAGAAAGCGTAAACATTTTATTTGTCATGGTTCCTTAACGCGGTCAACTCAATAAACAGATATGGCTATGATATTCTAGTTGACTCCAAACTGAAACCGTAAGTTCATTATTTGGCATTTCTGATTTCCGTTTTACAGTAATTAACAGTTGTAGAAATAGGTTACACATAATACTTAAGCAAATACATGAGAGATCATATATTTGAACTGCGGAGAAAGCTTAGGGCACACCTAAGTCAACAATTGTAGTTTGCACAGTTGGCAAATAGATTCATCTCAAAATGTGGTAAGAACAAAAAGTGGCACACAAGCTGTTAGATTTGTATAGGTGTACACAATTTGCATTCGTATAGATTACCGTAACTGGGAAAATATTTCTGAATTTAGGTACGGTAATTACAACTAATCGTCCTTTTTTGTTAGTTATAAGAAATGCATGCTTGAATTTTCTTCAGTCAGTAATCTTGGGATTTTTTCAAAACATCTTCAGTCATGTAATAAATCTGTTATTAATCAGGCTTGCACAGGGCCATACTGGGAGAATATGGGCCATTGGTAAGGACGTCAGGCCGATATTCTCGCCACATATTCGTCTACTGTATGACTGTGTTTTTTTTTATTAATGCTTGATTTATGTTTATTTATAATGTAATAATATCTATTATTTAAATTTTATCTCTTAAATTCTAACGGTTCAGGTGGTCTGCCTTGTATGGGGTCTCCGACTCTTTTGCAGACTATCCTTATGGCTTTGTTTCTATTTATTGTATCAATCGCCTTTTTATGCCATTAAATTGTAATAAATAAAAAATAAATAAAAATTAATTAAATATACATTTATATACCAGATTTATTACTAAGAACAATGCCTGATGAGATTTATACTGATTGTTTCTATAGTTGGCTGATTGAGGTGAATGCCTCGCCTTCCCTGACTGCCAGCAGTCAGTCTGATTATGAGCTGAAATGTCGTCTGTTGGAGGACATGTTACATATCATAGACATGGAAAACAGGTCAGTATATGGAACATTTCTATTTATACCATGCCATCAAAAATACAGCCAATCAGAATGCGTGTAATGTGTGGAAAGCTCTGTCAAGCACTTATGGTTGTTGATGACAACAGCAACAATAACAACAGCAGCAGCAGTACTCATTTGTGCTCTCTCTTTGAACAGTTATAATTAAAGGAAGAAGGAAGTGAAAAGTTGTGAGGAATGTAGTTAAGCAACAGAGCACTTTTTCTGTGTTTTTATAGCCTCATCTAAACACAAGGAGGGTTGCGAGAATTCGAGACAGTTATGCAAACCGGAGACGTAGTCGGAAGGTTTGCATAACTTTGAAGAATTCTCTCAACGCTCCAAGGCTATATAAACACAGAAAAAGTGCTCTATTATTGCTTTTATAAAATACTTCTCAAAAATATGCGCGAATCTAAAACGTCACAACCGTGTTTACATACTCTCATCTAAACACAGCTATCGGCCCATGAGAGCGCGCGTAGTGGCTCAGTTATTTTATAAAGGGCAGTTGACTCAATTTAATTGAATTTAGACTGACTTGTAGTTGTTAACTACCACAGGGACATTTATTTAAAGTAATGCTACCCTCTTTTGTTATTAGATTGACTGGCCGTGAGAAGCGTGTTGGTGGTTTTGACCTGATGTGGAATGATGGCCCAGTCTACATGGACGACACCAGTGGCGCAGACTGTATTCCAAATCCTTCTTATCCCACAAATACATTCCTGGGTAAGATAATGTAAAATTAACAGAACGTGTTGTCAGACTTGTACCATTCCTTGGCTTATTAGGGAGCTTATTGTTTCTTTAACGTAAATGTTTTGTTTTAGAGAAATGTTGATGCGTGATGTGTAACCACTAACTTGAAACAGTTCGCGCCAAATCAGATATTTTGATCCATTGATTTGCATGCCATAGCCAAACATTCCCAGATTCGCACCCAGAAAGCCATAGCAATATCTCAAACCTTATGATTACAGAGCTGTTTTTTCTCCACACATGTTAATATGAACAGTGGTTCCCTTCATACAAGAAGTTGCAGGCGTATATAGCTCCCTGTTTTTAGATACAGATTAATTAAAAATAGCTTTGTGGACCCTTAACGTGTCCGGGGCTTTCGAGAAACAGGGTTCTGAAATGCCAATTGCAAATCCACGTGTTTCCAACCTACCTTAATCCTAACAATTTCCTTTTAATATTGCTTCAAATGTCACTCCTATTCATGTTTACCCCCGCCTTAAGTTATTTTTAGGCATGGTGCCCAGTTCTTCACGGATGTTACTCGCGCGTTACGTGGATGTTTTCGCGGAGGATTTGTTCTTGTTTATGTTTCGTTTCGTTTCCTTTCAAAGCAAAGGAAAACCTCCAACGCTGTGGGGATGTTTTCTTTTATATTTTAATTACAAGCACTGGAGCTTGTCTCTCGCTAAGTTTTGATACACTTCGAAACTTAAATAGAAGTTAAAATAGCAGACAGATGTCCACTGCACAAGCAATAACAACTGAATTAACGGCAGAGAAATGAGTAGACAAACGAGTGCAAAGCAAACAAACGCCCAAACACAACACAACCGAACAAAAAGACTGATGGTCGAAAGTGCAGACAGACTCTCGATTAGAACAAGCGACATTCTATTCTCTTTCGCTTCGCTCAGCCGAATAGAAAACATTTCTATTATAAGTAGAAGAGACAAGTACATGTAGCACAACAAGTAGTGGAGGAAGCCGCCAGTGATGATCGAGTTTATTTACAAAAGTTTGAACCGGAGACACACTGAATACAGGTTACAAGCCAAAGAATATAAGAAAAAAGTCACACGCTATTTAAGACAGCTATGTAAAAGAAAAACAGCCTCGAGTAAACTGGTCGGCGTCAAGTGTTGTGATTGTAACATACAGCAAGAACACATGTGGTTCAGGGAAGCCATCATTTTTAATACACGTCAGCAAGACCTGGCGCGGTTGCTCAAGTGCCCCGGCCAGGTTACATATGTGACATCCCCCTTTTCTAAATGAAACTAACAACAAAAAGGACGAAAGTATCCTAGGTGTATAATCACTGAAGCATAATAACTGAAAGTAGTTCTGAATCAATAGATGATGCAAGTTCTATTGCAAAGCATCAGGCTTAATGTCAAAATGTCACTGTTCATAGTCCTCCAGCCACTTTGGCTTGTTGCGCAGCCTGTCAGAGGTCCTCCGAATGGGCACTTGAGGCGTCAATGTTGGAGGCTCCGTGGGTACGGCTATTGTTGTCTCAGGAGTCCCTGGAGTGGGGCTGGGTGGTGCCAAGGTTGTTGTCTGGACTGGCTGGGCAGTTGTGGATGATGCTGGGGACATTGGTTGGGCCAGCTGAACTGGTTCTGACCCATGTGAGTGGCGCAAGAACTTGCGGTTTCGACGGTAAACTTGACCGTCATTGGTTCTGACTCTAAACGAACGGGGTGCCTCATGCTTTTCCATGATGACGGCAGGGCTCCAAATACGCCCCTGCTGAATTCTCAAGGGGTCGCCAACCTGAAGTGGGGGCAGGATTTTGGTACCACGGTCGTGGTATTTCCTTTGTCTTTCTTGTCGGGCGGACAGAGACCTGTGTGCTTCTTGGGAAAGTTTGGGAAACAACAAGGTTGTTGGAGTGGGCAGCTTGTCTTTTAACATTCGGCTCATCAGCAACTGCGCTGGTGAATACTCAAGACCTGATATGGGTGTGTTGCGATACTCCAACATAGCCAGGTGAATATCTCTACCTTCTTCTGCTGCCTTCCTCATCAGTTGTTTTATCGTTCCGACCGACCTCTCACTTTGCCCATTTGATGCAGGGTGGTGTGGACTGGATGTCTTGACTTCAAATCCCCATTCATCAGCGAATCGAGTGAACTCTCTACTTCCAAACGGCATATTATCTGCTATGACGGTGTCAGGTATGCCATGTCTTGCAAAACAGGTCTTCAGGCGCGAGATGACGCAAGTTGCAGTCTTGGCTGCCAAGTGGCACACTTCAGGAAATTTCGAGTAGTAGTCCACGACCAGTAGATAATCTTTTCCTCTGAATGTAAAAATGTCCATTCCTAGCTTTGACCATGGACGCTGGGGAACTTCATGAGGGATGAGTGGTTCGCGGGGGTTGGCAGGCTTGTATTTGGCACAAGTGAGACATCTTGATATGGTTTCTTCAATGTCTCGTCCCATCCCAGGCCAATACATGATGGAGCGAGCTCTGGCTTTGCACTTCTCCATCCCCAGGTGGCTCTCATGCAGTTTAATCAACATTTCACTACGCGTGCTGGCGGGGATAACTAGCTTCTCTCCTCTGAAAACCAGGCCTTCGACCACATGAAGCTCATCTCGGATAGGCCAGTATTGCCTTGTACTTATGGGCGTATCGCTTTTGTACCCTGGCCACCCCTTTCCAATTAACGCTTGTACCATCTGTAGAGTCTCATCGGAAGCTGTTGCTTGCTTCAGGAGATTCATCTTTTCGCCAGAAATTGGGAGGCTTGAGGCGAGGCCGTGTATCCTTAATTCCATTTCTTCATCTTGACTATCTTCACTGAGAGGTTCCAGAGCTGGGTGAGCGCGAGACAACATGTCAGCGATGCAAACCTTGGTGCCAGGAACATATTTTAAGTTCAGTTTGTATCTCAGTAGCCTGAGAAGCATGAGCTGGATTCTTGGCGAGGCATTTTGGAGTGGCTTTCGAATTATGGTTTCAAATGGTTTCAAATGGTTTGTGGTCATTTTCAACCTCAACTTCTCTTCCATAGATGTAATGATGAAAGTGTTCAGCAGCAAACGTGACAGCTAATAGCTCTTTCTCGATTTGGAACCAACGTTGCTCAGTTTCGGTAAGCGCACGCGAGGCATAGGCTACTGGACCTCTGTCTTGGAGGAGGCAGGCACCTAGCCCTGTTGATGAGGCGTCGGTTTGTATTGTCACCTTCTTGTTGGGGTCGTAGTAGCGCAGGACTGGTTCACTGCTGAGAACTCCCTTGATCTTGTCGATCGCCTGCTGGTGTTCTGGTAACCACTGAAACTCTACATCTTTCTTTAGCAGTTGTCTGATAGGGCACATAGTGGTAGACATATCTGGGATGAAGTCTTTAAAGGAGGCAACAGTGCCCATCAACCTGCGAACATCTTCCTTACTAGTTGGCTGGGGTAATTCTACCATAGCTTTGACTTTGGCTGGGTCAGGTCGGATTCCATCTTCACTTATGATTGTACCGAAATAAACCACTCGTGGTTGCTTGAATTGGACCTTCTTTGGATTGAACTTCACATTTTGTTCTCTTGCCCTTTGCATGACATTCCTCAGTAGTTGATCGTGCTCCTCTTCAGTGGCACCAGAGATGATCATATCGTCTGCAATGACTTCCACCCCTTGCATATCTCCAAACACTTTGTATACTCTCTTCTGTAGCACCTCTGAAGCAGAGCAGATTCCGAATGGCATACGCACGAAGCGGTATCTGCCAAAAGGAGTGTTGAAGGTGCACATGTATGAGCTCTCTTCACTTAGGGGCACTTGCCAGTAAGAGTCCTTCTGGTCCAGGACTGTGAAGTATTTCTTCTCTCCTAGGCGTGAGACGACATCTTCAAAAGTAGGAATTTGGAAATGTTCCCTTTTTATAACCTTGTTTAGATCCTTGGGGTCCAGACACAGACGGAGACTGCCATCCTTCTTTTCCACAATGACAAGGCTATTAACCCAGTCGGTTGGTTTGTCTACTTTGGCAATGATGCTGTCACATTCCATTTGATCGAGTTTCTCTTTCAATCGGTCATGCAAACCATGGGGGACCCGCCGGGGGGGGGGGGGGGTGTATTACAGGTTCGGAGCCATCTTCAATAGTGATGTGATAAGGGTCAAACTTTCCCAGGCCTGTGAATACATCCTTGTATTCTTCTAAAATATCTTGTTTAGTGAGGTGATTCGAGTTAACCACATTGACTGAAGGTTCTTCTTGGCTTGGCTGGGTAGGAGGACGATCAGCTCTCTGTATCAAACCCAGTTGTTTGCATGCTTGGAGACCTAGGATGGGAGGCGCCTTTGTCATGGCAACATAAAATTCGAGTACTTCTTCATGGTTGTTGGTCTTGCACGTCAGGGAAGCTTTGCCCTTGTGCTCGATGATGTGGTCCCCATAAGCTCTCAGACAAGCACTTGATGGTCGTAGGCGAGGTGAGTTCTGCAGTTTCTTAAACGTCTTCCAAGAAATCACATTAGCTGAGGCACCAGTATCGAGTTTCATCTTTAATTTCCTTCCATTTACCTTCACAACAGAGAACCATGCTGAGTTGTCTTCAGTGCAGATGTTCCCTATATATAGGGAGTCCACAAAGAATTCGTCCTCGCTGCTGTCTTGTGTGACCATTTCATTGACATTTGGGTTGGCCGTTCTGCATTGGCTGCTGAAGTGGTTTGGACCCCCACACTTTAGGCATGTTTTTCCCCAAGCTCGGCACTCGTTGCGCGCGTGTCTGGTTCCACATCTTCCACAATTTCGTCTTTTTCCATGGTTGGTGTCTCGACTTCCTCGAGGAGGTCGGTCTTGTCTACCACCTTTTGGAGTTTGGCTTTTGTTTGGAGGATTCGTGTTGAGCGCGTCTACTTCAACTGTGTCGCCCGACTTGTCGGCGCCTTTCATGGTTACGAATTCCTTGTGTGCCAACTCCGAAGATCGAGATATATCAACGGCTTTCTGCAGGTCAAGTTTCGGTTCACGTAGCAGTCGCTCCTTAAGGGCAGGATCTTCGGTCGAGAACACTATTTTGTCTCTGATCATGTTGTCTGACTCAGAGAATTCGCACGATAAAGCGAGTGTTCGTAGCTGAGTGAGAAATTCGTCGAAGGTTTGGCCTGTGGTCTTAGAGTACTCCCAGAACTGATACCTCGAGAATACAATCCGCTTCCTTCCCGCTAACTCGTTTTCAAATTTTGCTTTCACATCGTCGAATTTACTTCGGTCTTCGCCTTCGCTCCATTCGAAATGATTGTATCGCTCCAATGCCTCAGGACCAATCGCTGATAACAACATGGCGATTTTGGTTTCATCGGGCTTCTTCGTTTTTTCCTTTGCGACGAGATATAACTCGAATCTTTGCAACCAACGTCTCCAGTTTTCGGAGGGGTTTCCTTGTAGAGATAGGTACTCCGGAACTTTGAAATCTTGCTCCATGTTGGCTTCTTTATCCCACTATCTGACACCATGTAACATACAGCAAGAACACATGTGGTTCGGGGAAGCCATCATTTTTAATACACGTCAGCAAGACCTGGCGCGGTTGCTCAAGTGCCCCGGCCAGGTTACATATGTGACAGTGATATTCACAAGGAGTGGTATATAAAGGCCTAATTATCCCAGTGGGAACTAATACCAAGCAACCTAATTAAACACCTAAAAGAAATACATTTATATTCAACCTACGAATCTCGCGAGAATTTAGATTCATTCAGTTTGTCCATCACTGTCAGAAATATTCCAAACAAGATGTAAGACAGCGTCGAAATTTGAAAAAGAGATTTTAAAAATTGGCTGTTGTAGTTCACGTTCTTTCGAATATGCAGAATGTGGCTATTTCACGTTGTTGTTTTGTAAAGAACGGGAAAGAAATGAACAAAGAATTATAACACATGCTTGCCGCACTGCCATTGTACATCATTTCGTCTCTGGTAGTTTCGAGAAAGTCGCGTGGGCTGTCCACGCGTCGCTGGAGTAACATCCTCTGGAGAACTGGGTACCATGTCTAAGAATAACTTAAAAGGGATTACCTTGGGTATAAGGCCTATACCAAGGATTCACTCTCTTACCTTGATAATCTCTTGCAAATCCCCATCCCATACACTTTGCCCACAGTCTCTGTCCCTTTCTTAGTGACTTTTACCTGTTTTTTTTTTTTTGTATTGCAAAATGTTGCTTTATGTTGCAAACATTTTTCTTAGGTTTCCACTGCCCACTCTCTCTTTGTCTGTTCTCTGTTCTGTTTTCACCCTCCTTTCGTACCCCACACTTAGGGTTTGTGCAGGTTATTCAGATTTCTGAAGGGAGACTCGCTTTGTTGAACTCTCCCCACAGGATGTGACAACAGTGATCGTGACAAACAGCTGAAACAGGTGTTCAAGAATGCCCAGTCCGTAAAGAAGTCCTGATAACTGAGCTTGTGTTGTACATTATAACGAAGCGCTGGCCTGTCAGCCATTTGTTTTTTGCATGTGCACACACCTGTTATGTTCACAGCGGTAAAACGCAAAAAATTCACACCACTTGGTTTTCGGTTTCGAAGCCTCGAAATTTGTTGGATTCAGGTCTGAAAAGAAAACGTTATAAAATGTGACTATCTTAATTTTAGGCTTGAAAGTAAAGGATTTCGGAGCTAAAAGAGGCTAAGCTGCAGGTTTGGCGGGAACGACAGCGGGGCCTGCGCGTGCGCAGTGCGTATGATCGCTGTGGGCAAGAAAATTGCCTGAATTATTCCAAATTTTGTTAATATGTAAGAAATGAATTTCACATCCTGTATTTCCTCTAGTAAACGCCCAGGGTGCTCATGTGCAATTTCACAGTTTCTCTTGTCAACATCCATGGCTAGACATTTTTTTTATTTTTATAACAAACACCATCAAAGACAGTCCATACCAGGTAATTCTCACAATTCACCTGGGATACCAAATTATAAATTATTTCATTTAAGATTGTAATTTATGTATACAGGAATTTTTTTTAACAATTACTAGACAGAAGAGGTGTCTTCTGTAAATGTTATGTTTCTTACATTTTCTGGCCAGCAACTAAAATAGTGTAATAAAATAATAATGCTATCATTTTGTAAATATGTACTATATATTTATGGCAGGTTAAATTCATTGGTATTCGATTTGTGATCATGTGTTTGTTAAGTGTAAAAAAGGTGAGATGTTGTCATGTAAATAAACTTGTCATCCAAATAATCAATACTTGTTGTGTCTTTCGCCCTTCTTATTAGAAAGAACACTGAAAAAAAAAACGCTTGTTAAAAGCCCAACTTTCATTACGATAGAAACAGAGCTAGCGCGGAAAAAAGAGAGTTTACATGATGTTGAAATGAACGGGTGATTTTCCTTGCTTTTCTTGCAGTGTTTGGTAGAAGAAATAGAAACATTTTATATTTGTTTCTCTATATTCTGATTCAATTTTACTCCCTTTTTAAAGTTTGTAGATGTTCTAATCGAACGGGTTTAGTTGAGATTTCAGGAAAGGTATCGGGCTTTGATTGAGTGAAAATCTTAGCCCTTGAATTTAGCCAATCATGTGACTCCACCGTTTCCTGGTGCCTAGGCCTCGCCGGCTAAGATTGACAGGCGGCTCTGAAAACTAATGCAAGTATCCTATCCTGACCGAAAGCGACGAAAACATTGAGCTTAGATCGTTTTCTTTTTTGAAAATATATCCTTTATTGATACATATACATCTATATAAAATACCATGCAGTAAACTACAATTTAAGCTACGAAATTAATACATTCGTAAGCTATAGTAAATAAAAATAGATAGATTTTTAATAACATTAATGACTTAAGGATACTATGCACCTTCAGACCGACCATTTTTTCGAAATTTTGATTTTTAGGTTAATGTATAGGTCTACGCATGAACTTTCATCCAAAAAAAAAATTCTCAAAAATATTAAATGATGGCGGAGAAAATACGGTTTTTCGTTTTTACCGGAAGTAAAACTTTCGTGTCTGATTGACAGGCTGTAGGAAACCTGTTGACGTATATGCAGTCAACCGTGACACTAAACACTAAGGGTTGATTGAAGATTACGCGGGAAAATTTCACCAGGAAGCCAACGGCAGTAAACTTTCCAAGCGCTGATTGGCTCAGTTATCTGAGAACCCAGTTGACTGTGTTTGTGGGCGGAGTTTGTTTGCGAAGCAGGAAAATTTTTCAGCGCTGTTTTCTCGAAACAATTTTTTCACCAAAAGGGGACACTTTAAAGAGCTACAAGTCAAAGGGAATTTGTTCGATTGCTCTCAAATTTTGACAGTAGCTAGTTTTACATATAAACAACAAAAACGTGTGTCCGAATTTTTTATTTCAAAATACTTTTTTTTCGAGAGCGATTTTTGTACGATCAATCCACATTTTCTTTATCCTATTTCAAAAATGTTCTGTAACTTTTCACTGAAATTGAATATGGCAAATCGGAGACACCTTTTTTTAGCGCTTTGGCCCCGGAAGCGGACGAACACATTAAATAAGCGAAAAACAAAATTCGCTTTGACAGGGAGCGCTCAAAAGGTGATTTGGGCGCTCGCATTTAGGAGTCGTGAAAAATTCGAGAATTCATTTTCTTTTCAAAATTTTTGGTATAGGCTGATAGCCAGTCCTATAAGCTTTAATTTGATATAGGGGTTTAGATATCTACAGTTTAAACTGGACGCGCTACATCGCTTGCACGCGAGACACCCCTGAAGGTGCATAGTAACCTTAACTAGAGTAGAACAAAGCAGGAGCATGTGAATTTTAATCTCAATTTTCTAGCCTGTACTTAGAGAAGATTTTGCTGAAAAAAGCTGTGATGAGAAGAGAATTATTGTGTAACTTGCTTAGATTGTTGTTACCAAATCATTAACACGATTTTCAGCGATGCGAACCTAATTTCTCCTAAAATAATCAACACAAATTCACTCCTGCAGTAGATGGGAATTTAGGAACTAATCACGTTTTGAAAAAGTCAAATGACCGTGATACAAGATCAAACTCTCTAATCTCAATTTTTGCCATGCTTGAGGACATCAGTGGAAAGACTGAAATCACACAAGGCAATATTGTTTAGGTCGCAAAAAAGACGACGAATCAATGCAAAAACTGTTTAAAGATGTTTGGAGGAAGTTTTTTTTCAGTGGTACACCACCACGAGCGCTAACTCGCTGAAAACGCTTCAATACGGCCTCAAACACCGTGAAGGAACAAAGGATACGACAGGGACGCAAGGTAAGTCAGTTTTATTCACAGAACATGAAATTTTAGGTATTTAAAGCAAACCCGTAAAGTTCCCATACAAACCCTTGTAAATCGCATCTTTGTAACACAACACCACTACTATACCTGGCTCATATGAGCAGTAACAAATCAGGAGCCGAGAAAGACAATAGGCTATTGTTTCGAGAACAATAGACTCTATTGTTTTCCAAATCCAAGATGGCGTCTTGAAAAATCGGACCAATCAGGAGGTGAATTAAGAATTCAAGATGGCGGTGCCCATGAAAGTCGGCCATGTTGGAAAACAACCCACCAGCCTCAACGGAGGACTGGAATCGGTCTCACAGATTTCCATGGCGACACAAATCACGCCAGGGTTTTCGCAAAAATGTCACGCAACTTTAATATCCGCGTGACTAACTTTGATAAATAGGAGTTTGTTTTGGGGCGAGAAAAGGCCTGAGATCGGTCTTATCATATTTTTTCCCCTAGGACTCGAGAATCAATCTATACACATGTAAATCAAATGTGAAACAATTGTATTTATTAAAAACTCCTAATACTTTACAAGAGGGACCTGTGTTCAATTTGCAAATAAGTTGTGTGCACTACTAATTGAAATACACCTAGTGGAAATGCAAATCTCAACTCATTGATCTCAACTGTTCCCTTGAGAAAAGCGTCATTCAAAAGAATCTTAAACAAACAAAAGACATTTTAAGCCACCGTTGAAGAATTAGCATATAATAGTGTGTCCAACTTCGTCACAAGTAAAATGATTTTGCTCAAGTCTGAAAGACTTGTATATAAAAACGGGTATCCAATGAGAAGATGGGGGATAGGGGGGTATACCTATGTCATGAAATTGTTATGAACAAAGCAAAGAGTCTGATGCATAATGTATGACGTTTATTGAAAACAGCATAAAAACCAAAGAGAGAATTGATTACAACTTTAAGTCTTGACCGTCGGTGTTCCACAAAGTGTATCGCTGGGAACTAGACTACTTTCTAGTTTCTCCGACTCTTGGTCCCAGGCCCCAAAACGCACGATATTCTGACCTTCTTTTCTTTTATTTTTCGGCCATTTCAACTTAAGTAAAAACAGCAAACAAACTGCGGTTATAAACATAACTAGACAACGCATGTTGTAAAATTCTTCATTTATCTTGACGTTTCGTATGCTCCAACATACATCTTCAGAAGTAACGGTTACCTCAACTACAATTAAATTTAAACAGGAAGACTAATACCAAATAAGGAAAGTAATGACAATGAAAATAAACAGACCTAGTTAAGTCTGCTAGGAAAAATATAAATGGCTAGTAGAGAAGAAGTTTCTCACTGCCAATATTTTCATTAAGCGCTGGTTTTAAATCACGAATGAGCAAGGCTTCCTTAATTTTACAATGAATATCGGACTGTCCAGTGGCTAAAATGTCAAAGTGATCCCATTTTATCCTGTGGCCTGTTTGGGTCATATGATCCGCAATGGCAGAAGAATGGCTGTTATTCGTCAGCGCTTTAAAATGTTCCGTTTTCCTGTCATGTAATCGACGCTTTGTTTTCCCAATATAGTAATCATTACAATCCCAGCAGCTAGCCTTATAAACTACTTTAGACTTAAGGGAGCGGTTGAGTTTGTCTATATAGGGGAAAAAAGACTTAATTCGGCGAGTGTTTCGGAAAATAATCTTAAGATTAAAACAACCATAGAACTTGTAGATACATGATTTGAGCTGTTGAGTGACAATTTTACTTTGAATACCTAGATAGGGTAAAACAATGAAAATTTCTTTTTTGGGAAGAAACCGCTCTCTTAAGTCAACCGCTCCCTTAAGTCTAAAGTAGTTACACACATGGATGATGGTGATTCTGTTACCGGTGTTCTGTTACAACCCGCCGGCTCGCAAGCTCGCCGGCGGGTTGATAGAACACCGGTGAACAGAATCACCATCATCCATGTGTGTTGGTTAAACTTGGGTTGTATGCCTGTAACAAAATTTATTTCTATTGAAGAAATGTGACGTCATTATAGAAACGATGGCTGCTGCGACCTTTTCGAGAGATGTTCTTGAAATGTTTTACGGACCGATTTTGGATGAGGTTAATGAAAGGCTCAGAAAGCCTATCAGACCTTTGAGAAGGTTTGATTTTCAACTGGCTAGAAATGATTTTAATCAATGGCTTCGTGTGTGGAAAATGAGCGTTCCAGGGGGGAACAGAGACCTCTTGAAATTTTTCCAAAAAACAAAACCCAGATTGAAGTCAAGGAGTTGAAGAGCGTTAAAATGCAATTCGGGCTTCTTGTAAGATTTTCAATGAATCGAGACGAAGAAGTGCGAATCATGGAGCATTATTTTAATCGGATGCAGCCAGCAATCTTGAACGAACACAATATTGATACATTGAACTTTTTATTAAATCAGTTCATTGATGAAGTGAAAGGCGAGATTGAAGCCTGGTCTCAAAGAGGATCGGGATGGGTAGTGGACGAAATCTTGGAAGCCTATATCAACGTGGCACGGTATCAGCCGCTGCGGGGCGGAAGCTATATGGTATTGCCCTCAAAGCTGAAAAACAAGAAAGCGATACTCAATATCCAAAACAGTGACAACCAGTGCCTCAGATGGGCGATTAGGGCCGCTTTATTTCCTGCACCGAAAGCGAGAAACCCGATAAGAACATCAAGCTACCCGACAGAAGACGGCCTAGATTTCGAAGGCATTGATTTTCCCACACCTGTAAAACAGATAGACAGGCTGGAGAGGCAGAATCCCAACCTTGCGATAAACGTGTTCGGATGGGAAAAAGAACGAGTCATCGTTCACAGGATCACTGAAAAAGGATTTGACGCCCAAACGATCAATCTAATGATAACGGCACAAGGTGAAAACACGCATTACACATATGTAAAAAGGCTCACAGCTCTTTTGTGTGACCAAAGCAGGCACCGAGGTGTTAAACATTTCTGCGAACGCTGTATGCATGGCTACACAACGAGAGATCTTCTTGAAAGACACAAACCAGAGTGCAAAGGGCTGCTGAAGACTCCAACAAGAACGGAGATGCCGAAAGAAGGAGAAAACAAGATGACTTTCACAAACCACCACAAGCAGATGAAGTCACCATATGTTGTTTACGCCGACTTCGAATGCGTGCTGAAAAAGATCGAGGGATGTCACCCAGCCCCGAATTCAAGCTATACAGTGAAAACAGAGAAGCACGAGCCATGCGGCTTTTCATACATCGTCGTGAGGAGCGATGGAAAGGCTTTTGGTCCATTCACACACAGAGGCAAAGACGCAGTGTACGTGTTTCTTGTATGGCTACAGAACCATGAAAGAGAAATGCGAGAAGACATGGCAAAAAACAGGCCGCTGGTCATGACTCCAGAGGACTGGAAGAATCATCGCCAGGCGGTTGAATGCCACATCTGCAACAAGGCCCTCTTAAAAGACTTGTTCTTAGACTCGGTCGGCGTCCACAACCCATATTCTGGAAAATACTGCGGGCAAAGCCACAGAAGATGCTTCTTCAACGCTTTGAAAAACTTGCCTAAACCTGAAAAGCAGCCGAAAGATAAAATCGACCAGTGGATCGCAAATAACCAGGAGACATGCCTGTTCTGCGCAGACCCGCTGCTTGTGGCGAATTACAAAGATTCAGTGAGAGACCACGACCACCTGACAGGAAGATACCGAGGCGCAGCTCATAATGACTACAACTTCAAGCTGAAAATGAATCCAAAAACAGCACCAATTCCAGTATTCTTTCACAACCTGAAAGGCTACGATGGGCATTTGCTCATGCAAGCGATGGCGAGGGTGCAGGGTGAAATAAAATGCATCCCAACGAACACAGAAAAATACATCTCATTATCACTGGGGAATCTGAGATTTGTCGACAGCGTGAATTTTCTGCTGAGCAGCCTGGACAAGCTGGTGAAGGGCAGCGATGAGTTCCCGATCTTGCAAAAGATCTTCCCGCAAGAGAACAAGATGTTGGTGAAGAAGGGCATCTACCCGTACGAGTACATGGAATCATTTGAAAGGTTCGAAGAAACAGAACTTCCGGAGAAAGAGAAGTTTTACTCAAGCCTTTGCGGCAAAGGAATCACGGATGAGGAGTACCATCACGCGCAGGAGGTATGGGCGAAGTTCAAGTGTCAAAACCTTGGAGACTACCACGACCTGTACGTGACAACAGATGCGCTGTTGTTGGCAGACGTATTCGAGAACTTTAGAAAAGTTTGCCAAGAAAAGTATGGGCTTGACCCTGCTCATTACTACAGCGCGCCAGGATTGAGCTGGGACGCGCTCTTGAAAAAGACAGGCGTCGAGCTAGACCTGCTGACAGATCTGGACATGCACCTGTTCATCGAGCGGGGAATGCGAGGCGGTATCTCAATGGTCAGCAAGCGGTACGTAAAGGCTAACAACCCGCTGGTCGAAGGATACAACCCAAACGAACCAACAAACTATATCGCCTATCTAGACGCGAACAACCTCTACGGCTGGGCGATGAGCCTGCCGTTACCAAAGAGTAACTTCCACTGGAAGCGTGTTATGCCCACGGAAGAGTAGATCACGAAGATGAAGTGGAATTCAAAGAAAGGGTGGATGCTGGAAGTCGACATTGAATACCCGGCATACCTGCATGACTTGCACAACTACTACCCTCTGGCGCCAGAAAAGAAGGTGATAACCCCCGAGCAGATGTCAGGTTACCAGCGACGTCTGATGGCGGACTTGGATTTGACAATGCCAGCCACGGAGAAGCTTGTGTTAACCCTTGAAGACAAAGAAAAGTACGTGGTCCATTACAAGAACTTGCAGTTCTACCTCCGCCAGGGAATGCGACTGAAAAAGGTGCACAGAGTGCTGGAGTTCGACCAAGAGCCCTGGATGGAACCATACATCAGGATGAACACGGAGTTTCGCAAGCAGGCAAAGACAGACTTCGAGACGGACTTCTACAAGCTGATGAACAACTCAGTGTTCGGTAAGACGATGGAAAACCTGAGGAACCGCACCGACGTAAAGATAGTGAGGAGTTGGGAAACTGACAAGATCCGCAAGCTGGTGTCCAGCCCGTCTTACGACAGGTACAACGTCTTCGGAAATGACATGGCCGGCATACACATGAGAAAGACTCGGCTGGTGCTGAACAAGCCCGTGTACACAGTCATGACAATCCTCGAGAACAGCAAGATCTTGATGTACGACTTCTTCCACAACCACCTGAAAGCAAGATATGGGCCGAAGTGCGAGCTGATCTACACAGACACAGACAGCCTGCTCTTGAATATCCAGACGGAAGACGTCTACAAAGACATGAAGGAAGACTTGTGGATGTATGACACAAGCAACTACCCCAAAGACCACCCACTTTACGACGACAGAAACAAAAAGGTGCTGGGCAAGATGAAAGACGAGTGCGGAGGCACAGCGATAGAGGAAGTGGTGGCAGTAAGGTCGAAGATGTACTCGATTAGTAAAGCAGACAGAAACAGCATAAGGCAGGCGAAGGGGGTGAAAAAAAATGTGATCGAGAATGAAATCACACACGAGCACTACAAAGAAGCGCTGTTCGGGAGGAAACAGTTCTTGCACAAAATGAAAATCTTGCAGAGTGAGGGTCACGAGATGTACGGAATGTGCATGAACAAGATCTCGATCTCACCATTCGATACAAAGCGCTGGATAGCGAACGATGGAGTCAACACGCTGGCGTACGGGCACATCAGGTTGCAGTCGGCGGCAGCTGTGTATTAGGCGGCACAACCAACAGCTCTTCGCGAACAAAGCCGCGCTTCGGCCCGTCAGACAAATAATAGACAACAGGCTCGTCGGGCTTGGTCACATTCCTTTCAATCTGGTGGACTTTCAAAGACCAGATAGGGTCAGTGGCTCTTTTTGTGCCACCTTCAAGCTCGCCAGGGTGGTAAAGATACCGAACATTAACGAGGGGGGGTATTGTTTTTTTCTTTCAATCCAACAGGCCTGGAGTACTTCGTTGATGGTTTTGAGGCGACAGCTTTCACTTTGATTGCAACGACCGGCTTTTCACCTGTGAGGCCGGTGACCTCATTGTTGAGCGCCTTGACAACATCAGGGAGCCTTTTGACCCACGCAGTAGACCGCCGGCCCTCAGGCAAAAGCATTTCGACGGCATACTGATGACCAAACAGGCGCTCGGCCAGCGTGCGGTTGAAACGTTCAACAATGGCCTGATCTCTGTGAATTTCAGTGCGGCCGCGGCGAATGTATGTCTTGTGGCTTTCCATTTCCTTGGTCACCGCCCCCATGAACTCGCGGCCAGGGTCGACCTGCAGCATCTGAGGCCAAGACAAAGGACTGCGCCTGTAAATCGACTGGAAAGCCTTCGCGACCTCGGCAGAGTATTTGGAGGTCAGAGGCTCGGCTTCTTTGAAACGGCTGGCGACGTCGACAACAGTCAGTGCATATTTGTAAACCTTCCTGCCCCGAGGAAGCTTGTCATGGGGCAGAAAAAGAAGGTCCGCTTGGTGGACCGAGTTGGGCGCCGCCACGTCAAATTTCGGGCGAGGGACGTGTCGCGGCGCGGGGAGATAGATCTGCCAGAGAGCCTGCTTGATGAGCCACCGCTTGGCGGCATCTTCAGGCACGCCCGCGGCTTCTGCCAATTTTTTGATGGCAGAGGTGCCTTTCCAGTAGCCCTGGGGGCTGTAGTAGATTTTGGCGAGCTTGGCCTCCATTATTTAAAGGAAACGAAAAGCCGCGTATGCAACCGCGAGCGCGCCGCCGCCGACAAAAAGAAGCTCGCCCTGTTTCTGCAGCTCGCTGGGCTGGTACATGTCCGAGAACTTCGGCTCTTTGGGCATTGTCAACCGGTAGTCGGGGTGCGCCTGGTTGGAGAGCTTGAACGCGTAATCGGTGTTCGTGAAGTCCTGCTTTGCCTGTTCTTTGATTTCTCTGTTGGTTTGAATCCAGTCGAGGAGCTGCGCGCGCTCACGATTGTATTTGCCCATAGCCGAGTGATAAGCCTCCAGGGCCTTGTCATGCCGCGTTTTCTCGTCTAACGCGGCTTTGCCATTGTCACCGGCCAAAAATTTGGCGAGATAGTTGCCACCAGTGAAAGCTGCCGCGTTGAGAACTGCGCCACCAATCATCATCGCAATGCTTGCCATTTTATGAAAAGATCATATTATTTCAACTCGGAATGATCTTCTGGTCTTCGAGATACTGTCTCAGCGCAATGCTGCCAGCCATCACAGCGGTGAATTTTGCATAGTTCATGATGTTGGCACTGGGGTCGGCCGTCAAGCTCTCTTTCAAGGCCTTTTTCGAAATCCAGCCGATGCCTGCGGCAAACCCGGTCAGAGTTGCAGCGTCCATGATAGTTTTCACGAGCTTGCTGTCGGACATGGTTATATTTCAGAAATCTTTTTTCAATTCACTGAAAATAATCGTTTCTCCGCCTTCATTTGTTTTTTTTTGCAATTCTCACACAAAAATCTCCCATTTTCCGGTTCGTTGCCGTCATCAAGAAAACGTTCCTCGCATTCTTCACACACAGCCGTTGAGACGACATTCAAAGTGTATTCATCTGGCGAAGTAGAAATTATATGCCAGGCAAATTTTAAAGCTTTCAGTGTGAAGTTGAACCAGACCAAAGCTATTCCACTAACGGAGACACCTTTCAAGATGGCTTGTGAGATGTCAAACGTTCGCATTATTATTGAAAAAATTAAAGTTCAATCAATTTTTTACTCCATGTGGCAGATGCCTCTTCTTTTTTTTGGCACGACAGGTTGAGGCGCGGCATCAACAGGGGATGGTGGGGGGGCTTGTGGTGGTGGTTTTTTGGGGAATCGGGCTTTTATCTCTTCACGTTTGTAGTAGATCCCACCTAATGCGACGACAATGCTTATGACACTAAGCCATTGTGTGGTTGTGAGAACGTTCATGGTGCTAGCCACTGGTGCAGGCACTGGTGCTGCGACTGGTGGTTCGTCTTTTTTGTTAATTTTTTGATTTGCAAGGATCACCTGAGCCTCGGCTAATGCCTTTTTCTGCTGCTCGCGGGCCTGCCTTGTTTTCTCAGCGACGGCTTTGCCGGCAGCAACCCGTTTTGGATTTTTTATTTTTGTGGCGGGGGTTGGTGAAGTCACCTGTTGAGTCGTGTCGACCTCTGAGTCAGCCATTGGATATAATTAGTCAACAAAAAATATTTAATTGGTAATTTCTCAGCAATATTCACCAATTATTGCGGAGTTACTGAACATTCCTCAGCTTTGTCTACCTCATCTAGCCCAGCAAGTGGGTACCCATCTGAATCACGAGAAGGGTGGCATGGTTTTGAATCTTCAGCGCTGAAATCGACATGTTTCGCAGTGATCAGAAATGCGTTCGCCACCGCCAGCATACGTCCGCATCTTAGCGCAAGACCGCCAGACAGTTCTGACATCTCTTTCGTGATGATGTAATCATTCTTCAGATCATTCTGCAGGGCATCGGTGTCTTTTATTTTCACCACAAAGCCAAGTGCTTTTACGGCGAACGACACAAAGCCTTCAATCAAGGTTTCAGTGGTTTTGGCGCCGACGTAGGTCTCGTACCTTTTGTAGGCCCTCATGACGTCTTTGTCTGGCATTCGCTTCACCTGATCGTGCGTGAACTGTGTGCCGATGGCTTCTTTGCATTTGCCTGTGGAAACAAGTATCGCAAGCTGCTCACGGAGAGCTGGAATGTCTGGGCCAGGTGCCGCAGCAGGAGAACTTGTCGGCTCAGCTTCCAGCAGGTTAATCACTTCAGCCATCACGGGGTCGTTTTGTTCCGCCATTATATTCTTTTCACATCTTTTCAAAATGAGCAAGCTTCTCATTTTGCAAACTTGAAGACATAGCCCTTTCGAGAAGTTCGCGTCCCTTCATATTTGATG
This sequence comes from Micromussa lordhowensis, assembly GCA_964020085.1. NCBI lineage: Eukaryota > Metazoa > Cnidaria > Anthozoa > Scleractinia > Lobophylliidae > Micromussa > Micromussa lordhowensis. The sequence continues at coordinate 8,820,377 of OZ026606.1, forward strand.
AAACGTGTTTCTGATTGGCGCTTCAGGTCCCAATACAAAGACGGGGGAGAATAGAACAACATCTTAACACCTTCTTGTGTTTCAAGCGTGATCACACTTATCGGCTTGTCATGTTCGTTTGTCCCGCGATGTTCAATGTCGTGAAATTTGTAGACGACACCAGGACGCATCTCTCGCCAGCTCAAGATTTTTTCAGCCTCTTCGAATTGCAACTCCATGATACCTTTGTTCAATTCTGAAGGGGTGGCGAAGAGAGAAAATCAAATGGGCAAAATTGCGCTCTTTCAGCTTTGTAACCATCTGCTTGATTTCGTCATGTGAAAGCTCGCCGGCATATTCTTCGAAGATGGACTTTATGGTTTTGGCCGCGGGCGTGTAAAAAAGGACGATTGCCGCCACATTCTCACGGAAAGGTTTCGCGATGCTGGAGAGCTGCTGGGTCACGACCCACACGCTGATGCCTTCGTGGCGAGCCGAAAAGCCGAGCCTGACGAGCTCCCCTGTCCTGCCTTTCACGTCTTTCGATGACGCACAGTCGTCAAGCACGATGAGGGCGTTAGTGCCTTCGAAAGCAATTCTGACCGCTTTCAACCAGAATTCGACGTGGTGCTGCTCGCAGATGATGACATCAAGCCGGGGGTCTCCCTCAGCGAACCGGTAGAGCGTCTTGTTGTATGCGAAAGTTGGACAGATGAGCACAACGTGATCAAAGCGGCCGCGGAATGGGCCTGTGAGTTGTTTCACGAGAAACTGCGTCTTGCCACAGTTTGTCGGACCTACGATGAGCGCATAGATTCGAACTGTTTTTGCTGAATGATAAACTGGGCATCAGAAATGATGAAGACGTGGCAGTTCACCGTTCCTGAGCCATTTTTTTCTCTCTCGATTTCCAGCTGGACACCGTCTGTTGAGTCGACGAGACGCGTGCCGCTGCCATGCATTTCTTGGCTGGCCATGGAGCGCAGATCAATCAGAAGGCCGAACTTGTCATCGGTGTAGAACTTCTGCAGTGTCATGAACTGGGGCTTGTGTTCTTCTTTCATGAAGAAGCGGCTGACCTCCGCCCAAATGTCTTCGCTTTGGATGCCGTCGTTGTACAGCATGTTGGGCTTGCCGTTGACTGTGACTCTGACCTTCTTCAGGTCAGGGAACACGTATTTTTCGGAATCTCTCGCACCTCCGATGTAGGGCTCGATGAACAAGAGCAGGATGCCCTTCATCGACCTCCTTTGAGCGTTGACTCTGATGTTGATCCGCCCGTCCGTGCCCTTTTTAATCGGCACGATTTTATCAAACATAACGTGGTCGTAGAGAAACGATCTGCCTAACTCGTAATCCATGCCCATAAAGTTGGCCAGCTCCTTGGTTACAATCATTTCATACTCGAGATGGATGTTGGTCAGCTTGTATTTCAGCTTGGATGGGTCGGTTCCTTTGACCACTTGGTTAGCAAGCGCCAGCTTCACTAGAAATACAAGTTCAGCGGTCAGGGCGTGTGGATAGAAAACGCCGTGGTCTTTCAAGATCTCATGGTCAAAGTTGATGCGATATCTGGCGCCGAAGACTTCATTCAGCTTTTTTTCAGCTTCAACGCCCGAAGTTTTCTTGTCCCCCGAGTTTGAGCGGATCTTGCACAAATCTTCGCTCTGGATGCCTTCAGGCAACATTTTGTCACGCATTTCTCCTGGCAAGAAGAGGTCGCTGAATGTTTTGTAGATATCGTAGTGATCCGTTTCTTGCAGGGTATCGCCAGAGAACTTCACGACCAGCTTTTCCACAAGCGCCCGCGACACGTTTTGAACGAGAAAGTTGTTGGCATGCCCGCCGGAAAGGTCAATGTCAAAGCGCAGCGCAAGAGAGTCTGGCACGATGACCTCGTTCGCACTCAGCTTGGGCACTGCAACATACAGCGTCTCGCCGGGATTCGCTTCAGAAGGGTTGAAAGTGATCCGGTTGACGATGCGTTTTGCCTTCATGGCGCCAAATGTCTTTTTGATTCTTTGGAGATCATGTGATACCCCTTTCACAAAATTGGACATCGTATACAAAAAGAAATAAATATCTAATTTGGAAAATTGTGCTGATAAGAATATATTGCAATGGCCGAAGGTGGCGAAACAACATCATTTGACGACCCTGCTTATGACCCGGATGACGATTATGACGACGGAGATGAAACAACCCCCTTTCTTCCAAACGGCGCATCAACACCAGCACCCGGCGGCGAAGAAATCGAAATGCAAACAATGCATGCAATGCATGAAAAAAATGGGCTGCAAGAAATGTCTTATTTTGAAACGAGTTTTTCTGCTGCGTCAACATCTGAACAAGCATGGGTCGCAACGAAAAATTTATACCCAGACATGAGCTCAAGTGAGCTTGAAGTCTGGTACAACCCGAAAGGCAAACTTCAAATCAAAATGTTTGGAGCTGGCAAAAAACAGTACTCCTTGTTTACAACAGACAGGAGAACGGGCGAAGAGCAGATCAATAAATCTCTTCCGAAAGAAATAAAAACAGCTCTCGGCCCGTCAAAATATGAAAAACTGCAACAAAGGACAAATGAAAAACGAAAAGAACTGGAAGAAAAAGAGAATTTAGCTTCGCAAAAAGAACGAAACAAAAAAGAAATGGATGAAATAAGAGAGAATATAAGAAAACAACAACAAAATCGTGAATCTCTCGAAAATGCAGGGGCACCACAGAGAGAACTTGACAAAGTGAGCGCAAAAATAAGAACTCTCGAAGCAGATCATCTGAAAGCTAGAAAAAAGTATCTTTCCAGCTTTCAAGCAGAAAATGAAAAAAGTGATTTAGAAGAACAAATCCAAACGCTCGAAAGTATTCAAGAAGAAGAAGTGGAAGAAGAAGAAGAAACAAATAATAGTGAAGCTCTCAAAGCAATAAGGAGACGAAAAGCGTACATTGACCAGCGAAAAAGAATGGAATTAGACAAAACGCTAGACACGGGTTTACCCCCTGAAAAAAGGCAAGCTGCAAAATATAAACTTTTGGAGCTTAACAAAACTTATGGACAGTTAGAAACTGAAGAAAAAATGTTTGAAGAAAAACTCGGCAAAACCCGTTCTCTACTTGATGAAGAACGAGAAAATCTACAAAAACGCAAAGAAGAACTGGAGAAAGCAAATGAAGAAGACAAAAAAAAAATCAACGATAGTGATGCTGACCCTGAAGAGAAAAGATTTGCTGAAGAAAGAGTGGCAATGCGTGAAAACGAGATCAGGCAGATAACAGCTCGACTTGAAGAAAATATGTCTCTTTTTGAAAAAGTGAAAGAGATTTTCAAAAAATATGGCGTGACGGTGGCGTCCATCTTTCTGGCCGCCGGCATAACGATCGGGGCTGTTGTTGGGGCAATTACCAACGCTCTAAAAAAACTGGGCAAAGCCGTGGCTAACGGCCTCAAGGCGATCGGAAAACAAGCTGCTTCTGCGCTGCCCGGGCTGATCGGCTCGATCGTCAGCTTCCTTTTCAAAGCTGCAGGGCAGGCTATCAGCTACCTCGCAGAGCACACATGGCTCCTGATTCTCGCGGTGGTCTTTTTCGTGGTTGAAAGATACCTCAAGCGTTAACGCAATGCTATAAACAGCAAGGCCCCTAATCCAAACACGCCAATAATGACGGCGGTTTTGTTTATCTCGTGCTGCGGCTCTGAAACGGTTTCCTCAATTTCTGGCCCCTGCGTCTCAGTTTCTGGCCTCTGCGTTTTTGAAGCCGGCTTCGGTTCTTGCGCTGCCATGGCGGCTTTGTGGATCGGATTGGAGGGATGGCTGTTGGGCCGGTTTATTTTTGACGGCCCCCCTTCCATATGTTGTATGCCCACTTTTTTTGTTCCTGGGTTAACCTCGTTGTTCACCCCCAGTTTCATTCTGGGGATGGCCTGCTTTAGCTTGTTGTCATAACCCGTCGTGCTTTCTGTGTTGATGATCATTTCCGCCGGCATCAACCACGCGCCGGGGCACACGGCGAGATTCAGCCTGGCCATTGCTTGATCCACTGCGAGCTGATACCTTTGCACGCTCTTCTCCAAATCCGGCTGCCTAATGGCTTCTTCCATCAGAGTCAAGAACTCCGTCTGTGCCTCTTTCGCTCTCCCGCCTGTCCCAATTATGCTGCTCCGAACATTGACTTGCGCGCCTAAGATGCAGTAAACGAAGGCCTCGATCGACTGGTTGATACGCGCGAGCCCTGCTTGTGTCAAACCTGATGATTTGTTTGGTGCGAACCAGTCATACTGGGCAAATGCCACACCATCGAGCTCAATGAAAGCTAGCAAGTTCCCATCTTTTGCTTTCCCGCCTTCATCGGCGAATTTGTAAAACCCTCCTGGATATTCAGCCCCTGTTTTCATTGGTCCGTGTCCTGACACACCGATATATACGTCGCCCAGGCCGCCGTTTTTTCTGCTTGTGAACCGGAAATCACTTGTTGGGTCTATCCCGAACTCTGCACATATCCGTTTGTATGAGGCCACGTCGTAACGATTGCCCGATAAATTGAATGTGGGGTCTCCGGGGAGGGCACTTATGCTCTGGATGCCTCCCATCTGGAACAAACTTCTCCTGACCGTGAAATACACGTGAAATCTGTAGAAGGCCCTCACTTGCGGTGAAAGATCCAGGCCGCTGTCAAAGATTTCTCTCGAAATTCCACAGCCTTGCGTTGTGCAAAACACCGCGAAGTTGAGCTGCTGCGGCCAATAGCTCATATTTGGGCCTCCTAGCCAGCGTTTCGCTTCCGCCGCGGTGTTGTGCCTTATTCTTGTTTGTTGGAATATTTCCCTGAATTTCGCCACAAAGAAAGATTCCGGTCTCACGTAAATGTTGATCGGGTTGTTGAAGATTTTCTTCAGGCTTGGTGCTGCTTCAGTGAAATGCACTGCAGGGATTGGCAAGGCTCTTTTTGTTCTCAGCGGAGACAGTTGATATGGGAAACCTTCCACGCCTTCCAAACCTAGTGCAGCCTTCATTTTCGGGCTCCAATATTTCCTGTCCGACCCAGACACGCTATGCCCCCCCTTCAAAAGTATTTCAGATCCTGTGATGTTCCCTTTATCATCAGCATATGCTTGAGCAAAGAATTGGCTTTTGTCCGCGTTTGGGAACTGTGCCGTGAATTCTGCCCACGCGCTTTTATTCGCCGCGGCTATTTGAGCAAGCGTTGGTTGTTGGCCTTTCATTTAAAAGTTGTTATATCTATCCAATATAAAATGGTTGTTCTCACAATTGTCACGCAGAAAAACGGAGAGACCATCTACTTTGACGAGCCGATCCCCCAGGTTCATTTCATGAAACTGATCTCGTGCAGTTTGTACAATTCATGGCATACTTTGAAAAGAGAAGGTAGTGCAGCGTTGGGCGATGAAAAAGTTCCTTCTTTATCTGTTTCAAAAATACCTCCAGGACATTACAATTTGCAGGCTGTGGCAAAATTAATAGACGGCCTGTTTGAAAAGTATCAATATCGCCAATTAGAAACAGTAATGAACACGCCTTTGGGCGTTCTTGAAATAAAAAATCCGGGGGCGAAAAAAATAACCCTCGATCGTGATTTGGCCAATTTGCTAGGCATTAATCGGGTGCTAGGCCTCACAACACACGTAAAAAACCTCAGATATCCAACAACATACTTCATTGACTGCAATCTGATCGACACACAACAAAACTTTTTCAACAACAAAAGATCTCACCTCTTGGCCAAACTCGATGTAAGAGGCAAGCCATACGAAGTAAGCTATGAGGCTTCTCCGCAGCAACCTTTACGCGACTGTTCGACAGATTCTCATGTAAGAAGTATCACTGTCAGCGTCAGAAATGAAAACGGAGAGCTGTTTGATTTCAGGGGGTTGCCGCTCGAATTTGAATTAGAAATAAATTAAATTTCTATTTATACAATGTCTTCCTCGAATGTTCTGCCATCCGCGCCTCCCGAAAACATATACCCTCAAATCATTCCTCCTGACTTCAGGATGCAAAAAGTCATTGAGATCGCGTCTGATCTGAACAAAGAAGTCGGACACTATCGGAAGGTTGCGAAGAAATATAAACGTGCAAAGAAAGTTGTCAACTTGAGTGCGGCTGGATCAAGCGTTCTTTCAGCTGTCTTTTCAAGCGCAAGCTTTGGCTCCGCTCTTTCTATTGTTGGCCTTCCGGCTACGATACCGCTTGGCGGTCTCGGGGGAGGCTTCGCTCTTGCTTCTTCAGGACTTATAATCGCCAGCAAAAAGCTTGATTCTAAGACAAAGAAGCACCAGGAAATTGTCACACTTGCAATTGCTAAACGTGACACTGTTGACCGGCTTCTATCAAAAGCAATGACAGACAATATAATAACCGACAACGAGTTTCAGTTGATCATGGATGAATTTTCGCAGTACAACGTGCTGAAACAGGCTGTCCGGGCTAAAATCACTCGGCAGTCGTCTAAGCTTGATGTTGACAAGATCAGAAAAGAAGAAAGAAGCAAAGTAGAAACAGAATTTCGAAAAAAAATAAACGCTTTGGCCGCCGATTAGAATTAACATATGAAAAAATTAATTCAGGCTTTCATTTTAGCGTCGCGCTCGACAGAGTACAAAATATCACTGCGTCATAGATATTTGCGCATGATGAGACCAAGTACTTTGCACCACATGCGTTGAAAATCTCGCAACGAACAACATAAATATTCGATTTTCCCATAATACATATCGGTGATATATGGGGTATAGGCCGGTTAGAAAAAGCAGGGGCTTACCTCTCTATACATCATATATCACCCCTCTCGGAATGGGAAAAACCCCTGCCTCATGCCGAGGGTTAATAAATTAAAAATGGCTGTAGATGGTGTCGGGCTGTTGAGTAGAGCTATAGTCGGTTTAAAATCGGCAGAAGTGCTGGTTCAGCCTCAAGCCGGAGGTCAAAAAAAATCCTTGGCTCACATGGTGAGTCTGATAGTGTCCAATATAACTTGGACGGTGTGGAGGTGGGACAAAAAAAAACTCCTCAGGAGAGGCTGGGCGGGTTGGTGCACCAAATTAATTCAAAGTCTCTCCTGAGGAGTCTGGTGGCCACCAGTTTTATCAATTTTTCTGTGCGCTTTTTTTTAAAATAAATAACGAATACAAAAATACGATGATTTTTTCATTCCACGTTGTTTGCTTGATTATCTACGAACTTTCGCTTCCTGCTTGGCAGAAAGCGGCAAGAGATATTGCACGTGAAGTCGTTCAAGCGATGAAAGAAGCAAAAAATATTTGATGCATCACGCAAATATTTCGATTCAAGTTGCAGCTTCAAATGTATAATGAAGAACTCTTTTCCCTTTCGTTCAAAATCTTAAGCAACCGTCTTTCGGCGCGAATTGATAAGATAACTTCTTTGTCACCAGCATCAATAACAACCCTGCCCACATCTGAATCTTCATAAATGTCATCTGGCGAAGCAATGACATCTTCTCCATTTTTTGAGACAGAATAGTAGGCAATCAGCCCCCACGAGGCCGAAACCGACATTGATATCAAAAGGCACGATAGTTTTAAGACGGGATCCATATATATCAACACATTGTATCCCTTTAATGAAAAATATTTTTGGCTCGCCACATGCAAATTTGCATAAACCGCGTTAAATTCACATGCCAACCAAAATATTGGCTAACTCGCGCGGGTCGATCTGCTTCAATTCATTCAAAACGTCTTCTGGCATAACAACCACTTTTTGTTTGCCTTTTGTTGCCCCAAGTATAAAGACTTGCTTGTCTTTCTCGGAAATAAGCCACTTTCCATCTTCTTTTTTGTTGCTTTGAATCAATACTCCTTTACGACCGCGACCCATTTGCTTTTACATATGTTCGCAAGAATATTTAATTAGCCTCCAGAAGCGTTGTGTGTTGAAGTCTTCACACACCAGTCGTCGTCATCCAAAATCGGTCCGTAAAACATTTCAAGAACATCTCTCGAAAAGGTCGCAGCAGCCATCGTTTCTATAATGACGTCACATTTCTTCAATAGAAATAAATTTTGTTACAGGCATACAACCCAAGTTTAACCAACACACATGGATGATGGTGATTCTGTTCACCGGTGTTCTATCAACCCGCCGGCGAGCTTGCGAGCCGGCGGGTTGTAACAGAACACCGGTAACAGAATCACCATCATCCATGTGTGTTAGTTTATAAGGCTAGCTGCTGGGATTGTAATGATTACTATATTGTGAAAACAAAGCGTCGATTACATGACAGGAAAACGGAACATTTTAAAGCGCTGACGAATAACAGCCATTCTTCTGCCATTGCGGATCATATGACCCAAACAGGCCACAGGATAAAATGGGATCACTTTGACATTTTAGCCACTGGACAGTCCGATATTCATTGTAAAATTAAGGAAGCCTTGCTCATTCGTGATTTAAAACCAGCGCTTAATGAAAATATTGGCAGTGAGAAACTTCTTCTCTACTAGCCATTTATATTTTTCCTAGCAGACTTAACTAGGTCTGTTTATTTTCATTGTCATTACTTTCCTTATTTGGTATTAGTCTTCCTGTTTAAATTTAATTGTAGTTTAGGTAACCGTTACTTCTGAAGATGTATGTTGGAGCATACGAAACGTCAAGATAAATGAAGAATTTTACAACATGCGTTGTCTAGTTATGTTTATAACCGCAGTTTGTTTGCTGTTTCTTCTTTTCTTTGTTTTTGGTCACGAAGTCTTTGCCTGATCTGTTCCTTATTCTTGGCATAATAAGATCTCCAATATTCGTTGATCCGTTCCCTGTTGTTTTTACAGTATTGGCTTCGGTAACTTCTGATGTGGTCCTTGTTTTGTTGACAATAGGTTCTCTGGCTGCTGGCGAGCCTTTCCCTGTTGTTTTCATACCACCTTTTACGACGTGATTTGAGAATCTCAGCGTTCTCGGTACGATATCGTTTTTGTCGGGCCAGGATATGCTCTCTGTTCTTTGCATAATAGTTTTTATGGTAGGCTTTCCTACAATCAACTATCTTGTCATTCCCCGACCGTTTATTGGAGCAATTCATCTTGTGTGGTGTCTTACAAATAATGATTACCACTCTAGAAATCACAAACTCTTATAAGAGTCACATGGCCAATTCAGTGTATCACTCTAAGGTTTAAACCTCCCCTTCCGCTACGTCTTCGTCGTCGTTACCCTCAGGGAGCAATTTCTTTTTCATTAGTCTGTTCAACAGGAATTTCCGTTTTGCAACCGCTGACTCGGCCGCCTCGTCAAAATCCATGTCATCTTCCTCAATAGAGCGTCGAAGAGTCTTCATGACTTTACGGTGTATTGCATCGTGTTTGATATGGTGAGTCCATTTTAGACGCTCTAAATAAGTTCTTCGTTGCCTTCTTCTACTTACAGGTAACAGGGCGTTGAAAGCGGCATTTTCGGCATAGTGTTGGGATTTTCCTCTATCCAGGAACTGTTGGACTTCTTTCAGGTAGGTCTCATTGATATCTTCTCCGACTTTTTGACGTAACGGGCGCCATGGATCTGGTTCATTGTCGTCGTCCGCTTCTTCTTCCTCTTCGGAGCTGCTAGTCTCTTCCTCTTCAGGCTCCTCCTCTTCCTGTTCCTCTTCTACCTCTTGTTCGTCTTCTTGTTCTTCTTCTTCTATGTTTTCATCATTGTTTTCTTCCACGGTGCCAAAAATATCTGTTGAAGGAGAACGCATGGTTCTCGTCGTCCTTCACCCAAGACAACACGTGCTTCAAATGAGCCGAAATGCTTGAAGTGATATTTTATATATCATTTTAGGAACCCCTTCGTGAAATTGCACACCAGCGTCTTTCATGTCTCGGAATCCATCTTGCCACGCCCCGTAGCAATAATGAATCTTAGTGGGAGGGTTTACAAACAATTCTTCCAAATGATCCAAGAGTAAAGATTCGGTGAAACAAGTCTTGCCACAACCGGAAGGAACAACAATCAAGATACTAGAGGGTGTCTTGAACCGAAACGCTTCTCCCATTTCTATGCCATTTGGAATCCCATCACTCTTTTCGGTCCGAAATGTGATCTTTGGTACTTCTTGTGTTTTTTCGGATTCACTGCTTTGACAACTATGTTTCTCGTGACGGATTCTACTGTCTATACGAGAGAATAGTCTATGACAATATTGACAATAAAGGGACATGAATCCTTGTTACTTTCACGCAAAATGAATTCAGACAGTTTAAACATTATTTTTATACATGGTAGTAGTGGTGATGATTGTGGTGGTTGTGGTGGTGGTGATTGACCCACCAAAATTCGCACCTGGAATCTCTTGAGCCGTAGTCAAGCGCCTTATCATACCACCACCACCACCACCAACACCACCACCACCACCGTCACCACCACCACCACCACCACCACCACCTCCACCACCACCACCGCCACCACCACCGCCACCACCGCTACCATCACCACCACTACCACCACCACCACCACCAACGCCTCCGCTACCACCACTACCACCACTGCCACCACCACCACCGCCACCACCACCACATCCACCACCGCTACTACCACCACCACCACCACCACCACCTCTTGGATCATTTGGAAGAATTGTTTGTAAACCCTCCCACTAAGATTCATTATTGCTACGGGGCGTGGCAAGATGGATTCCGAGACATGAAAGACGCTGGTGTGCAATTTCACGAAGGGGTTCCTACCACCTTCCATTTGCAAAAATGGTTTCCTAAAGGTGGTTTACTCGTGTTAGATGATCTGATGGTCGTGGGAGGTGAAGATAAAGAGTTGCTGGACTTATTCACCAAACATTCACATCATCAAAATATCACCGTGTTGTACTTGTGCCAAGACATGTTTCCACCAGGGAAATACGCAAAGAGTATTTCCAGGAACGCCCACTATGTCATAGCCTTCAAAAATCCACGAGATCAATTAGGGATGAGGAATTTACTGCTTCAAGCATTTCCCACTTGTTGGCAAGACATGATGGACGTGTATCAAAAAGTGACCGAACGACCATTTGGGTACACGGTCCTGGATTTACATCCTGCCAGTGACGACAGGAAACGTGTGTTTAGTCACCTCTTGACTCACGAAGGATACCCGCGCTGGCATCGAAGAATTAGGAAAGAGGATGTTTGATCACCGAGCAAAAAATGATATATAAAATATCACTTCAAGCATTTCGGCTCATTTGAAGCACGTGTTGTCTTGGGTGAAGGACGACGAAAACCATGCGTTCTCCTTCAACAGATATTTTTGGCACCGTGGAAGAAAACAATGATGAAAACATAGAAGAAGAAGAACAAGAAGACGAACAAGAGGTAGAAGAGGAACAGGAAGAAGAGGAGCCTGAAGAGGAAGAGACTAGCAGCTCCGAAGAGGAAGAAGAAGCGGACGACGACAATGAACCAGATCCGTGGCGCCCGTTACATCAAAAAGTCGGAGAAGATATCAATGAGACCTACCTGAAAGAAGTCCAACAGTTCCTGGATAGAGGAAAATCCCAACACTATGCCGAAAATGCCGCTTTCAACGCCCTGTTACCTGTAAGTAGAAGAAGGCTACGAAGAACTTATTTAGAGCGTCTAAAATGGACTCACCATATCAAACACGATGCAATACACCGTAAAGTCATGAAGACTCTTCGACGCTTTTGGATTTTTTGGATTTTGACGAGGCGGCCGAGTCAGCGGTTGCAAAACGGAAATTCCTGTTGAACAGACTAATGAAAAAGAAATTGCTCCCTGAGGGTAACGACGACGAAGACGTAGCGGAAGGGGAGGTTTAAACCTTAGAGTGATACACTGAATTGGCCATGTGAC
>OZ026606.1:8837182-8839682 GCA_964020085.1 Micromussa lordhowensis
TAAACAGATAGTTCAGTTACGGGTCAGATTCTCCAACTTGTCTACCGACAAAAACATCTTTCAAAGTGAATTCTAGATACTTTCCTGAGAGCATAAACCAGAAGTTTTCAAATCCTTCTTCACAAAAGGTACACAGATCATTCGGGACATAACCTATTTTAGCAAGACGATGATTAGTAAAGTAATATCAGCTAATAATTTGAACTGGAAACTTCAAATAAAATAAAGAAATTATTATTAAGACATATTATTAACTACTTATTAAAAGAAAAGAAAAGTAAATGAAGACTTGCCCAAGGCAAGCAAAATTTGAGGGTTGCTCATCCAAAGGGCAAGCTGGATTCAAGGTTTTTTTGAAGCCTTGCAAATATCAAAATATGTATTGTCTTTTGTTCGTCCGTTCTCTGCTACTCTTTACAAGAGATCGATGGATGATTCTATCTACACTGTTTCCCTGAACCAGGATCTTTGGGTTTGACTTCAACAAACTCCTTGTATGAAACATAGAGGTAATTTGAATTTCTGAATTATTTTATCATGTAGTCTTAATTTTACACAGGGCCCCTTTTGATACCAGCCTATGGCTGATGGGGTTACCCTGCCTAAATAAAGATGACTTGACTTGACTTGAGTTGTCATGTCGCAGTCTTCATTTCTTCCCAACAGGAAGAGAACTGTCTTGTGTTTTACTCAGCATGGGTACTGCTGATCAAGCCTTGTTAACCCTCACAGGTTATGAACACAGTTCCTAACATCTCTGCGCTGTTTTTTCGATTTTGACCACACCTTGATCATGCATGTGTACTTCAGAATGCGAGAGTTGTTCATGAAGGTTTATCAAGGCTTTAGATTCTGTAAATCATCTTGAGTCAATGCAGTAAGATCAAATCCTTTTACCTCAGGTAATCCTTGAAAGGAAGCATGTATATGGCAGAACATCAGTAACAATCTTGAAATATTCTTAGAAGCAAAAAACTATTATCTTGGTGAATGATTAAGCCAGGGAGGGTATAACCTGCAATGCGAGCATTATTTTGATGCCACCATCTTGGATTGTAATTGGATGCTTGACCGGTAGAGGGGTGGGGCAGAGTAGGGCTTCACACATACTCCCTTGTCAAGTGTTTCCTCACCCCAACCCTACAAGTTACTAAATCCAAGACGGCGGCCTAGTACTAAAATGAGCACTTTCATGCCCAACATAATAATAATAATAATAATAATAATAATAATAATAATAATAATAATAATAATAATAATAATAATAATAATAATAATAATAATAATAATAATAATAATAATAATAATAATATAACAATAATAATAATATACGGCATTTATATAGCGCTTTATCCTGATGCTCAAAGCGCTTTACAACACTTTGTGGGGGCTGCTTATTTAGGCACAAATTGCAGCCACGCAGTTCACAATCTTATTAGAGAAAATAGTAGAATACACAGGTGCCCCCAGTACAGAATAAGGGATAAACCATCACACCGGGGACAACGTCCCCTCCTCTTTTCGAACAGTGTGTGGGTTCTTTAACGTCCCACACTAGTACTGTGAGAGATGGGGCCTACGGTTCATTGTCCTTATCTGAGAAGACTTGAAAGTCTAACCATTTGCAAATGTCATTACAAAGACAGCACTTTCTCCTAAGTTATTTAAAGACTCTGAGTGTTGGTCCAGTCGAGGTTTGAACCTGCGACTTCCCGCATGGCAGTCCGGTGCTCTACCAACTGAGCTAACCGGTCGGCGGTACATACACTTGCACTGTAGGCTAGGGAGGGTATTTTTTCAAAGTCTGCTTCAAGGTAAGACAAACTAGTTCTGGCCCCAGTTGTTCAAAGGCTGGATAACGCTATCCACCGGATAAATCACTATCCAGTGGATAAGTGTTAACAAAACAAACCACGCTATCCGCTGGATAGTGATTTATCCGGTGGATAGTGTTATCCAGCCTGGTGCATAACTTTAAAACCTTGACCAGATGTAACTGGGGTTGCTCATATTTGATGGATGAATAATAGCAGCAAACATGTGCTAAGCTCCGTCCATGGGGCAAAAAGGAATTGATGTAAAAGCAAAGTTCTATTAATATTTCATTGACAAATGTTGATAGCCTAGATGCCCTGAAGCAAGCTTGCTTGCAGGGCAAGTTGTTGATAGTGAACTTACCTTCAAGGTCATGAAGTTTTGATACTTTTGGTTTCAAGTCTTTCCTCAGTCTGCTTATTTCCTCGTCCAAGTTCTTTTGGTCTTGGTGGCAGGAAAATATTATTAACAGTTAAAACCGCCAATTTTTAGCCCTGAGACCCATACACACAAAACATAACAGAGATACACGTAGTTTACATCTGTTGACTTATAAATATTTTTGACAATAACCCTGGAGATTTTTCAAAATCGAGGTATTTTTCACATGCTTTACATCTGAAACAAAGTGGGTGACTCCCATTGTTTTGCATTTCTGACACATGTAATGCATTATTGATTGAGG
>OZ026606.1:8842182-8854682 GCA_964020085.1 Micromussa lordhowensis
AATTTGTATTCAGCGTTGCTCTTCTTGCTAGACCTCAGTCTCAGAAGATGCAAATGCAAGTCAAATAACAGCGCAATCAGACATTAGCTCAGCTAATCACAGAACGGAAAATTCTCCGCCTATATCCACAGTTTCATTGTTGACGATATGAACCTAGTTTTTACCTGGTGCTTGTCTTCCATTATCTCTTGAGCGAGTTCCTCTAGTTCGGAAAATCTTTGAAGCGCCTGAGAAGCAAGCATGCCATCCGCCATTTTGAACTTGTACTTGTGCCCAGTTTTCTCGATCGTCAATCAAGCAGAGAAGGCCTGGGAAACACAGGGAGCGCGTAATTTGTAAAGCCCTAATACTACGAAAGGAAACATTTTACATCAGAACAAGGTAAATAGAAATATGCTTCGCTACCCTCTGCCAGGCCTGGAGTTCGTAAGAATGATTAAAAGTAGGTAGCCACATCAAGTTGAGATCGGTTCCGGGTAAACTCTCTGTTGAGCACGCCGCCATGTTTTCTTTCACAGAACGAGTCGCTAAGATTAGCATATATCGTCTGTCGAAGTCTCATGATAATGGTAAATGGTTTTCATACCATGATCATGATGGAAAACGCATCAGTTTCTATTTCCTAATAATGGGGTGGGGAAATGGCTAAACTACAGAATACAGGGCCACTTATTTACACCTCATTGAATCACAAATTAAAGGTGCCTATTGTGTTATGCTTGAAGTGGCCCTGCATTCTGTAGTTGTTTTAAAATGGCCGCCGAATCGCCGAACAGGTCCATTTCCTGTAAACGTAGTTGTTTTCATCAAAACACAATCATAACCAGTCCAAGATGACGAATACAGCTACCACGATTCCCAGCAGGTTCGTCTCAGAGGGAATTGGCCGTTATCCAAAGCCTTCAAAATCGCGTAGCTCGCACCCTAATGTCTGCGAGCTATGATAGCAACTTGGATGATTTGTTCCGGGCACTGGGGTGGCGAAGACTATACTATCAAAGATTGGAACAGAAGTCTATCCTAATGTGTAAAACATTACATGGTATGACACCAACTCATTATCTTAGAGAGGTTTTTCATACAGCAGAGCTATTTGTGGAACAACTTACCTATAGACCTAAAACAAGCATCTTCACTGACCGATTTCAAATCTAAATTAAGGTGGCTCGAAATAGTTTCCCGTAATCCAAGACTTAGATTAGAGCTTGATGGGTCATTATAAGCACTCTATATCAGTTGATACCAAAATCATGGTATCAAAAAACTGCCCAATCAATCAAAGCCACCTTAAATTTTCGAAAATTTGAGGTGGCTCTGAACCCCCTCCGTATAATTT
Organism: Micromussa lordhowensis; assembly: GCA_964020085.1. Taxonomy (NCBI): domain Eukaryota; kingdom Metazoa; phylum Cnidaria; class Anthozoa; order Scleractinia; family Lobophylliidae; genus Micromussa; species Micromussa lordhowensis. The sequence continues at coordinate 8,843,519 of OZ026606.1, forward strand.
TTTTAAACTTTGCAAAAAGTTGTATCTTATCATGCTGATTACAATTCGATAATAAAAAATGGGGGTCACCAAGCTCGTTTTCGAGTTATAAGCGCTTTAAGATAAAATTAAGGGTGTTTTTAACAGGTCATATTGTTGTTATGGTAATCTATTGTGCCATAAAATTGACAGTAACTTGTTCACCAATGATTGGGCAGTTTTCTGATATCATGATTTTGGTATCAACCGACATAGAGTGGTTATAATGACCAATCAAGCTCTAAGTCTTGGAAAGTAGAAACTGTTTCGAGGAACCTTAAAAGTGGTACTATGACGAAAATCGCACCTTTCCTATTTAAGCCATTTTAAAACATAAACAAGTAGACTGCATAAGAAGTAAAATGCTGTTTACTTCTTTCAAATATCTCTTTTCGTTCCAGAGATATTCAAGTTTTTAAAATATGCAAATTAGGCAAAGTGATGACGTCATATACTCAAACAGATTTTGTCCAAGTATGATGAAAAGAGATATCTCAGCCAGTTTGTAACAGAAATGTTTGATTCTTTGCAGTAAGATTCTACTAAATGTGCTCCACAATATGAGCTTAACAGTTCTGTTACCATGGCAACATACTGGGTTCCAGACCTCCCCCATATTAAAAGCTTTTCTGGCCACCTTTGGCATTCCATTTTGATAATTGCTAACAGCACTTCATATGCATGATCCAGCAAGCTTATAAATATGTTAGCTCGACTTTGTGGCGTTGTCTAACATTTTCAAGCTGAAAATCACCAAAATATTGAAAGTCGGTGGGGCCTGGAAAAGAGTGAGTTGCCATGGGAACAGAATTTTTTGAAGTCATATGTGTGTTTCTTTTAGATCTATTAGCCTGCCAAGTTTGAAGGTTTTGCGTTGCAAATTGGCTAGGATAACTCTATTTATATACTCAATAAAATATTGGGTTGAGTGTATGACGTCATCAGCCATCTCATTTGCATATTTTACCCATTTTTCAAACTTAAACATCTCCGGAACAAATGCAGATATTTGCAAACGGTAAACAGCATTTTCATTCTTTCATGGAATTCTTTGTGATACACTCAAAAAAACAAGGGGTAAAAATTTGATCATAGTACCACTTTAAGTCGCCAGAGTTTTCAGGAATATTTTTAGTACATTTTTATACACGGCCTCCATGAAAAGCAGTTTTTTATTTTCATTTGATTAATTTTTATTTTAGTTAGGTGCATGTAGATTGGTAGATACATGTAGTCCGGTAAGTTAATCAACTGATGGAAAACCATGTATAAATAAGGTTATCTTATCGTCTGCCCCATGGAAGGTGTTTTTGTGTTAGCTTCATAATTTCCTTTTAAAGTCTGTGTTTGAGGCACTATCCCCTTGGAAATTCCAGTAGAGGTTAAGAATCTGATCCCAGTGATGCACCCATAATTGGGAGTGGGGAAGGGTAAGGATGTTTTCTTGAACTGCAAAATACAAACACATTCATATTTGTTTTTGTTTATTGACATACAGAATGCAGCTTGACATAACTGAACACTGGACAGGTGTTTGACAACCGCATGTTATAAAACATGAGCCATGGAAGTTGTAGTACATACAACCCTAGAATCAGTGTCCTCAAAGAAGTCAATAATTCTTAAACCAGAACATCAAGGTGATGTGAAGGTAGTCTTGGTAAAACACCATCTCCCATCGTTTAGTGAAAAAGAAAAGGAACTCAAAGCAACCTATTCCAAGGTAGATGCCCTGTCTAGAGCCTGCAAGAGAAAGAGCTTTGAAATGGCAGGTACAAAGGAGAAAAATGAACTATGTTTCTCTGGTAAAAGAAGGCGATCAGTGCCACTTACAGGAACAATGAAACCGTCAGTTGCATTGGTTCAGGATTTGGTACATCACAATTCCAGTTTTGAAATTGGCAGAAATGTTTATCACATGCAACAAAGTGGTGGCAATAAAATACCATCAAAGGAAGACTACAATCAAGCAGTGGAAGTCTTCCATGTACCATCGACATGCATAAATGAGAGTTCGGAGTTTCCGAAGGATAACCAAGAAAATGATGAACTGGTGAACGATTTACAGGATTGTAATTTGCTACCAAATTGGTTGGACAAGAGAAATAGGGAAAGGTTGGTGGATTTAAGCACAGCAAAAGGGGACAGGCATAAATCCTTGTTTTCTTTGTGTGATCTGGATTTACCACAAGTTGAAAATGATACAAAATGCAAGTCTTTATTTGAGACGTATCACTTAAATAAAGTGAATAAGTCTATTGTTGATGAAGTGTGAAACTATTCAGTCTAATAACAAGAATCTCCAGAGTGTCTTTTATTCTTATAATATTTACATGTTTGCATAAGTTAAATGATACTGTTTATAGTCGAATGTAGAAAGTGGTAGTGCATTTTTTATTAGAATTTTTTAAATATTTATTAGTTTTTATTTCATTTTATAGTGTACAAAATATTTTTAAATAAACGAGCAAAATTGCAACCATAATAAAGTGTTTAACTACATTCCAAAACATATTGAAATTTTTTTATGGCTACAAACATGGATCCACCAGTTTCCATTTGCGAAACCACTTCATTTTAATAGTCTATTATCACATACATGTAAATCTCTCCAATATCAGGTCCAAAAACCCAAAGTTTGGGGTCTTCCTTTCTTACTTGAGCAAAAACCAATCAGGGAAAAAGATTGCCATTAGAAACTGTAACCTTAACAAAACAGAAATAAGTGGACACCTTCCGTGACTGTGTCTAGTCAGTCACCAGGCTATTTAGCCTGCGTCACAGACGGTGGTGTCTGTGGCGCAGGCTAAAGGCTATTAAACTTGCAGCCAGTAACTTACTTTGTGAGTTTGAATGTAAATGTAGTTGGTCCTGAGTTACAGCACCGATCAAATACATAAATTCAACTAACATGTTAACATCTTTGTTGCCACTCAGTTCAGAACACATGATGATTCATTTGGGCATTTACAAAAACAAATTTCAATGGTTCAACAGAAAAATTCACAGCATTGTTTACCTATAGAAGAGCACTGGGTAGCTTAGCTTGCCTAAGCTTAACTCAGCCTAGCTTTGGTTAGCTTAGTTTAGTTTTGGTGGCTAGGCTTAACCTGATTCTGGTCATTAATGCCCTAGTAGTATATCTGAGAAATCCATCATCCTGGCTTAAGATCTTTTTAACTCATTTTTTTCCTTTTGAAAATGTAAATCTGTGTTGCTTTTGAATGAAATTTAGAACCAATGCTTAATTTATCACTTTAGTGACAAATTATGAAACTGTAGTTGCCTGTTTTGTCATCATTATCTTAAGTTAGGTCAATGGACGTTTTCATATTTCTACATCAAGACGTTCTCAACTGAAGGCATAAAAATAATGTAGTGTATGTATGACTTATATATAAAGATAGATAGATTTGTGGAGTTGGACTAGTTCAAACACATTGCTACTCTGAGTTTCATGTTTCTTGTGAAGCAATCAGGCAACTGCCAAAAATAATTACAATCTTAGATATACACATCTAAAAATAGGGAGCAATGCTTTCCAACGTGAAATGTTGAGATGTTATTGGATGATGGAAGTGTTAAACCGTCTTGTAAATAAAATACAATTAAGCAATCATGGTATTTAACATAAATTTATTACAGTGTCTACAGGTCGATGTCAGTTCATTTCTACTATTAAGTGTTTACATTTCTGGTTTTCCCATAAACACAGATTACATTTTTTTGATGATATTTGAATACAATCTCGCTTGTTTCACTTTTCTCCATTTCTCCATTCTGATTCCTTCAGATTTTTTTGTGTTTACTTAGTTACATTTCGGTACTGTTTGCCTTTGAAAGAGCATGTGTGGTTTCTATACCATTCTTTAAACCTATTTACAACTGTATATTAAAAATTGAGCTTTTACTGGATGGTCTGATAACGTACACCCTTGGATTCATCAAGTTTCATGCCTGCCTTTTTCTTGTAATCCTCCTGTTGTCTTTCTCTCATAATTCTTTGCATTTCAAGCAAATCGTCCTTGCTCATTCCTGTAAGAAGCGACACAAAATAATAAGATTAAAACAGAAACTTTACATTTATACCTAAAGAGTCTGATAATCGTCTTGTGTGGGAAACTTGTTGTGAGTAACTGCAACGTTAAATAAATGAGTAGCTTAAATCTAGATTTAGCCAAGCCTAAAAGCGGAGCTCCTGGGCCAGGTTGTTCAGAGTCTAATTAAGCTAACCCAGGTTAAGCAAGAAATTTGATGAGTTTTGTAACTTTGCAGCGAGGTTTTCTGTACACTGAGATCTAAACTTGAGCCTGCGATATGGTCACATGATACTGGTCAGCAGATATCTGGACAAGTGTCAATTGGCCATAACATGGATGTCCAATATCAAAGATGTATGCTGTAAACCAAGGCTGCAAGTCTCGGTCATCTTATTAAACACCATGTTACGCGAAGTCGTGGTGCATGGGAGCCCATGAGCAATACTGCTAACCATTTTTACCCTGAGAAAAGCGATTCACAGGTTCTATGATTATGGGTTCCACTTGGTGGCCCTTTGGGCAGCTGGAGCTTCACTAAAAGATTGTTTTTGCTCCCTAGCTATTTGATTTCCACTAATAAAACAAGACAAATTATGACCAAAAATTAATAAATAAATGTATAAAATTGTGATCCAGGCAAATTTAGCAATCACATTGCATCAAATCAGGCTGGAAAAACCTTAGGTTTTCCTAATCCATCTCGCAGCTTCCCTGAGTTCATCACTTACCAGGCCTTGTTGGTCCAGAATGTAGGGATTTATGTCGGAGTTCATCATTTTCAATGGAGAACTGCTGCTCTTTTGCTTTCTTAAGAGCCTTTAGCCTTCCCTTTTTTCTCTGTTTGGATTCCCACTTTTCTAGGTCATAAAATCTATAACAAGAAAATGCAAAATTTGCATGTAATTTTATACTGTTAATAAAGGTTTTTCTGGAAAACAGGTTCTGATAATGTCTGAGTTACTGGATTTCGGCAATTACAAATTTCACTCCAAGGTTATGGTGGACCTGAAATCTGAGATGTGTAAATTTTTCAGTGCTCACCTCTATATTTTTGAATGAATGACTTGATAAAATTGGTCCCGGGGTCAATTTTCGTTGTGGGCATGGGTACCAATTTTATCCAAGCCATACAGAAAAACCTTTGTTGTGTTAATGGTCTAAACCCATTGATTCCTAGAGCTTTTTGCCAAAAACGCGTTTTTTTGGATATTTTCAGTCTGGTTGAGCCAAATTAGTTCCCATCTACTCAAAAAGGCATTTGCAACATGATAGCATGGCTTTCTTTCCACTAGCACTACGTTTTACGACATTTTTGCTCGGGTATGCGCAGAAATCAAAATTAGGCTTTTTGGGTTCTAAATGTTTTTCGTTTTTCCTTCTTCTTCTCTTATCTTTTTGCGGCAGTGATTGACCTTTCACTGGCCTTGCTTCCAGTTCAAAATTCTCTGTATCATGGAGACAGGCAATTTTTACCATGGAGTAGCTAAGTGTTGTCACAGGAAATTTTGCTCCGCATTTTTCACTAAAATTTCTGAGCATTTTCGTTTCATATTTGAGGCTCCATTGCGCCAATCACTCTGATCCGGGTATCACTGGAAAGATCTTTTCATCCTGCAAAACTTGCAATTTGCCATCCTATGAAAATGCCGTAGAAAGTTTGAGTGCCTTATTTATGAGATGCTGTTAATAAGGAAAAAGAGACTGACTCTGAACACTCAAAAAGACTCCATTCCAGCAAAACTGTTTAATATTAAATTCTGTACATTTTTCTGCTTTTGTCAATTTTGTCCATTCCTGTGATTTCTTCCATCACATTTTATTCTAATGTAGTTTCACACCTTCTTTTCTTTGCAACGTTGCTAAACTGAAAATAATGTACATTATTTTGATAATGGTGATATGTCGTTGCCGAAATGTCATGTTTTATCTCGCTACTTTTTATCTTGAAATGTTTTTCAGAATTTCTCCTTAAACTTGATGAATTATTAAATAAATGAGTTTGAGAAGAAAACTTGTATACAACACTGTACCGGTATGTGCCAGGACTGGTTTAAGGTACATCGTAACAAACCTCGTAATGAATGACAAACTACAACAGTTTAATTCTTACAACTACATGTAAGATTGGAAAATGTTGTCATTTCTGTTACTCAGACACCTATATAATCAAGGCCAATGAAAGTAGTTTGCTCCTGGGCATACAAGGCATCGCAAACATACATGTAATCAACATAAGATCAACAAACATTCTTTACTTTTTATGTGGCAATGTAACAGTGTTGTAGTCCTCTGCAAAGGTTTCAAACATTTTCTTCATCTCAAATCTGGGAAAGACTTCAGGATTGATTTTCTTCACTTCCTGTAGCCACAGGTAAAATTCTTGTTGTTTGGTGAACATGTCGCTATCAACCAAAATTCCATATTTGCCATACTTCTCTTGGTTCACAGCTAATTTGGACTTCCTTTCTTTGTTTCTTTTGTCTTTCTTTTTTCTCCTCTTCTTATCCTGCAATACAAAGAGTGTGCAATCATTTCTGGAAGGTAAAGGCAACGATCTTGTGGAAAGTCAGAGAATCCACATTCTGGCTGACGGCTTAAATTGGAACGGCAGCACTTTTCCACGGGTGGCGGGTAGCGGGTGACGGGTAGCGGGTGACGGGTAGCGGGTAGCGGGTGACGGGTAGCGGGTAGCGGGTGACGGGTAGCGGGTAGCGGGTGACGGGTAGCGGGTAGCGGGTGACAGGTAGCGGGTGACGGGTAGCGGGTGACGGGTAGCGGGTGACGGGTAGCGGGTGACGGGTTGTATCATTTATAAAAAAAAGTTTAATACAAAATTTTTCTACCCATTTTTCTAAAATTTACAAAGTAAATAATGGAATACCATTCATGTCGCCTTCTTAATTTACGAAACGTGTCATAGAATGATCAAAACGTCTTCATCGCAATAACGCATACTGTAAGTAATGCAGTAAAACTTCGAACACAAAGTAGCTAATGTAATGCTGTTCATGACTCCTTCTTAATTTACGAAACGTGTCATAAAATGATCAAAACTTCTTCATCGCAATACCCGCAAAACTGCTAATGCATACTGTAAGTAATGCAATAAAACTTCGAACACAAAGTAACTAATGGAATGCTGTTCATGACTCCTTCTTAATTTACGAAACGTGTCATAAAATGATCAAAACTTCTTCATCGCAATACCCGCAAAACTGCTAATGCATACTGTAAGTAATGCAATAAAACTTCGAACACAAAGTAACTAATGGAATGCTGTTCATGACTCGTCCTTAATTTACGAAACGTGTCATAAAATGATAAAAAGTTCTTCATCGCAATACCCGCAAAACCTCTAACGCATACTGTAAGTAATGCAATAAAACTTCGAACACAGTGTTTGTTCGATCAATGTTCATGATTCCTTCAAGATTTACATCGTGCGCTCAGTACGATGGGATATACGACTTGCCCGAAAAAAGCCATTATTTTAGTTAATTATTTGCCTGCTGAATGCGCTTATTGAATCGCACATGAAGGAGTTGCTTCATATCGCTCAATTCGTCTCAATTCGTTTCAATTCCGGTTTGATTGACAGATTAGAGACGAGGTCAAGTTCCATCTTGCACATTAAGGTGGGGGTTTACCTGAATTAAAGTGAAATTTGAGGAAGTTTAAAGAGAGATTGAAAGGGGGAGAAAAGGTTATGGAACACCACCAGACAGTTGCCCGACCCCACAATGGCACTCGGGTTGTTAGGCAACTGTTTGGTGTGTATCTATCAATTTTTAACTTCAAACTCTAATTTTAAAACAACACCAAATCTTCAAAATTTCCTATTTCCATAAATTTTACTAATCCTTTGAGAAAAACTATCTGTCTCCAAATAAACCTAAAAATCACCAAAAAATTTACAAAACGGCGCAAAACATAGATGTGTGTAATGAGTGAACAGATTCTTGATTGCTTGAAACGTAAACGAGATATTTGCATTAAGAACATAATACCAAGCCAAAATACGGCTTTCAGGTGGACCCCCGCCTTAAGTCAAATAGCTCTGCGCCAGAGGTTTTTCCCGCGGCTTCGCTTGTGTCTTCGGCCTAAGACACGACAACCCGTCGCCTGCTACCCGCCACCAGTCATCCGCTACCCGTCACCCGCTACCCGCCACCCGCTACCCGTCACCCGCTACCCGTCACCCGCTACCCGCTACCCGCCACCCGCCACCCGCTACCCGCTACCCGCCACCCGCTACCCGCCACCCGTCACCCGCTACCCGCCACCCGTGGAAAAGTGCTGCCGAAATTGGAAGGCTGCCCAAGTGACAAGTAGAAGAATGGGCAATAATGGTCTTGGCAAAATTTTGTACACTGACATTGAACCTAGTGCCTTTTATTGACTGTTGTAGAACAAATATATCTTTCATTTCTTTAAAATTTATTTTTAAAGTGGTACTGTAAATAAAGAAAAGAAAAACACTGGTTCATAGTGTACCTGATGCTTTTTCTTTTCTTCTTTCTCCCTAGCTTTCTTGTAAGCTTTCTTGTTTGTTTCTGAGTCAGAAGAATCATTACTGCTACTACTTTCTTTGGAAGAATGTCTCTTAGATCTCCTCTTTTTGGATTTAGAGGTTCTTGATTTTTTCCTGCAATTTCAAATAATTAAATATAAGGTCTCTGTCTCTGTCAGTAATGTACAGGATATGTACAGATGAAAAAACATTACTGGTAGCTAGTATACTATTTCATTGAGCCGGTCACCATTTTTCGCGAGAGACCTGGAACAAAATTTCGTCCCCAATCTTTCGCAACGCCTTGAATGCGTGGCTACCAAGCTTCGCGTGTACAAGATGGCGGACGCAGTACACGGAAAGAGAACACGCTAAACAAGTGCTTAAAACAATTTTTTTTTAATACTTTACTTGTTTTAGTGGCGCCGATACTCGAACCCAAACTTTTCACTGGGTTGATTTAGACCGTTCGCTAAGGGACATGGTTCAGATATCAAATGATTGTACGTGTGTAACGTAAAAATCATTCGTTGTTCTTTACCGAGTGATCGCACGCCAAAATCCAGCCGGCGATCCCCTCTTTCTCGGCCGGCCAATTTTGCCGGCAGCTGACGCTTAGCGACAAACCTGTAACTTGTCTCTCGTTAATACGGTCACCCTGTTATTATGGCCACTTTTAATGTCCCGGCAAAAGGCCCATACATTTACTTATAAGAAAAGCCCATTAATGCAGCCATCCTGTTAATATGGCCAATGGCCACATTCTGATATCCCAATCTGTATAATCCTTTATAATTTTATCCAGTTAATACAGCCACCCAAACCAGTTATGTTCGTCTTTTCAGGGTTCATATTGTATGAACTGATTGAAGTTTCATTTTTTTAAAATTTCTATCTGCATTCTGAATGTTTATTAAAGAAAAGTCATTTAGAAGCCCATAAATACACACCAACTCAATTGGGGGTAACTGGGTCTTTATTGCCTAAGACCGTACGCGATGCTCCCCCTAACAGGGAGGTAAATAGAAGAAAGAAAAAAAAAAATACAGATTTGCACTAAATTCTAATACGTTGATGGCTCGCTGATCGCAAAGGGAATGCCTACTAATATGACAACTGTTCGCTTATACTTGCCGGGCGTGGCGTGGAATTTCCGCTGCGGTATTTAATTGTGATAAACAAGTCTATCACTCACTAAATACACACCAACTCAATTGGGGGTAACTGGGTCTTTATTGCCTAAGACCGTACGCGATGCTCCCCAAATACCCCCAAAAAAGTGGTGGGAAAATCAGTGAGTAATAGACCTGCTCATCATGTTGACGGCTACAATCTTATACTGCAGAGAAGTATCGAGGTATCGTTCATATGCATTAGAAAGCCAATCTCCTTGAAGTTTAATGTAGTGTCCTGGAACTCCACAGTTCAGCGCAAAGGTGGCTCCTCCGCGACGAAAAGAGTGCCCAGAGTACTGGGAGCTGTCAAACCCGCATTGCTCAAGCAACTTTTTGAGTTTCATAGTAAATGTAGTATAAGTCAGTGGCTTAACCTGGTCCCCGGAGGTGTACACAAAGGCAGGGCCATTTTGCAGCTTAGCAGAGTCATGTGCAGCTAACAATTTAAAGGCATGGATGATTGCTCTATGGGGGCAGAGTTTGGAGTGATCTATCTTTGGAACAGGTACCAACAGGGTGCGATTACGATACTGGATTGTTTTGGACCAGCGCACTACAAGCATCAGGCCCCAGGTATAAACGCGAATATCACACATGCGCAAGTGTTTCAGTGGGTCAAATGAGGGCGCGGACGCGATGAGTAGATTAGACTTCCGAAAGAAAGAGAAGAAGGCGATGACGCACGTAGCCCAAAATGTCGCATCCAGCGAGTTAGTGTGGTCCAGCTGGCCGTGGAGACGATGTAAAATGTCTGGTGTAATAGGGAGCTTTTGTCGAACCACATTGCTATGTAGGCGCTTGATGCCACGCATGAGGAGTTCTTTCTGAAATTTAAACAGCGGGTCTTGCAGGGGGTTGGGAAACCCGCATTGTAGGTGTAGGATGCGCACAACATTCAAATAGCATGCGATGCTAGATGCGGCGAGAGTCCGTGCTAGGAAGACCACATAGCGTAGCAAATTATGAGAAGAGCATGGCACTGTTCTGTAACCAAAGTATAGGCAAAAACGAAAATAGGCACGTAGTTGTGATTTGTAAGTAGCTGCTGTCGACTGTGCGAAAGCCTGTTCGCGGTATTTCTTCAGCTCGGCATCAAGTTGTTGTTCCTGAGCATGGACTGCACCTGGAAAGGTAATGCGTGAAAGGCGTTACGTGACAGATGTGGCGTGACACAAGGCCGTTGGTTCAAGGGGCAGGAAATGAGTTTATTTACAAGAAGTGCACAATGCGCAGGATCATGGAGACGCGAAATAGCGTCGGCCAACGTGTTAGCCGCTGTGGGAATATATCGAGAAGTGACGCGAAAGTTGTAGGTCCCTGAGAGCCAAAAAAGTTTTCGCAGCCATTACATCGCAAGTTGGTTACTAGAAGTGCCAGTAGTAGTATATAGTGTGCAGAATTAGCCTCCCCTCACCCCTTTT
>OZ026606.1:8859682-8939682 GCA_964020085.1 Micromussa lordhowensis
ATAGAAGGGCGGAATGAAGAAAACAATACCATCCTTGCAGGCATCCCCTAGCGCGATCGTCCCGTGTCTGATCTTCTCGCGCTTCAAGCACCTGTCTTTGCCCTTTCCCTCCCCTTTGGACGCCTGCCACGCAGGCTATCTATCAACACTTGATTGCAAATGCCTTTAGTGCACGAGATCCATGGGATCTACTGTGTACTTCAAAAAAGAATGAATGGAAGCTAGATCTACACTGTAGATATAATGAATGGAAGCTACAATGGGTGACAAAAGTGTTGGGACACTTGGCAGCAAAATTCAGTTTTTGAGCATCTTGAAAACATTCCCCCCCCCCGTTCCCCTTAAACAATATTGATTTTTCTATTTCTTAGACAGTACAGACCACAGCTCCCACACACCATTGAATTGGGGGTCAGGTATCAAAAAGGTAATGCTAGATGCAAATAAAATAGAACAAGTGCTTCAATACCGAAATGCATTATTTTCTAAGTGTCTCAAATACTTTTGATGCCCATTGTAGATCTGCAGCGTAGATACAATGAATGGAAGCTAGATCAATCTGTAGACAATCCTAGGTCACTGGATCTGAAACCTGTGGAAAATGGAATTTCTCATTTCAAACTGCAGCCACCCTCCCCTCTCTAGTGCATACCTCCTCATCACTGTCATCATCTGAGTCTACAGGCATTTTGAAACAATTGGGTGTCACTTGACCTACTCACTGCAAAATGTCAAGCTGAAGTAATGTACTAGCTACTAGGACATTGAGAATTTGTTTTCTTTACTAAGAAAGATGTTAAGTTTTCTCAGCCAAAGGTTCATCAAATACAAATACATGACATTCAAAGAAATGTCCTTAAATAATTTCAGATGACAACAAAAATATAAATAACAACTTTGAGAAAGCTTGCAAAATTGGATCATCCAAACATACATTAAGTCTAATGCACTGCTTTGCCATTGACATTTTGATGTAAATATTCCAGAATAAAATTAAAACTGAAAAAAAATTTCCCCTTGACTGAGAGCAAATCAAAATTCAATTATCAGCAATCAATAATAATTTTTTTTTAATAACTAATATAACATAGCTAGCAAAGCTGTGATATCAAACTTAATATCTGTAAGAGTGCATAAAAATCTAACGATGTGCACTTGCAATATGAGCAGAGTTAACTATACTTCACCAGATAAATTCATTCCACTGGCAATGTTATAACTCATGGCTTAAGTTGCGCTGTGCATCATTGACTTATGGATACACTCGAGAAGTTTGGAGAGCACTCAAGAAGCAAGAGTTGCTCTTGGCAGCACCTCATGCAACTCTTATGCTTCTCTTGTGAGCTCCAAACTTCATGCATGCATCATCACTTTATAATGCAGACTAAGCTATGAATCAGTTGTTTACTAAAATGCATTACCATTTGAAAAATGCTGTGCTCATGTATGGATTATGTCCATTTCTACTCCCCTATTGATGGGATGTTAGTCCATAGCAGCGTTACCCTTCCCTGGTCTTAAAGTGAAGCCTTGGAGTCGACTGGCTCAGAGCTGCTGGAGCTTATCCCGGTTTCAGTAGCATGAAGCGGCTAGGAGTATTTCTACTCCCCCCCCCCCCCCGGATCGGATGCTAGTCCATCACAGGTCACGCCCCTGCAATTTGTTAGGTTTCCCCAACAATTCGCTGGCACCCATTTATACTCCTGGGTGGGGGGTGCCGCTGTGAGAGTTAAGTGCCTTGCCCAAGAACACAACAAAGTGTCCCCGGCCAGTGCTCAAACCCGAACCACTCGATCAAGATGACTGCATCCTGGTCTTTAACCAGTCTTAAATTTGCTGTAACTCATTTGTAGGCCTTGGTCATGGACAGGGGTACTACAAAAGCAAAGTGTCTTTCCCAAGCACAGAACCCAATGACCCCTGTCAGGGCTCAAACCAAAACCACTTGATAGGGAGGACCAACAAACCTCCCACCAACTCTGACAGGAAGAAACAAAAAAGTGTATCTACAAGCAAACACTGAAGACATGGTTTGTGATCCTGATTTCTAGTTTATTGTTATATTTCCTTTGCTATACAAAAAGGATTTTAAAAATACCAAATATTAGCTCTAGTAATACCATTACAAATGTATTGCTCTTGTACCTTTCAAGTGGGAAAATTTACATAAAATACACAAGACTGAATTTCAAAAAACAGTTAAGATACAATTAGGATCAAAATTCTTATTAAGCAGTTAAAACACAAAGTACAAATTGTCATCATTACTCAGTTACAGGGATAATGCAGTGCAGAACCTAAGGTGTTCACACAGGGTTGAAGAAAATATTGGACCTCCTGTGAGAATGGGTTAATTAAGGGGTGAGTTGACCCACCTTTGATCAATTGCATTGAACAACCTTCAACTTTCTCACTCCAATAATGAAGAGCAGGGGAAGGCAAAAATGGCAGGAAGAGCTTCTCCCTAGGCCCAGCACTGGCATTTACCCATCTCTGAAGTAATAAAAGTCTCTGATTACACGCTGGTAAATAGATCTTTGAAACCTTAAAAAGTTTTGATAAACTAAAAGAATTATTGGGTTAAAAGAATTATTGTTCCACACAACAGCATGCTAAGAAAGTAACCATCAGGGACCGCAGAGACAATTTTAAGTGGTAGGGCTAAAAAATCTGACCTATACAAACAAACGTTATGGTCAGCGTTTAGACATTTATCTTCATTTGTGCGGCATCTAGAGCCTAGAAAATAAATACCAGCAATAAAAGTGTAGGGCTATCCTCCCCCTTTAGGGTCCCTGACCACTGGCCTAACACATAGTAAAAAAAAAATCATGGCAGAGTCTCAATAGTCTCAAAAAAGCTCAATATTCTTATCGGTAGATAATAAAAGCTAATGAGTCATATCTCTTATCTGCAGATGTTCACAGTTTATTATACAACATTATAAACTGACTATGAAGTGTTAACAACATTGTCAGCCAGTTCAACTACCTCAGACAACTCCTCTTTATGTTCTCCGTCATACTCACTGATAGAGTTTTTGACAAATTCTACCACCAGATGCCCTGGTAAAGCATTACTTAAATTAAACTGAGTGTGTGTTTCAAGGGCATCATACAGTTTTAATGTCAGTAGTGCCACAGGGGTCTGACGATTCCTTGGGTCCGAGTAATAACTCACTGCCATATCACATTTTTTGGAAAAAACTGGCAAATCAGGAATGGCATGGGTTTGCAATGATTTCTTTATATTTTCAATAGTTTGCATTTCTTCCAATGTTAGAATATCTTTGAAATGCTTTTGTGTTGCAACGCCAACCACCTTTAATTGACCATTGACCCAACGTAGCACAGGGCCACCTGAATTGCCAGAGTTGAGTGAACAATTCAATACAATCATTGAATGACCTGCTAAGACTCTCTTGGAACCAGAGACATTGCCACTCACAAAGAGAGCTGTTTCTTCTGTGTGACTCACGGGATAACCAAAAGCAAAAACTGACATGCCTGGTAATAATGACTGGTTAGATAACTGCAATGGACCAATTCCACATTGCTCCAGATTAAGATCTGGACAATATAGTAATGCCAAATCTTTCCCTACATCACAGTGAGCAACCCTGCAAGGCAGATCCTCAATCACTGCATTGGAATTGTTAATCGCAGCATTGGAAATGCAAATTTTATGCCTCTCTGTGATTTCAATAACATGCTTATTGGTGATGATAAAGTGATCATGAATAACAAATCCAGAGCCATGCTCAATTTCAATATTTCTGGTGGCTTCGTCATACTCTTTTTGAATACTAACCCTTTCCTCATCAACCTTTTCATTAGTTTTATCACACTCTGGTTCCTCTTCACTTGCATACATAAATGCAGCAAGGAATGGTTTGGTATCAAATTGAACAATTGCATTTTTAATATCACTAATGTCGTAAGTCTGACCACATTTATCAGTCTCCTTCTTGGGAAATATTTCCGTGTCATTTGGAAGGGTGCCTGCAAAGCAATCTCTCACTCGGCGCTCTGCATCACTCCTGGTATATTCAGGTAGGTTACTACTAACTTCATGATTTCTGGATTTCTGATATTCTTCTTCCAAGTCAGCCCTGTGTTCATCAATTAACTTCTTCAGCTCATCAGCTCCAGGCCCTGCTTTCGGATATTTTTGAAAGCTTTTTCTATCAAATTTTAGAAGTACTTCGTAAATGTCAAAAATATCATAATTCTGAGTTGTATCTGGCTCCATCCATCCATCCTTACTGATTTGCAGTTTGATAGGAGAATTGTCAGGAGACCATGGCAGGACATAATAACATTCCCTTAAGTACCTCAGAGCTTGATCTGCCGAATATTTAGGAAGCGCTTCCCTCACATTTCCCTCGGCCTTGAGAGCTTCAGCATATTCTTGTTCTAAAGAAGTTCTGTTTGCCTCACATGCCTCTCTTATTTCATCCCAATGAACAAAAGCCTTATGAATTTCAAGAATGTTGTACGAGTCTTTAGGTTTGTCACTAAGGGTCTCTCGATCTTCTGCAAAGTTTCCAGCAAAGCAATCCCTCACTCGGCGTTGTGCAACAACCCAGGAATATCCGAGTCGACTATCTGGGTTAGCAGTGGCTTTCTCGAGCTCCCTTTCAACATCAGCTCTCCGTTCGTCAATCAAATTCCTCTTTTTAACGGACTCGGGTCCTTCTTTGGGGTACTTTGCAACGCATTTCCTTTTATCAAACTCATCACGTGCATCATGAATATCGACAATGTCGTAAGAACTCTTGAAATTTCCATGGTTATCAGAGGGAAGAACATGCTTATGAAAGTGCCGCCACATATTCCACCCTGCATAACAACCCTTCAATCGCTCCAGCGCTGTTCTTCGGTCATATTTCCGTGTTTTTGGTTTGCCGTAAATCTTCACTTTTACGCAAGCGTTCAAAGCCTTTCGTCCCTCATCGCCCAGAGCATCATAGCTACTTAATTGCATGTTACATGTACGTCGAAGTCCAAGCAGAATTGATTACATTTCTCCAGCTAGTTCGTAAGGAGGTGCATATGGTGACAATGGGCGCTGATCAACATATATGTAAGCTGGATTTTCCTTCAGTTCCAACAAGGTTACGATCAACCAGAAAGGCTGTAAACAGGTTAGAAAATGGCGTTCCCTTGCTTCATGGTGCAATAGCTTGGTAACCACACGATTGTCCCGGAAGAATCTAAATAAACAATAGCCTCCATTTGGCGCGAAATTGTCCGCAGACTTTGGGCGCTTTACCGGCCATTCGACCAAAACTTCCGGGGCGAATTTCCGGAAATTTCCATTCGCTTTTTTCACCAATCCCATAATACAGTTCATTTTGGGGGGTTATTTACATTAAAACAATGGATAATCAGTTCACTGAAGCATGATACAGTCCCAAGAGTAAATAAATTGCATTGTTTTTATGTAAAGAACCCCCCAAAACGTATTGCATTATGGGATCGTGAAAACAGTCACATGGCAAATGGTACAGTCTTTGCGAATGGTACAGTCTTTTTCCAGTGTGGAAGACGATAATTGTTCGCTTGGAATTTTTCAATGACTTCTAGGTTTAAATCACAAATATAGAAGCAAACAGAACACTGATAAGTCGACACCGTGACTTTTTATAGATCACAACAGCAGAGATCTTGCGCAAACCACAACGGCAACGAAAACTTCGCAAAACAAGGGGTTTAATAAGTCGTACAATGGTTCTGCACGCGTTATAAATCTTTGTACGTTTCCCAGCCAACCTATGCAAAACAAACAAGTACACCACGGGGGCATTATTTTTCTTCACGAATTTAGCTGTAGCTAGTATTTATCGACATATAAGTAGAAAGGTTCTAAAGTGTTTCTTTTATCGAATGCGCGTCATCCTTGCGTGAGATGTCCAACTCGCTGTAATCGCGGCCAAAAGAACTAGCTAGCACTGAGTAGAAACTTGGGAATTTGCATAAATTCCGAAAAATAGGACAACCTCGTGAGGTATTTCCAAATTTTCGAAAAAATTTTCTTGGAAATTTCCGTTCCATTTGACTTTCATCCCGGAATTTCCGGAATTTTCGGTTGAATGGTTCGCTTTTCGGAAATTCAACAATTTCCATGTTTTCTGGAACTTTTCCCCGGAAATTTCCGTACCATTTGTCCCCGTTTCGAAAATTTTGAAATTATCTGTTCCGAGAAGCGAACAGTTTTCCGAGAGCGAAGCTCGGAGAAAACTGTGAACTTCGAGGAACAGATTATGTCCAAGGACAAATATCCGAGCATATTTTCGCCCCAAATGGAGGCTATTGGACGAAGACGGCTTTCTCCCGGTAGCCTTCAGAAAGGTTCAGAAAATCGGGAAAGGACTGAGAAGTAATGGAACCAGCAATATAGCAGGATTTTTGTAAAAAAAAACCCGATTCACGAGGCTTGGGAAAGACTGAAAGGATCGCGCTCGTGCGAGCGTTTCTTTGTTGACATTTTACTCGAGCAAGCAGACCATTACTCGTTGTTTTTTTTTCTCGATATTCAGACATTCTATCAGGTCCTCTTCGCTCAGGTATACTCTGTGAGATTGACTCCGATTTATTTGTTTTTAGCTATCAGGACAGTTTTGTTAACCCTTTGAATACTAAAAATACAGCAAATAAATGCCGTTTTTAGCCCTAAAATCAGTTTTTTAGCTGCCATGACCCTAAGTGGGCCTTAGTTTCACTGAAAAAGCTATTTTGTGACCAAACTGATAGATTTCCTCAAGATTTGACACAAAAATGCGCAAAATTTGGATTTTGTTTTTGCGATTGCCCGTTTCAAACTTTTTTCTTGCCCTTTTCCTCTCCTTTTTCTCGGTCCTTTTACTCTTGCTACCTTTGGCGTTTCATATTCTTTCTGTATGTCCCAAAAAGTTGGGTGTTAACTAAGGCCAAAGCCTGGAAATGAGACTTTGATCAGTTATAGGTCTAATGAGCCATTTTACGACCATTTTTGCACCAAAACTGATAACGTTGACTTTCAAGCTGCTACGTCACAATGCCATCAAAATCCGAAAACGACTGTTGTGCAGATAGAACTAACCCAGCTCTACCATCTGCCTATCAAGAATGTCCAGTGACATTTAAATTGATGACGTCACAAGTGGTACACAGAGCACGACCATTAACTGGCCATATATGGCCAGTTGGGAGGCAAAGGGTTAATATGATAAGGACTCGTGTATAAAATCAGTAAAATTCATAACATTGCACATCAGCATATTCAGGCTTGTTATGAACCACGGACTTACCGTTGCCTTGTTTTTGCATTGCTCATAGGGCTTTTCATGTGTTCCACTACATTGGTCAATACAGTTGTTATTTACCGTTTTAAAACACGAAAAAACAAGTCGCTTTCCCTGACTAGTTGAGCGAGTCGACCTTTCTTTCTTTTTTTTTATTAGGCTTAGTTACGACAAACTTACAAATATGCAAAAAAAAAAGAAAAACAAACAAACAAACAATTAACAATAGAATTAGGTAATGCTGCCCAAGAGGGTCGGTACGAACGGGAGACCCATGCGAGGTACCACCCGGATGAAAAAAATACAGAAATATAAAATGCATGACAAAATAGAGAGAGAGAGAGAGAGAGAGAGAAAAAAATGGTTTTGTAACACGAATCTAAGAATTAATATAAAGTTAGTACGAGTATGTTATAGGTGATTGCACGCACACAATCTAACAGAGGACCAAGTACACGGCCACTCCACATCAAAGGTTTTCAGAGAGTCAAATACAGTTTCTTTAACATAGTTTTGAAAAGTATTTAGACTACTGAAGATAGTCTCGGGCGCAGAGTTACAGATAGTGTTTCAGAGTCTAACAATTCTGTTAAAATACGAGGCTTGAAATGTTGAAGTTGTACAAAGAGGAGATTTCAGATTAAATGAGTTGCTTTGCCTTGTACGGCCATGTGTAACAAAAGAGACAAAATTATGTATATTTAAATCAGTATATCCATACAAGCACTTGTAGAAAAATAGTAAATCCTTAAGCTCTCTGTTAAGCACCAGAGGTAGCAGGTTGAGCCTCTCTAGCCTCTCTCTATATGAAAGTTCACCAACGCGGGTTCTTAGTATCCATCGCGTGGCTCTCCTTTGTACTCACTGAATCTTGGCTGTAATTGAGAGATTACCATGAGTGGCGAATGGGATATAAATAGCGCTTATCTGTCACTTTGTCGCGTCGGCATGACGCGGCAAAGTGACAGTTCTATTGTTTTCCGATGAAAGAAACCAGTCAAGTTCGCGCGTGCGCTACATCGTGATAGAGTTTTGATGTTTCATGCGATTGCCCGTTTCAAACTTTTTTCTTGCCCTTTTCCTCTCCTTTTTCTCGGTCCTTTTACTCTTGCTACCTTTGGCGTTTCATATTCTTTCTGTATGTCCCAAAAAGTTGGGTGTTAACTAAGGCCAAAGCCTGGAAATGAGACTTTGATCAGCTTCTTGTGTTGCTCGAGAAGAGAGCTGGAAATTATGCATCATATGTTCGTAATAATTAACGCCTCTTTTCAGAATTATTAGTGACCAGGTTATGGAAGTCGAGGCCATGAATTTGACTGCCTGATATTTGGCTCAGAAGCTAGTTTGTTTGGAAGACATCAAAGGGGGCAAATTTGACGTTGTTTGTGCATCGGTGGAAAGTGCCACAGATAAGCGATTTCTACAATCACTGAAGAACAACACTACAGTAAAAACCCGCATATAAGAACCTAACACAGTCTGTATGCAATAATACTCTAAACACTATTATAGTGAAGGTTACAGTACTATAGGTTTGATTATAACAGAATCAGATTAAAATAGTATAGTATTTTGCTTAACGAAGCCTCCAAGAATACTGTTTTTGGACGTTAAACACCAGATCATTTAAAAATTCAGCTTTATTTCTTGAACAAAAGTTAAGAACCTAGTTCGCCTAATTTTACACTAAATAGCAATCAATGTACGTGGTACGAGGCGCATTTCCGCAACGGCCTGAGAATCTCGGTGTTGGATGAAGATCTGAGCCAAGCTCAGTTGGCGCAACTGGAAGAATTTCTAGACGTAGATGTAGCTGACCTCCTATATTGAGCCAGACCATGCTGTCACATTCAGATGTTACGACCATTAAACCAACACCTTGAACGAGATTATCTCTGTGGTCTCTTTTTTTTAAGCTAGATACGTCTTGGGACCCCTCCCCTCCTCTCTCTCCCTCCCTCGAGGGCAAAAAAAACCCAGAAAGCCGGCTGACGCGATGCTTCGGTGCGCGCGCACGCGCGCTCTCCCAGTCACAGGCACACCCCCCACTTGGGTCGGCGACCGAGGGAAAGAGAGAGAGAGCGCGCGCTGACAGCGCGAGCTAGGGTTTAGCGAGGTGGTTCAGGTCCGTCCGCGTCCGTTAGGGTTATGGGCTTAGTTAGGCTTAGTTAGGCCAGGAGCCCATCACTAGGAGCCAGCAACTACCCCATATTCCTGTCACGGCGTTTTCACAGACCTGTCTATTTTTAGCTTGAGTTTACCGCGAATTCAGACTCCCGCAGGGACAACAGTGACAAATCATAAGCGCGGACTTGATTCTTTAATTGACGTCGGCATTTTCACTGGAAGATTAAAAGGAAAAGCCGCCATTGTTTCCCTTACCGATGCGCGCTCGTGTAGAACGGAACTGACCTATTTCGCGTGAAAAGAAGTCTAATAATAGACCGGTCTGTAAAAATGCCGTGACATAGGCTTAGTATTGGAGTTGCAAGCTCCTAGTGATGGGCTCCTGGTTAGGCTTAGGGTTAGGGTTAGGGCGGTATTGGCGGTATCGGCGGTATTGGCGGCTAGGGTTATGGGGGCTTGGCGGCTAGGGTTATGGGCTTAATTAGGCTTAGCCAGCTAGGGTTAGCGCGAGCTGAACCACCGCGGCGGTATTGGCGGCTAGGGTTATGGGCTTAGTTAGGCTTAGCGCGCGCGCCCCCCCACTTGAACCACCGCGGCAGTTGGCGGCTAGGGTTATGGGCTTAGTAAGGCTTAGCCAGCTAGGGTTAGCGCGAACCACCGCGGCGGGGTTAGGGTTTTAGCGCCCCTTTTCGCCCAGTGGTTCAAAAGTGGTTCAAGTGGTGGTTGGGGCGCGTGACGTCATAATTTCTCGAACTTTTATTGGCGGCCATTTTGAAAAAGGGGTGAGGGGAGGCTAATTCTGCACACTATATACTACTCCCTTATTTATCGCGCTTAGTGTTGTGGTGTTATCAGTGCGCACAATGATCCACTTATCGCGTAGTTGATCTTTCCATCGCTCGAGGGCTATAAGAACTGTGAACGTTTCCTGCAAGTTGATGTGCACGTTCGCCAGACTAGGATAGTTAGTGGCCCAGTGAACGTAGAACCAATCACCTTGAAAGAATCCTCCTCCGCCAATCAGACAGGCGTCGGTAGAGAATTCTTCGGTGGGAACCGGCTCCGAATCTACGAAAAAGGTTTTGCCATTAAAAACGCCTAGAAATTCTTTCCACCATTCCAAATCTGCTCTCAGGGGAGCGTTTATCCGAACATGATGATGTGGGCGCTGCATGTGGTTAACCGTGTCAATCATACGCCGTAAGAAGGTCCTTCCGCCAAACACAACGCGTGCGGCAAAATTGAGCTTGCCAACGAGAGACTGCAAGTCTCGTTTTGTGATAGATCGCTTCGCAGTTGTTTCGCTAAGTAATAATCGCAGTTCGCAGAGTTTGCGTTCGGGCAACGTTAGCTGCCTGCGCACAGTATCAATTTCAATGCCTAGAAAAGTTAATCGCTGACAAGGCCCGACAGCCTTGTCCCAGTTAATCTGAAATCCGAGTTCGCCTAAGAGTTTGATAAGTTCTTCGTATGCTTGTTGACATTCAACCTTAGTGTCGGCTATGATAAGGAAGTCGTCAAGATAAAACAAAACCGTAAATCCCCGCCTTTCCATCATGCGCGTGATCGCTTGAGTTAACCTATGAAATATTTCCGGGCTTTTTGCAGCCCCAAATGGAAGCTTGCTGTCGTACAGATATGTGAGAGCGTCATCACCACGAAATTGCCACGCTAGTCCTGTTGCAGGGTAGTTGGACGGATGAATGGGCACATGGCGATAAGCACTTTTAAGGTCAATTTTTGCCAGATATGCGTTACTCTTGATAAGTGAAACTGCTTTGTCCACCGTCACGTATGAATAGTGGTGTTGTGTGTCAGTGTATGAATTAACATTACTGTGTTGCGGTCGGCTGCAATCGTGGATAAGACGGACTTTGTCACTGTCCGGTTTCGGTATCGCTCCCAACGCGCTTACTATAGTAGGTTTTTCAGTTGTAACTATGTAGTTTCCCTGTTGTATTTCTTCGCGTATTGTCTTTTCAACTGTGTCGCGTACATCGTGTTCCGCTGCCGATTTGTAATTCGTCGCTTCTGCGTGTCGTAGTTCAGAGTCCAAGATATAATGCGAAAGCCTTCTGTAAGTCCTTGTAGCAGATAGTCACGGTCAATATCATTGCTCAAATTTTCTGTCCAGGCGTCAATGTTATCATTTAACGGAGATGGGTGTAAATATGGGCTGGATCCGAGTCATGTGCGTTGGCTGGACATCGTGGGAGGGTGTTCGTGTTGAGGGTGGGGCTGAGAACAATTAGCCACAAGGGTGGCGGCAGATTGGCTTGACAGCTTGTGGTTGGCGGCCGTAATTGGAGCGTGAGTCGGCAGAAGGCCTAGCCAGAGTTTGGTTAAATTGAGACAATGTACGACGTTTAACAAGAAACCGCGTGTGAAGATGCTGTGAATCGCTGCCCCAGCGAAATCAGTACTGGTGCTGAAGTTTACGATACTCGTTGTCATAGACTACAACAGAGGCAAGAGTGTGGGACTCGAGCAATTCTGCTACTTTCACAGTGTATGAAAGATAATCGGCAATTTGGGACGGGCCCGAAAGCTTTCCTGTGTTTGACAGCTTGTGCATAATTCGCGCATTTGCGGCAACCCACATGGACAGTGAAATGTTTTCTAATTTTGGCTTGCTTCTGGGAGCACGTAGGACAATTCGTGCATCAGCAGACCCACCAATTTCTTGCTCGTCCTCAACGGAGCCATTGTACGTCGCAGTACTTATAAAGTCAGGAATAAGCAAAGGTTTTGTCTCACCTTCTTTCTTGGACTGCGGTTGGTGTTGAGTTCCCAAGAACACCTGTGGGTTGTTGTCAACCCTCTCGAGGGGCGTGGAAAATGGCTGTCCTGTAGCTCCGAGCGTAACAAGCGGATCATCCATGGAGATTCCTCCGATCTTTTTCAGCAGGTCTTCCAGGCCTCCATCGTTGGCGAGTGACTTGGTAGTAACGGGGGTGCTCTCGCTAGAATGTTTTTCTTCAGGTTTTTGGTCTGGGTTTGTACCGCTCAGCAGTTTCAAAGCCTGCATGAACAGTTTTCTCTGCCCGAGGGTTAAGTCTAGCGTTGCTACATCGTCCGCTTGAACTAACTTTAAGGCTTCCTCGCTGTCCAGGTCGTTTTTCTCTAAGGACTCCACCGTGCTCTGCTTCAGTCCATTTTCACTGCACCATTTTTTAAAATCGAAACCCGTCATGGAAAAAAAATACAGATTTGCACTAAATTCTAATACGTTGATGGCTCGCTGATCGCAAAGGGAATGCCTACTAATATGACAACTGTTCGCTTATACTTGCCGGGCGTGGCGTGGAATTTCCGCTGCGGTATTTAATTGTGATAAACAAGTCTATCACTCACATAATTAGGCCCATATTAACAGGGTGGCCATATTAATGAGGTAGGACCGAATTTCATGACTGGTGACGCCTTAAAAAGATATATCACAATTTATACGGCCAAATTTTCATGGCCAGTTGGTGTCCGTATTAACAGGTTACGCTGTACAGACAAACAGATAGATCCGTCCAGGTGAACTATCACTGACAGTAATAATGACACAGAGAATTAACTCTGAAGTGTAAATTTAAGTGCTAAGTAAACCCGTGAATAACCCACTGGGCGTTAGCCCTAGTAAAGGGAATCGGGGAACCACACGAGGTAAAAGAAAAAATCTTTTGACCTCGGTGGGAATCGAACACACGACCTCCGGATTAGATCTACCGTTACTCTGCCGACTGAGCTACGAGGTCGGACAGAGAATGTCGGAGACGATTTAGATGGTGAATCACGGCGAAGAGAAAGTAAGGGTACATATGAATGTTGTGCCGCGTAGCACTAAGAACACAAATGATGACACAGAGAATTAACTCTGAAGTGTAAATTTAAGTGCTAAGTAAACCCGTGAATAACCCACTGGGCGTTAGCCCTAGTAAAGGGAATCGGGGAACCACACGAGGTAAAAGAAAAAATCTTTTGACCTCGGTGGGAATCGAACCCACGACCTCCGGATTAGATCTACCGTTACTGTGCCGACTGAGCTACGAGGTCGGACAGAGAATGTCGGAGACGATTTAGATGGTGAATCGCGGCGAAGAGAAAGTAAGGGTACATATGAATGTTGTGCCGCGTAGCACTAAGAACACAAATGATGACACAGAGAATTAACTCTGAAGTGTAAATTTAAGTGCTAAGTCAACCCGTGAATAACCCACTGGGCCAAATATCAATGAAAAGTACGAATGTGTACTTGATAACCTTTAATAACCACCTAAAAATGCCAGCTTCTTAAACCTATTTGGAGGTACTGCAAAAAACACTAACAGGGTTGTCACAATGTCTTGAAGCAAAATTGACTCCAAACACCCAGACAAAAGAGAAGAAATGATAACAGAGAACATCCAAGAGAAACAGTTATGTAACTTGCAATATTTCTAATTCTGGCACATTTGCCGTAACAGTGTTACCTTATTGGGCTAGCACTACTAGAACTGCTTGATGTTCTTGAACTTCCAGAGCTTCTTTCAAAACTTTGGCTACGCTTTCTAGATTTTCTTTTCTCCTACAAAGAACACACATGATAGTTGCAATTGAAGATGCAAGTAATCGATTGGGAGGTGACCAAATCCTGCAATACAATTGATTAACTCAGGAGGAAAGATGGGGATATTGTGTCCACTTAGGTTTGTCCCTGCTTTGTCCCAAAATAAATGGTGTTTCATTATGTCATACAGCATGATACAGTGAATCCTTGAACCAAACCGAGAGAGTTACTCTGCCATATAGTTAATAAGTTAAGAGTTAATAAGAGAGTTAATCCCTCATACAGTTAAGAGGCAATAAGAGAGTTAATCCCCCATATAGGCCTTACTCTTGTGTTTAAGCATTTTATTATGGTTGTCTTTTTAAACTGTTTATATTTAAAGTGCCCATGTCATCAAAATTTTTATTTTCCCATCTGATTCTATGTTTCATGCAATGAACTTCTGCGAAAAAGTTTTTTCGATTGTGTGGTTCCAGAAAATATCCATACCCCCACCACGGAGGGAATTGGAAATTCCGAAGGGGAGGGGGGTCAAAGACCCAGGAAATTCCAGGGGGAAGGGGGGGTTGTATGATCGATTTAGTTTCCAAAGGTCTTTTGATTCAATTCGGATTTGAGTGTCGATCTAGCTGTTCAAAAATCCTCTCTTACCTACTAAGTAGAACTTTCACATGAAAAATAGTGGCTTGAATACTTGTTTTTGACTCGCATTATATTTGAAATACATTTTCCTTCTTCAAAAGCATTTTGGAAGCTAACAAATGCGAAGAACGTGTCGTTGCGTGGACATGGCTGCCATTACTTGTTACCAGTCCACATGCAGTCACCTTGTGGACCGAAAAGCACTGGAGAGTAGCCTAGTTTGTTTTCGCATCGGTCTTCGAAGTGGCAGTCGATTTCTTTCATGAAAATTAGTTTCTTTATAAAGGTGGAAATGTTGTTATGATTTCACACACTTGAGAATTTCGTATCCCTGTTTATCTCTGTCTATTTGTATGTAGTTTTGCTGTAAAATTGGCTTTCGTCTCGAGTCTGTTAGCAATCGTGTTCGCAATAAAAGTACAGTGTCAATTTCATCCACATGCATTTTATCAGTCCTTAATGGAAATTGTACCACATTTACAAAGGAAGTTGGTCGTGTTGGAAGGTAATTTGACAAGTTCAAGTTATCTCTTCTTTTAAAGCATGTTTCACTAATCTTGAGTGTTTTCTTTGCGAGTATCTTCAGATATAGATGTTACAATCGATCGAGAATCTTAGTAGTTATGTGCAATGCAGATGGCTAAATGTTTGGAGTGTTTACTTTTACTTTAACACACTTTCTTGCCAAAACTATTTTTTCCAGAGGGTATGGGGGGTGTACAAAATAGTAGTGGAAATTCCGGAGGGGTGGGGGGGTTATTTTACTGGTCAAAAAATTGAAATTCCGGGGAGGGGGGAGGGCTTACGTGAAATTCCCTCCGTGGTGGGGGTATGGATATTTTCTGGAACTACACATTTGGATAAAAAGCAATTTTTTATGAAGTTTTAAAAACCTGAAAATCCTATTTTCTTGCGGTCGACCCGTGCCGCTGATCACAGCATCGACATGCTCAGAATTGTGACGTAGATTAAGGAACGTGTGAGTTCAGGCTTGACTTATCTCGCTTGTTTTACCTCTGTAAATTTAGCTTCGTAGTCCATGCAAAATGCTCCTTTCCAGCATTTTGTATGAGCTACTAGCTTACATTTACAGAGGTAAAACAAGTGAGATGAGTTAAGCCTGAAGTCACGTGTTCCTTAATCTACGTCACAACTCATTCAAAACGAAGGGAAGACTGGTGCGAATGGTGGACCAAAATGGCGGCAAATTTGAACGATTTTAAAACTTCTAAAAAAGATTGCATTTTATCCAAATCGAATTTTAATTTCACAGTAGTTCATTGGGTGATATATAGAATCGGATAAGAAAAGAAAAAATTTGACGACATGGGCACTTTAAGCTAAAAGTTTTGATCTCATTAATATAAAATAACTGAGCCACTATGCGCGCTCTCATTGGTCGATAGGTGTGTTTAAATGAGAGAATGTAAACACGGTTGTGACGTTTTAGATTCGCGCGTATTTTTAAGAAGTATTTTATAAAAGCAATAGATCACTTTTTCCGTGTTTATATAGCCTCATCTAAACACTCGGAGGGTTGGGAGAATTCTTGAAAGTTCTCCCAACCCTCCTCGTGTTTAGATGAGGCTATATAAACACGGAAAAAGTGATCTATTGCTTAAATAATCAACTCAGTTTTGCGAATGAAACAGTAAACTTACTTTGGTTGCTTCGGAACTTTTAGAATTCTCGCTCGATCGACGAGGGCTTTCTTGTCTGTCCGCCATTATTGGTCGTGTGGGGCCTGGATCGCTAGATGGAATTTTGTTCACAGCGGAATTCCATAGAACGAAACCTTCGTCATGTAAGGGAAATTGAACTGAGTCAACATGGCTGCTTCTAGTGACGGAAAAGTGAGAAAAAAAGACATCTTTGCCTTTTCAGTTTATATCAATCAAATGGTCAGACGAATTCCTCGTGCTTAATGATAATTAATGATTCTATTTTTGCAGGGAAAAGATAAAACCGTTGATAGCAAATTCACTTTGTGGGTCGGTAATTTGGACAAGCGACTAAGCGAGTAAGCTTGAGCTTTTAAAAATAAGCCATTTTAACGCTAAGCCTAACTTGGTTAATTTTGTAAAATGTCTTATATGTGTATGTATATTTTTCAGGTACAATCTTCTGAAAATTCTTCAGCGTTTTGGAGAGATCAAGAACTTCCAGCTTCATTTTCATAAATCTGGCGTTAGAGAAGGAGAACCGTGTTATTGTTTTGTTGAGTTCAAGACATTTGAGGTAATAATAATAATAATTTAAGACTTTATTTAAGGAGGGTTAACACTTATTAGTATCACCCAACTAGTGGACTAATGCAAATCCTGCATTTTGATTGGCTACGCTACTAGTGGTCTAATAGTAATAGTCATCGAGTAGCGAAATTCGCCGGTTTTGAAAACCTACCAAAACAATGGCGGCTTCTTCGCGTTTTGTAGAAATTTCACAGTAACTTTTAGATAATTTACTTGATAATTCCATCCCAGAAAAGGCCAAAAGGGCAACAAAGTACGGGATGAAGATCTTTGATGGTAAGTTTTCTCGTTATCGAGAAAATGAGAGCTATCGAGCGTGACGATTTGTTTCGTTTTATTCCTAAATAAATATTTCTTCAGCTTGCGTTTGCTAACTTTATTATTGCTTTTTCTGTCCGACTAGTTGGGTGATACTAAAACAATTAGACCCTTCGCCCTTTCGGGCTACGGGTCTAATTGTTAAATAGCCAAAGGCTAATAAACTTGTGGCCCTCAGAAAATAAACCTACAATACTGCAAATACAAATACGTGATATACCGGTAATAAAAAATTATGAGAGACGCAAATAATTAAAGCACTGTAATAATTAAACCTGCCAGGTGAGTGTTGATGTTAAAAATGATATAACGAGGAGTCAAATTCCATCTGCAAAGGAGGCTAAGGTCATCAACTTGCTACTTTTTGTTTTATTTAACAGGAAGCAGAAAATGCATTGCATGGATTAAATGGCAAAATGGCACTCTCAAAGCCTCTTAGTGTAAACTGGGCAAGATTAAAACAAATGGCATATGTAGTAAGTTTGCAATAATCATCTTTGGAATATTTTGAGTAATTGAGGGGTAATATTATATAATAATATATATGGTTTTGACTGGCTCCTATTAGAGGGGGGTGTAATGGGGATCTGAAAACTGCAAAACCATGTATAAAAACATAACAAACCGGAATATGGCATCAAAATTTACCAAAATACCACAACCATAGTTACAAATGTACTAGATGTGGTCATCAATACTTCAGGTTTGCTATGCCATTAAAAATATGAGGTTTTTGGTGAAAATTCGTCAAGATACTAGCTTTCAAGCTCAAATATCCCGAACACAAGCTTGGAACTCCAATTTTTTGGTTGCAATTTAACACTTGGTCTTTTAAAACCACAATACTGCAGGTTAAAATAACAATTTCCACAAAACTGCATCATCGGAAACCTTTATGCCCCCTCCAGTTAGTATCCTTGAACAGGGGAAGAAAATCTTGTCTCTGTCAGAATAATATTTGCCTTCTGATGACGATGTTTCCAGTTGTACTTATAGTTTGAATGCCAATTACCCACAGTCAATCAAATCTGTGTCGTACGTCTGGTAAACTGACTCTTTTTAGCTCAGTTGGTAGAGTGCCAGCCTGCTGTGCGGAAGGTCGAGGGTTCGAGCCCCAGACCGGACCAACACTCAGGGTCTTAAAATAACTGAGGAGAACGTGCTGCCTTTGTAAAATCATCTGCAAATGGTTAGAGGTTCAGGTCTTCTCGGATAAGGACTATAAACCGTAGGCCCCGTCTCCTGCATCTTCAATGTTACATGGTTAGCAGGGGACGTTAAAGAACCCACACACTTATCAAAAAGAGTAGGGCACGTAGTTCCCGGTGTTGTGGTCTGGCCTTGTCTCATGGGTTGGTGCTTTACATAGGGATAACCTTGTTGCACCTTTCCCCCTTGGACAGAGTTTTCCAAGAAAAATTGGTATGACTATGACTGTATTCTCTCCATGCAGGAAAAGAGGGAACAAGGGAAAAAGAGCACAATACCATCTGCAGGCTCATCAGGACGCTCACTAAACAGGTGACTGAGACAAACTGTTGGATATTTTTTTGTGGCCAGGTTTGAGAAAGGGTGGCCAGTTTGGCGATGTTGGCCAGGGTTTGGAGAGTGGCAAGGGTTTTGCTCATGGGTGACAAGGGTTTAAAGGGTGACAAGGGTGTTGAGGGTGAGGAGGGTGTTGAGAGTGGCATAATCCCTTTTTTATATGAAGAGCCCTTATTGGATGATCAAAAAATGTATCAAAAGTTCAAGTGCTATGGTTAGAGTTTTCTCACTGAAACAACAATAGGGAGTGCTAAACAAAAGGCATAATGAGCAGAGCAATGGCTGTGCATGTGCATTATAATTATTCTTGGTACATTTCTTTGTCATCCTCTGCAAACAACAACATGAAATGACCATTCTGCATCATCTCAAGCATGTGAACCACAACGGCTAATTTCTTAAATTTCTGTTTCAAATTTATCACTGTGTTCCAGATTCAGTTTCAAGATGACAATGATAAACAAACTGAATGACTTAAGAGCATCGCGAGATTCATAATTAAAATATCAATTTTTAATTGTCGTTGTCCTCACTGTCACCTTTGTGGTTTCTTTAAAAACTCTCTGATCTTCATTGTCACGGGGTTCATTTGTAAATTAAATCAAAGTTACAAACCGAGGTAGATACACTTTTATGATCCTTGCAGAGTGAAGAATGAAATATGCAGTGTTATGTACACCTGTATCTTTTTGTTAACGTAAGGTTCTCCCTGCCTTCAGCTGTGAATCCAAGATAAGAGCAATTGAGTCCAAGCTCAAATCAATGGAAAGTGGATGTGACCATAAAACAACTTTCCAAGGAAAACATCCCCTCCTTGTTCAGAGTGAGCGGACAAGATCTCACCCTTACAAGAAGGAAGAAAGATATAGCAGAGCAAGAGGCAAACATGGAAGATGACAGACACTTCTGTCAGATGCTATTTCAATGAAGGAATTTTTGCTCAGCTAGGGAACAGATTGCTTTTAGATTGGAATCTTGTTTTGGAACCTAAATTGAGGTTGTCACTTTGATGTGGCCCAATGGTATCATGCTGGACTGCAGATCAAGTGGTCTGGGTTCAAGATCATTGAATTCTTGGGCAAGATGCATAACTCTCCTAGTACCAGTACCAGCAATGGACTGGCATCCTATCCAGAAGGGAGTACAAAATAATACTCTCGGTCACTTAATGCTATGGAAAGTGGTGTAATCTCCGGCAGTATGGACCACATTGTCTGACACTGTACCTTTTACCATACACTGATGTAAATATGGGTTGTTGACCAAGCATGAGATCAAGATGGCTGGATAGTGGCCAAGATGCTTCATTTTAATACTTTAAAACTTTTATTATATGACAAGCCTTGAAGATGATTTCCAGTCCATACTGCGCAGTTTCGAGAGTTGTTTACATTTTTTGTTCTTCTTCAAAGTGTAAAAACACCTGCCATTATGGATGCGAAGCGGTCAAAGTTTTAATTTTTTCTCCTGTGACTTGATGAAACAACTTTACAGCTGTAAAAATCAAAGAAGCTGTTGGAAAAAGAAAGGCCTCAAATAACAAATAACATTGATTCGCATTCCATTGAGTCGGAACTATAATGTTTATAAACATTAGGGTGCTGAGAGTGTGCAGTATGGAGTGGAAATCAACTTTAAGGTAAATCTGAGCATTTTGATTGATTCTTTCTTGGATGGGATTTTTGCCATTCAGACTGTTTCCATGTCATAAGCCATGTATTTTTTTTGCTTTTGAAAGCCAGAAAATTTAAGGCCTGAGTGGCTACTTACTTATCTACTATTACAATGTATCTGCTTACTAACCTTGGCTAGCTTGCTGGAGCCGTATTGGGGAATATTGGCCCTTGGTCACTTTTTGACAGACTTTGTTGCACTCGGTCCAAACTGCTACCTCGGGTCAATAATTCCCCAGTACAGCCCTCATGTTCAGATAGTAAGAGGTTCATATTTTTAAAACAAATACATGTAGCCGTCTAATTTATTATCAGAACTGATGCTATATGTCATTCTTTTTGTAAGATTTTTTTAAGCGTACACATTCTTGTGAAGTGCCATGGACAACTATTGAATGGTGTGTGCTATATTATTATTATTAAGACATTTATTGTGTTTTATTAATTGGTCCGAGATGCTGTCAAGGTCCAAAAACAATGTCCAGCCATTGTGACTGAACAAGCTTGGTCAATAAAGGAGTTATTATTTATGATAGACACTATTTTCCTGCGGGACACAGGGAAGTCGTGAAGGGGCAAGAGACAGTAGCCCCATCTTGGTCACTTCGGTAGCCAATCACATCACAGGATTTCGTTCACTCAATAGGAGAGTCAAGATATGATTAATCAGACTGAGACGTATATGGTACAATGACGAAGAGTTGCCAAAGTGGAGTGTTTCTGTAATGTGGACAAGCCATACAAAATAAAAAATAATTACATAAAGAACAAAATTACATACTAACAGTCTTTTTCCTTAGTATTATAGAAAGTTGTAAAAAAAAAGAAACAAACAGTACAATGTTAATATAATTTACCTCACAACATGATATCCATAGAGGTTTTCAGATCTGTACATGTAGAGGTTAATATTTTGGGTCAATATTTTCAAAGTAATGATAACCCTACCAGAAATCAACACCTTATTGCAAACCTCCAGGACTGTCATTAAGGTTTGAGTCACCTGTAGCCTTGTTGTCCACACCCGTAACCAACTTGCTACTTTGTGGTTGAATTATATTAACTGACAGGCTATTTCACCGGTAACATGCAGGGAAATCAGCCATACTCAGCTGTAACAGGTGCTATGTGTTACAGCCCTTAATGGCAACCCTGATCTCTCACAACAAACCTTTAGTACATGTAAAATGCCTACAAAAAGTCTGGCTTTGGATACTGGGTTTTGTCCAAAATACAATGCTTGATAAGCCACAATTTTTGTGCAGATGGTCACATAAATTTACTAAACACTTTGTAGACGGTAATCAGAGGGACTCTGCAAGTTGAAAATAACAAATGCTGATTTATATCTAATCTACTTATCTGATAAATATCGTACATACATGTATTTGTCGCTATAATTATAAATTTGCATATTTCTATTGATAACAAGGCAGAGATATTGAAGCAGACTTCTGTTTTTTATGGACAGGAAAAGATATTGGCCTTTATAATCTATCAAACACTTTCGCTTGCATGTTATTGGTCTAAACACATCACATGACTGCATATGCCCCAGCTAGAACTGGGAATTTTCAAGTGATGTTCTCCAATATTTTTGGTAAATGCGGAAAAAATATTTGAAGGATAACAATTACAATGTAGGGCTGCCAATAAGGGCGGTAACCTGTGACAGCTGAGCATGCTTCATGGGCCCTTGTCTTTACAGGTGGCTGTAGTTAAAACAATTCACCCTAGAAGTTAAAAATTTGTTATGAGTGTGAAGATCAAGGCTACGTGAATCAAAACTTGATGACAGCCCTGAATAGCCCCCATTGACTTTAAAAATATTCTCAGATATTTGTCCTTGACATTATCTCTTCCTTGAAATTCATATTTTTTCGCGAGCATCGCTCTCATAAAACTGTTTGTTTCTCAGAACAGACAAATGTATGAGGACAATGACCTGAGCATATTTTTGCACCAAATGGAGGCTACTGTTTATCTATCTACAAACAAGTAGTGAGTATAGTAATTAAATCCACACAAAGGCATAATGTACAAGGTAACAAATACTGATTATTTTAAAGCTCTCACACCAATGATATTTATACATGTAGGTTGGTAATAGTGTTTATTTGCAAGAAACAACAGATAGGACAACGAGTGCTACAAAATTTAATTCCCACTAATTGTCTTTACATTATGACTGAGTAAGGATCATTCAGCATGAACACATTTATGTTGTTTGTGTTCCAGCCTTGTCACGCACAGACCCTTGACTATGACTCGGCTGGGCTTTATCTTTTCCTGTCTCTTTCTTTAAAACATGAAGAAGAGTTTGAGAACTTTCAAGAATCTGCAACCAGAACAAAATCAAAGTTTGGTCAAAATGTAGCGAGTAGTAAACAATAACAACAAATTATATGGTCATCAAAATTAATATGAATCACTGTCTGGTATATCAAGGGTGCTTTAGACTCTTAGTACTCACTGTGCAATACCGGTAACAATATTTAGGGCCTGATTACATGATGAATTCCAGCCTGGGCTGGAGTTTCAAGCACAGCTAGGGCAGCTGAAATTTTGTTGCGATTACATGATGAATTTCAGTCTGGACTGAAACGTTAGCCTCAGCGCTAAATAGCTGCAGCCACCTTGTTTCCAAGAAAACAAAATCACTGCACAAGTCCAACCTTGCTTTTCAGCCAGGGTTGAAATTCTGTTTCAATTACATAGGATTTTTTCAGATTTTTCAGTCCATTTCACCATGAAAATCCTAGTCCATTTGAAAACCCGGGCTACAACTGTAGGATCTTTAGCCTGGCCGAATCCTTCTCCACGTACATGTGATCACCAATTTGATCTTGAGAGGATTGAAATTTCAACCCGGGGTGAAATTCGCCATGCAATCAGGCTCTTCCACACTCTTTCCACACAACTTATATTTCACTCTTCACATCCACCCAGAGGCATCAAATGCACACAAAGACCTAATGGTGGATGATCAGTATATCAAAGTCAAGGAAATATGATCTTCACATCTGAAGCACCAAATCAACTGCCTTAAGGGTAAAATGAATATTCAGCTTGTTAATGAAAAAAGGATATAAGGTCACACACAGCCAGTCAAATTGTAATATTGGTGATTTCCATGCATTGAAGATTATGCTAACCTTCATGTAAGCTGCTTCCGTTTCGGCGATTGTTTTGTCATACTCGTTTCTGGATGCTATCTTTTTGGCTAGGCTTTCGTTGATTTTTGCCAACCTCTCACTGAGGATGCGAATGTCATTCTGGATTTTTCCTTTCTCTTCCTCCTCGTTTAGTATTTGTTTTTGAAGTTCATCTCTCTTTGTACATAGATCTTCTATACCTTGATATCAGAGTACAAACGGAAATTAAGAAGAAAAGCACTCTTTTCATGAACAACATGGCGGCAGAAATGACATCATATGTCAAAGTTTTCTAACTTCACTGGAGCTTGCACGAATAAAAATACTTACACTTCACTAGCTCATTGTTGTATGCCTGCAACGTTGCCCCTTGTTGTGACATCGCAGCCTAAATAGAGCTAAGAATCCAGTCTTAAGCTCACAATCATGAACGACACAAATCGAAAGATATTTTTACGATCTCCCGCGTAATGTTTGGTTCGCGTTGTCCTGGAGCTAGTAGCGGGGGTACTCTGCAATGCATCTTGGGAACAAATTATATCTTTTTCTACACAGTCATGGCGGAAGACAACGTATGCAGATGTAAACATAAATCACTTTCGATTTAACTGTTTCGTTCACTGGGGAGCTAGAGATGATTTACATGTAGATGGCAAAAATTTTCAACCTAGCCAACGAGGTGCTGGCCTCCATTTTCAAGCACCTAGATGGTCTTGATCTTGGCACGGTTGCTAAGACGTGCCAAAGATTCCGCAATGCCTCTGTTATAGACCAAATTTGGCAACATCTGTGTGAAAGAGGTAAATATTGCTTGCCGTTGCTTGCTTATCAAGCGAGAGAAAACGAAAGGTTTAATTTGTTGTGGAAGATTGTCAATCGCATAGACAGGCTAGGGCAAAAGACACCCTGGTTTAATTCAACCTTATTATGCAATCAGAGATTAGGTTAATATTATTAAGTTACAGTAAGACTTATGTCTATATTTCAGACATTTTTGTCTGGGCCTGAAACTTTGCAATCTGAATCTGCGTAAGTGACTTTGAAAAATGCAAGTATGAAGATGAAAAATGTGTAAAATTTGGCAAACCCTGAGCGGTGTCTGACATTTGCAGACTGCAGACTACATTTAGGTCTAAACAGCAATCTGGTTAGCCTGAATATCAGTCAGGTTAGCCTGAATAGCACTCCGGTTAGCCTGTTTACGGTTAGCTATCAGTAATGGAAACGGGAATGCAGTATTTAGTTAAAAAGTCTACAGTCTGTGGTCTGCAGTCTGCAAATGTCAGACACCGAACCCTGAGAGATTTCATGGCTAGGCCTGTAAGGACAAATTTTGTGAAAGGGAGAAGAAGTTTAA
This sequence comes from Micromussa lordhowensis, assembly GCA_964020085.1. NCBI lineage: Eukaryota > Metazoa > Cnidaria > Anthozoa > Scleractinia > Lobophylliidae > Micromussa > Micromussa lordhowensis. The sequence goes on from OZ026606.1 coordinate 8,884,574, forward strand.
GATAAAAGTAATTTATAATAACATAACGAGTTTCCATTGGTAGAAGTGGAAAAGATTGTTGGAATAATGTATAACAATTATTCCATGAGCCCGAGTCAGATATGAAGTGATAAAATAACCAATGAGCGTGTAGCGCGAGTTGGTTATAATCACTTGGCCGATTTTTTTTCGGCTGATTTTTATTTCGGCCATTATAGAGGGCTGAAGTTGAAAACGTCATGCGGAAAATTTTTAAACTTGGCGCACTATTTTCCATATGACGTAAAACTTCGACTATTGGCTCATAGTCAGAGTTTTTTAGCCAATGAAAAATCTAGAAATGCAATAGTTGGAGCTGAGAATTTACTAAATGCAGTTAGCCTAAATTTAAAACTAGAGAAGAGGATTTGATCATAGGAACTGTGTATAAGCTATTGCCAAATAGTTAATATTTGATTTACTTAAAATGAACTTGTTTAACTGAACTTTACAATATTGTTAGTAATTAGACAGTATATTGAAGATTATAGCACATGGTGTTTTTTAATTTTGTTGTGCTCTATGTTTAGATTATGGCGTTTCATCTCTTGATCAGTGGCATCTCTCTTCATTTCGTGAACTATACATCATTGGTAGGTTCTTTGCTTTGTGCACTTTGTGGAATGTTGACCTACATGTAGTTTGTAGATACTGAAATAACAGGACAAACTATAAAGTTTGAAAAGACAGTGCAGGGCTTGAAAAAGTGCCTTCCGATCGTCCCGGACAAGTAACTTTTCATTGTCACTTGCCTGATGAGCAAGGGCCTGGGCAAATTGTCTGCCAACTAAATTAAAAAAAAGTAAACTAAGACTTGCCCAGGGCAAGAGAGAGCTGCTTGTCTGAAGGGCAAGCTAGAATTATTCAATTTGTTTTTTAAGCCTTGCAGTGTTTCTATTACTGTAAGCTTGGAGGAACAAGAAATGCTGTGGAAAGATGATCCGATTTCACAGCTTCTTCAAGTTCTCTTTAATAAATTTTACAATAGAACTCCATAGCTACTGTAGAAAGAAACATGCAGAATATGTTATCTCTTTTAGAAAACATTACATTTACAAAATGTAAAGAAAGGAAAATCAGTAACTTATTTGATTATCAAAATACATGTATAAATTCTCTTTGCTCACATGATCAGTTCTGCTCATCAGAACAGATCATGTTAGTTCTATATTGGCTACTGAAGTACGTCATTCACTGCATGCTTTTTAAAGGGTGGTTTCTACATGTATGTCAATGTGATAGTTAAAATAATACATGTACAAGCGACATATGGTCAGTTACAATAAATTTTTATTATAGCAGATATTCATTATTGTAAGATTCTAGTTATAACTCCCTGTTTATAAGCCTCCCCCGCCCCACCCCACCCCAGTCTAGACCCATCTTTATCTATACAAAAAAGGTTATTCTGGCTACTACTTCATTTGCGGGTACCTGCCATTGTTATGAAACTTATTCATACAAATGATCTCTGTGCCTTGTGTGCTTGTTTTCTTACTTTTGCCTTGTGTTTCTTATTCCCAAGAGCATAAAACATCATTTTATACAGCTAAATGTTGGTTTCACCAGCTTATTTCAAAACAGTTCTTGTACCACTTAGATATCAGCCTCCCCTGATTATAAGCCCACCCAAACCTCCATTCTAAGAAGCTGTATAAGCCCAGGGTTTATCACTGGAATCGCACTGTATGTGAGGTTATGGATGTGTAATTTTTATTGTTTTTAAGCCATGGTGCTATATTATTATCTTCTCTTAAGGCTTATCTATCTTTTGTCCCAATTTCTATGTGTTAAGTGCTACACAGGTATGGCTGCTTACTTGGTATATGGAAATGCAACATAAATCCTTATGGTGGCTTGCTACATATAAAGGTGATGTTATTGATCATGTTATTATTAACAAATAAAGAAGCCTCAACTGTGCTCTGTTCTGTTGCAAAGCACGCAGGAAGCGGTAGAGCACAAAGAAGTGTAGGGGAAAACACAACATAATTGAGTGTTTTTCCCTACTTCTTGAGTGCTCTACCGCTTCCTAAGTGCTTTACAACAGAACAGAGCACAGTCGAGGCTTCTTTATTTGTTTTATGATAAATATTCCAATAGTTTCCCCACACACTTGGCTGAATTTTCATGCTAAACTTTATTTTCCAAACCAGGACAAGTGCATTGGCAATTCTCTGTTCTCTGATAAAGCACGCTAAAATAAGCCAATCACAGCCCTTGTTAGAACTGTTGAAAAAATTTGATTGGCTAATGAGACGACAGCTGTCAATCACAAACTGAACTTTTGCTAAGCTTTCGGTATCGAGTTGCTTTCCAGGAGAAGAACAATACCTTCAAAGATCACTAAATAAGGATCTAAAGGTTTCTACTCCAAAGGAATCTGGACGCATTATGGCTCATAAGAACGTGCACTGTTGCAAATGGAAATTAAGAAACGGGGAGCTCAAAGCTTGCGGATGAAAATGCGAAAAATGCTGAGTTGTGTTTTAAAGGAGCTGCTAAGGAGCTACAGTTGATTACAGCTCAATTAATTTGGTGTTTTCCTGTCATTGTTTTACTTCTTTAAGTTTAATTTCCGCCTTCGTGACAGATATAATGTCTTTTATCGAATCATTCGCCAGGTTGAGAATTTGTTTATTTTGCTGCGTGTTTTGTTGGAATCTAGCAAAACTACTTGTTATTTTAGTACAGTTTTTGCACTTCTGTTGTTAACAATGGTCTCCATGCAGCTATATTTGCTGTAGACAAATAGCTCGTTTCCATTGTGTTTGGGTGAACTACAGGGGATGTTTAATTTGGGTCAAATTTGTGAAATCCCAAAGCAAAAATTTTAAAGCCAGCTTACCGTCATCAACCTGTGCTCTGTTCTCTGATAAAGCACGCTGTTTTCAGCCAGTCAGAGCACGTGTTATATGGAAACTTGAGTGGAAGATTAATACCAGTACTTTCATTTACATATTTATTCAGTACTTTTTATTGATTTTATTAATAACGAAAAAAATATTGTTAAAAAGGATTTTTCACTGACTGTATTTAAATTTCTTTCCAATTTCCTGTTACAGTTATAGGTGAAATTATGAAACTTACTGTCACTAGTCTATTTTTCATTAAGAGTTCCAGTCATGCCTTTTCATGAAGTGTTTTCTGGATTTTAATGATTGATGAGTCTTGTCTAAATTTTTACTAATCTTGTCTGAAAGTCTATGACCAACATGGGTGTTATTCATTTTTTTCAGAATATATTTTGTCTATTCTTCATTACTTATTAATAATATGATTCTAGAAACCTGTATTAATTAATGTCTCTTTTCAGGCTTCCCCAGGTAGGATTGAGGCTTTTGATTGTCGAGCACCATTTGACCCTGATATCGCGAGTGCATTGAGACCCAAGCTTATGTTTGCTATAGAGGTGCATAATGGAGAACCACTGATTCTGTGCTATAGTAACTGGGAAGAATTACCTCACACTGGAAACCTGAGAGTAAGTTCAGCAATCTCTTATTTTCACCAGGCTTTGAAAAGTAATTTAGTAATTAGTAGTTATTTATGCCAGCAGATCCTTCCTCTGCATTGTTTAATGGTCAAAGAACATGAGTCTCCAAGATTCATTCATATTCCATCCAGGGGGTCGGATAGCATAATCAAAGGGATACCCCAACAAAAAGTGATGCCTGATGAACTGACAGATTCTCCTTACAAATAACCTTGTTTCTACTAAAAAAGAGGAGAATATGAAACAAGATCAAAATTTGCTTAGCCTTTGTAAGGTATCCCTTTATTATTCAAGTTGCTTCATTGCTTATACATTAGAACATATTTGTTTGCTTTGTAGAGACTCTCCCAAGTAGACTTAATGTAGTTCAGAAAATAATTTGGCATTGTATATTTTTGCTGACAGATAGGAAATGTTGTTGAAGGGAAAGTATGTCAGTTTAGTATAGAGTGCAACAGCTCGTTGAAGCATGAAATCCCATCAGAGAGAGAAGAGGTTTGTCATAACAGTGCAGCTTTGTATTGTGCTTCTACTTTCATATATTGGATTATTGTAGGCATAACTTGTCAATTAACAAACTTTGCTAAATGGACAATACCACAAAACATCCATACCCAGCCACCGGCATGTTTTTGCCCCCTCCCCCCTACCTTCAGAAATTCCAAAACGCTTTACCCCCGTGCCTTCTGAATTCCAATCGTTAGTATCCCTCCAGGTCTTCTGTGTTCCAGTTCAAAGAACCCCTCCCCTCCCTCTTGCCCTCAGAATTTCAAGAAAGTCGTCTGTGGTATAAATGTGTATAGTTTTCTGGAATTGCCCAATATTAAAGTGTATATGACACAAAATTTTTTATTTCGGTTTCTGGTCCTTTGATAAGTAAAAGAAACGTTTCTGAGCTTAAAAGTGGTCTAAAATGTTGGAAAGTTTGTTTTTTCGAGCTGAAAACTCAATATTTTTGCTTCAAAAGTGTTGCCGGAAGTGGGCAGCCAAAAGGTCATGTGACTTGCTGGTGTGACGTCCGTCTACTTGACTCGCAGCAAAACATGGCAGAAAGCAAGAGAAATCAAATTCCTTCGCTAACAACGCTAACAGTTTTGGTGCAAAAATTTTGGTAAAATGGTCCAAAAGTCCAAAAGTCAAATTTTGGCTTATGCGCTTGTGCCAGATTAAAATAGTGTACATTTTTGTACCTAATCTTGGGGAAATCTATCTTTTTGATAAAAAAAGCTTTTTCAGCAAAACTAAGGCCATCTAGCATCATAGCAGCCAAACATTGGTTTATGATTTATTGGTGTGCGGCATGGGTGTCTTTGAAAATGGCCTTTTTTGGTGAACCACCTGAGTATTATATAGTCACAACTCCTGGCTGACCCTGTGGAATTTTGATTTACTGGAGATGTGGAACCTGCTGAAATACTTAGCAAAATTAATTGAAGCGTTTACCTTATTTCTCTGAATTCACTTTGTCAAACACTGAGGTTTCTTATACCAATCTGTATGTTATTTATTGATATTTGTAGGGCATGGGTGTCTTGAGAAGGTGGATGAAGGAAGAGTATAATAACGAAACCTTACTATCTTTTCAACCTCACATGGTGCAACTTGTTCTGATGAAATATGTAACTATGCACTCCTTACACAGGTTATCATTCAATCGTTTTAATGATTTTTTTGTTATTTTGAACACCGAGATGAAATGTGGTAGTTAATATGTTATTGTCAAACACGAGAGATGGTGTGACCGCGTTTGACCAAATTTCCGAAAACGAAGAACAGAGTTGAGTATTTTTGGTGAACTTCAAGTTGTTTGGAATGTGATCAAACACTGTCTTGAGTATTTGGTAAATCTTCACGATTGAAACTGAAACTAAGGAGAAAACAGATAAAAAAAAGTGCAACTGCCGTCTTGGTGTAGTTTAAATTTGACAATAATATTATTACCGGTATTAATGAGTTGGAAAATTCACCATCACACTCCACAAACACATGTACATGCGTAGTGATTGCATTGATTTAGTTCAGGTAAAAACTTGTTGTGACCAGGCAATGGGATTCCATCTTAATTAAAATTTGATTATTAAGGTAATCTTGTTTATCTATCTGTATGCTTCATTCCAGACAACCACTTCAGTTTCAAGTCCTTAATCTTCAACAGCCTTCCCCTAATGACCTTGTCATGACTCCTGGTGTGTTTAAGGTACTGGGATTGTTCATAAACCTAGTTAATTAGGCTGCTCCCAGTGTGTGGGCCTTCATATTATTTTGTGACACTATAGCTTTTAGCTTGACTAATGTGCACTTGTTGCAGGGTACCTACAGCAGTCACGGATTGGAACTGGTTATGGTTACTGTGGAGGACTATAAAATGACAGGGACAAAAATAACGGTGTGTGAAGAGAAATATTCAATTTATTTTAAACAATTATTGGATGAGGTTTTTGTGATATCCAGAATAATCAAGGTCGAGGTAAGGGTTATCAGCCGAAGGCTGAGGCTGATAACCCTTACCGAGACCTTGATTTTTCTGGATATCACAAAAACCGAATCTAATAATTGTTTTATTATACATTGAACAAACGCAAAAATTTGGAAATCATGCACTGCGGTCATACATGACATGATAACCCGTGACCTTGACATGATTAGCCGTGACCTTGACATCATTACCCATGACCTTGACATGATTATTGTATAATCTGCAGTTATGACGTGAAGGACGCTGATTTCGAAAATTCACTGTACGCTTTTGGCCAATCAGAAAAGGGTTAGAGGGTTCAGTGTATAATAATATGGGTAACTAGTAAGCTTGGTAGCCGCATTGCTCAGCATGTTTTGAATGTTTTTACCGCTTGTATTGTCATTAAGAAGTTTTCAGTTGTTGCGTTGCAATGTTTACAAACAAATCCTATTAGACCACTACCTCTGAAACTGTCCTAATGGCCTGTACCGCTTCAAAAACGATGGGGCTTCGTCACTAGCGTTTACGGCTTCATTATCAAGACAAAAGCACTCGTGAATAAGACTATCTTCCAGCCCATACACCAATAAGTTATATATCTTTTACTGTTTTAGAAAAACGCTCAACAACGCCTGCCTCTCTCTGCAACTTCTAGGTAATTCCGTCGTAGGGTTTACAGCGGGTTATCGCAATGAGTTTGAAGCGAAAATGTCCAAGACTTTTGCAAGAAAATGTTTTAAAATGAGAAGTTGTAAGTCAAATCACGAGCCAGTTATTAAATTTTCTATGCAAATACGGCGTTCAAAACGTAACTTTCGGTGACTGTCTTAACTTGTGGCTTGAAACTGGAGAATTTGGAAATTTGACTTTTGGCGGGAAAGACAGCGAGAACTGCGCGCTGCAGAATGTTGGGGTGACTGTTCGACTGAATTCATCTACAGTTTGGAAACACAGAATGTGTTTCCGTTTTCCTTTTTTGGATCAGAATAGGATCAGAATGCATCACATTTTAGCTTCACATGGTTACACGATGGGTTTGAATGGTCGGGAAAGCAGTGTAGCTCACATCATATCTGAAGCTAGCCATAACTATTACCGTGATTTGGACATCAGATCTTAGTATAGTACTGGTTTAGAGTTTTATGATTTTATTTAAGGCTAAATGTACTTGGACACTTGATTTTGAACCATATCTTTCTGTATGGTTATCTGCTAAATTGTTTTTTCCCCTTAGCTTTCCCCGTAGTTAATAATCTTGAATTTTTTTCTTGATACGATTAGAAATTGGACCTCAAGTCTTACAATTCAGAGAGTAATCGTGCCTGATCATCCACTGTTATTTATTATCTCGTGAGGAAAATTCAAATTTTCTTGTTAAACTCCAGTAACAATTTCTGTAGGTTTTCCTCATGAGTGCTGTTGATTGTTTGACCTGAAGAACATTTTTCAGTCGAACGCGTTGGTAGAAATCTCCAATAAATTATGTGCTACTTATAACTAATAACCAACAATGTACCTACTCACCTGTAGGGAGACCCTAATGTGCCAGGAGGTCAGATAACCTTTGATGTTGACCTCAGGCGACCCATCACTGATGAGCTAGAGCCTGCTGAACAAGAACAAAATTTGGGCGTGTGTCGTGATCGAGAGTTCACCCTTCCGTCTGCCTATGAAGCCAGATACACCAATTTTCCCAATGTTTGCCTTGCCAGGTATAGAAGTAACGTACATTGTGCACACAGTATTATTAAGTCACCGGCATCTTTAAGCACTTTGTCTCTTTGTCTTAAGCCAACGTGTCCTGTTTCTCGTGCGAGGAAGATTAGTACTAAAGCTGTCTGCTTTCTGCAAGCCGTTTGTTTGCCCAGTATGATTCCTTTTAATATTACTTCGTAATTCTTTCTTGCTCAATTTTCTACCTCTACATTTTTTTTTTCTTGTTGAACTCTTTCTTGCTTTACTTGTCCTTCTCCTGAGGAGCAAATTTTCTCATTTTAGACTGTTACGATTAGTGCCGTATTTTTTTTCTTGCCGGGAAGAGGGCAAATCTTAGTATTCAAGGTTGATCGTCAGCTTACAAGTTGATAAAGCTAAATTAACTGACGCGGAGAACATAATATACATGACGTTTCGTGCGTTTAGCTCTTCGTCGTTTTGCTCCAACGATTAGGCTGTGCCCTTGCGCATCGCTACCATGAAGGTTATATTTTCTTGACTTCTGTTAACAGTAATTGGTTAGTTGTATTGTATTGCTTGGTCGACTTCTGTATCGTTTCTTGTAAACCGATACACGAGGGCAGTACCGTACCACCCAAGGGCCAGACCTGAACATATCAGTTTTTCCCAAATTCACTACCGCGGTTCTTTAGCTGTATCAACTTCAAGTGTTTAGTCTCCTCCGCAGCCGTTATTAGGGTCGTCACGCAAGAGGCGTTGCGTGACGACCCTAATAACGGCTGCGGAGGAGACTACCAAGTGTTTTGCCTGTACACCGACGCAGCACGGCAGTTTCTTTAGAAATTAACCCTTCAGGAGAAACGTAGGGACAGTTTGCAGTCCATGCAGTATTTGATTCACCTCTTTGGTACCCAGGTCTAACACCAAAAATTTTCGAATCCCGCCAACAACTCGTTTGGCAGTCAGTTAACCTGTTTGAGTCCTGTTTAACTTGTTTGTCTCTAGATATCACGGCAGAGGACAGATTGCTAGTCATGGATTCATGTCTCCTCAGTGGACACCAGGCCACTTTGTGCTGTTTAACGATAACTTGTTTGGTTTTCGCTGGCTTGAACTGATGGCGTTCAGTGTGTACAGTAGAGCGACCGAACCTTACCTGAGATGAGACCTACGCTGCAAGCTAAAAAAAAAGCTTCGAAAAGATCCATGTCCCGTCATTTGCCGCTAGCTTGTCTCTATTCTTCCCGCCTCAACAATTGCAAATTTATTACACCAATTTGCCTGGGCAGTGATACATTTAGTCATGTCAAGCTACAGTCATCACGCTAGACAGGCAAGTAACTGAGAAAAACTGGACTTAAAGCCAATTTCCTTAGGAGCAATATGTCTGTTTAAAGTTACAGAGGAGCGTTAGGGAAGTTTGGGGAAGTGCACAAAACGGCGTGGAGTATCTCTCAGGCTGCATTTAGTTTTCCCAGTGTCTCATAAGTGTTTGTAAGCCGGTTTTTTTTTTTCATCCATTAGAAAATCTTCGGACAATTTTTTTTGAATGGTATTGTAACAGAAACATGCATGCCAATCAGAGGGCGCATTTATGGGTTATTTCAGGATCCTTAGAGACGTCCTCACCTTTAAGTCGAATGGACCATTTTCGTATTCTCGGTATTGGACTGGAACTAGCTTGCAAGTGAGGCTAATGCGGGGAGTCTTTTCAAATGCAAATGACATAAACCCCTTTTTAAGGCGGGGGTAAACGCGAAGGCTGTTTTGAGGTCGCTTAACACGGCCTTTCTGACTATTTCTCGGTCACGTTTCAAGCGACACTAAATCTCTCTGCTTATCTCATTAACCACTGTTTGGCGGTTTTGTGTAAATTTGTGGGTAATTTTTGGGTATTTTGGGAAAGAGATATTTTTTCTCAAAGGATAGGTTAAATTGAGGAAAATATGAAATGTTGATTTGATGGATTTGGAAAATTGAAATTTGAAGTGAATAATTAGTAGACGGATACCAAACAGTCCCCTAGCAACCTGGGGCTCTCTTTTGCGGGGGTCAACTGTCTGGTAGTGTTTCCAACCCATCTTAATCCTAACAATTTCCTTTTTTATATCACTTCAAATTTCACACCTATTCCTGTTTACCCCCCCCCCCCCCCTTTTTATGTTATTCCCCCTGATAAACCTCCATTGCAAAGCTGATTCCAGTCCAATACGGAGAATACGGCCTGTTACTTAAATATTACATCCCTTGTCCTTTAGGGTTCTTTTTTAAATCTTTTGTATTGTGAATATGATTTTCAAGTAATTATGTAAAAAGCAACGAACCAAGTTGATATATTAGTTTTTCTCATATACAGATGTACTTGTCAAGAAAAAGAGAAAACACTAAGTGTACAAGACTTTGAAAACCCAACAAAGAGATGTTTCAAAATGCGCAGTTTTCAAATTAACACTAGATTCCAGCCATTCTGTGCCTAATTAGACCTTGAACAAATTACAACAAATAACTCTTCATATAGCCTAAGTGATCGGTAAAATTTTAAAATTAATCGCTACTTATTTGCATAATTTCAAAATGGCGGTTTGTTTGTGTTTTCTTGAGTTATAAGAATTTGCAAGAGAACTCTGTCTGCGCCAAGTAAAACTTAAAGTGCTTCTTACCAACCTATAAATTCTAGGAAAATCTAGGTAGTAAATTATTATAATGGTTAATGTAGATAATTTGCATAGCTTACACATGGCGGAATTTTTGCTTATTCCTAAAACGCAATTTACTAGAAAATCGTCGAGGAAGTATATAATGTCGAAACGTACAAACAGGGCAAATCATTGCTATTTTCAGGTATTTTATTGTATGAACTTTCATTTTAGGAAAGTTTTTTCTAGACCCTTGTTTCCGTTTAACGAATTGCTGGGGTCAAATCTGCGTTTACTGGCATTTCTTTCGGGAAGGGAAGGATATATTGAAAAGTGTGGTCAGTAAAACGAATAAAACTGAGCGTCACAAGCAGCTTTTTTTTCCCAAGCGTTATGACTAGTTTTTCCTAATCTTTGAAAAAACTTCCTCTAAACATCTTTAAAAAGTTGTGGCATTGATTCGTCTTCTTCGTGACATAAACACTATTGCCTTTTGAGATTTCAGTCTTTCCACTGATATCCTCAACCATGAAAAAATTAAGAAACACCCTGACCATATAGAATTTCACCTTAGTGGACGCATTGTTTCTCTTAATACTAGATGGGAGAGTTTCTTGTAAATATCGTTCGCCGGCAAACGATGACTTTAAATGCCTGCTATGAAAAAATTATAATTGATTTCAATTTGATCACACCTTGATTATTACAAGACATATGTCTTTCAAAAGAGGTGCTAGAAGGTAGAGAAAATGCAAAATAAGCTAATTGTGTCTAGATCAAGTTTGTGCTATTGCCTATTTCAAAATGTCGATAATTAAAGGTATGAAATCACACAACTTAAGAGGAGCCTATCTTGCAACAATTTCATGGATTCATCTAAAACTCTCTCACTTGCGCTGTCGGACATGGTTATTATATATTTGAGTCCTAAAATGCACCTACATGCATGGACAAAAGTGTTGAGACAAATCCCAAAACTAACGCTTTCGAACTAACAATAATATTTTGTTTTTGAATGAAAACACCTTTTTCATCTGTTGTCACCCCCCTGCCCCCCAAACAATGTTGCAAAAGGCCTTGTGGATGTTTATTTGTTTCCAACATTGAAAAAGGGGGGAGGGGAGGTTACCCTGAATGAGGGGCGAGAGCAGAATTTACACCTAAGGTAAAAACGTTAATTTTCATGTGTCTCAACAAGTTTTGTCCATGATTGTAGCCTGTATTTCCTAGCTTTTATAACAAAAAAATGCAGTGTTATAGGTTGAAAATAAACAAAAATGCCAATATATGACGTCATAACTCCACAGGGAGTCATCTGTCAATCAAAACAAAACATTAAATATAGAAACCTTATCATGTGCCCTTAAAAACGATATTAGTTTTGTGTGGTTCCATTCTTTGTGAAATGTCCATGTCAGTGACAACTAGGAACCTCAGAAAAGCCCCCCCCCCCCTTAAAAGAAAAAAAATGCTAAAGGGGTTATAAGGCCATTTGAAGTTTTGAAACAGCGAAAAGTGATTAGTTCCTGTATCCCCATCAACTGCGCGCTTAAATTTGTATCGAGAGAGGAGAAATTACGTTCGCATCGCTCAAAATCGTGTTAACGTTTTGGTAACAACAATCTAAGCTCAACGTTTCCGTTGCTTGACTGGCTTCCCATTTCAATCATTTGCAAAACAACATCATTCGAGTTTGTCAACAGCTTTATTGTCAGCTAATGGCTCCATCATTGATTACATGGCACTTTGTATTCTATTTAAGAATGCGTCTGCTGTTTAGAATATCTTTATCTTCATCCTTGTCTCTCTAACGGCCAAGGGCTTAGTTAGGATCACCATGGCTCGTTGGGCAGTGTTTGCACCACGACAGGGAAGGATTCTCGTAGTGAGGCGAACCAAAGAGACGAACTGCATTGTAATAATCCACGGCAGCCGCCTTACAGATGCGCTTTTCGAACCAGTGCAGGACTTCGCACAGACGGTACATGTCGCGTTTGAATGCCCGGTCGCACTGATGTCGACTCCATCCATTGCTTGTGCCCTGCGAAGAGTATTGAAATATTAACCAAAATATTAATCACTAACTAAATCGTGTTATATATTGTTGTTGTCAACGACTACAAGAATTTGTGTCTAGCATCAAGGGGGTCGAAATTAGGAGATTTTCCCATAACGCTTGATTTTCCCTATGCCCTTTTTCTTGGGTAACTAACGTTTTCTTTTTTGTTTTGTTAGCTTTTTCGTAAGAGGGGATGAAGGTTATAGATTTCTCTCCGTTTTGGGGTCTAAAAATAGATAATCTTGCTCACGTGACAGTCCTAGTGGTTTACACGTTCTTCGATCCTCTCTTCAATCATCCACGCAATGCGCGTTGTAACATCCGCGGAAAAACAGGTACCATGTTTAAGACTAACTTGGGAGGGATTACTTAGGAAGGAGACGCATATGGTGGATTAACTCTTTCACTTTTCATTCTCTCTTGGCTATTCCAGTATTGGGTAATTCCAAGATAAACTGAAAAGATAATTCTTACACAGGCGTAGCAGACGTCGTGTCTGTTGCAAGCTGGAGTAAAGCGGCGTTTGTAGAAATAGGGAAGATTCCAAGGGATACTACAGCCATTAGTGTAGCAGCGTGCTTCCACCCCCAGGTTCAAAGACAACATCAGCAACGCACTGAACACCACAAAGGTTGTCATTCTCATGGTAAAGTTCTGCTGGTTGAAGAAAATTAACGTGTATCAGAGAAAACGATCTCGATGGGGCTGACGAAATTGCTCAGTTTAACAATCGATCTGTATCGCTTCGGGGTTTTTTACAATTTCTATTAAACCTTTATGCCATCATATCCACTAGTCAGATTTATTTGGGTTCATTTCCTTCTATACTGAAATCACTCCGAAATGCGCGTGTCGCATGAAATAAAACGCTTCGCTGAATGACCGAAAAACACGGTGTGTTAATTACCTACGAATTGTCGGACCTTTTCTCAACGAAAAGTCTGACCAAGACAAGATTTTGACAGCTTGCAATGTCTTGGAAAGCCTCGTCAGCTCAGTATCGGGAGTCTTTATATTAGTGGACATAACTTCAAGTTCTTCTCAATGAAAATATCGAAAACATGACCGAGTTGATACATTCACCTTAATTATTGTAAACTGCGACTGACTGAGTTTCTTTTTCTTTTTAACGTTTGTCGCTAGTTGAAGGGGTACCGAACTTCGCGGAATTATTTTTTCTTTAAACTACAGGCTGCCATTCCGAGGCAGTTCTGATAAATGAGTTACCTGTCTCAACGTCTGGCTTATCTGATGAGCAAACTGAAAGGTAAACGGTATGGAAAAGGAATAAGTGTTTTAGATCTTAAAGCCATCACAATAAAAATGAGGGAAAATCACAGGCTTACATCGACAGCTTCTCCGCAAATTGTTCAGAGGGCGCTTCAGAAAACTCAACTAAAATATTTTTCGAGTTGTTTGTTTTTCTTTTAGTGTCTCATGAGCTTCTCGTTAGAACGAGTTTGTAGAACAATACAAATTGTTCTAAGAGTTATTGTTTGTCGCCGTTTGTTACGTGTTTGTTTTGTGGTTGATTTTTCCCAAATGGTGTGATGGCGCCTTCTTGATCTTATACGGTTTCGACACTAGCGATGACAATTCGGCAAACAAATTCGGAAGCGATGGCACACGATCATATAGAGAGTAAAAAATATTTTTCATCGCCTAATACTCCTTATAGTATACTAAATTGTGAAAATTGCAGTTTCGGGTCATTGGGTTTGTTTGACAGTTGCGGACGTAAACAGTCTTTGTTGGAGTTTTGTGTTCTTACTCAGTTTGCATTCGTTATAATATGAGCAGTAGAAAAGAGAGCACATTTTTTTGCAGCATTTAATATAGGATCTGTAAGGCTAAATTACTTGAAATCGTAATCCCTTGCTCGTTTCAATCGCGACGGTGGCTTTATTAAGCGAAATTATATATTTCAATTATTTTCAACACAATGGAAAAGTCATTATTTATTCCTAGAACTAAACAAGTCAAGTATCCACAAATGATCAATGTGGCGATTAAACCAAGGAAAACCACTTGTCTCCGCAGTTTTAATTTATGTGGTGCATGAAATTCCAGTTTGAATTTGGCTTCTAGAACGAGGAATGTGTGACTGTTGATTCCATTTTGTGAGCCTGAGTGATTTGATCAGAAGTATGGTCAAATTTTTAGTGACCCTGTATTCTAAACTTTAGCTTTTATGTTCAACAAATTCATCTTCCATTCCTTGCATTAAATAACTTACGTATCCTCAAATAATCAGAGAAGCGATTAAACTAAGAACATCTGAGCGGTTTTTCTGCACTGATAACATGCGCATTACGTAAGTATTTTCCATAATAAACGACACATCCGTAAGGCGGTCTATAAACATTACCTACTCATATGGGAATTGTCCTATAATAATACTGAATGAGCCAAACTAATATCGATTTTGAACTCCTGTACTATATTAAGAACTGTTACAAACAATTTATAATGCAGTTTATTCCGGAAAAACGTCGCAGTCAAACATTTAATTTATTTGCTTGATCATGGATGTTTCTATTATTTTACTCATGGCAGACATCGATTCAATGAACTTATATATCTTGAATGTTATTTGGGTTGAGTCGTTGAGCTTGTTTATCAAGAACTCAAACAGACCGTGAATAAGCTGTTTATTCTTCTGCTGCTTTTTGAAAAAAAAAACAACTGCACATAATTTTTTTGTGGTTTTCACTAAAGGCACTGTCTGATAGGAATCAACGTTCTTGGTAAAGTTTGAATCGCGTGTAGCACTCAATTTTTGAGCAAGAATAACGTTTGACACAATAACGAAAAGGCACCGCAAATAATTAAAGTAGTCTACGAAATGAGTCAAACAATACGCGAGCGTTCAATATTACACGTCGACCTTAGCTCAATCCTCCCCCAATTCATCTCCCTCGAGCGAAGCGGAGGGGGTGAATAGGGGTATGTAAATCTGCCGACTCGTGCCATTTTTCGCCAAATCCGTCGATCCGCCAATACTTTCGTTCAAACTGATGCGGAACCGCATTGTTTGAAAACTTTCTGTGGCGTATTTTCACTCCAACAGTATGTCACTCCGCATCGCGCAGAATGCCTGGACATCATTAATTATTCATAATCGGCGAAGTGGTAAATTTCGATACGAAAGCGCGTTCAATAGGCCAGAATAGACCCTTTGCATGATCCGGTCACATGGTACGGAATAAATTATGCTGGGACGCAAGTTACACAGTGGGACTTTCAAAACAAAGGAAAGTCGGGCTGGACTGGTACGAGTTCCTTTGTTTTGGAAGCCCCACTGCGTCATTTTCGTCCCAGCATAATTTATTCCGTACCATGTGACCGGACCGTGCAAAGGGCCTATAAGGAAGAAAAGGCCCAAATTGGTTAAGTGGGCTTATTAACAAAAATCGCTTTTCTGATTTCCTGAAGCTCTAACATAGAATTGGGCATACGGCTTTTGGAAGAGTTATGATTAAACTACAATTTGAGCCTAAACCAAAGGAAATTTAGGAAGCAGAAGGACTATCCCTTCGCAGTTGAAAAACTGCAAAATTGGACGCTTTTTAGTATGAAGTCCGTTTTCAACAGCGGTTTATTGAAAGTCCAAACCGCCTTGCAATATTCGGCATACGGCAAACGGAAGATGGATCTTTTCTTAAATAAAATCCGTTTTAAGTTTGGTAATTGATGAACGAGAACCACTATCCCGTTCAATTTGAAAACTGCCTGGTCAATTCGCGTTTGAAAATGGCGCGTTCAAAGTAAGCGTGCCATTTTTTTTTAGCTCAGGACTGCATAACAATGGCTGTCAAAACTAACAATACCTATTCAAGAAAACCATTTAGATTTAAATTAGTACCTATTTGCCGCGAATTTTAAAACTGGTCTCCCAGCTGAGTCATTCGTCCATACCGCGCAATGAACATGGAGGAAAGAAAAAACGCCAGTGATCGGGAGCTCTCTTCAGAGCTCTTTGAAAACCCGATCCACCCTCTATTAATACATATGGTTCCTCCTTTCGTTGATGAAAACCACCGGATGTTTCATCTGCAAGTGAGTGGCGAAGCACTGTGGAACTGGAGAGATGTTTGTAGGCCAGGAACACTGTTTGAGTTACTTCAAGCGAGTATTTTGCTCCTTGGCTACCAGCTACATTACTCAGCGTGCGAGCGAGTCGGAGACGTTGTCACCTGAAGCATTAGACGAGCAGCACGAACGGAAAACAACGAAAAAGGCTGAAGGCGGAAACTTGGGTGAAACTAGGGATAAAACCGGAGGCGGTAAAGCAGACTCCGGGTCATGTCTTGGCGCAGCTAAACCAAGCAAACGGCAACCTCCACGCTACCGCGGAAAAGTCGGCGGAATTGTTTGCCGAGATACGAGAGAGGCTTGCTCACTCTGGAAAAGATTTTACAGAAGTGGGAAAAAGGCAGCAGCACAGACACTTAACACAAATACAGTAAGTTGACTTCCAAAATTGTTGTTGTTAACCACTTGATTGCCAAGGCGAGAACTTCATGCAAATAAGACTGGTAACCGGTCGCTTCGCCAAAAGTCCCTCTCACTCGAAAAAAAAGTCAATTCACCCGAAGTTTTATGAACACAAATTAGGGAGTAGTCGGCGCCCAAATGTGTTTCTCTCTATATTTCCTCCCTCGATATGCCCGAATCAGTCTTAAATCATCGTCCAATGTTTTCATTTATAGACAGAAAGCTCAAGATGCGTTGTGGTTCGGGGAAACATATGGGTTATTGCCAGAATCATTAACGCTCCGCGACAAAACTGGATTGCTCCATGAAATTAACTTAAAGGAAACTCCAACAGGTGAACTAAATTCCAAACGAATAGTTTATTAGATAACAATAATTCACATTAGTATATACTAAAACAGTGGATAGCGTTGATGGCGCGCGCTGATTGGCTCGTCAAACTCCGGATATCCTGTGCTATTTACCTCCGAACAACTCGAGAGAAAATGGCGTCCGGTTTGCATCCGTGAAAAGTGAAGAAATCATCCAAATTAATTTGTTTTTGGTGTTTATTATCTCACTGTTTTAGTATATACTAAAACAACTATTCACCTCAGTGTCGGTGGCTAGCGGTAGATATTAACCTCGCCGCTTCGCGGCTCGGTAAATATCCACCGCTAGCCACCTCCACTTTGGTGAATAGTTGTTAAATAGTCATCGTCATCTTGCTTGAGCCTAGGCTTCCCTAGAATGTACGCTGATGACACGAATGTTACCTTTGCTGCATCTGACATGCTTGGTCTTGAGACCCAAATCAATACTGAATTGAAAAGCATTAATCTTTGGCTCAGAGCTAACAAGTTAAGCCTCAATGTGGCAAAAACTGAGTTTGTGGTCATTAGCTCACGACAAAAACTGCAGTCTTTAAATGACAAGACAGTAAATATTAATGTAGAGGGCGTTAAAATAAACCAAACAGATCATAGCAAAGCTCTCGGACTGAACATAGATGAAAACCTATCCTGGAAGGAGCACATACACGAAATTTCAAAAAAAGTCGCTTCCAGTATCGGTGCACTTATGCGAGTCAGACCGTTTATTTCAATGCACACCGCTATTAAAATATACAAAGGTCTTATCGAACCACATTTTGATTACTGCAGTGTTGTTTGGGATGGCTTGTCGCAACAGCTGAGTGAGAAACTACAAAAACTACAAAATCGCGCTGCCAGAGTAATTACTAAATCAAGTTATAATACGAACTCTAGCTATCTGCTCAACTCCCTCAGCTGGGATAACCTATCAGTTAGAAGGACGAAGCAAAAGGCAAATTTAATGTACAAATGCGTTAATAAGCTCGCCCCAAATTATCTTTGTAACATGTTCATTCCGAGGGCTTTGTCCTTTGATCTCCGTGACGCGAGTCAAAAATTGTACTTGCCGAAACCGAGAACTGATTACCTTAAGCGTAGTTTCAGTTATAGCGGAGCTTATCTTTGGAACGATCTCCCTGAGGATATCCGCACTACAAAATCTCTAAGCAACTTTAAAAGAAGAATCGATAAATGGCTCTCTGTATCGGACTCCCACACGGCAAATATGTAAACCAGTAAATAGAAAATTTTACTTAAGAATTTCTATTGTTATACTGATATTTTTACCGTGTTTTAAATAAAGATTTCATTCATTCATTCATTCATTCATTCATTCATTCATTCATTCATTCATTCATTCATTCATTCACGGCCTTGAGAGATGATGCTGAAAAAGAAAATATGCCAGTTAGTCAAGGGGCCCCGAACACACAAAGAGAAGCCATATAACACCAGGGGAGAGTTGTAAGGGTAAGTTAACTGCATTCAAGAATAACTTGCCACTAGCCCACTAGACACAGAGTAAAATCAAACTGGAAAATGGCAAATATTATTTAAAACATTTTTTTTTGTTGATTCCAAACCAGCTTGATTATAACTATTTTATAAACATTACTTGAAGAGTATAATGATAATGACTGTAATGATGATTAATCAGGAAAAAAAAGGAACATTTCACCAGAACAATCACATGACCACAAGTCTTCGGTGTAAATGTAGGCACACAATCACTTGATCAATATCACTTAAACATGTATTCTTGCAGACATTAATATGGGATCATTTTTCCATTTCCCTACAGAAAAGAAAAGGCGTGCATATGAAAAGCTGACCACAGCTGACAAAGAAAAAATTCAGGGAATCCTATTCATTATGGACAAATTTTCTATTTCCAGGGAGGCATACCACGAGCTGACCCAGAAAGACGACACCTTGCCAAGATCTTACCTGGTAGAAGGTTGCCAAACAGCCTTTGACTCACACTGGCAAATTACAAAGACACCGGGGAACCAACCAGGAGCTGAGTTTCCATTCAAGGATTTACTAAAGAAAGAAATAGAGGAACATGTAAGTTAAAATTCAAATAAAACATGTACATTGCATACAGCATATAAAGTACTGCACACTCAAAATTAATGTCAGACTTACCATATTTCCTCGAATAATAGCCGGGGTGATTATTTCTATTTTCGAACTAAAAGCTGATTTTTGTTCTATTTTGCAGCTCAAGAAGTCCAACCAACCAGCAGCTCCAACTGTGAAAGTGAAAATATCCGGAGATGGTGCAAGAATGTCTCATTCAAGCTCACTCTTTGTTTGTTCATTTTCCATTCTGGATGAAGGTCAAAATGTTCTTTCTAGTGCAGGTAACATAAATTAATTTCTTCAGCATAATTTATTTTCATTAACAGAAAAGTGGGTAACTGAAATTTATAGAAACCCGTGGTTGTACTTAAAACAATGTCAACAAATGCTTATGACAGTGTCTTAAAACTTGTACAGGAATAGCCAGGTTTATTGCTCAGACCCATTTAATTACTTTTCCTCTTTGTGTTATTGTAGGCAATCACACTATGTCTGTGGTAAAAACCTCAGAAGATTACAACAATCTAAGCACTGGACTTTCAAATGTGAGACGGGCAGTCAATGAATTGATTGAGGCTGGTTTCATTTTGGTTAATGGAAGGAAAGTAGAATATAAAGGCAGAAACCGACACAACGTAGAATGTTTTTTAGAACGTGTACTATATTTCGGCTGGCCAAACCAGCCTTCTTCAGGTACAATGGAAAATTTTGCATCGGGGCGTGTTTTTATGTAGCATGTTACCGGAAATACGTAAATAATTGACAGTGTAAATTACAGATAAGCATATGAAGAAATAAAATAGTAAATAAACAAAGTAAAGTAAAAGGAAACGATTAAAATGTTTCTTCGCGGATGTTCAGACCATCAGGAACAATTGTTCTGCCTTTTTGGATTAAAAAAGCCTCCCTGGCCTTACGGATGGAGTCTCGGTTAGAAGAGATTTTTTCGATGGGTATTAGTTGTATGTCGTTAGCAGTGTGGTTAGTAGAGGACAGGAAATGTTCTGCGGCTGTAGTAGGTTTAGATTTGGTGTTAGGGTTATCTATGGTACGGCGGTGTTCATTAAAACGGTCTTTTAAACGTCGTTTAGTCTCTCCTATGTATTGTAAATTACAGCGGTTACATTGAATTATGTAGATGAGATTCTTAGTGTCACAGGTAAGGTTAGATTTTATGGGACGCGTTTCACCGGTGGAAAAGAAAGTATATGTAGTGAGGCCGTGAGAAATGTAGGGGCAAGTAGCGCAGTTTCTGCCACAACGGAAGGAACCAGAAGGAAGTTGGGGTTTGGCAGAGTTAGAAGAGGGTTTAGCTGTGACAAGTAAGTCACGAAGGTTGGGGGAGCGCCTGAAGGCTACTACAGGTAAATGCTGAAAAACTTTTTTGCAACGGTTTGAAGAGAGCAACAAATTGTAATGTTTTTTCGATGATGTTAGAGATGTAAGGGAGTGATGGATTAAATGTAGTTATAAATGGTATACGTTTAGGTTTGTTGACGTCTTTGGTTTGTAACTGAGTGAGTCTGCGGGGGATGTCGGCGGCGCGTCGTATTTGTTTGGTGACGAAGTTACGGCTGTAACCTCGTTTAAGGAGGTAAGTGGTAAGTTGAGCAGCGCGAGTATTGAACGTAGCGTCGGTAGAACAGATACGTCGTAAGCGGAGTGCTAGACTGAAAGGAATGGCTTTTTTAGTATGTAAGGGATGGCAAGATAGTAGTAGGAAACAGACAGTTCAACGCCAGGGCGTATGCGTAGGGGCGTAGGGGGCGTTGAGGGGCGTCCGTGACGCCATAATCCCCTAGGAAATGACATCATTCCCCATTCCGGGAGATGACATCATTGGAATGAAGCGGTGTTTGCGTAGGGGCGTAAGGGTGTTCATGACATCATTTTTTACCGTAATGTGACGTAATTCCCCTTTTCGGAAGATGACATCACCGTGGGGAAAAGCTAAAAATAGATCAGATGACGCTGTAGGATAATTTTAGAGGATGACATCATGAAATGAAACCTCCTGCCTAATTCGGTCTATTATTGAGATCAACAAGAAAAAAAAAATTTATTAGCAGGGTAATTTCATCTCTGAATAAAATTTACTTTATTTCTATTACTTTATTTTATGACCCGGGAAATATCAATTATGTATAGGCGACATGAAAATTACTTTTCCACGTTTGGACCGTCAATTTGTATTTTCATTTTGAATAGACGCTAAGCAGAAAAGAAATTTCCTTTGAACATGATTACTATAGGCTTTAGCGCCTTGGGCCAATGTCTGTATGGATCGCGGTTTCGTCTTATTTGCCTTAGTTATTATAAAAATCTACGATTGCGAATAAACCGATTTCTATTTGGTCTGACAAAACAATTCCATTTGTTCAAACACATTAGAGTTTTCCATTGCCTCTATGTTATTGAAAAAATAATGTCCCTGGGGTCATTAACCGCCTAAAGTTATGCAAGTAGACAAGACCGAGAAAATGAACGAACAAAAATGTTTTCAAAGACGTTTACTGCAATCAATTAATTAATCTTAAACTATTTACAACTCATAGAGCTCTAACAAGTCAAGTGATCATTTGGACGTCCTACTGTTAGTTCTTTCAATGCAGTTATGATCGAGTGCGCTGAACCATACTTTGTACTCAAGGCCTTTTCGATAATTCTGTGAAGTCATTAGTCATTAACTTCAATGAAACTTCGAGGTAGCATTGATAGTCTTGTATCCTATATCCTATAGGCCCTAATCCCTCTTCTGAGTGTTCTCCGACTGTTTTTGGTCTATAACATGCCTTGATATAAATAGTCTAAGCTCTATTAAATATAATGCAAGTCAAAATCATAGAGATTCCTTTCATGACTTCACATCCCGATAGTTTTCATTCTGCTCATATCTAATTCCCTGAGGCGCGACGCGAGCTTTGTGTAACTATCTAACACGTTTAGTCAATAGAACATCCAGCGCAATTGACTGAATGTAACTCGTGTTTTATTGGATACATCTCATTTTCTCCTGTCCGTTTATCTTTTCCATCATAGTCCTTGAGAGCTCGATAACATTGTTAGCTACGTTTTGCACCGGTATGCAGTTGTTGTTATAAACCATGTTTGTTACAAACCATGTTTTAGTGTTAACACTTGTTTGGTTTACTTGACGATACAATAATGCAAATGCTTTATTCGACTATAATTTATAATTATACCTTGAGAGGCTGCGCCGCTTTCCTATTTGTGACGTTTTCATGATATCTGTTACATTTTCAGTGACAGGCGGGAATGCTGAGGCATCGCACAAAATGCAGTTTGTGCAAAGTAATAACTTTTTTTTAAAATTAATTTTCTCAGTGAAAACTTTTGAAAAGAATACCATCCTTGCTAAATAAAACTGCTCTTAATGAGACTTGGCAAATTGCAGCCAATATTTTCGTTCTGTTTCAAATAAATCATGTACTTGTGCCAAATGTTTTGCTAAACGAACTAAAATTTTGGACCCGCAACCTGACATCGGACAATGTTTACATTTCCTCCGCACCATGTTATCTCTGTGAAAGTTGGATTACAACTGAACAAAACTTTGCAAAACTACATTCATCAAGCGAAAAGCGCCAAAAACGCCAAAAACGCCACATTTTAGCGTTGTGTTTTTCTCTCAGAGCACGCGTGGAATCGCACGTGGAGATCGTGAGAGGAAAGCGTGCGCGTGGTTTCAATAAAAGTTTTTCCTTATCTCTGTAAAACTCCGTAGAAGAAGTGACTTACAATAACATTTGACGATAAAAACTTGCGACAAAACGTTGCTTAATAACATTGTAAGATTTAAAAAAGTTAAAAAACGATAAAAAGCTATAGAAAGCTAAAATCGACGACGTTTCAACGTTAACATAAGGTCATTATCAAGTCAAGAAAATATAAAAATAAGTTCTATAAATACTAAAAAAGAACAATAAGGAAAAATAATTTACAAGTTAAACAAAAAGTTTAGGACGTATGGAGTCCGTTTGCACGTTCAGATTAGGTTTGAATTTCTTAATATAAAGAAAGCATTTCAAACACTAAACAATCAAGTTTACCTTGACACTTTCTCAGAATCTTAAAATGACTCTCGTTCAAACGATCCCTCAAACCATGCGCTTCATGAAAATGCTTGCCAATTGCCGAATTTTTGTGTTCAGCGACTCGTTGAAAAAGGTGTCGGGCCGTATAGCCGACATAATCTGCATCGCACAGATCACATACAAAATGATAAACAACGCATCGCTGATTAACAATCTGACGGCTTGGCTTCTCTAGGCTTAAGGTCTTGTTCTAATTTCTTGCTTACAAAAACTGGCTGCAAAGCAAGGCCAATCTTATAACTGAGATCACGCAACTGTCTTCGAAAAATCGAATGATAATCGAATGATAAATCACTAAATAAGTTAATAATTTCTCTGTAAAGGAAATCTCGAGTTTCTTACCTAATGTACATTTTCAGAAATAAATCGTGTACTTGCAATTGTGCCAAATGGTTTGCCAAACGAACTAAAATTTTTGACCCACACCCTGGGATGGGGCATTGTTTACATTTTCTATTCACCACATTAATAGTGTAAATGTTTAAGCCTAATTGAACAAAACCGGTTATAATGCGGAATTTATACGGCCAAACGGGCCAAAAGGGCCATTTTTACTGTTGTGTTTGAGCACGCGTGGAATCACGCGTGGCGATAGCGTGAGGGAATGTGAGAAAAAGGCACGCGTGTGCTTTCAATAAAAGGTTTTTCTTACCACGGCAAAATTCATGTTTGTCCTCTGATTTTAAGTCTGGTAATCCTACCAACAGCAGTAATTTTATTTCGATTGACCATTCGATGTTGAAAATCAAGACAGCGACCACCGTCGGTGATGCTCCATCTATTGCCACTAAATGTCGAAGGTGGTGAGGAGGATAATCAAAGTGAAGAGGATATGTGATTTTTATCCGAACAACCGAATTATAAACCTCACACTTGTGCAAATTTTGTTTCGTTCGACGGAGACTTGTGAACACACAATAATCCAGACATTGTTTTTACGTATCCATTGTTTTATTTACATCAACGTTCGATTACTTTTACATGTGATTACGTAGGTTCCAGGAGTAATCCGCTTCCAATCTCTCCTTGTATAACTAATGCAAAGCGTCTCACCTTTAAACTTTCCAATGACTTTTTTGTTCTCAGTGTGTTGTAGAGGAAATGATCTTTGAGATACTTAGATAAGTCGAACAATTGTGCATCGCTTGGTCTGTCAGACCTTTGGAAAAAATGACGTCATCGCTAAATAAAGCACTTGTAGAGATGGTGCAATACCTGGAATTTTGGTGAATATATTAGCGGAGCTCCGGCGGCCGAAGGCCGCCAAGCGGAGCCCCATACCCATATTAGGAAACTGAAGGGAACCCATGAACTGATTTTCTCATGTGTATCATGGCTAGCGGTATTGCTCGTGGGCGCGTACGCACGACGACGACGACGACGACGACGACGACGGCGACGGTGGTGGAGTCGCGCAACATGGCGGCCACAATTGACACGTAAACCAAAACGAGGCTTCAGTTTTCGCGGGCTTTCCTTGTAGGTTGACAGAGCACATGTACCCTTGGTTTAAAGCGTCCTTTGGACATCCATGTTGCAGTCAATTGACACCTGTCAAAACAAGGAATCCGCTGACCAGTATCACGTGACCATATCGCGGGCTCAAGTTCAGGGCTCATCGAGGTCACGTGTTTTTTTAAAGTTGACCGCTGCCCAAGTGCTGCTTTTTTCGATCAGATCGCGGGCTCATGTCAGGATTAACTTGCTGTAAACAGCGTAGGGTTGGTAGGAAGCCGGTTAACGCTAACCCAGGATTAAAATTTAACCGAATTATAACCTTTTCTTTTGTACAAAGTTTTTTCACTGCTTTTGTTTTGCGTATTTTGCTTTCATTAAAATTCAAAACACAAAAACAATATACAGAAAATCTCACCGCAAAGTTACAAAACTCAAATCAAAATTCTACTTTATCCTCGGCTAGTTTGATCGGGCTCTGAACAACCCGGCCCAGGAGCTACGCTTTTAGGCTGGCCTAAATCTATATATTATGCTAGCGTCTAAAAACAGAAATGATGTAATTCGCAAAATAACTATTGGGGTGGCTCTAAATTTAGATGTGACGTAATATTTACGAATTTTTAAGCTATAAAAATAAGACTGTTTGGAGCTTCATCAGTTGTGAAAATCGTGAATGCTTATCACGAATTAGAAGACCTCGACATGCACGAATGGGAAGACCTTGGTCAGAATCAGCCAATCTCATCTGGAGATATGGAAGCGCTTCTGGAAGACATCATGAGCGAGGCAGATAAACCGTGTATTGCCGCTTACCACACATCGCGAAGGAGGAAGAAAGACTTTATCTGCACTCAATGTCAAAAACGGTTTACAAGAAAATTTGACTTAGAGCGGCACATGAAAAAACATACGCAGCAAAAAGGCTATGGATGTGATGTCTGTTCAAGAACGTTTTACCGCAAAGATAAACTTCATCAACATCGAACAATTTGTCAGAGAAAGGCGGCTAATGATGAACTTGTGGAAAAGCAGAACTCAAGACAAGTGATTGCAGACGACGGTTTTGTTGATGGAAATGTTTCCACTGATGAGCATTGGTCTAAAGCCTCCAAGCGTTTTGTCTGTAGTCGGTGCAATAAACCTTTTACGAGGAAATTTGACATGCAGCGTCATATGAAGATGCATGCTCGTGGAAAAGAGTTTCAGTGCAGTATCTGCAGCAAAGCGTTTTATCGAAAAGACAAGGAAATAGAGCATGAACTATGCTGTAGGAAAGAAGGAATGGCGGAGAATGATACTGTGGGAAACTCTGTGCAAAGCACTGCTCAAAGTGGAGGTGGGCTCACCAGCGATATTGAAGAGACGGTGGAAAACGACGGATGTGAAAGTGCAATCAATGGAAACTTGAAAACCATACATATGAAGCCGCGAGTCAATGAAAAGTATGATTTGTCTCTGTTTCTACAAGGAGAAAGGCCTAATGTCTTAAAGAACTTGGAAAAAGAATTCAAGGAAAAAAGAGGTCTTAAATGGTTTATTACAGTACAAGTGCGAATGGTGAAATACAGACCAGATGGAGAGGATGAATTTTCTATGCCTCACTTCAGAAGTGAGTGTCAAAGGCTAATTAATTTGAATGAACTGCCCGTTCAGTACCAGGAATGTGTGGACAAAGTCAGAGGGTCATTTCAGGCCTATCAACGAGAGGGAAGTGGTTGGCAATTGCAAGAGGTGAGCAGTTAGTTTTGTGTTATATGTAAAAGACTATAGTGAAATAGGTTTATGCCGTCATTTTACTCGATGAAGTTCACTTATTTGTTTGTTAATAGGTGTTGAAATTAGACCTTGGTGTTGCTGTGTACACCCCTCTGCAAGGATCTAGCTACGTGAAACTGTCCAAAGGGTTAGAGGACAAAAAGGCGATACTGAATGTACAGAACGAGGATGAAAAATGCTTTCTGTGGAGTGTTCTAGCGGCCCTTCACCCGGTGCACTGGAAAGATCACCCACATCGCGTTGGACACTACAAAGGCTATGAACAGGAACTGAACGTAAGTGGAATCGAGTTTCCAATGAAAGTAAAGAACATATCGAAATTTGAAAAGCAAAACCCTACCATTAGCATCAATCTCTTTGGTTATGAAGAAAAAGAGCTGTTTCCTGTCTACATCGCCGATCGGAAGAAAGAACAACACGTAAATTTACTGCTTATTTCTAACAATGACACCATGCACTATTGTTTGATTAGGAACTTGAGTAGACTCTTAGGTTCATTAAAGAAACATGACGGTCGGAGATTTTATTGTAATTATTGCCTGCATGATTTTACAAGGCAAGATCTGCTGGAACAACACGAATCACATTGCCGTAAAAACGGTCCACAGAAGATTAGAATGCCCAGTGATGATAATGATATTTTGTATTTTAAGGATGTACACAAACAATTGAAAGTGCCTTTTGTGATTTATGCAGATTTTGAATCGATTTTAATGCCTTGTACACAAGAGAATGTGAATGACAATGTTTCGTATACACAAAAAACACACGAACATCAAGCGAGTGGCTTTTGCTATATTGTAGTGTCAGATGTGGAGGATTATAACACTCCACCAGTTGTCTATAGAGGAGAAAATGCAGTAGAAATTTTTTTACAATGTTTGCTAGCAGAAGAGAAACGTATTAGACC
This sequence comes from Micromussa lordhowensis, assembly GCA_964020085.1. Classification (NCBI taxonomy): domain Eukaryota; kingdom Metazoa; phylum Cnidaria; class Anthozoa; order Scleractinia; family Lobophylliidae; genus Micromussa; species Micromussa lordhowensis. The sequence continues at coordinate 8,912,112 of OZ026606.1, forward strand.
TATTTTAGAACATGTAGTCCCCATGGAATTAAGTGCATTAGATGAACGAAGCTTTCAAACAGCAACCTACTGTCATATCTGTGATGAAGAACTAGGAACTGATAGAGTAAGAGATCACTGTCATCTTACTGGGAAATATAGAGGTGCCGCACATGGCGACTGCAATTTAAATTACAAATTTACCAAGCGCATACCAGTTGTTTTTCACAATCTCAAGAATTATGACGCGCATTTGTTGATCAAAGCTATGGGGATGATTAAAGATAAACCAATTTCTTGTATACCAACAAACGATGAAAAATATATTTCATTTTCAATTGGGGATCTGACGTTTATCGACTCCCTTCAATTTCTGAACGCCTCCCTGGAAAAGTTAGTTTCAAACCTAGCCAAACAAGGGGTTGGGAAATTTAGAGTTCTTAATCGATACATCGATGACGAAAAAGTGCCACTACTTCTCAGGAAGGGCATCTACCCCTATGAACATTTTGATAGTTTCAGCAAGTTCTCAGAAACGTGTTTACCCCCCAGATCGGCGTTTTTTAACTCGCTCAAAGATGAACATATTAGCGAGGAGGATTATGTTCACGCTCAAAACGTTTTCAAACAGTTTGGCTGTCATTCCCTGGGGGACTATCACGATTTGTATGTGAAATCAGATGTCCTTTTACTGGCAGACGTATTTGAAAATTTTAGGGAAATTTGCTTAAATTATTATAAGTTAGACCCCGCACATTTTTACACGGCACCTGGGCTAAGTTGGGCAGCGTGTCTTAAGATGACAAAGGTTGAATTAGAGCTACTGACCGATGTGGATATGCATTTGTTTATCGAAGAGGGACTACGGGGTGGGATTAGTGTAATTTGTAATCGTTATAGTAAAGCAAATAATAAGTATCTACCGAATTATAGACAAGACGAGGAATCGAAATATATCATATATCTCGATGCGAATAATTTGTATGGATGGGCTATGTCACAACCATTGCCCATGAATAGTTTTGCTTGGTTGACAGAGGATGAGTTTGATGGATTAGATATTTCGAATGTATCTGATGACAGTGACATTGGCTTCATACTAGAAGTGGATTTAGAGTATCCAACTGAACTTCATGACCTCCACAGTGACTTTCCACTCTGCCCTGAGAAATTAAAAGTGACAGATGACATGCTATCACCCTACTGCCAACAGCTGAAGGAAGATTTGGGTTTGAAAGAGCCTCCCATAGGCAAACTGATACCTAACCTACATAACAAGACAAGATATATTTTGCATTACAAGAATTTGAAGTTGTACCTGGATCTTGGCATGAAATTAACGAAGGTTCATCGCGTCTTGACCTTCCAGCAATCGCCTTGGTTGAAAGAATATATTGACTTCAACACGGAAAAACGTAAACAAGCGGCTAATGACTTTGAAAAGGACTTCTTCAAACTACTTAACAACGCTGTCTTTGGGAAAACGATGGAAAATTTGCGCAACAGAGTGAACATTGAACTCGTGACAACAGAGAAAAGATTGCTGAAGCTGACAAAGGCCCCTTCCTTTGATCACTTCAGAATCTTCACATCTGAAATTGCGGGTGTGAATCTAAAGAAAACGACTCTGTATTTGAATCGTCCTATGTACGCGGGTTTTGCAATCTTGGAACTGTCTAAAGTACTGATGTTTGATTTCTACTACAACCACATCAAGGTAAAGTATGGATCTCTGACAAAGCTGTTGTTCAGTGATACCGACTCGCTATGTTTAGAGGTAAAGACTGAAGACATCTACCAAGACATGGCAAGCGATGCACAATTGTTCGACTTCTCTGAATATGCCATAGATCATTTCCTCTACAACACTGAAAACAAAAAAGTCATTGGAAAGTTCAAAGACGAGACGCATGGCATACCGATTGAAGAATTTGTTGGCCTGCGACCCAAGATGTATTCACTGCTTTACACTGAAAACAACAAAACGACAGAGAAAAAGGTGGCCAAGGGAATTGCGAAACATGTCACGAAACAAAAGATCAGACACGAACACTATAAACAATGTTTATTTCACCAAGAACAACAGATGGCTTCAATGAAGCAACTTCGATCATTTGAGCACAATATCTTTTCCATCAAACTCAACAAGATCGGCTTGAGTCCCTTTGACAACAAGCGATACATTTTGGGTAATGGTTGTGACACGCTTGCATATGGTCATTACACTTTAAGACAAGATGATTTAGATCAACATGACCAGGAGCTAATTGAATTATTAGTGGATTTGTAAATAAGTTTACTTTAGGTTAATATCCAGGAGTTGAACCGTACAATTTCTCCCCGCATTTCCTTAACTTCGCCGTAAGATCGAAAACTCTCGTTAATTGCCAACGAGCCAGCCGAGCGAAGACGCTCGGCTGGCGAGGCGGCAGAGAATAGTGCCGCGCGAAGAATGGCGTATGCGAAAAAATTCTCGATCGAGCTCTGAAAGTGTAACTGTAAGGTGTAAGATGTAACAATGGCTCAGTTTGAGCCAATTGCAAGGACGGAACTATTCGAGCTATTGTAGTTTTTAGCCAATCAGGAGGCACGTTACATCTAGACTTGTCTCGTGGAATATCATTGTTTTCTTTGCTGTTGTGTTTATCCAACTGTGAACAATTTCATAGTCTCAGAACATATCGAACCAGCGTGGTTCCTCTCTCACTTTAGCGAAATGAAAGTTCAATTGGGGAGCGTACCCTTTACAAAACTCTTCTTCTAATTCGAATATTCAGGAAAACTGTTAGACAAGAGCAAATCCAAGACACAAAATCGACATGAAAACGAACCAGCGTGTTCACCACGGAATTGAAGGAGCGTGTTCATGAATCGAAACAGTGTATTCCTTCTCTGTTTACCTATATCGAACTGAAAGTTCCATCGGGCAGCTTTTTTGGAAAGATTGTGTTCACCAGTCGAACCACTAGAGCAAATCCAGTGTTGAAATCTAGCATATCGAACTGAAGGTTGAGTCGGCAGTGTTTCCGAACAGAACTGAACGAGCGTGTTTATCATACAGTCGAATCCAGTGTTCAAAACACAAATCGGATCTGTTTTGCGACAGAATTAAACGAGTCGTGTTCATCAATCAAACTAGCGTGTTCACTTTCAGTTTGACTTTGCCCATCATATTGAACTGAAAGTTCGACCGAGCAGCGATACATTCCAATACTCTTGATATTCAGGGATTGCGTGACGAACGTTACCTGCCGGTAAACGCGTTATAATTTTCTCTCGGTAATGTTTGCAACAGAAGAGAACCAAAAATCCGTTATGCTGTATTAATAAACCCCTTATTATAGCACAAATTATTCGCTCGTTGGCACTCTATCGATAGGTATACCTAGTTTTATTTGTTGATGGTTTTGTTTATTTGTTGATGTTAGTGAATGCAAGAAGAGATTGGAAGCGGATTACTCCTGGAACCTACGTAATCACATGTAAAAGTAATTAACGTTGATGTAAATAAAACAATGAAGACGAAAAAACAATGTCTGGATTGTTGTGTGTTCACAAGTCTCCGTCGAACGAAACAAAATTTGCACAAGTGTGAGGTTTATAATTCGGTTGTTCGGATAAAAATCACATATCCTCTTCACTTTGATTATCCTCCCCACCACCTTCGACATTTAGTGGCAATAGATGGAGCATCACCGACGGTGGTCGCTGTCTTGATTTTCAACATCGAATGGTCAATCGAAATAAAATTACTGCTGTTGGTAGGATTACCAGACTTAAAATCAGAGGACAAACATGAATTTTGCCGTGGTAAGAAAAACCTTTTATTGAAAGCACACGCGTGCCTTTTTCTCACATTCCCTCACGCTATCGCCACGCGTGATTCTACGCGTGCTCTCAGAGAAAAACACAACAGTAAAAATGGCCCTTTTGGCCCCTTTGGCCCTATAAATTCCGCATTATAACCGGTTTTGTTCAATTAGGCTTAAACATTTACACTATTAATGTGGTGAATAGAAAATGTAAACAATGCCCCATCCCAGGGTATGGGTCAAAATTTTAGTTCGTTTGGCAAACCATTTGGCACAATTGCAAGTACACGATTTATTTCTGAAAATGTACATTAGGTAAGAAACTTGAGATTTCCTTTACAGAGAAATTATTAACTTATTTAGTGATTTATCATTCGATTATCATTCGATTTTTCGAAGACAGTTGCGTGATCTCAGTAATAAGATTGGCCTTGCTTTGCAGCCAGTTTTTGTAAGCAAGAAATTAGAACAAGACCTTAAGCCTAGAGAAGCCAAGCCGTCAGATTGTTAATCAGCGATGCGTTGTTTATCATTTTGTATGTGATCTGTGCGATGCAGATTATGTCGGCTATACGGCCCGACACCTTTTTCAACGAGTCGCTGAACACAAAAATTCGGCAATTGGCAAGCATTTTCATGAAGCGCATGGTTTGAGGGATCGTTTGAACGAGAGTCATTTTAAGATTCTGAGAAAGTGTCAAGGTAAACTTGATTGTTTAGTGTTTGAAATGCTTTCTTTATATTAAGAAATTCAAACCTAATCTGAACGTGCAAACGGACTCCATACGTCCTAAACTTTTTGTTTAACTTGTAAATTATTTTTCCTTATTGTTCTTTTTTAGTATTTATAGAACTTATTTTTATATTTTCTTGACTTGATAATGACCTTATGTTAACGTTGAAACGTCGTCGATTTTAGCTTTCTATAGCTTTTTATCGTTTTTTAACTTTTTTAAATCTTACAATGTTATTAAGCAACGTTTTGTCGCAAGTTTTTATCGTCAAATGTTATTGTAAGTCACTTCTTCTACGGAGTTTTACAGAGATAAGGAAAAACTTTTATTGAAACCACGCGCACGCTTTCCTCTCACGATCTCCACGTGCGATTCCACGCGTGCTCTGAGAGAAAAACACAACGCTAAAATGTGGCGTTTTTGGCGTTTTTGGCGCTTTTCGCTTGATGAATGTAGTTTTGCAAAGTTTTGTTCAGTTGTAATCCAACTTTCACAGAGATAACATGGTGCGGAGGAAATGTAAACATTGTCCGATGTCAGATTTTAGTTCGTTTAGCAAAACATTTGGCACAAGTACATGATTTATTTGAAACAGAACGAAAATATTGGCTGCAATTTGCCAAGTCTCATTAAGAGCAGTTTTATTTAGCAAGGATGGTATTCTTTTCAAAAGTTTTCACTGAGAAAATTAATTTTAAAAAAAAGTTATTACTTTGCACAAACTGCATTTTGTGCGATGCCTCAGCATTCCCGCCTGTCACTGAAAATGTAACAGATATCATGAAAACGTCACAAATAGGAAAGCGGCGCAGCCTCTCAAGGTATAATTATAAATTATAGTCGAATAAAGCATTTGCATTATTGTATCGTCAAGTAAACCAAACAAGTGTTAACACTAAAACATGGTTTGTAACAAACATGGTTTATAACAACAACTGCATACCGGTGCAAAACGTAGCTAACAATGTTATCGAGCTCTCAAGGACTATGATGGAAAAGATAAACGGACAGGAGAAAATGAGATGTATCCAATAAAACACGAGTTACATTCAGTCAATTGCGCTGGATGTTCTATTGACTAAACGTGTTAGATAGTTACACAAAGCTCGCGTCGCGCCTCAGGGAATTAGATATGAGCAGAATGAAAACTATCGGGATGTGAAGTCATGAAAGGAATCTCTAAATTTTGACTTGCATTATATTTAATAGAGCTTAGACTATTTATATCAAGGCATGTTATAGACCAAAAACAGTCGGAGAACACTCAGAAGAGGGATTAGGGCCTATAGGATATAGGATACAAGACTATCAATGCTACCTCGAAGTTTCATTGAAGTTAATGACTAATGACTTCACAGAATTATCGAAAAGGCCTTGAGTACAAAGTATGGTTCAGCGCACTCGATCATAACTGCATTGAAAGAACTAACAGTAGGACGTCCAAATGATCACTTGACTTGTTAGAGCTCTATGAGTTGTAAATAGTTTAAGATTAATTAATTGATTGCAGTAAACGTCTTTGAAAACATTTTTGTTCGTTCATTTTCTCGGTCTTGTCTACTTGCATAACTTTAGGCGGTTAATGACCCCAGGGACATTATTTTTTCAATAACATAGAGGCAATGGAAAACTCTAATGTGTTTGAACAAATGGAATTGTTTTGTCAGACCAAATAGAAATCGGTTTATTCGCAATCGTAGATTTTTATAATAACTAAGGCAAATAAGACGAAACCGCGATCCATACAGACATTGGCCCAAGGCGCTAAAGCCTATAGTAATCATGTTCAAAGGAAATTTCTTTTCTGCTTAGCGTCTATTCAAAATGAAAATACAAATTGACGGTCCAAACGTGGAAAAGTAATTTTCATGTCGCCTATACATAATTGATATTTCCCGGGTCGGAAAATAAAGTAATAGAAATAAAGTAAATTTTATTCAGAGATGAAATTACCCTGCTAATAAATGTTTTTTTTTCTTATTGATCTCAATAATAGACCGAATTAGGCAGGAGGTTTCATTTCATGATGTCATCCTCTAAAATTATCCTACAGCGTCATCTGATCTATTTTTAGCTTTTCCCCACGGTGATGTCATCTTCCGAAAAGGGGAATTACGTCACATTACGGTAAAAAAATGATGTCATGAACACCCTTACGCCCCACGCAAACACCGCTTCATTCCAATGATGTCATCTCCCGGAATGGGGAGTGATGTCATTTCCTAGGGGATTATGGCGTCACGGACGCCCCTCAACGCCCCCTACGCCCCTACGCATACGCCCTGGCGTTGAACTGTCTGTTTCCTACTACTCAAGATGAATAGAGTAGATGTTGGTGCTTGTCTGTAGGTTTAGTGTAGAGGTCTGTAGATATACTACCGTCGTTAGTCAAAGACACACTAACGTCAAGGAAAGGTATATTAGTAGAAGAGTGTGAACTGGTGAATTTAATGGTGGAGTGAATGTTGTTAAGATAATCGATGAAAATTTTTAAGTTATCTAAACCTTCGGTCCAGATCATAAAAATATCATCGATATATCGTAGCCAAGTGTGGGGTTGAAATGGGGCATTTTCCAAAGCGTTGGCTTCGAAATAACCCAGAAAAAGGTTAGCATAAGAGGGGGCCATTTTGGTACCCATGGCAGTGCCGTGAATTTGAAGATAATGGTTATCATTAAAAGAAAAATTATTCATGGTGAGAATCATGCGAATGAGGTCACAGAGTGTGATAGTGGGAATGGTATTATGAGAGGAAGTACGTAAAAAATGGTCACAAGCATTAATACCTTCATTATGTGGGATATTAGTATATAATGATGAAACATCAAGTGTAACTAGTAAGGAATTAGCGGGTAAATTACCAATGGTAAGGAGTTTGTTAAGGAAGTCGTTTGTGTCCTTAACAAAGGACGGCAGTTTATGGACCAAAGGTTGAAGGTGGTAGTCAACGAAGTGGGACATGCGTTCAGTGGGATGGCTATTAGATGAAACAATGGGGCGTCCTGGATTACCCGGTTTATGTATTTTGGGTAGAATGTAAAATCGTCCTGGTTTAACGTCAGACTGTATAAGGTATTGTTTGGTTTTGTCGTTTATGAGTTTGTCCTTATGCATTCTGTTAACGTAAAAGGTGACACGTCTTTGTATGTGGGCAGTAAGGTCTTCGTTTTGGCGTCGGTAGAATTTGGTGTCAGTAAGTTGTCTGTTGCATTCGTCGATGTACCAAGTTTTGTCCATAACAACAGTACCAGAACCTTTGTCAGCGGGTTTTATAATTATTAGCCTGCGAAAACAGCCGTCCTTCTTCGCTCCCGGGCCGAGTGGCGTTTCGCGAGAAGGACGTCTGCGATTTACCGCCGAAAATTCCATACTGATGACGTAAGTGTGAACTTTGTAATCTTGCCTCAATCTGCAAAATAGGCATAAATTAACATTTGCGGTTTTTCCCGAGGAGATGAATATTCATGATCAGGATGAAACTTGCATTCTTTGCAGAAGAGGCGCTGAAAAGGGCGACAGATACTATGTGAGGACTCAGTGATATTAAGATCACTGAGCTCCTGCAAAAGATACCGCGATATCTCGAACATTTGTTCGACTTTCTCCCGTCGAACTCGACAAATTCACTTCTCTTCACGTTTCCGTTTTGCTGTCTGTCATGTAAAAGCAAATCGAGAAGTGACAGAGGTTAGTGGTTAACATTATTACCGAGGAAAATGACTTGCGTGGTCGACAATTTCTTGATGAAAACTTTTTTCGGATAGCTGCAAGACGCGTAATATCTCTAGACAAACGTATAGCTTTTTTTAGATGTTTTCTCTAGTTTAAATAGGTAATGCCATGTATTATTATGGAAATACCTTAATAAATTGTTGTTGTTGTTGATTGAGGCTATTATCGGTGAAATTGTGGTCAATACCGCGGAAGCGAGCGGCTTTTTTGGCACGTCTGTGGGTAAGCAAAGTCTCAAGCGAAGACGCCATGGAATCCAGTTTGCTTGTGTAGAATAAAAAAGCATCCGGTGAACAAGAGATGCGTAAGAGTTCCATCTGATGCGAGAGTTCCTTAGTAAGTGCTTTGATCTTGTGTCTGCATTCAGTGATGAGTAGCTTCAAGTGTCGGTAAGCAGCAGAGTGTGAGATATATCTCCATCGGCGATGAAATTTTTCATTGTCTGTGTGCAGTGGTGGTAGACTTGGATATAGTGATGCTGGAATGTAGTTGTTTTCTTTAAAGAAGGTGTAGTTCAGAAGGTGATGTTTGTATCGAGTAAGTTTCAGTTGAATCCTTTTCGTGGCGTTGAAGAGGCCAGTATATTCGTGTAGCGTAGCTCTGGCTGGATCTGAAGAGTAGGCATTTGAAGTAGATTGTTGTGATGTAGTGGCTAAAGCAGGTCTAGGGTTAAGTTCAATATCCATGCAAATTGTAAGGGCTGCGAGGATCAAAAAAATAACTGACAATAAAGGAAACCTGTATGGCGATCCGTGTATGGCTTTAGTTGAGTTGGTAGAGATGTTGGTAGAACCATATGATAATATGACACGAGGATGAAAGGAACCAATGCAAAGCAATGCAATGCAATGAAAGTAGCCCTGCAGTTTTACTTGGGTGGTGATTATAAAGTAAGCAAAATTAAAATAGATTATCAAAATTGCATAATTCATTTAACTATGGAGCTTGTTTTGGAAACAATTTAACATCCTTTTCCCGAAATGATTTCATTTACAGTTTCTACTTCTGTCAATGGGCATGGAGGGTGCCATTTCCAATAACTCCTTCATCTGGTGCTTAATCCACAAAAAAGACAGGTACTGCTTTGAATTTTTTATAATCAAGCCGCATACAGTACAACTAAAAATTAAGTCTGTGGTAAAGCAGCAAGTTTTTAAGTAGCCAGAGTTTTGTGAAAAGTAGGCGGTTGTGGGACCTGATAAACATCGTCTCCTAGACATATCTTGACTCGTGAAGCAATGAAAGTAGCCGATGAAACCTGACAGAGAAGCCGGCAAACTTCACCGGCTGCCGGCTCAGCTCTCATATACAACCCTGGGTAACGCCCACCTAATTCTAGGTAAAATTGTTTCCTAACCTATGGTGTTACTGTTTTCAACTAAGGTGCAATATGGATGTTTCTTATTCGTACTATGAGACTTCCCAAATGAAGAGGAAACTCGGCCCAGACTGGCACAAGCAACCAGGATGCCAGCACCAGCCACTGTTCAACATCCCGGTGGACCAAATCATTATTGATGAGCTATATTTAATGTTACGTCTGGAAACAGGCCTAATCCTAGAAGTTATAGACTAGGATGAGGTAGAAAATATGGACACAAATACATCCATCTTTTCCTGTGTAAGAGGGATACTCCTTCATATAAATCTTAAAGGTATGTGCAGCACTAAAGAGCATGGGTTTTGAGTCCTTTTGTCTGAAATAGGTTCCACATTTCGATAACTTTTGTCTACAATAGGGTATAGGTTTATGCGCAGTGGTTAGAATTAGGTATTTTGAAGTGGTTTTCAATTGAGTGGAAAGTTAAATTAAATTGGAAAGTAATCAGGCAATTACTTAACAATAGGTTCATGCTTTAGCGTGCACTATCGAGTTATGGAGCACGCGGGAAGTTTGGAGAGCACGAAAGAAGCGTAAGAGTTGCCTGAGGCGATAGCCGAGGGCAACTCTAGCTTCTCGAGTGTTTTATAACATAGCCGGTGGAATTGTGCATCAAATCCGACGCGAAAAACGGACAACAATATCAGAAGTGATTGTTGCATTTAACCCTTGGACTGTGAAGCGAATCGCGACGGCGCTGATGCCGAGTCTCCTTTCCCGTTGTTTTTCTCTTTTTCTGCTTCATTTAAGAACTCTAGCCCAAGAGAAAAGGTCGCAGTCTTCGTTTCGGGACTGGTGCGCCGAGTCTCTGTTTGTATCCATTATATTGTCACGAAATATAATATTTTTCCCCGCGCTAACAATGGCCGCTCGCGCGAAAAAAAGCAATTCTGGCGAAGCGATTTGCTCACGCTATCAGCGTGCACTATCGGGATTTTGACCACGCCTACATATACTGAATTTGATTGCGCGGCTCTGCTAGCTATGTTATAATTTGTGTTTGGCTTTGGTTTTACTGCGGCCTTTTTTACGAAATTTTCCTAAAAAGTCGTTAATAATCAACATATCTTACTGCGTCCTCGTATGTTGCTGATGCTTATATGCTGGTGAATAAAAGACTTAGGCCTCAGGGATTGCTGAGATCTGAATGAATACAATCAGTGATAGTAGTTACCATGCGCAAAATAAATACAAATGTAAAAACAAGAAAAAGGAAACTTTTCACTCTCTTGAGAGAGTTTGGATTTCACTGAGGCTTATTCAAAATTTCAGCTGATAGTGATAGCTATAAGATCTGAGATCGGCAAAATTTGGTGATAGCTGAGAAATGTGCTGAAATTTCACTGGTGACTAACATTTCAACAGATCACGCCATCTGGGCCCAAGATGAAAGTTCTTATGTTGTGAGGTTGTGTTTTGGTTTTTCTTGTGTAGTGCCTATGCCCATGCTTTTGTCGCCGCTTGCATGCTTGCGAGCTTATACTTATGGTTGTAATTATTTCGCTGATGAAATCTGTTTTACAAGAAGCGAAATCACGCTTTTGTTTCAGACAAAATTGGAGTGTTATAGGGCGAAATGGCACTACCCCACACAAGCGTCAGTTCAAAAGCTCTGTGGGTTGGACTCGATAACTCTATAATATCCCCCCGCCAATCTACGCGTGAGAAACCTATTAAAAAATGACGAATTCTAAACTTCTTGCGACCAACCGACAAAAACCAACTTGGTAGAGGCTGTGGAATGCTGAACAGATGGGCGCGCACTCAGCACCTTTTTTAGTCAAGGTAGAAGATATCGTGAAATAAGAAAGCTAAGGTTCCCAATTTGAGCGACTTTCATTCTTTTGTCAATGTAAATGAACCCCATTATTGAAAGGATTTAGTCAGTAAGTAGATAATTCGACTTAAATAACCCATTAAACGAAATTGGTTACTGCAACTTCAACTCTTGGGTATTCAATTACCACTTCAGTCTTTATTCCCATATCCCTTAACCGGCAAACTGAAAGAGGAGTTTTGCTTTCTACATAGTTCAAGAAGGTGAATTAGTTTTTTAAAATGCCCTTATTTCTTAAGATTTTCACTTTGATTATCAATCACACATACAAAACTGTTGTCTAAATCTGTTTCTTAGACTTCACACTGATTGCTCTTAGCTATGAAGCACCGTCAATATAAGTTCTAACCCTCCTACGAACAAAGCATCAGAATCTGCTTTTTAAGCCTGCGGGGGTGGTACTTCTTCCACATAGATCCGGGACACTGAGTTCCAGCCTGTGTACGCGTCAGCAGATCCGTAACCAACACAGTTACCGACCCAGAATCCAACGCGTACTGTGCCCTTGTGGACTTTTTCACACACGCCTTCGATTTGTCGTGGGCGGTGCAAGTTCTTTCTGCCGCCAGTTCCGTATACCATGAAGACCACACCATCAATCGCTGCCGGAGCAGAGCACTCGGCGCCATTGAAGGTGAAATACCATCGTCTGCAGCAAATATGGCAGTTATGAAGGCGAAGATTGCCATTCCAAAACACCCGCAGGCCTGTGTTGTCTGACTTTTTCTTGAAAACACATTCCTGCAAAAAATGATGGAGAAGATCAGGAATTAGAAACCACGATCGAAGTATAAAGGATCTGTACTTCCTGTATATCAGTCGATTGAAAATTAACTCCCTTTCTGTGATTACAGTAACCACCTACAATGTCAAACGTGACACGTTAGACTGGAACATTAACTTTGCAATTACGCTTTCGAGTCCTAATTTCTCTTAGAGTTGTTAAAAAATTCAAGAATGTTTGCTCTTTTTGTTTTTAAACTAAAATTAAAAATTGATATATACTTTTTGGGCTCATGAAAGAAAAGAGTATCAGTCTAATGTTTATCAATGCCTCTCGGTTAAATCTCGGTGCCAGTTCTAATTCAATATTTACCTTGATCAATCCAGTATCCTTGTTGTCGTTTATATTTTTCCAAACGCACTGTTTCCAGTTACTCCCCAATGCCCCAGGAAGTCCCTTGAGGCCTGGAGGGCCCTGGCTTCCTGTATTGCCTACATCACCTTTAGCTCCTCTTGGCCCTGCTTTGCCCGAGGACCCTTGAGGACCCTTGGGGCCTGGAGGTCCCTTGGGCCCCGGGGCCCCCTCACTTCCTGGTTTCCCTGCGTCGCCTTTCTCTCCACGTGGTCCCGTGGATCCTAGCGGCCCGGGTGAACCCGCAATGCCTGCTGGTCCCGAAGGTCCAGGGTTTCCCGGCATACCTGGGATTCCTGGCGCGCATAAACAGGCACCATAACCACAAGGTCCATGAGGTGAAAACTGCTGAGTGCCCTACATGTGCAGAGGAAATAACGCTATTATTTTTCTTGAGCTCTTGATATGTTGACGCTTCATTTTATACTAATTCATTGATATGTTGACTTAACTAATACTTCTATTTTAGTTTGCAAGCGATTTAATTCATCAAACTTTCTTCTAAGTTCACCTTCTTATTTCCAGGAAATCTTTTTTCACACTCCATTCTGCCATAAACATTTATTGACTGGGAAACTTATGGAAGAAGGCGCAAATGAACTTACCATATTTGGATTTGTTTTCCCGCTGCTGTTGGTTTTGGCTGCATAGCACATGGCGATCAGGGTTGAAATCAGGAAAGACAACATGATGGTCGGTGAAATTTTCGTACGGGATGGAGACATCGTTAGATATCTTCTGATCTGTAAAGAATATGAACATTAATGCGATTAATATTGACGATATGTACCTGCAGTATAGGATACTCGTTCATGTTTTTTACGATTTGTGATATTTGTTCCGCTAATTTTGATTAAAATCTTGCCAAGTGCGATAACGAATAGAGGCTACATTTCTCAGCTCAATCTACCGCTTCATATTTTGACCAGCAAAACCAAAAACTGAGAAAGAACGAGACCGTGTTTTCTTGGTTATCAAATGAAACAACTGATTCCTGTTTGTAAATTTAGTGTAATAAAGTAGAGTCAAATATTTTCTTCTTACAGTTAACTAAGCTCTGAGTGATAAAAGTTCCTACGTTGTTCCTGTTGGTATCATTTTTAGGAAAATGATACACCGATAATATAACAGAACGCTCTTTCTCTATAGTGAACGACTTTCACGTACAAATTCTGCAAATGCGTTTTGAACATGATTGATTGTTCAAGGTAATCCTATTACAGGTAATAAAGCATAGTGGATAGAGTTCCTACCTTGTTCTTGTTGCTATCAACTGAAGATAAATGATGCATCAGTGATGTAACAGATCTTTTATCACTACACAGCGAGCGAGTTTCAAGGGAAAACACGTTTTGCTCATGCTTACTTGTAAAATGAAAAAATAGTACAAACTGTCTTATTGGCTGGATCAGGTCTAAATCGCCCAATGACATGAACGTTTTCACTTTATGTTTGCTTTTCTTTGTTGTCATTATAAACGCGTTTATACACATTCGAGGTTTGATTACACACGGAAACTAAAGATAAGACTAGCAGCCTTATTGGTTAGATGGATTTCCTATCGACCAGTGAAATGGGCTCTTATTTTTAATTTACTCTCTTCAAGGTAATTAGTGTCTTGGTGGTATTATAATTTGCAAAGTTAGCAATTAATATTAAGAAAAGGAACGAAAAACAATTTACAGGTTGGACTCCACTTTCAAACTGACAAACATTTCTTGTGAAAGACTGCACAATGTTAATCAACGAAGGCAAAGAAAACGAGGTCGATCTAATTTGATTCTCTGTATATGATAAAAGTGACAAACGACATGGGCAAATCTTTCCTTTGTAACATAATATCATCATATATACGAATGGTTCTCAGCCTGACTGGGAAATAAAATGTGATTTGTGAAATGTTCTCATTCGTATTGAATATGATCAAACCTTAGATGATAAATTACACAAAAACTAATTCCTGCAAAAGGGAATTTTTCTGTAAGTAATCTTTTCCTGAAATGGATTCTCTTTCTGTATTTACTTTGCTTTGTTGCAATTCGTCACTTGGTGACCAGTCACAAGAAAACGACGAAAAAAAAACAAACTAACAAAAAACAGCTCATAACAGCAGAGAGGAAGAAAATCGTGCGTAAGATGAAATAGTAAAACGAGCAAAAGGTTAAAAAGTATGTCGAAGTGAAATGAAAACTTACATTGTCTTGTATCGTTACTCAGGCTAAGTCGCATACTCGTTCTTCCTTCTTTGTTTAATGAAGATTTCTCGACAGAACAAGTTTGTGAGACAAAATAAATTCTAATACGTGATACTATTGGTCACAACGCTTTGTTTAATGTTTAGTCGTGGATTCGTCCAATAGGATGAAGCCTTTTATTCTGGCTTTGTTTGCCACGGTTAGTTTCCCTTCTGCTGATGAAATGGTCCTGACATACACGGAATTCGAAAAATTCCATAGTCCTTAGATCCCTTACAATAAAATATATCACTGCCTTTTTTGTTAAAAAATAGGTCAGTTTAAAAAAAAAACAGTTGAGAAAAGACCCAGCTAAAAACAAGGTTTAGCCTTTTCAATTCCTTGAAATATGCCTCACGTATTTGTTAAGATTTTTGATATAACCAAAGAGAAGTGATTGTAAAACTAGAATCAACAAGAGCAAATGCCCAACAAATTAAAAGTATCATGACTCAGAAAAAATGTCCATTATCTATCAACTGATCTTATTCTGTAGAAATCATTCGCCTTGGATTTTACCGTTTTGTAAGCAAAGGAACACTTAGCCTAAAGTGTTGCGTTCTTTTATTTTTTGAGTTTTGAATTCAGTTTGTTATTTAGGAACGTTGGTGGTTAATTGATTTTCAGGGCACCAAACAACTAAGCACGTTCGTCAACTTGAATTTAATATCTTCGTTTAAAGCTCGTGAAAATGATTCGTTCTTATAGAAACAAGAATTGATTGAATGTGGGCATGTGACCAGTTATTTAGTTTCTCTCAATCAGTTTTAGGCGTCAGGCGGAACATTTAATAATTTATCTTCTCATTTTAACTAAAGACGAATATTTAGCTCGACATCTGAACATTAAACTTAATTAAACGTATCTAAATCAATTACCTTTGAAGTAACACAGCGTTCCACTGGATTGTTTGAGCAGAAACAGCAAAAAAACTAAAATATAGAAGAGAAAAAAATAGAGTGAGGTTTAACAACAAAACGAGTGAAGGATTGAATCAATAACCAGAACTGAATAAAAGCTTACATCGTCAGTTTCTTGAATGCTTGAGATATGTCGCTTGACAAAACTGGAGCAAAATGATTTTCAAAGTGAACAAACTTTTTTGCTCTTCTTTATTTAAAGAAGTTCTCGTTAAAACAAGTTTGTGACTCAATATATGTGTAAAAAAATACAAAAAAAATCAAGATTTATTCTAACGGGCAGTGTTATTCGCTAAAACATTGTGCTTAGTTTTGGAAGATCCAATGGGATGAGGCCATTTGTTTCTGATGCATTTATGAAAGTTTGCATTGTGAGCAACAATACCCACGAAAGAAAACAAAATCATGTTTCATTGAAGAAAAAATAATGCTCATTAACCTCAAGTTTAGTACGTTTCATTTTTTTTTTAAATGAGCTTAGAAAATCTATTCAGTAAGTTAGGACATATTCAAATAATTGATGCCCTTTCGATTAGTAAAATACCCCTCTCTTTATCTCTACTGAAATGGCAGGAACAGTTCGTAATGATATAATGTTACCATCGGCTAGTCGGTGTATCGAAATTTTCAAGTTTTGGATCGTTCCATATTTCATTCAACTTTTGGCAGCAAAACTAGCACACTATTTTGTTAATGTGTCGCTTGTTATACTGTTATTTTCCATGCGAATGTCGATCAAGCAGATCAATGTCCTGCAAATTTCTAGTAGGCCAACAAATTTGATCACCTTGATCGTCTGCTGCATTTATAATGTGTAATAGAATATCAAGAACAGTTTTTCCTGTGGCAGTAGTAAATAAGTTAATGTTTCGGGCTTGTATGATTGTTATTGTTCATTCTTCTGTTAGTGAACCAAACCGAACTGTAAACAGTTCGTGTTTGATGTTTACACTGCCGGGTTTAATTTGAATTTGCAAGAGGCCTTAGAGCAGTATTGTGGAGAGTGAGCATTCTTCCAGGTGGGTCCCACGGCAGCTTTTTCAGTAAACTGCGAAAACGAACTCATGAGTAAAGGCGTGCCCTCTTTCAAGAGGATGTCTTGATTTTAAAAGCGGAATTATTATTGCTCTCGAAATGACGACAGGTCACCACGTTGTGTGTGAAAATCTGAATATCTAATTCACTGTCAGAACTCTCCTGGTTACAACGTTATTTCTTCGTTCTACAAAAATATTTTCAAGATAAATATATTCTCAAATGAAAGAGTTTTTATCCATTAAGAACGTGATGAGTTTTTAATCTGGGGTCCTAGCCGGTTTACCGCGAGGATTACTAAACAGTAATAAAGATTAAAACTTTGATTGTGCATAATTATTCAATACTTATTAACGATATTGTTTCAGTCATTGCAAAGCCACATTTTACTTGCTAAAACAAATCATTGGACAGAACATATTATAAAACTAAAATAAGGACTTTTAAAGTTGAAGAATATCTCGCGACACCGGGAAAATAAAACTCGTAAAAATACTGTAAGCGATTGATATTGAGTTTTACGTAGTCAGCAAAAGATTTCATTTTAGTTTGCTTTGCTGTGTTGTATGTAACCCTCACATCATGAAGTTTGTCTTGCCACTGAATGTGAAAAGCATACACATAATCAGTTCTTGGATTATTGGAGAAACTTTTTAAGCGGCCCTACATTAAGGAGAGTTGGATTTAGCTTCATTGTTTTTACTGCCAGATGGAATTTTCTTCTCATGATCAACATGCGCTTGGCAAATATCAGTTGTAAGTCAATGCTCTTACCTGCTAAATGAATGTTTAGCTGGAGTCCATACGATGACAAGAATTACTTGCGATAAGGCCATTGGTGAGTTACTGGAGTTACTTGATTATGGTCGCTTTTAAATCTTGTCGTTCGCACGTGAAATCTCTATCACTTTACGGATTTCTCTTTCCTTGAAAAGCAAATAGAGGCCATGCGCCATAAAATCTTCGATTTCTGTTCAGATTTCCTCATGTTCTCTTGCCAGGGATAACACGGATAGATCCCTTAATAACGAGGGGAGTGATTTTAAAAGAGCTAAACGTTCGCGAGACAGACTTTTTCGTTTCACAATATTTTTTATGCTTCAAGGTTCATGTTCCTTCTGGTTCTTTATTTACCATATGTCTACTGGTTTCAATAGTTCATTACGAATACTGTCATCCGTATATGTGAAAGCTCCTCTCCATATCCAGTGAAATAGGTTAGCTTTGTTTCGCTATGTTTTCTCAACTCCAAACGTCAAGTTATGTTTCAATCGAAATGGCTGATACAGTGATTAACAATGAAGTTAGTTTACTTTGCTCATTTTCTTGTCGTTTAATGTTTCAACAATAACTATTTCAAGTCTTCAATATATTCGCTTGGTATCACGCGCGCTTCTGAGCTGTTTTAATAATCAAGATAAACAAAACTCCATCTTCAGTCAGTTAAGTACATCAAAATCTTTATCAGTTTGATATTTTATACAAAAATAGAATTGAGTGATAAATGTGCGTTAAGAAGTGGACTTCGAAGCTGAGTCGCTCAGTTAGGAGACTTACTACGAGGGACTAGCTACTAGCAAAGAGAAGAAAACAAGCCAGGAAAAACTATGAAAGAAAGGACTTTGCGCAAGTGTAGCAAAGCAATTACCACGCAACCTGCCCTGGTCCTTTTCTCCTTGTGTTAGCTCCATTTCCACTCACACTGACTACTAACTGCCCTCATCTCCTCCCTCTCAGTACTACTTCCACTCCCTTGGTTTAGTTTTTGTCCACTGCTATTACCCCTGTCCAGCCCCCCTGGTTTTCTTCTTGTCTCGCCCCAAACCCTTTCCGGACTGTTGGTCATCCTTTAGTTTCTCTCGCCCTCTTCTCCTCTCCTCCCATTCTCATGGATAACGTTTTGTCTCGCCCCAACTCCTTCGCCCCATTCTTTTGGCATGTTTTTGTCTTGCCCCAGTTTCTTTTACCGCTCATCTCTCCCTCACAGTCTCACCCCATTCTCTTCGCTTAATATTCGTCTCGCCCCAATTCCAATGGCTATTCCTCCTCTATTATGTCTAACTTTTTATCTGGCCCTTCGCTTTGTCTGGCTCCGTTTTCCATTGCCTCCTTTTTCCCTTTGTAGTTTCGCCTTATTTTCTTGGCTTACTTTTTGCCTCTCCCCAGTCTTTCGCCTTCTCGTCCCTCTTATATTCTCGTTCCATTTTCCTGGCTTACTGTTTGCCTCTCCCCAGTGTCTCGCGCCCTCTCCTCCTTTTTATACTCTCGCCCCATTCTCTTGGCTTACTTTTGGCCTCTCTTCAGTTTCTTTCACATTCTACTACCTCTTATAGTCTCGCCCCGTTCTCTTGGCTTACTTTTTGCCTCAGTCTCTTTCACTTTCTCCAACCCCTTATAGTCTTGTCCCGTTTTCTTGACTTACCTTTTGCCTACCTTCTGTTATTTTCGCTTTCTCCTCTTCTAGTGCACTGTCACCCCATTCTCTTGGCTTAATTTTTGGCTATCTTCAGTTTATTTCGCCTTCTCTTCCCTCTTATAGTCCAACGGGTCCTCTAGAGGAGAATGATCAATACAATAATGTGTCAAAACGTCGGAAAATGACTGTATGGATCATTCTGCGCTGCCACTACCGTACCCAGTGCCCCGTTCTTTTGCCCGGTGCAGAAATGAAGCAGAAACGAAGATGGCGAATATTCCTTCCATGCACTTCAAGCGGTTCAGGGTCAGGTTTAGAAACTCGGAAAGGTATGACTCATGAATATTAACTTTGGAGTTATTTGGCGGACACAAATACAAATTATAAATTATACTAATTATACAAATAACGCAGTGCGACTTCCAAACAAAGGAACTCGTACCAGTCCAGCCCGACTTTCCTTTGTTTTGAAAGTCCCACTGTGTAACTTGTGTCCCAGCATAATTTATTCCGTACCATGTGACCGGATCTTGCAAAGGGCCTATTCTCTCTTCACGCTCTGTTCTCCCTTATTGTGTCGTCACATTCTCTTTATAATCTCGCCCGATTATTCCCTCTTCCTTCCCTGTCACTTAAGGACGTTCGCGCCCATTGCTACTGCGCATCTCCAGTGCGCACGCTATTCATTGGTCACGCACGTGCCACGTCATTTTCAAGCGCGCGCACGGAGTCCAAAACTCAACAAAATATAGAGCTGATGACCTTTGCGTTAACTTTGTGTGCGAATATTTTTGTTGGATACTCGGTGACCCCCACTTTTTTTTCGGTAGATCAATTCCTTTTCTGATTCTTTCCATTATACTAAAAAACAAAAAAAATCTGAGCGTGGGAAGTTTTAATTATTTCTCATATACTACTCAAATAGGGTCGAATTGGTACGCCTATTACAGGTATGCGTGACTTAAAGTTGTATTTTTTAAGGCTAATTCTAGCTGATTTTATGACATATGTAGCAAAGATCTATCATATAGGCCTATATATGCTGCGTTAAAGACACATAACTTAGATATGATTCTTCAACTTAAACATATGCCGATAGTAATGAATCCGGCCAGAATCGCCTCGAATGACTGGAAATCCTAGAAATGCTATGGTCTGTGATACGCCTTATCTTCAAAACGAGTTCGGTGACCCCCGATTTTTTTTACGTTTTTAATCTAATCTTATCATTTTCTACCTACAGTCAAAGTTTTAAAAAACTCTGTGCGTGGGAAGTTTTTGGGCGCGAACGTCCTTAAGGTCTCGACATGTTTTTTTAGCTTGCTGTTTGTCACGCCTCAATACCCTCTTCACGCTCTGTTCCTCCTTAAAGTGCCCATATCATCAAAATTTTGATTTTCCCATCTGATTCTATGTTTCATGCAATGAACTTCGAGAAAAAAAAATTCGATTTGGATAAAAAGTGATTTTTTAATGAAGTTTTAAAAACCTGAAAATCCTATTTTCTTGCGGTCGACCCGTGCCGCTGATCACATCATCGACATGCTCAGAATTGTGACGTAGATTCAGGAACGTGTGAGTTCAGGCTTGAACTCTGTAAATTTAGCTTCGTAGTCCATGCAAAATTCTCCCTTCCAGCATTTTGTATGAGCTACTAACTTACATTTACAGAGGTAAAACAAACGAGATGAGTCAAGCCTGAAGTCACGTGTTCCTTAATCTACGTCACAACTCATTCAAAACGAAGGGAAGACTGGTGCGAATGGTGGACTAAAATGGCGGCAAATTTGAACGATTTTAAAACTTGATTTTAAAAATGATTGCATTTTATCGAAATCGAATTTTTCTTTCGCAGAAGTTCATTGGGTGATATATAGAATCAGATAAGAAAATAAAAAAATTGACGATATGGGCACTTTAATGTGTCGCCCCATTCCCCTTGTAGTCTCGCCCATTCTCTTGACTTTAAATACTCAATTGAGTAAGACCCCAGAAGGCGTAGTTTGAGAAAGCGTAACTACAATCCTGGCCTAAAGGGTTTGGGACACTTCCCTTTGTTCTCGCTTTTTTAGGTGGAAACTGCGGGAAACCAACAATTTACAGTCATAAAGATAGCCTTAAAAAGATTTTTTTCCCCGCTCCCCCTGAACAATGTTGAAGTACTTTGACTGTAGAATATTTGTGATACATCTGTCACTCCCGACAACCAACATTGTTCAGGGGGAGGGGGAATAGATTGAAATGCTTTTTTTATAGAAAAATGAGAAAGTGTCCCAAACGTTTTGGCCAGGATTGTAGAACATGGTTCATTATGGAAAACGGCAGCCGATTGATTTTCACCATGACCTAAAAACTTACCAGCCGATCAGAAAGGTTCAGAGAACGCTTAATAGCTCGCGAGATCACATTTGTTTTAGTCTGCCTACAAGTTTTTTGCTCTTTTGAGAGGGTCTGGGTTAGGTTTAACCAAGAGAAGATCAAATCGTCTCTTGGTTATGTTATAACTGAAAAATGACATGTTTTCAAAGTGATAGGGGGGATCTAAATTATACAAAATTTTCTTATAGCCGAGATATGGGATGAAATTTAACTGATAACTAAGATTTCAGCAGATTGCCCCAACCGAGCCCTCTTCAAGACTGCTTTTGATGTGGTGATTGCTGGTGAGAACAACATGGCTAGAACGGGTGTTTTGTTTCTTCTTGTGTTTGTGCTTACGCCAGTGCTTCTGATGTGATAAGCCCCGCCTTAAAAAAAGCGAAATAATGCCTTTGTTTCAGATAAAATTGCCTTGTTATAGGGCGCAACAGCACCACCCCACACCCTGGGCTGGGCACGATAACTCTATAAAATCCTCCCCTCCCCCAATCTAAGCCTGACAAAGTTAGAACAAAAAGATACGAATTCTAAACTTCTTGCGCCCGAGTGAAAAACACCTTTTGGAAAAGGCTGTGGAATGCTGAAATGACGGATGCATACTCAGCACATTTTTCGTTAAGGTAGACAACAGGTTCTTGTTTTTTTTTTTTCTGATGAAACACGACAGCTAAGGTTATCAATCTGAGCGATTTGGTTTCTGTCGCTTTAAAATGCTTCTCACTCTGTTTTTGTCATTCTAGAATCGCCTTGGCTTTAAGATATGCACAGTAGCTATGGAATCTTTCAAGAACGCGCGAATTCGACTATAATTAGAGACTTTTAGATTCACGTTTTCCGCGAACGGCTAACCGGTAGGGATCATGTGACCATAGCCAGACGCCAGGTTTGAGGTTTTCAACTCGCGTTTTGAACGTCGAGAGGTGGGTTTTCACGTGAGTCATTTACCTCAAACTTTATTCCCTTGAATTTTACTTTATGCCACGTACAAATGTTGAAATCGAATAAAGTAACTCTTTTTCTACAAATTGGATACTTTCACTGTTTTATTAAATTTCAACGAAATATATCTTTCCTTCTGTGGTATTTGCCTTTTTGTTTAATCCACTAACGATCCCTACTTGTGCAATAACGATGCTCGTTTTAACATTTACCTTGATCAATCCACTGTCCTTGCCATCGTTAAGATTTTTAAACACGCTCTGTTTCCAGATACCTCCCAAGGTGCCTGGAGGTCCCTTGGGTCCTGGAGGACCTTGACTTCCGTTATCACCGGCGTCACCTTTAGCTCCTCTTGGGCCCGCTGCACTCGTTTTCCCTTGAGGTCCCTTTGGGCCCGGTGGGCCTTCAGTTCCAGGTTTCCCTCTCTCGCCTCTATCTCCACGTGGTCCTACGGGTCCTTGCGGGCCGGGTGATCCCGCAACGCCTGCCGGCCCTGAGGATCCAGGGCTTCCCGGCACACCTGGGATTCCCGGCGCGGAAAAGCATGCACCATAACCGCAAGGTCCGCATGGTGGAAACTGGTGAGTGCCCTTCATGTAAAGATAAAAAAAACGCTGTATGTCATCTTGATCTATTAAAATGTTGACTTAACCGATACTCGATGCAGTGGTTGTTGAGCGAGTTAATTCATCAAACGTTCTTCTAATTTCCAGGGAATTTCTGTTTTGCACTCCATTCTGCCACAAACATTTATTGACTGGGAAACGTAGAGAAAAAGGTGCAAACGAACTTACCATGCTTGGATTTGTTTTGCCGCTGCTGTTGTTGTTTGCTGCACAGCACAAGGTGATCAGGGTTGAAATCAGTAAACATAACTTGATGGTCGGCGAAATTTTCGTACGGGATTGAGACATCGTTAGGTATCGTCTGATCTGTAGGGAATATGAAAATTAAGGCAGTAAATCAGGGTTGAAATCAGTAAACATAACTTGATGGTCGGTGAAATTTTCGTACGGGATTGAGACATCGTTAGATATCGTCTGATCTGTAGGGAATATGAAAATTAAGGCAGTAAATATTGACGATAGGAACCAGTAGGATGGGACACTCGCTCACTTTTCGTAGGATTTGTGATATTTCGGCTCTAATTTTGACTAATTTCTTGCCTTACTGTTGGCCAGATATTTCGAAAGAAAAAGCATAAACCGAGAAAGAACGAGACCGTGTTCTCTTGGTTAAAAAATTAAACAACTGATGCTTGTTTTAAATCTAGCTTAGGAGAGTAGACTCAAAATATTTTCCTCTTACAGTTAACTAAGCTCTTTAGTGATCAAAGTTCCTACGTTGTTCCTGCTGGTATCATTTATCTATCTCAATCTTCTTTTAGTAAACTAATCATAGTTGATACAGTTCCTACCTTGTTCCTGTTGCTATTAACGGAAGGAAAATGATGCATCAGCGATGTAACAGGGTTTTTTCTATTAAACCTTTATGCCATCATATTACACTAGTCAGATTAATTTGGGTTCATTTCCTCCTATACTGAAATTACTCCGAAATGCGCGTGTCGCATGAAATAAAACGCTTCGCTGAATGACCGAATAACACTGTGTGTTAATTACCTACAAATTGTCGGACCTTTTCTCAACGAAAAGTCTGACCAAGACAAGATTTTGCAATGTCTTGGAAAGCCTCGTCAGCTCAGTATTGCGGGTCTTTATATTAGTGGACATAACTTCAAGTTCTTCTCAATGAAAATATCGAAAACATGACCGAGTTGTTAGATTCACCTTAATTATTGTAAACTGCGACTGACTGAGTTTCTTTTTCCTTTTAACATTTGTCGCTAGTTGAAGGGGTACCGAACTTCGCGGAATTATTTTTTCTTTAAACTACAGGCTGCCATTCCGAGGCAGTTCTGATAAATGAGTTACCTGTCTCAACGTCTGGCTTATCTGATGAGGAAACTGAAAGGTAAACGGTATGGAAAAGGAATAAGTGTTTTAGATCTTAAAGGCATCACAATAAAAATGAGGGAAAATCACAGGCTTACATCGACAGCTTCTCCGCAAATTGTTCAGAGGGCGCTTCAGAAAACTCAACTAAAATATTTTTCGAGTTGTTTGTTTTTCTTTTGGTGTCTCATGAGCTTCTCGTTAGAACAAGTTTGTAGAACAATACAAATTGTTCTAAGAGTTATTGTTTGTCGCCGTTTGTTTTGTGGTTGATTTATCCCAAATGGTTGATGGCGCCTTCTTCATCTTGTACGGTTTCGACACTAGCGATAAAAATTCGGCAAACAAATTCGGAAGCGATGGCACACGATCATACAGAGAGTAAAAAATATTTTTCATCGCATAATACTCCTTATAGTATAGTAAATTGTGAAAATTGCAGTTTCGGGTCATTGGGTTTGTTTGACAGTTGCGGACGTAAACAGTCTTTGTTGGAGTTTTGTGTTCTTACTCAGTTTGCATTCGTTATAATATGAGCAGTAGAAAAGAGAGCACTTTTTTTTTTTTTGCAGCATTTAATATAGGATCTGTAAGGCTAAATTACTTGAAATCGTAATCCCTTGCTCGTTTTAATCGCGACGGTGGCTTTATTAAGCGAAATTATATATTTCAATTATTTTCAACACAATGGAAAAGTCATTATCTATCCCTAGAACTAAACAAGTCAAGTATCCACAAATGATCAATGTGGCGATTAAACCAAGGAAAACCACTTGTCTACGCAGTTTTAATTTATATGGTGCATGAAATTCCAGTTTCGCTTCTAGAACGAGGAATGTGTAACTGTTGATTCCATTTTGTGAGCGTGAGTGATTCGATGAGAAGTATGGTCAAATTTTTAGTGACCCTGTATTCTAAACTTTAGCTTTTATATTCAACAAATTCACCTTCCTTTCCTTGCATTAAATAACTTACGTATCCTCAAATAATCAGAGAAGCGATTAAACTAAGAACATTTGTGTCGTTTTTCTGCACTGATAACATGCGCATTAGTATATGTAATCGATGGGCCGAGGGCACTTAAGGATTAATTTCACGAGTATTTTCAAAGTTTTCACAAAATTTGGAAAACTTTTAAAATACAAGTGAAATTAATCCTTAATTGCCCGAGAGCACTTGCGATTACTTGTTTATCACATAAAGGGCAAAATTTTGTACAAAGGTTCAAGGTCTTGCCGTCGCGTAAACAGGTTTGCCGGTTGTCATTACTGTTTAACAGGTTAGCAGTAACACGGGGAAAGCCTACTATGATAGTAAGCAAAACACAGCAACTTGGTTCACTCAAAGCCATTTCTTTACAAACAAAACTATTAGCAATCTAATTTTATTCACCTGTTTTGCGAAGCTTGCAACGGCGTAAAACTACTTGTTCTTCGATCGATGATAGACGTAAACAAGTGTCCAAACGAGCTCTAATAACTTCTTGAATCCAAAACTGTCCTTTCCACTGTGAAAACTTCACGTACCAACAAAATTTACGCTGTTTTTACACCGATAAAGTGAGCTGTAATACTTATAAGGCGACCAGAAGCAGAACGAAGAAATTAACGTTCAGTTTGGCGGCCATGAAGTTCTGTAATTCTATGTTTCGTGCAACGCCAGCCGTCTCCACTAAACGTTTTTCAGGCTGCGAATCAATGCATTTTTAGTCGGAAAAATTGTTTTGCTTTTCCACCAAAAGACTGCGCTTTGTTTCATGTTGATTCTCTTTCACGTTAAGATGGAATAACCGTGTAGATCAAACTCAGAAGCGATGCGTTTCTGAAATTTCTTTTCAAAATCTGTTTGAAGCAGGAAACCAACTCAATGCAGACGTGCTCAGCCAATCAGCATCAAGTAATTTTGCCCGGGGCAATTACAAAAATTAAGAAAAAATGCCCTCTGTCTCGGCCAATCAGCGTTCAGTAATTTTGCCCTGTATGTGATAACGTAAGTATTTTCCATAATAAACGACGCATCCCTAAGGCGGTCTATAAACATTACCTACTCATATGGGAATATGAATGTGCCAAACTAATATCGATTTTGAACTCGTGTACCATATTAAGAACTGTTACAAACAATTTCTAATGCAGTTTATTCCGGAAAAACGTCGCAGTTAAACATTTAATTTATTTGATTGATCATGGATGTTTCTAATGTTTTACTCGTTCCAGACATCGATTCAATGAACTTATATATCTTGAATGTTATTTGGGTTGAGTCGTTGAGCTTGTTTATCAAGAACCCAAACAGACCGTGAATAAGCTGTTTATTCTTCTGCTGCTTTTTGAAATAAACCAACTGCACATAATTTTTTTTGTGTTTTTCACCAAAGACACTGTCTGATACGAATCAACGTTCTTGGTAAAGTTTGAATCACTCAATTTTTGAGCATGAATAACGTTTGACAAAATAACGAAAAGGCACCGCAAATAATTAAAGTAGTTTACGAAATGAGTCAAACAATACGCGAGCGTTCAATATTACACGTCGACCTTAGCTCAATCCTCCCCCAATTCATCTCCCTCCAGCGAAGCGGAGGGGGGTGAATAGGGGTATGTAAATCCGCCGACTCGTGCCATTGACTCGTCGATCCGCCAATACTTTCGTTCAAACTGATGCGGAACCGCATTGTTTGAAAACTTTCTGTGGCAAATTTTCACTCCATCAGTTACTCACTCCGCATCGCGCAGAATGCCTGGACATCATTAATTATTCATAATCGGCGAAGTGCTAAATTTCGATACGAACGCGCGTTCAATAGGCCAGAATAGACCCTTTGCACGATCCGGTCACATGGTACGGAATAAATTATGCTGGGACGCAAGTTACACAGTGGGACTTTCAAAACAAAGGAAAGTCGGGCTGGACTGGTACGAGTTCCTTTGTTTTGGAAGCCCCACTGCGTCATTTTCGTCCCAGCATAATTTATTCCGTACCATGTGACCGGATCATGCAAAGGGCCTATAAGGAAGAAAAGGCCCAAATTGGTTAAGTGGACTTAACAAAAATCGCTTTTTTGATTTCCTGAAGCTCTAAC
>OZ026606.1:8944682-8957182 GCA_964020085.1 Micromussa lordhowensis
GATTAAGTAAGCAAAATTAAAATAGATTATCAAAATTGCATAATTCATTTAACTATGGAGCTTGTTTTGGAAACAATTTAACATCCTTTTCCCGAAATGATTTTATTTACAGTTTCTACTTCTGTCAATGGGCATGAAGGGTGCCATTTCCAATAACTCCTGCATCTGGTGCTTAATCCACAAAAAAAGACAGGTACTGCTTTGAATTTTTTATAATCAAGCACCACATACAGTACAACTAAAAAGTCTGTGATAGGGCAGCATTTTCTTTAAGTTTTTAAGTAGCCAGAGTTTTCTGAAAAGTAGGCGGTTGTGGGACCTGATAAACATCATCTCCTAGACGTATCTTGACTCGTGAAGCAATGAAAGTAGCCGATGAAACCTGACAGAGAAGCCGGCAAACTTCACCGGCTGCCGGCTCAGCTCTTATATACAACCCTGGGTAAAGCCCACCTAATTCTAGGTAAAATTGTTTCCTAACCTATGGTGTTACTGTTTTCAACTTCAGGTGCAATATGGATGTTCCTTATTCGAACTATGAGAGTTCCCAAATGAAGAGGAAACTCGGCCCAGATTGACACAAGCAATCCAGCACCAGCCACTGCTGGACCAAATCATTATATGTTACGAGTGATGGATCGTCTGGAGACAGACCTAATCCTGGAAGTTATAGACTAGGATGAGGTAGATAATATGGGCACAAATACATCCATCTTTTCCTGTGTAAGTGGGATACTCCTTCATATAAATCTTAAAGGTATGTGCAGCACTAAAGAGCATGGGTTTTGAGTCCTTTTGTCTGAAATAGGTTCCACATTTCGATCATTTTCGTCTACAATAGGGTATAGGTTTATGCGCACTGGTTAGAATTAGGTATTTTGGAGTGGGTTTCAATTGAGTGGAAAGTTGAATTGAATTGGAAAGTAATCAGGCAATTACTTAACAATTGGTTCATGCTTTAGCGTGCACTATCGAGTTACGGAGCACGCGGGAAGTTTGGGGAGCACGAAAGAAGCGTAAGAGTTGCCTGAGGCGATAGCCGAGGGCAACTCTAGCTTCTTGAGTGCTCCCAAACTTCCCACGTGCTCCATAACTCGATAGCGCACAGCTAATAGCATGAACCAATTGTTTTATAACAGTGCATCAAATCAGACGCGAAAAACATACAACAATATCAGAAGTGATTGTTGCATTTCACCCACGGACTGTGAAGCGAATCGCGACGACGCTGATGCCGAGTCTCCTTTCCCGTTGTTTTTCTCTTTTTCTGCCTCATTTAAGAACTCTAACCCAAGAGAAAAGGTCGGGACTGGTGGGCCGAGTCTCTGTTTCTATCCATTATATTGTCACGAAATATAATATTTTCCCCGCGCTAACAATGGCCGCCCGCGCGAAAAAAAACAATTCTGGCGAAGCGATTTGCTCACGCTATCAGCGTCCACTATGGGGTTTTTGAGCACGCTTACCTATACTGAATTTGATTGCGCGGCTCTGCTAGCTATGTTATAATTTGTGTTTGGCTTTGGTTTTACTGCGGCCTTTTTTACGAAATTTTCCTAAAAAGTCATTAATAATCAGCATCTTACTGCGTCCTCGTATGTTGCTTATGCTTATATGCTGGCGAAAAAAAGACTTAGGCCTGAGGGATTGCTGAGATCTGAATGAATACAATCATTCTTTTTTTGTGGTCGTAGTTACCATGCGCAAAATAAATATAAATGTAAAAACAAGAGAAAGCAAACTTTTTCACTCTCTTGAGAGAGTTTGGATTTAACTGAGGCTTATTCAAAATTTCAGCTAATAGTGATGGCTAAGATCTGAGATCGGCAAAATGTGATGATAGCGGAGAAATGTGCTTAAATTTCACTGGTAACTAACATTTCAACAGATCACCCCATCTGGCCCAAGATGAAAGTTCTTATGTTGTGAGATCAAAAAATTAGTGTTTTGGTTTTTCTTGTGTTGTGCCTTCGCCCGTGCTTTTGTCGCCGCTTGCATTCTTGAGAGCTGATACTTATGATTGTAATTATTTCGCTGATAAAATCTGCCTTGAAAGAAGCGAAATCACACTTTTGTTTCAAACAAAATTGGAGTGTTATAGGGCAAAATGGCACTAACCCACACAAGCGTCAGTTCAAAAGCTCCCTGGGTTGGACTCGATAACTCTATAATATCCCCTGGCAATCTAAGCGTGAGAAACGTAGTAAAAAATGACGAATTCTAAAGTTGCGACCAACCGACAAAAAACAACGTGGTAGAGGCTGTGGAATGCTGAACAGGTGGACGCGCACTCAGCACTTTTTTAGTCAAGGTAGAAGATATCGTGAAATAAGAAAGCTAAGGTTCCCAATTTGAGAGACTTTCATTCTTTTGTCAATGTAACTTAACTTTATTATTGAGGGGATTTAGTCAGTACTCAGGTAATTCGACTTAAATAGCCCATCAAACGAAACTGGTTACTGCAACTTCAACTCTTGGGTATTCAATTACCACTTCTTTATTTCCATATCCCTTAACCGGCAAACTGAAAGATGAGTTTTGCTTTCTACATGGTTCAAGAAAGTGAATTAGTTTTTTAAAATGCCCTTATTTCTTAAGATTATCACAATTCACCAAACTTTGATTATCAATCACACCCGCAAAACTGTTGTCTAAATCTGTTTCTTAGACTTCACACTGATTGCTCTTAGCTATGAAGCGCCTTAAATATAAGATCTAACCCTCCTACGAAGAAAGCTTCAGAATCTGCTTTTTTAAGCCTGTGGGGGTGGTACTTCTTCCACATAGATCCGGGAGACTGAGTTCCAGCCTGTGTATGCGTCAGCAGATCCGTAACTAGCACAGTTACCGACCCAGAATCCAACGCGCACAACACCTTTGTGGACTTTTTCACACACGCCTTCGATTTGTCGTGGGCGATGCAAATATTTTTGGGCGCCACTCTTATTTCCATATATCATGTAGACCACACCATCAATCGCTGCCGGAGCGGAGCACTCGGCGCCATTGAAAGTGAAATACCATCGTCTGCAGCAAGCATGGCAGCCATAGAGGCGAAGATTGCCATTCCAAAACACCCGCAGGCCTGTGTTGTCCGACGTTTTCTTAAAAACACATTCCTGCAAAAAATGATGGAGAAGATCAAAAATTAGAAACCACAATTGAAGTATAAAGGATCTGTACTTCCTGTATAACAGTCGATTGAAAATCAACTCCCTTTCTGTGATTACAGTAACCACCTACAATGTCAAACGTGACACGTTAGACTGGAACATTAACTTTGGAATTACACTTTCGAGTCCTAATTTCTCTTAGAGTTGTTAAAAAGTTCAAGAATATTTGCTCTTTTTGTTTTAAATTAACATTAAAAATTGATATATACTTTTTGGGCTCATGAAAGAAAAGAGTATCAGTCTAATGTTTACCAATGTCTCTCGGTTAAATCTCCGTGCCAGTTCTAATTCAATATTTACCTTGATCAATCCAGTATCCTTGTCGTCGTTTACATTTTTCCAAACGCACTGTTTCCAGTTAGTCCCTTGAGGCCTGGAGGGCCCTGGCTTCCTGTATTGCCTACATCACCTTTGGCTCCTCTTGGCCCTGCTTTGCCAGAGGACCCTTGAGGACCATTGGGGCCTGGAGGTCCCTTGGGCCCCGGGGCCCCCTCACTTCCTGGTTTCCCTGCGTCGCCTTTATCTCCACGTGGTCCCGTGGATCCTAGCGGCCCGGGTGAACCCGCAATGCCTGCTGGTACTGAGGGTCCAGGGTTTCCCGGCATACCTGGGATTCCTGGCGCGGAAAAACAGGCACCATAACCACAAGGTCCATGAGGTGGAAACTGCTGAGTGCCCTAGATGTACAGAGGAAATAACGCTATTATTTTTCTTGAGCTCTTGATATGTTGACGCTTTGTTTTATCCTGATCTATTGATATGTTGACTTAACCAATACTTAATTCTATTTTAATTTGCAGGCAATTTGACTCATCAAACTTTCTTCTAATTTCACCTTCTTATTTCCAGGAAATCTTTTTTCTAACTCCATTCTGCCATAAACATTTATTGACTGGGAAACGTAGAGAAAAAGGTGCAAACGAGCTTACCATGTTTGGATTTGTTTTGCCGCTGCTGTTGTTGTTTGCTGCACGGCACAAGGCGATCAGGGTCAGTAAACATAACTTTATGGTCGGCGAAATTTTCGTACGGGATTGAGGCATCGTTAGATATCGTCTGATCTGTAGGGAATATGAAAATTAAGGCAGTAAATATTGACGACAGAAACCAGTAGGATAGGACACTCGCTCACTTTTCATAGGATTTGTGATATTTCGGGTCTAATTTTGACTGATTTCTTGCCTTACAGTTGGCCAGATATTTCGAAAGAAAAAGCATAAACCGAGAAAGAACGAGACCGTGTTCTCTTGGTTAAAAAAGTAAACCACTGATGCTTGTTTTAAATCTAGCTTAGGAGAGTAGACTCAAAATATTTTCCTTTTACAGTTAACTAAGCTCTTTAGTGATCAAAGTTCCTACGTTGTTCCTGCTGGTATCATTTATCTATCTCAATCTTCTTTCAGTAAACTAATCATAGTTGATACAGTTCCTACCTTGTTCCTGTTGCTATTAACGGAAGGAAAATGATGGATCAGCGATGTAAGAGGGTTTTTAACACACTTAAGTGAGCGAGTTTCAAGTGAAAACATGTTTTGCTCACAGTGACGTGTAAAATGCAAAAATAACACAAATAATTTTATTGGCTGGATCATGTTTAAATTGACCAATGACATGGACGCTTTCATTTTATGTTTGCTGTTCTTTGTTATCATAATAAACGCGTTAATACACGTTCGAGGTTTGATTGCAAACGGAAACTAAAAACAAGAAAGCAGCTTTGTTGATTAGATTAATTTTCGATCGACGAATGAAATTGGCTCCTATTTTAAATGAACTTTTCTTCATGGTAATGGGTGATTTGGAAGGATAATGTGGAAATTTAGCAAAAGCAAGAAAAGGAACTAAAAACACTTCACAAGGTGGACTCCACTTTCATACTGACAAGCATTTCTTGTGAAACACTGTACAATGTTAATCAACGTACACAAACAAAATGATGACGGCAACTCATTTTTCGACTTTATAATTAGACCTAATTTGATTCTCTGTATATGACAAAAATAACAAACGACATGATCAAATGTTTCCTTTGTAACATAATATCATCATATATACGAATGATTCTCAGCTTGACTGGGAAATAAAATATGATACGTAAAATGTTCTCATTCGTATTGAATATGATCTAACCGTAGATGATAAATTACACAAAAACAAATTCCTGCAAAAGGAAGAGTTAAAAAGAATTAATCTTGAATTGGACTCTTTTTCTATATCTCCTTTGCTTTTTTTGCAATTCGTCTTTTGTTGACCAGTCACAAGAAAACGACGAAGGAATAAATTACAAAAAAACAAACAAACAACGTAACACCAGAGAATAATAAAAACGTGTGTATCATGAAATATAAAACGAGGAAAGGATTAAAAAAATAGGTCGAACTCAATTGAAACCTTTCATTGTCAGCTTTTGGTTTCGTTTTTGAGGCTAAGTCGCATATTCATTTTTACTTCTTTATTTGCTGAATTTCTTGTCAGAACAAGTTTGTGAAACAAGGGACATTCTAACACGTGATACTATTGGTCAGAACGCTTTCGTTATTGTTTAGTAATGGTTTGTCCAATTGGATGAAGCTGTCCATTCTTGTTTTGTTTGCCACATTTAGTTTCCTCGCTGCTGATGAAAGGTCCCTTGGAATAAAATAGATCGCTGCCTCTTTTGTTAAAAAAGGTCAGTTCTAAAAACCAGACCTGAAAACTAGTTGAGAATAAGACCCAGCTTAAAAGAAGGTTTAGCCTTTTCAATTCCTTGCAGTATGCCTCACGTGTTTCTTATATTTTTGAAATAGCCAGAGAAGCGATTGTAAAACTAGAATCATCAAGAGCACAAGCAAAACAAAATTAAAAATTACAATAAGTCAGAAAAAAGGGTCCATTATATATCAACTGTTCTCACTCTGTAGGAATCATTCTCATTGGATTACTGTTTTGTACGCAAAGGACGACTTAGCGTAGAGTGCTGCGTTTTTTAATTTTTTTAGTCTTGATTTAGTTTGTTATTTAGAACCTTCGAAAGAAAGCTACTTGACACATTTCGCGGGTCGTAAGTTTATTTTCAGGACACCAAACAACTAAGCAGTTCTTTACCGAGAGTTTGCCATTTTGAATTTCATATCTTAGTTTAAAGCTCGTGAAAATGAATTTAGTTTGTTATTTAGAACCTTCGAAAGAAAGCTACTTGACACATTTCGCGGGTCGTAAGTTTATTTTCAGGACACCAAACAACTAAGCAGTTCTTTACCGAGAGTTTGCCATTTTGAATTTCATATCTTAGTTTAAAGCTCGTGAAAATGAATTTAGTTTGTTATTTAGAACCTTCGAAAGAAAGCTACTTGACACATTTCGCGGGTCGTAAGTTTATTTTCAGGACACCAAACAACTAAGCAGTTCTTTACCGAGAGTTTGGCATTTTGAATTTCATATCTTAGTTTAAAGCTCGTGAAAAATGAATTTAGTTTGTTATTTAGAACCTTCGAAAGAAAGCTACTTGACACATTTTGCGGGTCGTAAATTTATTTTCAGGGCACCAAACAACTAAGCAGTTCTTTACCGAGAGTTTGCCATTTTGAATTTCATATCTTAGTTTAAAGCTCGTGAATAATGATTTGTTCTTATAGAAACAAGAATTTTTGTTAATGTGAGCATATGACCAATTATTTAGTTTCTCTCCATCCGTTTTGGGCGTCATGCAGAACATTTAATAATTTCTATTTTCATTATAACTAAAGACAAATTTTTAGCTCGACATCTGAACATTAAACTCAATTAAACGTATATAAATCAATTACCTTTGAAGTAACACAGCGTCTCACTTGGTTGTTTGAGCAGAAACAGCAAAAAACTAAAATATAGAAGAAAGAGTGAGGTTTAACAACAAAACGAGTGAAGGATTGAAATAAATAACCAGAACTGAATAAAAGCTTACATCGTCAGTTTCTTGAATGCTTGAGATATGTCGCTTGACAAAACTGGAGCAAAATGATTTTCAAAGTGAACAAACTTTTGTGCTCTTCTTTATTTAAAGAAGTTCTCGTTAAAACAAGTTTGTGACGCATTGCGTAAAAAATTAAAAAAAGAAGTCAATGTTTACTCCAACGGGCAGGGTTATTCGCTAAAACGTTGTGTTTAGCTTTGGAAGGTCCAATGGGATGGGGTCCTCTATTTTTTGATGTGTTCATGATATTTTGCTTTGTAAGTGATAATTCGCGCGAAAGTAAACAAAGTCTTCTGTCTTGCTTGTGTGAAAAAGCAGTAAAAATCATTACGCTTTGTTTTTAAAAGCTGAGCTTAGAAATTGTATTGAGAAACTAGTCGAAACACTGTTGCATAAGTTAGTATTTTCTTGGTATTTATACCTAAATATATAAATATAAAAAAAGTATGAAACAGACGTGTACTTAAATATAGTAAATTGTTCTGTATAAGTAATACTTCTCAAACCCTGTTTCATCTCTTCTGAATGACAGGAACATTTCTGAATGATATAATAATTTCTGAATGATATCATGTGTCGTTGCAATGAATTAGAAAATAACCCAAAGCAAATACGCACGCTGATTGGTTTAAAACCGTGTTTCTATAACTCGATAGAAACACAGAACTAGCACGAGCTGTTGACGTAATGATGGCGCGAACAAAGAGAATCTACATTTCGATGATCGAAGTAAACAAGTTGTTTTTCTTTTTCTTCGCCGCGGTATTTTCTAAAAGAAATAGAAAACATGTTCTCCGTGTTCCTATCGAGTTATAGAAACACTTGTGAAAGTTTGGGAGAACTCGAAAAAGCTGTGGAAACACTCGCCTGCGGCTCGTGTTCCCACAGCATTTCTCGTTCTCCCAAACTTTCACTCGTGTTTCTATAACTCGATAGAAACACGGCACATGTTTTCTATTTCTTAATAAATAAAAAAAAAAGTCATGTTATTATCGACCAGTCAGTAAATGTATATCGAAATTTCCAAGCCTTGGATTATTCCATATTGATTTATCTATTTTTGGCAACAAACACTTCTTTGTTTTTCAGTTGTGACGATGTCATTTCCATGCAAATCTCGATAAAGTGTAGCTAAAGCCTGCAAGTTTCTAGAAGGTCCAGAAACTTGATCAGCTCGTCAGCTGCTTTGTAATATGTAATGAAATGAATTGAACATTTTCGAAATCACTGTCCATTAAATACATTTTTCGAGTCGGCGTGATTGTTTCGATTCATGTTGCTTTGTTTAAAGCAAAGAAATTGTAAACAGTTCGTGTTAATGTTTTAATTTAGATTTGCTTGAGCCTAACAGCAGTATTAAGGAGAATCGACATTCTATTTAGAAAGCCTCCTGGCCACTTTTTACAGTAAATGTCAAAAACGAACTCTCAAGTGGAAAAGTACAGTAACACCTCTTTCTAAAAGGCGACTTAATATTTATAACGACATAACTGTTATCAAAATGACGAAAGGTCACCACCTTGTGTGCAAAAATCCGAATATCTAATTCACTATCAAAACAAACTCTACCGGCTAGAACGCTCTATCTTTGATCTACCACGAGTAATTTTACGATAAAATTATTTTCAGATGAAAGGTTCTTCTAGTCATGAGGAACGTGATGAATTCTTAGGAAGGCTGCAGGTTAATCACCAGTATTAAGGACACAATAATAAAGATTAAAACTTTGATTGGGCATACTTATTCACTACAAGTATCAATAATACTGAAAATCGAAATCTTAAGCCGGAAAAAACGTTAAAACCTACATAAGGACCTTCTGAAGTGGAAACTATACCCTGAATAATTTTAATTACATTTTTCAAACGTGCAATTTCGATGTAGAGGTATTTGAGTCCAAAGCGACAATATTAAAATAAAACTCCTCTTCTAGAAAGTGCTGAGTTAAAAACAGCATCATGATGTGTTACATTTCAGTTTGCTTTGCTATGTTGTATCTGACGCTCACATCAGCAGATTTTTCTTATTACTGAATGTCAAAAACACACACACAATCAGTTTGAATTGGAGAAATGTAAGCGGCCGACTTTATAGTTAGATCTAGATTCATTTTTTATACTGCTAGTTGAATTTTTAACGATGATCAGGCGCTTGGTGAATGCCGTGTAATCAGATGTTCTTACCCGTGTGAAATTAATGTTCGTCTCGGTGTCCATATCCCGACATCGACTGCTGGTGATTTTTTTAGTTAGCTCCTCTGGGTTGTCGCATTTTGATCGTTTTCAAAACTTGTCGTTCGCGAACTAAATTTTCTCATTCAAGCAAATGCAGACCATGCGCCATAACATCGTTGATTTCTGTTCGCTTTTCGGATTTTCTCATGCTCTATTGCCCATGAAAACATTCATTAAGTATAACTCGGTGGAATCGATCAGTTATAATTTTTGATAAACGAGGAAGAAGTTTCCCTGAAAATTGTTCATTTCGCAAAATTGTTATGACGCAAAGTTCACGTTCCTTCGAGTTCGCTGTTTACCATTGTACCATTGTTTTCAATAGCTCATTACTGACACTGCCAATCATGTCTTTGAAAGCTTCTCTTTATATCCAATGAAATGGGTTAGGTTCGTTTCTCTGTGTCAGTTTCTCAACTCTAAACGTCAAGTTATGTTCAAATTAACAAATTGATGTCAATTTTTCATGCGTCTGTCCTGTTATTGATCATAAATTTCGTCATCACATTGTCAAAGTAGCTGTGGATCCACGAGGCGATAGCCGAGTGGATCCGCAGACTACTTTGACAATGTGATGACGAAATTCATTGTCAATAACAGGACAGACTCATTAAAAACTGACATCAATTTGTTTTTTACGATAACAAATGGTCATATTGCCCGCTCTCGCTCGCTGACGCGTCGCACGAATTTCAAATTCATGTGTCTGTCCGCATATTGACGATAAAAATTAGCCAATGAGCGCGCGAGAATTTCTGCAGTTATCGTAAAATGAAAATTAGTGGTCCAATGACTAACAATGAAGTTAGTTTATATTACTGTGCTCATTTTGTTATCACTTACCAATTCAACAGTAATAATTTTAATGTCATTTAATGTATTCGTTTGGTATCACACGCGCTGTTTGAACTGTTTTAAGACATACAATGCTGCAATAACTTTAAATAATCTAATCTAATAAGTACAACTGAGTGAGTGTGTTTACAACTCGAGCCTTAAGCTTCGTCGCTGTGTTACGAGTCTAACTACTAGAAAAGGTGTTAGGGCCAGCTACTTCGCCGAAGAGGAGCGACGAATAGAAGTGAGTAAAAACTATTCGATTGTCGCGCGAACTACCCGGTTCATTTCCCCCCCTCTCTCTCTGTTAATTTTAATCCCACTCCAATCTTTTACTTTATGTCTTACTCTTACTCAGTGCCCTCACCTTCTCCTCCCTCTGTTAACTTAACTCCCACTCCCTTGGTTGACTTTTGTTTCAGTGCTACATGTATTACCCTCACCTCCCCTCTTTTTTCAGCTCACTCCAGCCCCCATTGTTTTCTTCTTGTCTCGCCCCAACTATTCACCAAAGCCTTTCCTAACTGTTTGTCTCTCCCTAGTTTCCTTCGCTCGCTCTTCAACTTTACTGTTTGTGTCGCCCCAATTCCCTTGGCCCTCTCCTGCCCCTTATAGTCTCGTCCCATTCTCTTAGCTACTGTTTGTGTCGCCCCAATTCCCTCTCTC
The DNA here is from genome assembly GCA_964020085.1 of Micromussa lordhowensis. Classification (NCBI taxonomy): domain Eukaryota; kingdom Metazoa; phylum Cnidaria; class Anthozoa; order Scleractinia; family Lobophylliidae; genus Micromussa; species Micromussa lordhowensis. The sequence goes on from OZ026606.1 coordinate 8,955,524, forward strand.
TTTCCTGCGACTTATAGTCTCGTCCCTAGCGCTTACCGTTTACCTCGCCTCAATTGCGTCTCCAACTCCTGCCCCTTATAGTTTCGTCCCATTCTCTTAGCTTAGCTTTTGACGTTCTGATTTCCTGTTCTCCCACTTTTTTCCCTTTACCCTCAAAACCCGAACTGGTCACCAAAAATTCAGTTTTTAACCGTGATATCAGGTTTTTGGCTGCCATGACGCTGAATGGACCTTAGTTTTGCTGAAAAAGTTATTTATTTTCCAAAACGATAGATTTCCACAAGATTAGGATAGCCCGTTCCGAAGTTTTTTTCTTGTTCCTTTTCTTTTCTTTTGCTCAGCTCTTCACTCTCGCTACCTCTTGCGTTTCATATTCTATCTGGCTGCTGTAAAAAGTGGGGTGTAAATTATGGGCAAAGCCTGGAAATGGGACTTTGATAAGTTATAGGTATAATGAGCCATTTCAAGACCATTTTTGCACCAAAACTGATAACGTTGGTTTTCAATTTGCTTCGTTGGGATAGTGTCGATATCCAATACCGACTGTTGCGCGGCTAGATCTATCCATGTTTTATTAAATCCTTTTATAAAATAACTGAGATACTACGCACGCTCTGATTGATCAATAGAGTTGCAAAACCTATGTTCTATTTTACCGGTAAACACATAGAAAAGTGGTAACGTCACAATTCCTGTAATGGCCAAAGAGATAGATAAAAATTTCCCCTACTTCGAGCTAATGCCGGCTTTTGGTCTGGAAATGTCTGAAGGCGAGACTTTGATGGGTAATTATAACCACTCGAAATCGGTTGATACCAAAATCATGGTATCAAAAAAACTGCCCAATCATTGGTGAACAAGTTACTGTCAATTTTGTGGCACAATAGGTTACCATAGCAATAATATGACCTGTTAAAAGCAGCCTAAATTTTAGCTTTAAGCGCTTATAACTCGAAAACGAGCTCGGTGACCCCCATTTTTTATTGTCGAAGTGTAATCAACATGATAAGATGCAACGTTTTGCAAAGTTTAAAACAATTCTGCGAAGGGGGTTCAGAGCCACCTTAAAGTTTCAAAAACTTAAGGTACCCATTCATGGTTAGAAGATCCGAGACCTGAGATTTTGCTCAAGCAGGCAAGACCCCAGAAGTCATAGCCCGCCGAAAGCTTAACTATTAAACAATTAGATTATGAGCTCGAGATTTCTATCGCGTGATAGTTGACGAGGGCGCAGCCCAAGTCAACTATCGCGCATAGAAATCGAGAGCGAATAATCTAATTGTTTTAGTATAAATCTACTAGTCGTTCAAAAATTTAATCTAAATCCTCTTCAAAGACACTTCAAAAACACAAAGAAACGGCCCCTAGTGCGCGCTGCTACGCTACTCACTATCTATCACAGAATAGAACGTGGGTAGCGTAGCCAATCAGAGGACGTTATTCGTGATAGAACGCTAGTAGATTTATACTAAAACAGTTTAGAAAATCGCCCAGAGGAAAGACGCGCGCTGGATGGTTAAAGATCGTATTTCTATAACTCGATAGAAAAACAGAAAAGGACATTTTTTTCGTGTTTCTATCGAGGCGGTAGAAACCATCTCGTGAAAGTTTGGAAGAACTCGAAAAAGCTGAGTAAAGCTAGAGTGTTTAATTTAGCTC
>OZ026606.1:8962182-8987182 GCA_964020085.1 Micromussa lordhowensis
GTTTAAACAAGTTTGTGACGCAATATAAGTATAAAAAAAATACAAAAAAAGTCAAGATTTATTGTAACGGGCAGTGTTATTCGCTAAAACGTTGTGCTTAGTTTTGGAAGATCCAATGGGATGAGGCCATTTGTTTCTGATGCATTTATGAAAGTTTGCATTGTGAGCAACAATACGCACGAAAGAAAACAAAATCATGTTTAATTCTTGCTTTGTTTGCCACGGTTAGTTTCCCTTTTGCTGATGAAATGGTCATGGCATACACGGAATTCGAACAATTCCGTAGTCCTTAGATCCCTTACAATAAAATATATCACTGCCTTTTTTGTTAAAAAAGAAAACAAAAAAGAAGTCAGTTTTAAAAAACCAGTTGAGAATAAGACCCAGCTAAAAAGCCTTTAAAATTCCTTGAAATATGCCTCACGTATTTCTTAAGATTTTTGATATAACCAAAGAGCTGGAATCAACAAGAGCAAACGCGAAACAAAATTTAAAAGTATCATGACTCAGAAAATAGGTCCATTATCTATCAACTGATCTTATTCTGTATAGAAATCGTTCGCTTTTGATTTCACCGTTTTGTAAGCATAGGACAACTTAGCCTAAAGTGTTGCGTTCTTTTATTTTTTGAGTTTTGAATTTAGTTTGTTATTTAGGAAAGTTGGTGGTTAATTGGTTTTCAGGGCACCAAACAACTAAGCATTTTTTTGTCTGAGAGTTTGTGATCTTGAATTTAATATCCTCGTTTAAAGCTCGTGAAAATGATTCGTTCTTATAGAAACAAAAATTGATTTAATGTGGACATATGACAAATTATTTAGTTTCTCTCCATCCGTTTTAGGCGTCAGGCGGAACGTTTAATAATTTCTACTGATTTTCATTTTAACTAAAGACAAATATTTAGTTCGACATCTGAACATTAAACTCAATTAAACGTATCTAGATCATATACCTTTGAAGTAACACAGAGTTCCACTGGATTGTTTGAGCAGAAACAGCAAAAAAACTAAAATATAGAAGAGAAGAAATAGAGTTAGGTTTAACAACTAAACGAGTGAAGGATTGAAATAAATAACCAGAACTGAATAAAAGCTTACATCGTCAGTTTCTTGAATGCTTGAGATATATCGCTTGACAAAACTGGAGCAAAATGATTTTCAAAGTGAACAAACTTTTGTGCTCTTCTTTATTTAAAGAAGTTCTCGTTAAAACAAGTTTGTGACGCAATATATGTATAAAAAAATACAAAAAAAATCAAGATTTATTCTAACGGGCAGTGTTATTCGCTGAAACGTTGTGCTTAGTTTTGGAAGATCCAATGGGATGAGGCCATTTGTTTCTGATGCATTTATGAAAGTTTACATTGTGAGCAACAATAGGCACGAAAGAAAAAAAAAATCATGGTTAATTGAAGAAAAATAATGCTCATTTTCCTCAAGTTTAGTTCGTTTCATTTTTTTTTAATGAGCTTACAAAATTTATTCAGTAAGTTAGGACATATTCAAATAATTGATGCCCTTTCAATTAGTAAAATACCCCTCTCTTTATCTCTACTGAAATGGCAGGAATAGTCATCGGCCAGTCAGTGTATCGAAATTTCCAAGTCTTGGATCGTTCCATATTGATTCAACTTTTGGCAGCAAAACTAGCACACTACTTTGTTAACGTGTCGCTTGTAATACTGTTATTTTCCATGCGAATGTCGATCAAGCAGATCCATGGCATGCAAATTTCTAGTAGGCCAACAAATTTGATCACCCGTTGATTGTCTGCTGCATTTATAATGTGTAATAGAATATCAAGAGCAGTTTCTCCTGTGGCAGTAGTAAATAAGTAAATGTTTCGGGCTTGTATGATTGTTATGGTTCATTCTTCTGTGAGTGAACCAAACAAGCTGTAAACAGTTCGTGTTTAATGTTTACACTGCCGGGTTTAATTTGAATTTGCAAGAGGCCTTAGAGCAGTATTGTGGAGAGCGAGCATTCTTCCAGGTGGGTCCCACGGCAGCTTTTTCAGTAAACGGCGAAAACGAACTCATGAGTACAGGCGTGCACCCTTTTTAACATGATGTCTTGATTTTAAAAGCGAAATTATTATTGTTCTCGAAATGACGAAAGGTCGCCACCTTGTGTGTGAAAATCTGAATATCTAATTCACTGTCAGAACTCTCCTGGCTACAACGTTCTTTCTTCGTTCTACAAAAATATTTTCAAGATAAATATATTCTCAAATGAAAGGGTTTTTATCCGTTAAGAACGTAATTAGTTTTTAATAAGAGCTCCTAGTCGGTTTACAAGGTTTACTAAACAGTAATAAAGATTAAAACTTTGACTGTGCATAATTATTCAATACTTATTAACGATATTTTTTTAGTCATTGCAAGGCCAGATTTTACTTGCTAAAACAAATTATTGGACAGAACATATTATAAAACTAAAAATAAGGACTTTTAAAGTGGAAAAGTGTGCAATTGCGTCCAAGACAAAGCTATGCTCCCGTTAAAGAATATCTTGCGACACCGCGAAAATAAAACTATTTGCGATTGATAATAAATAAATACTGTATGCGATTGATACTGTGTTTTACGTACTCGACAAAAGATTACATTTTAGTTTGCTTTGCTGTGTTGTATGTAACGCTCACATCATTAGGTTTGTCTTGCTACTGAATGTGAAAAGCATACACACAATCAGTTCTTGGATTATTGGAGAAACTTTTTAAGCGGCCCAACATTAAGGAGAGTTTGATTTAGCTTCATTGTTTTTACTGTCAGATGGAATTTTCTTCACATGATCAACATGCGCTTGGCAAATATCAGTTGTAAGTCAATGCTCTTACCTGCTAAATGAATGTTTGGCTGGAGTCCATACGATGACAAGAATTACTTGCGATTAGGCTATTGGTGAGTTACTGGAGTTACTTGATTATGGTCGCTTTTAAAACTTGTCGTTCGCGTGTGAAATCTCTATCACGTTCCGGATTTCTCTTTACCTAAAAAACAAATAGAGGCCATGCGCCACAAAATCTGCGATTTCTGTTCAGATTTCCTCATGTTCTCTTGCCAGGGATAACACGGATAGATTCCTTAATAACGAGGGAAGTTTCCGTGATTTTAAAAGAGCTAAACGTTCGCGAGACAAACTTTTTCGTTTCACAATATTTTTTATGCTTCAAGGTTCATGTTCCTTCTGGTTCTTTATTTACCATGTGTCCACTGGTTTCAATAGTTCATTATGAATGCTGACGTTTACGTCATCCGTATATGTGGAAGCTCCTATTTGTATAGGTTCGTTTCTCTATGTTTTCTCAACTCCAAACGTCAAGTTATGTCTCAATCAAAATGGCTGATACAATGATTAACAATGAAGTTAGCTTACTTAGTCTAATTGTGCTAATTTCCTTGTCGTTTACTATTTTAACAGTAATTATTTCGATGTTGAAGTCTTTATTATAAAGATCGTTTTCGCGTGGCGTCATCACTTTCTAAAATCTAAAACTAAAGATCCACCAAAGTTTTCATCCTCATCAGGTATAAGAGGTGACATATTTATATCTGTTTACAACTTTACAGCTCAATAGCGTGCTTCGTTTGGTAACCAAAGCATTTTCAATTTCCGGGTTATGGAGGTGCGTGAGACAAGGCTACGATCAAATTTGTTGAAAAATATATACTTATCTCATGATTTTGAGCCCAGTAAAAAGAGCATTAGGAAAAGTGCTTATGAAAATACTTGTTTTTTTCAGTACTGATAATCAGTCGCCTAGAAAGCCAAAGTAAGTTCCACACGTTTAAACTCAGTTTTCCGGCCGCCATATTGGTGTACCATGGAGGTACACCAACATGGCGTTTTCATATTGGGCTCTGTAAATTTCTGCGAAACATTTCGACGAACAGCTGAAGTTTGGGGAAACGAACAGGGCTAAAACTTGGAGAAGTGTCTTATTTTTTTATCTTCTATAGCATCGCAATTTCTTAGCTTTTTCCACTAGATGGTTTTCGATTTATTTTTTTATTGCGTGACAGTGAAAGCGATCTATTCGTTTGGCATCACACGCGCTTTTGAACTGTTTTAATGATCAAGATAAACAAACTCCATCTTCAGTCAGTTAAGTACATCAAAATCTGTATCAGTTTGATCTTTTATACAAAAATAGCATCGAGTGATAACACAGGACGAAATGCTAAGTTTCCGCAGACTGAAATTTTACGGAAACACGTGGCAACGTTGCGGAAACATAACGGGTAACATGTGTTTCCGGTAGCGGATTCATGTCGTTTATTCATGTTTCCGTGGCTGCGGTTACGACGGAACCGGACCACTTTTTCTATGTTTCCGTAGGGTTTCCTTGAAGGAAACGTATGTTTCCGCTAGCTTATTTTCGTGAAAACGCTTGCGGATAAACGAAGTAATGCTACGGAAACGAGTTTGTTCATAGGTTCCGCCAATGAAATATTGGCGCTAAAACGCGTTTTCCACGGCAAAAAAGATGGCGTTCACCGTTAACGTAAGGAAAGCATAGTGTATTCTCGCGTTCACAGAAGTTTTCTCCTGTTTTCTTTTATTTTCCGAGACGGCGAATTCTAGGGAATTCAAGAAAACGCATGTTTTCCAACGTTCACCGTCCGGTAAACGTACGGAAATTATCGTTTGTTCTTGCGTTTTCAGAAGTCCTCTTGTGCTTTTCTTGCATTTTCCCTACCAGCAAACGCGCGTGAATTCAAGTAAACGCTTGTTTTCCAATGTTCACCGTTCGATGAACTTTTGGAAAATATCGTGTCTTCCCGTGTTCGCAGGAAATTTCTTGTATTTTCTGGGACAGTGAGTTCGGGTGTTCGGTCACCGTTAAGTTAATGGGTGGAAAATTGCGCGAATTCGAACGTATTTCTTCGCGTTTTCTTGCATTTCCTGGGACGGAGTATTCGGGTGTTTTTCAGTGCCATCGGCCAGCATTGTTCGCTCACTCCCTTTCCCAGTCAGAACAGCAAAAACAAAAGAGATTGTTAATTCTAAAAATATGATTTATTTAATGTATAGCACTGTTTACTATCTACAGATGTACAACTATTCACATAAAATACGAGGGTAATTTCCCATTCTAACAAACAAATTATAACAATACTTTAGTTTAGCAAGAGAGTTGTTTCACTTGACCCTTTAAAGGAATATTATTTAAAAATATCTAAACCGTGTATAGCCAGGATCTATTTGACAGGCGAACAATCACCAACCCAACAAGAACATTCAGCCTATCTTACTTAGAAAACAGTGTATGATTTGTCCAGTTAATACCACTCACAATGTACTGCTCTTAAAAATAAGATTCTGATAAATGATCTGGATGGTGGTCACATCATCACATCAATCATTAGCTTAACTAGGCCTGTTACAAACAAACAATGCAATTTGAAGCAATACTTTGAAATCCCAACACTTGGTTGCCTTAATCATACTCAATAAAACTGCATAAATTAAGCACGTCTACAGGAAATGTGTTTTGTTTAAACATGTTTATTGTAAACATGTTTCAGTACTACTGTGTTGTGAACACAGCACAAGTTGCATGTCTTAATAAGGCAGTAGCCAGCTTCATCAAGTAATAGGCTTTTTTACAGTGTTAACTTTTCAACTAGCAAAAAAGCAAACAATTTGACAGAAAAATTTCATTAAAGTAATAAATGAAGGGTTTTATGCAAAAACCATGTACTGGTATCCAGTTTTGAGACTTCCATTAAAATTCTCTTTCTATTTACTCCAATACTGATTTGAATATGCAGCACATCTGGTCTGCATGCCAGAAAAGACACAAGTACACATACATGTAATAAATCATCATCACATTTGCATAAGACCCTTAAATAAAATTATACTGCCCCTTAATCAGCACGCATGGCCCAAAGCAATTGTTGTGGGACTCCAGTTGTAGTCCTTTCATTTGAAAGACCAAGTCTCTGGAATGTCATGCCTGCCTTCCAACGCTCATCAAGCAGTCGAAAATACCTGCTTACTTCATCTGTCCTCCAGGTTGAGAGAGGTCTGGTGTCCAAAGCATTGCCCTCTGTGTCAGACGCGTCTGAAGAGATTAGGCTTACATGCAGGGCCTCATACATTTGACCACTCTTTTTCTCTTCTCTGACCACTTTCAGTCTTCTATCAAGCTTCTAAAAGGGTTGATAAATTTATTTAGTGTCTGTGACTTTAGTAAATGTTTTATATTCAAGCAAATCAGAACTTGATGATTACTGTATTACATAGTGTTTACACTCATTCTAGAAAATGATTTGTCATGTTTTCTTAAAGTAATCACTTGCTGTCTGGCCAATCAAAACAGGACAAGAAGACTTTTTCCAGGACTTTCCAGTCCTGGAAAATGCCACAATAAAATTCAAGGTCTTGCCAGGTTTTCCAGGACCCGTACAAACCCTGCAAATAGTGTTCAAAATATTACCGTGCTACAAGTAGTTTTCTAATAATTAATTTTTTCACTTATTGCTTGAACGTTAAGGGGAATTCGTCTTAACCATGATCTTTGTTAGACAGTATGATGTTGGTTTTCTAATCAAGGGAGGGTTACATGTATTTTGGTTTTAATTCTACAATTATATAATATGTAAATAGTTGTAACAGTGCTTGCCAGATACTTTCCAAAGAAGTAGTAGGTGTGATACAGAACCGACCAAATCACAAGTATAAACAATTGAGGATGTCAGGTTATGTTCTCTTTTTTGGACCTCCTACACTTACAGATAAAGTTATCTTCAAGTTGGAAATTGCAACATAATCTTTGACAACTTCCTTCTCAAGATGCCTTTTACAATAATTGTAAATTATTTATGTACTGGTATGTAAATTATTAACTGTATTGTGTAATACATGTACCTGCAACAATTGTGTACCTGTCTGTTTCATTCAAAATATATGATGAGCACACCTGCAAATTTTATGGTAGTCCTCTCAAACATTTACAAGAGCTTACCCAGAACTCCCCTCTCTGTGCTGGTGGCATCATTGTTAATTTGCTCAACTTCCTGAATTTCTTTCAGTAATGTATTTGCTATCTGTTGGTTTGGTTCTTCATTCTCCCTATAAAAAGCACAAATATCCCACAAAATTCAATTTTCATTTACATACATGTACAAAAAGGTCTTCTTTAGAAACCATCAATTTATACAAGTAGGATTATAGTACTGAGTTTATCATGAGATGAATTTTTGACCATAATTTCTGCCCCAACATGGATGGACTGATAGTCCATTGCAAGGTACAAGCAACTACAGTACCAGGCCACCATTTTGTCAGCTGGTTTACCTTCTGGTTAACTGGCATCTTGGATGGAGTAAACTTTATTGTGTTAACTATAACCTCGAACTGCTCCAATGCTCTAACCAAGAGACTACTGCACCTCCACATGAGTCAGTGATGCACTTATTATCGTCAAAATGGAAGAAAGAGATAATTTTATTTTTCTGCCGCTTGCGATGAACGCCTGAAGAAACGACAGCCGAGAAAAGCAAATGGTCTTGCAATTTTCTGATAGCGAGTTTAGCGCCCCTAAGCAAAGTCTTCATCGCGGATCGTGGCAAAATTAAATGAAACGAATTCTCTTGTATACGAAATTTTCCATTTAAAAAATTTATTTGCTTAGTGTCTAGAAATTTCACTGACAACCCGACTGCAAGAAGTACATGTGTATTGGTTCGTAAATTTCGTTGAAGGTACTTCATATAATTACGCATGCGCTGATGCTTTCGGACGAACGGCGGTAACCACAATGATGGAAAACCACTAGTCTGTCCAGATAAATAGATTTTGCAACACGTAATTTTTTCAAGCTAAAGATTGGCCAGAGGCCTCCTATGAGGGTTCCAAGGTTTGCATCAAATGCGCGGCAGCGTTAAATGGGTTTGGTGTCCCGGTGCAAGTCCTCCCATGCAACTGATCTTAGGGCATTCCACTCTCAAGCTTTGCGAAATTGGTGAGTCGCGCCACCACGTAGGTCGGTGAGGTGTTAGGAATGGCCCATAGCGGTTTTTTTTGCACTTTACATAAACAAGGGCTTCACATTCGGTAGCCAGACTGGTATTTTAGCGTTTTGTTATTGCTACTGTTGTTTTCGTTGTTTGCATGTATTTTTTTTCTCACAATTACAGTCAGGATTGAAGAAGCGTAAGGGTGCATCATTGATGCCTTTACGCGATCCCTAAAGCATCGTGAAAGATGCGTTATTGATACATTTGTATTACGGGATGCTTACAGGAGAGTTAAGATGCGCTTAAGTGTAAACACCTGTAGGAAATAGAACTATGCATAACGTGAGTCAAAAGAGCTATGGTGAAGATTGGTATAAATTTTAAGACTTATGCCTCCAAGCAAGATTCTAAACAGAATACACTCGATGGCATTAACAAAATGATATAAGTTCAGTATAGATCTTCACGCCTTGTTAATTTGAACATTCTTAAACGGACAAACTAAACGCACCTCCGAAAATTTTAGTTTTCGAGTACTTGAAGAGAAATGTGCTCCTTGAATTAATTGACTGATTAAACTAAAACCGCGTGCCGTTAAATATCAGAGTCCTGGCTTCCCTTGATACGCCGCACATGACATATCCAGGCCATGACGTATTCTGACAACCTTAATTAACATACAAAGTACTGGTTTCAGTATGGCATCGCGTTTCCACTCGGTATTTAAGTATTGCGGTATTTAGCGAAAAATACAGAAAATGCGAAGGAAAACGAGGAGTTCGTTTGAACTTTTTTCGTGTGGAAAAATTGCAAGTGTATATACGTTGTGTTTTCCCAATGATAACCATAAACCTTAAGATCTGTAAAACCTCCGATTTATATACTGCATTTCCGTCATCAATATACTCGGGAAAATTGTTTATGAACAAGTTAACCCTCCCAGCCGGCCAATAACACGTGGTTCACAAATTGCGTAGAAATCCGCGAACTGAAACGCGACAGAAACGTGGCGTGACATTTCCGTTCAGGAAACATAACGGAAACACGACAGATCCAACTAAAAACTGGACTTCGCGTTTCCGCCCAACGGAAACATAACGGAAACATGGAGTTTTATGTTTCCGTCTCGTTTCCGAGAAACGGAATCAAGCAATTTCGTCCTGTGTAAATGTGCGTTAACAAGTCGATTTCGAAGCTTAGTCGTTCGGTTATGAGACTTACGTACTACGAGGGACTAGCTACTAGCGAAGATAAGAAAACAAGCCAGGAAAAACTATGAAAGAAAGGACTTTGCGAAAGTGTAGCAAAGCGATTACCACACAACCTGCCCTGGTCCTTTTCTCCTTGTGTTAGCTCCATTTCCACTCACATTGCCTACTACCTGCCCTCATCGCCTCCCTCTCAGTACTACTCCCACTCCCTTGGTTTACTTTTTGTCCACTGCTATTGCCCCAGACCAGACCCCTGGTTTTCTTCTTGTCTCGCCCCAAACCCTTTCCGGACTGTTGGTCATCCTTTAGTTTCTCTCGCCCTCTTCTCCTCTCCTCCCATTTCATGGATAACGTCTTGTCTCGCCCAACTCCTTCGCCCCATTCTTTTGGCGTGTTCTTGTCTTGCCCCAGTTTCTTTCACCGCTCATCTCTCCCTCACTGTCTCGCCCCATTCTCTTCGCTTAATATTCGTCTCGCCCCAATTCCCACGGCTATTCCTCCTCTATTATATCTAACTCTTTTATCTGGTCCTTCGCTTTGTCCCGCCCCGTTTTCCTTCGCCTCCTTTTCCTTTGTAGTTTTGTCCTATTTTCTTGGCTTACTTTTTGTCTCTCCCCAGTGTTTCGCTTTCTCTGCCCTCTTATATTCTCGTCCCATTCTCCTGGCTTACTGTTTGCCTCTCCCCAGTGTCTTGCGCCTTCTCCTCCTTCTTATATTCTCGCCCCATTCTCTTGGCTTACTTTTGGCCTCTCTCCAGTTGCTTTCGCCCTCTACTCCCTTTTATAGTCTCGCCTTAATCTCTTGGCTTACTTTATGCCTCCCTTCAGCTTCTTTCACATTCTTCTACCTCTTATAGTCTCGCCCCATTCTCTTAGCTTACTTTTTGCCTCAGTCTCTTTCACTTTCTCTAACCCCTTATAGTCTTGTCCCGTTTTCTTGACGTACCTTTTGCCTATCTTCTGTTTCCTTCGCCTTTTCCTCTTCTAGTGCACGATCTTCAGGTTTTTCTTGCCCTCTCCTCCCTCTTATAGTCTCACCCCATTCTCTTGGCTTACGTTTTGCCTCTCTTCAGTTTATTTCGCCTTCTCTTCCCTCTTATAGTCCAAAGGGTCCTCTAGAGGAGAATGATCAATACAATAATGTGTCAAAACGTCGGAAAATGACTGTATGGATCATTCTGCGCTGCCACTACCGTACCCAGTGCCCCGTTCTTTTGCTCGGTGCAGAAATGAAGCAGAAATGAAGATGGCGAATATTCCTTCCATGCACTTCAAGCGGTTCAGGGTCAGGAAAGGTATGGCTCATGAATATTAACTTTGGAGTTATTTGGCGGACACAAATACAAATTATAAATTATACTACTTATACAAATAACGCAGTGGGACTTCCAAACAAAGGAACTCGTACCAGTCCAGCCAGACTTTCCTTTGAAAGTCCCACAGTGTAAGTTGCGTCCCAGCATAATCTATTCCGTACCATGTGACCGGATCGTGCAAAGGGCCTATTCCCTCTTTACGCTGTGTTCTCCATTATTGCGTCGCCCCATTCTCTTTATAATCTCGCCCCATTCTCTTAACTTTCCGTTTGTCTCGCCCTAATTCCCTCTTCCTTTCCTGTCACTTATAGTCTCGACCCGTTTTTTTAGCTTTCTGTTTGTCACGCCTCAATACCCTCTTCACGCTCTGTTCCTTCTTAATGTGTCGCCCCATTCTGCTCATAGTCTCGCCCATTCTCTTGACTTTAATTACTAAATTGAGTAAGACGGCCCAGAAGGCGTAGTTTGAGAAAGCGTAACTATAGAGCATGGTAGATTATGGAAAACGGCAGCCCATTGATTTTCATCATGACCTAAAAATTTACCAGCCGATCAGAAAGGTTCAGAGAACGCTTAATAGCTCGCGAGATCACATTTTTCTGCCTACAAGTTTTTCGCTCTTTTGAGAGGGTCTGGGTTAGGTTTAACCAAGAGAAGATCAAATCTTCTCTTGGTTAGGTTATAGCTGAAAAATGACATGTTTTCAAAGTGATAGGGGGAACTAAATTATACAAAATTTTCTTATAGCCGAGACATGTGATGCCGGAAATTTAACTGATCACTAAGTTTTCAGCAGATTACCCCAACCGGGCCCTCTTCGAGATTATGTTTCTGCTTTTGATTTGGTGATTGCTGGTGAGAACAACATGGCTAGAATGGGTGTTTTGTTTCTTCTTGTGTTTGTGCTTACGCCAGTGTTTCTGATGTGATAAGCCCGGCCTTAAAAAAGCGAAATAATGCCTTTGTTTCAGACAAAATTGGCTTGTTATAGGGCGAAACGGCACCACCCCACACCCTGGGTTGGGCTTGATAACTCTATAAAATCCTCTCCTGCCCCAATCTAAGCCTGACAAAGTTAGAAAAAGATACGAATTCTAAACTTCTTGAGCCCGGGCGAAAAACACCTTTTGGAAAAGGCTGTGGAATGCTGAATTGATGGACGCATACTCAGCACTTTTTTCGTTAAGGTAGACAACAGGTTCTTGTTTTTTTTTCTGATGAAACACGACAGCTAAGGTTATCAATTTGAGCGATTTAGTTTCTGTCGCTTTAACTGAAATGCTTCTCACTCTGCTTTTGTCATTCTAGAATCGCCTCGGCTTCAATGTTTAGTTGTGATTCTACTAAAAGATATGCACAGTAGATATGGAATCTTTCAAGAACGCGCGAATTCGACTATAATAACAAAACGAACGAAACTGGTAACTGTAACTTCAGACCACACACTTCTTCAGTTCTTGGGTATTCAATAACGTTTTTCTTTATTTCCCTTCACCAGCAAACTGAAAAATAAAATTTATGCTCTACATGGTTCAAGAAGGTGACTTAGTTTCTTAAAAAGCCTGATTTCACAAGAGTATCACAATTTATCAAAACTTCGATCAACCTGCTTGTTTGACAATGATCACAGCTACAGAACGTCTTTTTAAATCCGGTTCTTAGATTTCACAATGATTGCTCCATTCAAAGTTACCTATAAAGCACCTCATTATAAGTTCTAACCCTCCTACGAATAAAGCTTCATGATCTGCTATTTCAAGCCTGTGGGGGTGGTATTTCTTCCACATAGATCCGGGACACCGAGTTCCAGCCTGTGTTTGCGTCAGCAGATCCGTAACCAGCGCAGTTACCGACCCAGAATCCCACGCGTACTGTGCCCTTGTGGACTTTCTCACACACGCCTTCGATTTGTCGTACACGGTGTAAATCTTTCTTGGCGCCATTTCCGTGTACCATGTAGACCACACCGTCAATCGCCGCTGGTGCAGAGCACTCGACACCGTTGAAGGTGAAATACCATCGCCTGCAGCAAGCATGGCAGTTATAGATTCGAAGAGGACCACTCCAGAAGACACGCAGAGCTGTATTGTCTGCCTTTTTCTTAAAAACACAATCCTGAAAGGAATTGAAAGATCAGCTGTTAGGAACCCTTTCCCACCAAGCAGTTTTTTAGCCCAGTAAGCAGCAGACGCTTAACAATTGATCACAGTAACAATCTTAATGAAGAGAACAAGACTTTTAAATTTTAAAGAAGACATGTTTCGGCAACTCCTGTGCCATCGTCAGTTTGCGGATGAAATAACAATGATGAACAATATATAGCGGAAAATTAGAATAACAATGATCACAGTACCAAAGAATCTCTACAACGTTTAATAAGCAAATTAATAAACAAATGTTGTCTGCCGTAAAATTTCGTTTGCCAGTTATTTTTCACTGTTTTATTAAATTTCAACGAAATATATCTTTCCTTCTGTGGTATTTACCTTTTGGTTTAATCCACAAACAATCCCTACTTATGCAATAACGATGATTGTTTTAAGATTTACCTTGATCAATCCACTGTCCTTGCCATCGTTAAGATTGTTAAACACGCACTGTTTCCAGTTACCGCCCAAAGTGCCTGGCGGTCCCTTGGGTCCTGGAGGACCTTGACTTCCCTTATCACCGGCGTTACCTTTAGCTCCTCTTGGGCCCGCTGCACTCGTTTTCCCTTGAGGTCCCTTTGGGCCCGGTGGGCCTTCAGTTCCAGGTTTCCCTGCCTCGCCTCTGTCTCCACGTGGTCCTACGGGTCCTTGCGGGCCGGGTGATCCCGCGACGCCTGCCGGCCCTGAGGATCCAGGGCTTCCCGGCATACCTGGCATTCCCGGCGCGGAAAAGCATGCACCATAACCGCAAGGTCCGCATGGTGGAAACTGGTGAGTGCCCTTGATGTAAAGATAAAAAAAACGCTTTATGTGATCTTGATCTATTAAAATGTTGACTTAACCGATACTCGATGCAGTGGTTGTTGAGCGAGTTAAATCATCAAACGTTCTTCTAATTTTCAGGGAATTTCTGTTTTGCACTCCATTCTGCCATAAACATTTATTGACTGGGAAACGTAGAGAAAAATTTGCAAACGAACTTACCATGTTTGGATTTGTTTTGCCGCTGCTGTTGTTGTTTGCTGCACGGCACAAGGCGATCAGGGTTGAAATCAGTAAACATAACTTGATGGTCGGCGAAATTTTCGTACGGGATTGAGACATCGTTAGATATCGTCTGATCTGTAGGGAATATGAAAATTAAGGCAGTAAATATTGACGATAGAAACCAGTAGGATAGGACACTCGCTCACTTTTCATAGGATTTGTGATATTTCGGCTCTAATTTTAACTGATTTCTTGCCTACTGTTGGCCAGATATTTCGAAAGAAAAAGCATAAACCGAGAAAGAACGAGACCGTGTTCTCTTGGTTAAAAAATTAAACAACTGATGCTTGTTTTAAATCTATATAGCTTAGGAGAGTAGACTCAAAATATTTTCCTCTTACAGTTAACTAAGCTCTTTAGTAATCAAAGTTCCTACGTTGTTCCTGCTGGTATCATTTATCTATCGCAATCTTCTTTCAGTAAACTAATCATAGTTGATACAGTTCCTACCTTGTTCCTGTTGCTATTAACGGAAGGAAAATGATGCATCAGCGATGTAACAGGGTTTTTTCTATTAAACCTTGATGCCATCATATACACTAGTCAGATTAAGTTGGGTTCATTTCCTCCTATACTGAAATTACTCCGAAATGCGCGTGTCGCATGAAATAAAACGCTTCGCTGAATGACCGAAAAACACTGTGTGTTAATTACCTACAAATTGTCGGACCTTTTCTCAACGAAAAGTCTGACCAAGACAAGATTTTGACAGCTTGCAATGTCTTGGAAAGCCTCGTCAGCTCAGTATTGCGGGTCTTTATATTAGTGGATATAACTTCAAGTTCTTCTCAATGAAAATATCGAAAACATGACCGAGTTGTTAGATTCACCTTAATTACTGTAAACTGCGACTGACTGAGTTTCTTTTTCTTTTTAACGTTTGTCGCTAGTTGAAGGGGTACCGAACTTCGCGGAATTATTTTTTCTTTAAACTACAGGCTGCCATTCCGAGGCAGTTCTGATAAATCAGTTACCTGTCTCAACGTCTGGCTTATCTGATAGGAAACTGAAAGGTAAACGGTATGGAAAAAGAATAAGTGTTTTAGATCTTAAAGCCATCACAATAAAAATGAGGGAAAATCACAGGCTTACATCGACAGCTTCTTCGCAAATTTTTCAGAGGGCGCTTCAGAAAACTCAACTAAAGTATTTTTCGAGTTGTTTGTTTTTCTTTTAGACAAGTGTCTCATTAGCTTCTCGTCAGAACAAGTTTGTAGAACAATACAAATTGTTCTAAGAGGTATTGTTTGTCGCCGTTTGTCTTGTGGTTGATTTATCCCAAATGGTTGATGGCGCCTTCTTCATCTTATACGGTTTCGACACTAGCGATGACAATTCGGCAAACAAATTCGGAAGCGATGGCACACGATCATCTAGAGAGTAAAATATATTTTTCATCGCGTAATACTCCTTATAGTATAGTAAATTGTAAAAAAAGCAGTTTCGGGTCATTGGGTTTGTTTGACAGTTGCGGACGTAAACAGTCTTTGTTAGAGTTTTGTGTTCTTACTCAGTTTGCATTCGTTATAATATGAGCAGTAGAAAAGAGAGCACATTTTTTTTGCAGCATTTAATATAGGATCTGTAAGGCTAAATTACTTGAAATCGTAATCCCTTGCTCGTTTTAATATAACGATGGTGGCTTTATTAAGCGAAATTATATATTTCAATTATTTTCAACACATTGGAAAAGTCATTATCTATTCCTAGAACTAAACAACTCAAGTATCCACAAATGATCAATGTGGCGATTAAACCAAGAAAAAACAACTGTCTCCGCAGTTTTAATTTATATGGTGCATGAAATTCCAGTTTGAATTTGGCTTCTAGAACGAGGAATGTGTGACTGTTGATTCCATTTTGTGAGCCTGAGTGATTTGATCAGAAGTATGGTCAAATTTTTAGTGACCCTGTATTCTAAACTTTAGCTTTTATATTCAACAAATTCATCTTCCATTCCTTGCATTAAATAACTTACGTATCCTCAAATAATCAGAGAAGCGATTAAACTAAGAACATCTGAGCGGTAACATGCGCATTACGTAAGTATTTTCCATAATAAACGACACATCCGTAAGGCGGTCTATAAACATTACCTACTCATATGGGAATTGTCCTATAATAATACTGAATGAGCCAAACTAATATCGATTTTGAACTCCTGTACTATATTAAGAACTGTTACAAACAATTTATAATGCAGTTTATTCCGGAAAAACGTCGCAGTCAAACATTTAATTTATTTGCTTGATCATGGATGTTTCTATTATTTTACTCATGGCAGACATCGATTCAATGAACTTATATATCTTGAATGTTATTTGGGTTGAGTCGTTGAGCTTGTTTATCAAGAACTCAAACAGACCGTGAATAAGCTGTTTATTCTTCTGCTGCTTTTTGAAAAAAAAAAAGAACTGCACATAATTTTTTTGTGGTTTTCACTAAAGGCACTGTCTGATACGAATCAACGTTCTTGGTAAAGTTTGAATCGCGTGTAGCACTCAATTTTTGAGCATGAATAACGTTTGACACAATAACGAAAAGGCACCGCAAATAATTAAAGTAGTCTACGAAATGAGTCAAACAATACGCGAGCGTTCAATATTACACGTCGACCTTAGGTCAATCCTCCTCCAATTCATCTCCCTCGAGCGAAGCGGAGGGGGTGAATAGGGGTATGTAAATCTGCCGACTCGTGCCATTTTTCGCCAAATCCGTCGATCCGCCAATACTTTCGTTCAAACTGATGCGGAACCGCATTGTTTGAAAACTTTCTGTGGCGTATTTTCACTCCAACAGTATGTCACTCCGCATCGCGCAGAATGCCTGGACATCATTAATTATTCATAATCGGCGAAGTGGTAAATTTCGATACGAAAGCGCGTTCAATAGGCCAGAATAGACCCTTTGCATGATCCGGTCACATGGTACGGAATAAATTATGCTGGGACGCAAGTTACACAGTGGGACTTTCAAAACAAAGGAAAGTCGGGCTGGACTGGTACGAGTTCCTTTGTTTTGGAAGCCCCACTGCGTCATTTTCGTCCCAGCATAATTTATTCCGTACCATGTGACCGGACCGTGCAAAGGGCCTATAAGGAAGAAAAGGCCCAAATTGGTTAAGTGGGCTTATTAACAAAAATCGCTTTTCTGATTTCCTGAAGCTCTAACATAGAATTGGGCATACGGCTTTTGGAAGAGTTATGATTAAACTACAATTTGAGCCTAAACCAAAGGAAATTTAGGAAGCAGAAGGACTATCCCTTCGCAGTTGAAAAACTGCAAAATTGGACGCTTTTTAGTATGAAGTCCGTTTTCAACAGCGGTTTATTGAAAATCCAAACCGCCTTGCAATATTCGGCATACGGCAAATGGAAGATGGATCTTTTCTTAAAATCCGTTTTAAGTTTGGTAATTGACGAACAAGAACCACTATCCCGTTCAATTTGAAAACTGCCTGGTCAATTCGCGTTTGAAAATGGCGCGTTCAAGGTAAGCGAGTCATTGTTTTTAGCTCAGGACTGCATAACAATGGCTGTCAAAACTAACAATACCTATTCAAGAAAACCATTTACATGTAAATTAGTACCTATTTGCCGCGAATTTTAAAACTGGTCTCCCAGCTGAGTCATTCGTCCATAGCGCGCAATGAACATGGAGGAAAGAAAAAACGCCAGTGATCGATAGCTCTTTTCAGAGCTCTTTGAAAACCCGATCCACCCTCTATTAATACATATGGTTCCTCCTTTCGTTGATGAAAACCACCGGATGTTTCATCTGCAAGTGAGTGGCGAAGCACTGTGGAACTGGAGAGATGTTTGTAGACCAGGAACACTGTTTGAGTTACTTCAAGCGAGTATTTTGCTCCTTGGCTACCAGCTACATTACTCAGCGTGCGAGCGAGTCGGAGACGTTGTCGCCCGAAGCATTAGACGATTTCGTGAAAAGGTGCAAAGCAGCACGAACGGAAAAAAAAACGAAAAAGACTGATGGCGGAAACTTGGGTGAAACTAGGGATAAAACCAGAGGAGGTAAAGCAGACTCCGGGTGATGTCTTGGCGCAGCTAAACCAAGCAGACGGCAACCCCCACGCTACCGCGGAAAAGTCGGCGGAATTGTTTGCCGGGATGCGAGAGAGGCTTGCTCACTCTGGAAAAGATTTTAAAAAGTGGGAGAAAGGCAGCTGCACAGACACTTAACACAAATACAGTAAGTTGACTTCCAAAATTGTTGTTGTTAACCACTTGGTTGCCGAGGCGAGAACTTCCGGTCGCTTCGCCAAAAGTCCGTCTCACTCGAAAAAAAGTCAATTCACCCGAAGTTTTATTAACACAAATTAGGGAGTAGTCGGCGCCCAAATCAGTCCTTGGAATAATGAACAGCACAGACAGACGAGAGGAAATGAGGAATTTCTTAATTCAAGGAAGAGGCTTTAGGAGATCATTTAAAAACTATTGTAACTATTAATATTTTATGAAACTATCGCGATTATTATCGATAGTTAAACATGGTATTGATGTATTGCTATCGGAACACTTACAATCGCGATGCATTGATACTGCGTTCGATGTATCGTTACACCCCTACACAAGAGATCTGGGAACGAGATTAGAAATAGTGAGAATGAATAGTACTAGAACTGGCCAAATAGGGTAAGACTGGAACATAAAATATCTTCTACAAGCATGGTGACCTACCTTTTAAGTTTATTTTTAGAGACTGTGCTTGGTAGGGAAAGTTCAGGAAAAGGTATTGTACTGATGTGTCCAGGAGCTTACTTTAAGGTGACTCAAAACAGTTCTCTGTTTTTTTAGACTTGTAGAACTAGGTGCGATTTTTCAACTCTCCATTGTTCCTTTCATTGTGTTTAAGTCACAAATATAGGTAGCACTGTCCTGTTGCATAGCAACAAACTTGACCCACTTTAACCATCAATTGCATCTCTCTTAAAAACTGAGCCAGTGACCCCATATTTTTTTGATAACAATCTATTCATTACACACTGAAGTAGAAACAGGGAAAATAAGAAAAAAAAAATGCGGAGTAGATTTTGCTTAAATTAAAAACAATGGAAATCTCCAATTTGGGAAAATTCCTCTCCACAGTGTTTTTTTTACAATTTCACACATGTATTCTGCTTTTGCTGTTGAATATTTTTTTTGCATTAAGTGGAGTAGTAGGGTCATAGGATCCGTTTTTGAGATGTTAGCTTCGTGAATGAGGAATATTTTTTGAGTGCGTGCTATGCAAATAAATCACATTGCAAGATCGCACTCACTCTTGAAACTCAACTGCAACATCAACATCTTGCTAAACTTGGATTAAAGTATTAAAAGTTAATCGTTGTATGAATATTTCTTGTATAAAAACATTTTTAACTGCTTATGTTTTGTGTAGTTTGAGGTTATTCAAATTCAAAACTGAAGGACAAAATATATAAACCAGAAACCTCACCCAAAGTTACAAAACTGAAATCTAATTTCTCGCTAATCCTGGGTTAGCTTCATTGGGCTTTAAACAACCTGGCCCAGGGGCCCGTTTCTCGAAAGGCCCGGAAACTTTTTGGGCCCGTAAAGCCATTTTTAGTTCATCTGTATCTGAAAACGGAGAAGTGTACACGCCTGAAATTTCGTTTGTGAAGAGAACCTCTGGTTATATTGAAAATACGTGAATAAATAATAAGCTTCGAGATTTTGCTATGGCTTTCCGGGCGCGAAACCTTTTCGGGACCTTCGAGAAATGGGCCCCAGGCGTCCAACCAAAATATTTAACAAATTTATTTTTATGATAACAAATGGTTGAATTGCCCGCTCTCGCTCGCTAACGTGTCGCATGAATTTCAAATTCATGTGTCTGTCCGCATATTGACGATAAAAATTAGCCAATGAGCGCGCGAGAATTTCTGCAGTTATCGTAAAATACTGTTTTGAGCCACCTCATGCATACTTAAAATTGGAAGAAATCATGGCCATTACTGATAGAAGCAAAGAGATAAAAGACAAAATCAAGGGTCGAAAGTTCAAACTCTCACAAGAATGGTACACTTAATTTCTTGACATCCTGAACTTAACTCAAATTTCTTGAACTGTAAACAATTTCCATCCTTGCAATCCTGCACTTTATTTCGAAACTACTGCTTTTATTTTGCTCTATACAACTTTTTTTATCCAACTAAGGTGTATATTTGGTGGCATTTGGCGATACAAGGCGGAAATTTTGCTATGTTGGTATGACAGCGTTTCTTTACGCCTGTGACGAAGACAAATGATGTACTACGCAGTTTAGCAGCACAGAATGCAAAATAAAACAGTATGGACTATATAAACTAGTGCCACCTTAGTTCGTGCCGCTTGAAATCAATATGATCAATAATACTTAGATTGCTGATGAACATGGACGCGTCGGTCGAAAATTTCGAATATGGCTTCGTAAACTTGTGCCATTAATTACCCCTCTCTTACTACAAACAAGATTATAAAATACCTTACAGTTCACAAAGCTTCTTACCAACATTATTAAGCTTCACATGTGCAGCTATGAATGTCTTTCAGAACATGCAGATCGGAAAAAACGGCCTCACAGTGACAATTGCTGGTTTTCACATGACGTCACTAAATTTTAAACTTCAGAAATATTGATCCTCCTGAAATTTTACTTTCATGCTGTATGAGACCAGCTAAAAACTAATATTCATACATATTTTCACTCCGAATGGGTTCTTGGCTTAGTGATAGACTACTCTTGAATTTCTAAGCTTATGCGTGACGTGACATTTACATGACGGGCGAGAGAGCTGTTATGTTTGTTTAAAAGGTGACTTATTTCGGGGAATTCTGCTATCTGAACAGTTCTTGTATTACAATAAAGTACTATTGTTACGTTTTTGAGTCATTCGGGAGATAAATTCACTCTTTCGTAGCAAAATTCAGAGACAGATGTTTCTGCTGGTTTCCGGCCGCCATGTTGGTGCCCATGTACATGGGCACCAGCATGGCGTCTCCATAGAAATCTCTATAAATTTGGGGAAAACGTTTCTTCGCATATCTTCCATGAGAAAAATTACTGTGACCTGAATCTTGGCGAGAGTCTTTGCATATGTACTTTCTTTCTATTTCCAGATTCTGGACTTAATCTATTAAACGGTTTTGATTTTTTATTTTGGTTTATTTTGAATGGCGTGACACTGAAAACCAGCAATTCGTAATCGATAGGTTATCGAACTGGTAACCGTCCCGTCCCCAAGTAAAATAATCTCAGAAGACACGATCACAACGCATTTTCATTGGAAGAAACAACAACACCTACAATTGGTCAAAAGGTGTTAGACATGTCTGCCACGCAGGACGAAAGTGCAACGCTACAAATATTCGTCTCGCCCCAATTCCCATGGCTATTCCTCCTCTATTATGTCTAACTTTTTATCTGGCCCTTCGCTTTGTCTGGCGCCGTTTTCCGTCGCCTCCTTTTCCCTTTGTAGTTTTGCCCTATTTTCTTGGCTTACTTCTTGCCTCTCCCCAGTCTTTCGCCTTCTCCGCCCTCTTATATTCTCGCCCCATTCTCCTGGCTTACTGTTTGCCTCTCCCCAGTGTCTTGCGCCTTCTCCTCCTTCTTATATTCTCGCCCCATTCTCTTGGCTTACTTTTGGCCTCTCTCCAGTTTCTTTCGCCTTCTACTCCCTTTTATAGTCTCGTCTAAATCTCTTGGCTTACTTTATGCGTCTCTTCAGTTTCTTTCACTCTCTTCTACCTCTTATAGTCTCACCCCATTCTCTTGGCTTACTTTTTGCCTCAGTTTCTTTCACCAACCCCTTATAGTCTTACCCCGTTCTCTTGACTTACCTTTTGCCTATCTTCTGTTTCTTTCGCCTTCTCCGCTTCTAGTGCACTGTCAACCCATTCTCTTGGCTTACTTTTTGCCTCTCTTCAGTTTCTTTCGCCTTCTCTTCCCTCTTATAGTCCAACGGGTCCTCTAGAGGAGAATGATCAATACAATAATGTGTCAAAACGTCGGAAACTGACTGTATGGATCATTCTGCGCTGCCACTACCGTACCCAGTGCCCTGTTCTTTTGCTCGGTGCAGAAATGAAGCAGAAATGAAGTTGGCGAATAATCCTTCCATGCACTTCAAGCGGTTCAGGGTCAGGTTTAGAAACTCGGAAAGGTATGACTCAAGAATATTGACTTTGGAGTTATTTGCCGGACACAAATACAAATTATAAATTATACTACTTATACAAATAACGCAGTGGGACTTCCAAAACAAAGGAACTCGTACCAGTCCAGCCCGACTTTCCTTTGTTTTGAAAGTCCCACAGTGTAACTTGCGTCCCAGCATAATCTATTCCGTACCATGTGACCGGATCGTGCAAAGGGCCTATTCCCTCTTTACGCTCTGTTCTCCCTTATTGTGTCGCCCCATTCCCCTGATAATCTTGCCCCATTCTCTTAACTTTCCGTTTGTCTCGCTCCAATTCCCTCTTCCTTTCCTGTCACGTATGGTCTGGACCCGTTTTTTTAGCTTTCTGTTTGTCACGCCTCAATACCCTCTTCACGCTCTGTTCCTTCTTAATGTGTCGCCCTATTAATCTCCTTGTAATCTCGCCCATTCTCTTGACTTTAATTACTCAATTGTGTAAGACCTCAGAAGGTGTAGTTTGAGAAAGCGTAACTACAACATGGTAGATTATGAAAAACGGCAGCCGATTGATTTTCACCATGACCTAAAAATTTACCAGCCGATCAGAAAGGTTCAGAGAACGCTCAATAGCTCGCGAGATGACATTTTTCTGGCTACAAGTTTTTCGCTCTTTTGAGAGGGTCTGGGTTAGGTTTAACCAAGAGAAGATCAAATCTTCTCTTGGTTAGGTTATAACTGAAAAATGACTTGTTTTCAAAGTGATAGGGGGGATCTAAATTAAACAAAATTTTCTTATAGCCGAGATATGTAATGCCGGAAATTTAACTGATCACTAAGATTTCAGCAGATTACCCCAACCGGACCCTCTTCAAGATTATGTTCCTGCTTTTGATGTGGGGATTGCTGGTGAGACTGAACATTGCTAGAATGGGTGTTTTGTTTCTTCTTGTGTTTGTGCTTACGCCAGTGCTTCTGATGTGATAAGCCCGGCCTTAAAAAAGCGAAATAATGCCTTTGTTTCAGATAAATTTGGCTTGTTATAGGGCGAAACGGCACCACCTCACACCCTGGGCTGGGCTTGATAACTCTATAAAATCCTCCTTTCCCCCAATCTAAGCCTGACAAAGTTAGAAAAAAAAGATACGAATTCTAAACTTCTTGCGCCCGAGCGAAAAACACCTTTTGGAAAAGGCTGTGGAATGCTGAATTGATGGACGCATACTCAGCACTTTTTTCGTTAAGGTAGACAACAGGTTCTTGTTTTTTTTCTGGTAAAACACGAAAGCTAAGGTTATCAATTTGAGCGATTTAGTTTCTGTCGCTTTAAAATGCTTCTCACTCCCTTTTTGTCACTCTAGAGTCGCCTTGGCTTCAATGTTTAGTTGTGATTCTTCTAAAAGATATGCACAGTAGATATAGAATCTTTCAAGAACGCGCGAATTCGACCAGAATAACAAAACGAACGAAACTGGTTACTGCAACTTCAGACCAGACACTTCTTCAGTTTTTGGGTATTCAATAACGTTTTTCTTTATTTCCCTTCACCAGCAAACTGAAAAATAACATTTATGCTCTACATGGTTCAAGAAGGTGACCTGCTTGTTTGACAATGATCACAGCTACAGAACCTCTTTTTAAATCCGCTTCTTAGATTTCACAATGATTGCTCCATTCAAAGTTACCTATAAAGCGCGTCACTATAAGTTCTAACCCTCCTACGAATAAAGCTTCATGACCTGCTATCTCAAGCCTGTGGGGGTGGTATTTCTTCCACATAGATCCGGGATACTGAGTTCCAGCCTGTGTACGCGTCAGCAGATCCGTAACCAGCGCAGTTACCGACCCAGAATCCCACGCGTACTGTGCCCTTGTGGACTTTTTCACACACGCCTTCGATTTGTCGTGGGCGGTGCAAGTCCTTTTTGGCGCCGTTTCCGTGTACCATGTAGACCACACCATCAATCGCCGCCGGAGCGGAGCACTCGGCGCCATTGAAGGTGAAATACCATCGCCTGCAGCAAGCATGGCAGTTATAGAGGCGAAGGTTGCCATTCCAAAACACCCGCAGGCCTGTGTTGTCTGACTGTTTCTTGAAAACACATTCCTACAAAAAATGATGGAGAAGATCAAAAATTAGAAACCACAATATAAGTGTAAAGTATCTGTACTTCCTGTATAACAGCCAATTGAAAATAAACTCCCTTTCTGTGATTACAGTCAAACGTGACACTTTAGACTGGAACATTAACTTTGGAATTACGCTTTCGAGTCCTAATTTCTCTTAAAGTTGTTAAAAAATCCAAGAATATTTGCTCTTTTTGTTTTGAAATTAAAGTTAAAAATTGATATATACTTTTTGGGCTCATGAAAGAAAAGAGCATCAGTGTAATGTTTATTAATGTCTCTCGGTTAAATCTCCGTGCCAGTTCTAATTCTATATTTACCTTAATCAATCCGATATCCTTTCCGTCGTTTATATTTTTCCAAACGCACTGTTTCCAGTTACTCCCCAATGCCCCTGGAGGTCCCTTGGGCCCCGGGGCGCCTTCACTTCCTGGTTTCCCTGCGTCGCCTTTCTTTCCACGTGGTCCCGTGGATCCTAGCGGCCCGGGTGAACCCGCAATACCTGCTGGTCCTGAGGGTCCAGGGTTTCCAGGCATACCTGGGATTCCTGGCGCGCAAAAACAGGCACCATAACCACAAGGTCCATGAGGTGGAAACTGCTGAGTGCCCTAGATGTGCAGAGGAAATAACGCTATTATTTTTCTTGAGCTCTAGATATGTTGACGCTTTGTTTTATCCTGATATATTGATATGCTGACTTAACCAATATTTCTATTTTAGTTTGCAAGCAATTTAATTCATCAAACTTTCTTTTAATTTCACGTTCTTATTTCCAGGAAATCTTTTTTCACACTCCATTCTGCCATAAACATTTATCGACTGGGAACCTTAGAGAAGAACGCGCAAAGGAACTTACCATGTTTGGATTTGTTTTGCCGCTGCTGTTGTTTTTGGCTGCATAGCACAAGGCGATCAGGGTTGAAATCAGGAAAGACAACATCATGGTCGGTGAAATTTTCGTACGGGATGGAGACATCGTTAGATATCTTCTGATCTGTAAGGAATATGAACATTAATTCGATTAATATTGGCTATATATACCTGCAGTAT
>OZ026606.1:8992182-9032182 GCA_964020085.1 Micromussa lordhowensis
TCAAGGTAAGCGAGTCATTGTTTTTAGCTTAGGACTGGATGACAATGGCTGTCAAAACTAACAATACCCATTCAAGAAAACCATTTAGATGTAAATTAGTACCTATTTGCCGCGACTCCCAGCTGAGTCATTCGTCCATAGCGCGCAATGAGCATGGCGGAAAGAAAAAACGCCAGTGATCGGGAGCTCTTTTCAGAGCTCTTTGAAAACCCGATCCACCCTCTATTAATACATATGGTTCCTCCTTTCGTTGATGAAACCCACCGGATGTTTCATCTGCAAGTGAGTGGCGAAGCACTGTGGAACTGGAGAGATGTTTGTAGGCCAGGAACACTGTTTGAGTTACTTCAAGCGAGTATTTTGCTCCTTAGCTACCAGCTACATTACTCAGCGTGCGAGCGGAGACGTTGTCGCCTGAAGCATTAGACGAATTCGTGAAAAGGTACAAAGCAGCACGAACGGAAAAAAAACGAAACAGGCTGAAGGCGGAAACTTGGGTGAAACTAGGGATAAAACCGGAGGCGGTAAAGCAGACTCCGGGTCATGTCTTGGCGCAGCTAAACCAAGCAAACGGCAACCTCCACGCTACCGCGGAAAAGTCGGCGGAATTGTTTGCCGAGATACGAGAGAGGCTTGCTCACTCTGGAAAAGCTTTTACAGAAGTGGGAAAAAGGCAGCAGCACAGACACTTAACACAAATACAGTAAGTTGACTTCCAAAATTGTTGTTGTTAACCACTTGGTTGCCAAGGCGAGAACTTCGTGCAAATAAGACTGGTAACCGGTCGCTTCGCCGAAAGTCCGTCTCACTCGAAAGTCAATTCACCCGAAGTTTTATTAACACAAATTAGGGAGTAGTTGGCGCCCAAATGTGTTTCTCTCTGTATTTCATTCCTCGATATACCTGAATCAGTCTTAAATCATCGTCCAATGTTTTCATTTATAGACAGAAAGCTCAAGATGCGTTGTGGTTCGGGGAAACATATGGGTTATTGCCAGAATCATTAACGCTCCGGGACAAAACTGGATTGCTCCATGAAATTAACTTAAAGGAAACTCCAACAGGTGAACTAAATTCCAAAGGAATAGTTTATTAGATAACAATAATTCACAATAGTCATCGTCATCTTTTCACGGCCTTGACAGATGATGCTGAAAAAGAAAATATGCCAGTTAGTCAAGGGACCCCGAATACACAAAGAGAAGGCCATATAACACCAGGGGAGAGTTGCAAGGGTAAGTTAACTGCATTCAAGAATAACTTGACACTAGCCCACTAGACACAGAGTAAAATCAAACTGGAAAATGGCAAATATTATTTAAAACATCTTTTTTTACTGATTTCAAACCAGCTTGATTAAAACTCTCTTAAATACATTACTTGAACAGTATAATGATAATGACTGTAATGATGATTAATCAGGAAAAAAAAGGAAAATTTCACCAGAGCAATCACACGACGACAAGTCTTCGGTGTAAATGTAGGTACACAATCATTTGATCAATATCACTTAAACATGTATTCTTGCAGACATTAATATGGGATCAATTTTCCATTTCCCTACAGAAAAGAAAAGGCGTGCATATGAAAAGCTGACCACAGCTGACAGAGAAAAAATTCAGGGAATCCTATTCATTATGGACAAATTTTCTATTTCCTGGGAGGCATACCACGAGCTGACCCAGAAAGACGACACCTTGCCAAGATCTTACCTGGTAGAAGGTTGCCAAGCAGCCTTTGACTCACACTGGCAAATTACAAAGACACCGGGGAACCAACCAGGAGCTGAGTTGCCATTCAAGGATTTACTAAAGAAAGAAATAGCGGAACATGTAAGTTAAAATTCAAATAAAACATGTACATTGCATACAGCATATAAAGTCCTGCACACTAAAATTTAATGTCAGGCTTACCATATTTCCTCGAATAATAGCCGGGGTGATTATTTCTATTTTCTATTTTCGAACTAAAAACTTCGCCGCTAGAATAATAAGCGGAAAGAGAAAATTCGATCACATTACTCCAGTGCTACGGGACTTACGCTGGCTAACTGTAACACAGCAACTTTACCTAAGAGACGCTGTTTTTACTTTCAATGCGCCCCAGATTACCTTAGATCCAAGCTAGTTACCAGAGTCCAAGCTTCCGGTCGCGTGACACGAAATTCACAACAGTTAAATATCCCTTTATTTAGAACAGCTACCGGTCAGCGGTCCTTCCAGTACAGAGCTGTCAGTTTATGGAACAGCTTAGATAAAGATCTTAAACTTAGTAAAAATCACGAGGTTTTTAAGCGTAAACTTAAGCATATATTACGGGACACTTAGGTATTTATAGATTTTCGATTAGTAATTTTTTACCTTTTATGGACTGTTCTTATATTATATATATTTTAATTTTTATATTATCTTTCATTTTAAACATGCTTATGACAGTATCTTAAAAATGTCACAGGAATAGCCAGGTTTATTGCTCAGACCCATTTAATTGCTTTTCCTCTTTGTGTTATTGTAGGCAATCACACTATTTCTGTGATAAAAACCTCAGAAGATTAAACAATCGAAGCACTGGACTTTCAAATGTGAGACAGGCAGTCAATGAATTGATTGAGGCTGGTTTCATTTTGGTTAATGGAATGAAAGTAGCCCTGCAGTTTTACTTAGGCGGTGATTATAAAGTAAGTAAAATTATCTCCTAGACATATCTTGACTCGTGAAGCAATGAAAGTAGCCGATGAAACCTGACAGGGAAGCCGGCGAACTTCACCGGCTGCCGGCTCAGCTCTCATATACAACCCTGGGTAAAGCCCACCTAATTCTAGGTAAAATTGTTTCCTAACCTATGGTGTTGCTGTTTTCAACTAAGGTGCAATATGGATGTTCCTGATTCGTACTATGAGAGCTCCCAAATGAAGAGGAAACTCGGCCCAGATTGGCACAAGCAATCCAGCACCAGCCACTGTTCAACATCCCGCTGGACCAAATCATTATTGATGAGCTCTATTTAATGTTACGAGTGATGGATCGTCTGGAGACAGGCCTAATCCTGGAAGTTATAGACTAGGATGAGGTAGATAATATGAGCACAAATACATCCATCTTTCCCTGTGTAAGTGGGATACTCCTTCATATAAATCTTAAAGGTATGTGCAGCACTAAAGAGCATGGGTTTTGAGTCCTTTTATCTGAAATAGGTTCCACATTTCGATCATTTTCGTCTGCAATAGGGTATAGGTTTATGCGCACTGGTTAGAATTAGGTATTTTGGAGTGGCTTTCAATTGAGTGGAAAGTTGAATTGAATTGGAAAGTAATCAGGCAATTACTTAACAATTGGTTCATGCTTTAGCGTGCACTATCGAGTTACGGAGGACGCGGGAAGTTTGGAGAGCACGAAAGAAGCGTAAGAGTTGCCTGAGGCGATAGCCGAGGGCAACTCTAGCTTCTTGAGTGCTCTCCAAACTTCCCACGTGCTCCATAACTCCGGCGATAGTGCACAGCTAAAAGCATGAACCAATTGTTTTATAACAGTGCATCAAATCCGACGCGAAAAACGAACAACAATATCAGAAGTGATTGTTGCATTTCACCCACGGACTGTGAAGCGAATCGCGACGACGCTGATGCCGAGTCTCCTTTCCCGTTGTTTTTCTCTTTTTCTGCCTCATTTAAGAACTCTAGCCCAAGAGAAAAGGTCGTAGTCTTCGTATCGGGACTGTTGGGCCGAGTCTCTGTTTCTATCCATTATATTGTCACGAAATATAATATTTTTCCCCGCGCTAACAATGGCCGCTCGCGCGAAAAAAACAATTCTGGCGAAGCGATTTGCTCACGGTATCAGCGTCTACTATGGGGATTTTGAGCACGCTTACATATACTGAATTTGCTTGCGCGGCTCTGCTAGCTATGTTATAATTTGTGTTTGGCTTTGGTTTTACTGCGGCCTTTTTTACGAAATTTTCCTAAAAAGTCGATGGCTAAGATCTGAGATCGGCAAAATTTGATGATAGCTGAGAAATGTGCTGAAATTTCACTGGTAACTAACATTTTAACAGATCACCCCATCTGGGCCCAAGATGAAAGTTTTTATGTTGTGAGATAAAAAAATTAGTGTTTTGGTTTTTCTTGTGTTGTGCCTATGCCCGTGCTTTTGTCGCCGCTTGCATTCTTGCGATCTTATACTTATGGTTGTAATTATTTCGCTGATGAAATCTGCCCTAAAAGAAGCGAAATCACGCTTTTGCTTCAGACAAAATTGGAGTGTTATAGGGCGAAATACCACTAACCCACACAAGCGTCAGTTCAAAAGCTCCCTGGGTTGGACTCCATAACTCTAGAATACCCCCCCCCCCCCGCCAATCTAAGCGTGAGAAACCGAGTAAAAAATGACGAATTGTAAACTTCTTGCGACCAACCGACAAAAACCAACTTGGTAGAGGCTGTGGAATGCTGAACAGGTGGACGCGCACTCAGCACTTTTTTAGTCAAGGTAGAAGATATCGTGAAATAAGAAAGCTAAGGTTCCCAATTTGAGCGACTTTCATTCTTTTGTCAATGTAACTGAAGTCCATTATTGAGGGGATTTAGTCAGTAAGTAGATAATTCGACTTAAATCAGTAACCCATCAAACGAAACTGGTTACTGCAACTTCAACTCTTGGGTATTCAATTACCATTTCTTTATTTCCATATCCCTTGACCGTCAAACTGAAAGATGAGTTTTGATTTCTACATGGTTCAAGAAGGTGAATTAGTTTTTTAAAATGCCCTTATTTCTTAAGATTTTCACAATTCACCAAACTTTGATTATCAATCACATCTACAAAACTGTTGTCTAAATCTGTTTTTTAGACTTCACACTGATTGCTCTTAGCTATGAAGCAACTTCAATATACGTTCTAACCCTCCTACGAACAAAGCTTCCGAATCTGCTTTTTAAGCCTGTGGGGGTGGTACTTCTTCCACATAGATCCGGGACACTGAGTTCCAGCCTGTGTGCGCGTCAGCAGATGCGTAACCGGGACAGTTACCGACCCAGAATCCCACGCGTACTGTGCCCTTGTGGACTTTTTCACACACGCCTTCGATTTGTCGTGGGCGGTGCAAATTTTTCTTGGCTCCACTTTTATTTCCATATACCATGTAGATTATACCATCAATCGCTGCCGGAGCAGAGCACTCGGCACCGTTGAAGGTGAAATACCATCGTCTGCAGCAAGCATGGCAGTTATAGAGGCGCAAGTCACCATTCCAAAACACCCGCAGGCCTGTGTTGTCCGACTTTTTTTTGAAAACACATTCCTGCAGAGATATGAACTTTAGGAATAAAAAAAAAAACAGAAATGAAAAGATAACAGTAGATGGCTAAAAATTTGGGACATTGCAAAGTTGGATGTTACAGATTACTTTGTTTTTGCTAGAAATCTTTGTTCGTTGCAACAACATCTTTTGGTTGCTTTAGATAGTCACAAACTTGCTGGATTAATCCAGTAGCCATGTTTAGCAATGATACTTACAAGTAAAGCGTCAAGTCTTTTAATTTGCAATATTTACCCTGATCAATCCAGTATCTTTTCCCTCGTTCATATTTTTCCAAACGCACTGTTTCCAGTTACTCCCCAATGCCCCTGGAGGTCCATGGGGGCCAGGTGAGCCATGACTTCCTTTATCGCCGGCTTCGCCTTTGGTTCCTCTTGGGCCAGCTGGGCCCGTGGTCCCTTTCTGCCCCAGTGTCCCTGGTTTCCCTGCGTCGCCTTTGTCTCCACGTGGTCCCGTGGATCCTTGCGGGCCGTGAGAACCCGCAATGCCTGCTGGCCCCGAGGGTCCAGGATTTCCCGGCATCCCTGGCATTCCTGGCGCGCAAAAGCAGGCACCATAACCACAAGGTCCGTTTGGTGGAAACCGCTGAGCGCCCTACATGTAAAGAGCGAACAACACTTTTTTTTTATACTGATCTACTGATATGTTGACTTAACTTGTACTTCTATAGTAGCCTTTTTCTAATTTCACGTTCTGACTTTCAAGAAATCTGTTGTTACAATTCAAACTGTTACTAACATCGATTAATACGTAAAGAAGAAGGTGCAAATGAACTTACCATGTTTGGATTTGTTTTGCCGCTGCTGTTGTTGTTGGCTGCATAGCACAAGGCGATCAGGGTTGAAATCAGTAAACCCAACATGATCGTCGGCGAAAGTTTCGTATGGAATGGAGACTTCGTTAGATATCTTCTGATCTGTAAGGAATATGAATATTAAGGCAATAAATATTGACGATGTATGCCTTCGGTATGTGATACTCGTTCACTTCTCAAACCATTTGTGGTATTTTTCGCTAATTTTGATTGATTTCTTGCTCAGTGCGATGTCAAAAGAAAGGTTAAATTTCTCAGCTGAATTTTTTGCTTGATATTTTGACAGTCAATGCATAAACAGAGAAAGATCGAGATCATTTTTCTTGGTTACAAGATTTAACACCTGATGCCTGTTTCAATTTAGCTCATATTTCTCTTACAGTTAAATTAGCTCTTTTGTTATAAAAAGTTTCTATATTGTTCCTGATGGTATCATTTGAAGGAAAATGAAACTCCAAAAATATAACAAAACGGTCTCTCTAATTCTTTCTCTAGTTTACGAATTTCCCGTAAAAAGTCAAAACGCATTTTGAACATGGTTTAATCCTCTTACAATGAACTAAGCGTAGTCAGTTCCTACCTTGTTCCTGTTGCAATCAACTGAAGGCAAATGATGCATCAGCGATGTAACAGAACGTTTTGTTTCTCTGGAGCGAGCGAGTTTCACGTGAAAACATGTTTTGCCTACGTGAACTTGTAAAATGCAAAAATAAGAGCACCAGTGTTATTGGCTGGATAGGCGTTAAAATCGACCAATGACGTGGACTCTTTCATTTTATGTTTTCTTTTCTTTGTTTTCATGATAAACGCGTTTCTACCCGTTCGAAGTTTGATAAAACAGACGTGCTGCCTTATTGGTTACATTTTTTCTCAATCGACCAATGAAATAGACTCTTAGTTTAAAGTTACCCTCGTTAAATAAAGTTGATTATTATTGATCATATTTTTCACTTGGTATGTTAACTTGCAAATTTCGCATTAGGAAGAAAATGAATTAAAAAAGTTTTTTTTGTTTTTTATCGACGTTCTTGCGAATATCGTAAGTTTTCATAATATCATAAATTTCGAATATTCGTAGTTTTGTTGGACCTTCCATTTATCTGCTGGAAGCTCATGTTTATCATATCTTATCATAAATTAATTCTACCCTTACGAATTTAGCAATATTTCGCCACTTTCGGTAAAGATTCACAGTTTTTGGATACAATCTACTGAGAGTAAAAACAAATGTAATTTTGGAAACTGCGTTCGATGCCAGACGTTCGATTTTAATGAAAAGCTCTTAATTTAACAAGTTTTCATAAACACCTTTTCGACTTGAATTTTTCATGTCTTAAGTTTGTTTTTTTTTATGGAAAGTTGGACCTTAGTAATTTAAACGTACGTTTGAGACAAAAATTAACCTAGGACAGAAACTTTTCATTTTAACAATAACACCTTTATGTAAACGAGAAGTTCTTAGCTTGGCTGAGACGGAAATGTCCTTGAAATGGCTAAAACCTAAGTTGTTAAATTATACAAATGTCGCGAATTTACACGAAAGGGACTTAAACTGTAAAATAAATTTATTTTTTCGTGTTTACAGTGTTTCTCTGTGCGAGAAAAGTACTTTGATTCTTTGACTGGACTGCAGATGCATTTTAGCGATTAATTACACTGAACTCAGTCGAACAAGAAAACTAAACTAATTAATAGCACAGGCTAAAAGGTAGAAACGAAAAGAAAAGTGTGTGTAAGTTCAAGAAAAAATCAATCAAAAATGTCGAGCTAAAATACTTATAGTGACAGCTTCTTGTATCGTTATTCAGGCTAAGCCGCATGCTCGTTCTTCCTTCTTTGTTTAATGAATATTTCTCGACAGAACAAGTTTGTGAAAACAAAATAAATTTTATTACGTGATGCTATTGGTCAGAAAGCTTTGTTGGTTACTTAGACACAGATTTGTCCAATAGGATGAAAGCTTTCATTCTTGTATTGCTTGCCAAGTTTAGTTTCCTCACCGCTGATGTAATAGTCATGACATACGCGAAATTACGAGCTAGCTCGTGGTCCTTAGATCATATCACTACCTCTTTTGTTTCAAAAACATAAAACCAGATTTTAAAAGCAGACTTAGACCCAGCTAAAAAAATCTGATGAAGTTGTTAAGGTTTAACCTTTCCACTTCTTACACTGACGCTTCACGTTTTTGTTTTTTTGTTGTTGAGAGTTTTGATACAATTGAAGACAAGCGGATATTAAACTGGAACCATGAAAAGCAAAAGCAAAAATTATATAGTAACAGGGTCAATTATCTATCCACTTATCTTATTCTGTACAAATCAATCGCATTGGATTCTACTGATTTTTACTGAGCAAAGGACAACTTAGCCTAGAGTATTTCATTATTTTTATAGTCTCGAATTTAGTTTGTTCTTTAAAATACTCGAAAGAAAACTATTTAACACATTTTGGTCGTAAATAAATTTTCAGGGCATCAAACAACTGAGCAGTTCTTTTCCGAGTGTTTAGTTTGCCATCCTTAATTTAAAAATGCAGGCGTCTGTTGTAAGTGATTTAATTTATTTTGAAGCTCGTGAAAATGATTCATTCTTACAGAAACAAGAATTGATTTAATGTGAACTTATGACCAATTATTTATATGTAAAATGAGATTACTTGAATTTGACAGTTCCTCGATCCCTATCAGTTTAAGGACTGCCGAACATTAAACAATTTCTATTTTCATTAAAACTAAAGACAAGTTTTTAGCTCGACATCTGAACATTAAACTCAATTAAACGTATCTAAATCAGTTACCTTTGAAGTAACACAGCGTTCCACTGGATTGTTTGAGCAGAAACAGCAAAAAAAACTAAAACATAGAAGATAAAAAAATAGAGTGAGGTTTAACAACAAAACGAGTGAAGGATTGAAATAAATAACCAGAACTGAATAAAAGCTTACATCGTCAGTTTCTTGAGTTGCTTGAGATATGTCGCTTAACAAAACTGCAGGAGCAAAATGATTTTCAAAGTGAACAAACCTTTGTGCTCTTCTTTATTCAATGAAGTTCTCGTTAAAACAAGTTTGTGACGCAACGTGTAAAAATTAAAAGAAGAAGTCAATGTTTATTCTAATGGGCAATGTTATTCGCTAAAACGCTGTGTTTAGTTTTGGAAGGTCCAATGGGATGATGCCTTTTATTTTTTATGTATTTATGAACATTCGCTTTGTGAGCAACAATGCGCGTGAAAATGAACAAACTCATTTTCCTCAAGTCTAGTACGTTTCATATATTTTTTTAAGAAAACGAGCTTCGCAAATTTATTCAGTAAGTTAGTACTTGTTAAGCACCATTCCTGATTCAAATAAAAAGACAATTAAACCATCCAGCTAAAATTTTAAATTTCTTTTCAATTAGAAAACTACTCCTCTCTTTATCTCTACTGAAATGGCAGGAGCATTTCTTAATGATATAATGTTATTATCGGCTAGTCGGTGTATCGAAATCTCCAAGTCTTCAATCGTTCCATATTGATTTAATTTTTGGAAACAAAACTAGCACACTACTATGTTAACGTTTTGCTTTTAATACAGTTATTTTCCATGCGAATGTCGATAAAACATATCCGTGGTCTGCAAATTTCTACTAAGCCAACAAACTTGATCACCTTGATCGTCTGCTGCATTTATAATAGAATAACAAGAACATTTTCTCTAGCGGCAGTATTAATTGAGTAAATGTTTCAGGCCTGTATGATTCTTATGGTCCATTATTCTGTGTTTGAGCCAACCAAACTGTAAACAGTTCGTGTTTAATGTTTACATTGCCGGGTTTGAATTTGCAAGATGCCTTAGAGCAGTATTGTGGAGAGCGAGCATTCTTCTAGGTGCAGGGTCCCACGGCAGCTTTTTCAGTAAACGGCGAAAACGAACTCATGAGTACAGGCGTGCCCTCGTTTAACAGGATGTCTTGATTTTAAAAGCGAAATTATTATTGTCGTCAATTAACGAAAGGTCACCACCTTATGTGCGAAAATCTGAATATCTAATTCACCTCTTCAGAACAAAGTCATCAATCTTTGTTCGATCTACCAAGCGTATTTTCAAGCATTTTCAAATGAAGGTGTTTCTATCTCTTAAAGAACCTGACGAATTCTTAATCAGGGCTGTGGTTTACATGGATTGCGAAAACAGTAATAAAGATTAAAACTTTGATTGTGCGTAATTATACAGTAATTATTTAAAATATATATATTTAGTCGTTTCAAAGCCAGATTTAACTCACTAAGACTATCATAAGGACCTTTTGAAGTGGCAAGACAAATTTATCATCAAAGCGTATAACCCGAAAATTCTTAATTAAAATTATCAAATGCGCAATTTCGTCCAAGACAAAGGTATCCTCGCAATGAAGAATACCACGCGACACTCGTCTAATCTTCTGAACGCTAGAAACTGTATGTGATTGATATTGAGTTTACGGATTCGACAGGAGATTGTCTTTCAGTTTGCTTCGCTATGTTGCATCGGACGCTCACATCATGAGGTTTGTCTTGTTACTGAATGTCAAGAACATACACCTAATCAGTATGGATCATTGGATAAAATTTTAAGCGGCCAAACAGTAAGAGTTTGATTTAGCTTCATTGTTTTTACTGCCAGATGGAATTTTCTTCTCATGATCAACATGCGCTTGGCAAATATCAGTTGTAAGTAATGTTCTTACCTGCTGAATAAATGTTTGGTTGGAGTCCAAATGATGACAAGAATTGCTTGCGATTAGGCCATTAGTGATCCCTGGAGCTACTCTATTATGGTCGCGTATGAAATTTTCTCTATCAGGTTCCCGATTTCTGATAGCTTTTCAGATTTCCTCATGATCTCTTGCTAAGGATAACACGGAAAGATCTCTTAATAACGAGAGGATTAATTTAAAAAGAAGCACTGAAAACGTTCGCGAGACAAAGTTTTTCGTTTCACAATATTTTTTATGCCACAAGGTTCATGTTCCTTCTGGTTCTTTATTTACCATGTGTCCACTGATTTCAATAGTTCATTATGAATACTGACGTTTACGTCATCCGTATATGTGGAAGCTCCTATTTATATAGGTTCGTTTCTCTCTGTTTTCTCAACTCCAAGTTATCAGGTTATGTCTCAATCAAAATGGCTGATACAATGATTAACAATGAAGTTAGTTTACTTAGTCTAACTGCGCTCATTTCCTTGTCGTTTACTATTTTAACAGTAATTATTTCGATGTTGAAGTCTTTATTATAAAGATCGTTTTCACGTGACGTCATCACTTTCTAAAATCTAAAACTAAAGATCCACCAAAGTTTTCATCCTCATCAGGTATAAGAGGTGACATATTTATATCTGTCTACAACTTTACAGCTCAATAGCGTGCTTCGTTTGGTAACCAAAGCATTTTCAATTTCCGGGTTATGAAGGTGCGTGACACAAGACTACGATCAAATTTGTTGAAAAATATATACTTATCTCATGATTTTGAGCCCTGTTAGAAGCTAGTGCATTAGGAAAAGTGCTTATGAAAATACTTGTTTTTTTCAGTACTGATAATCAGTCGCCTAGAAAGCCAAAGTAAGTTCCACACGTTTACACTCAGTTTTCAGGCCGCCAAATTGGTGTACCATGGAGGTACACCAACATGGCGTTTTCATACTGGGCTCTGTAAATTTCTGCGAAACATTTCGACGAACATCTGAAGTTTGGGGAAACGAACAGAGCTAAAACTTGGAGAAGCGTCTTATTTTTTATCTTCTATAGCATCAAAATTTCTTAGCTTTTTCCACTGGATGGTTTTCGATTTATTTTTTTATTGCGTGACAGTGAAAACGATCTATTCGTTTGGCATCACATCACACTTTTGAACTGTTTTAATGATCAAGATAAACAAAGTCCATCTTCAGTCAGTTAAGTACATCAAAATCTGTATCAGTTTGATCTTTTATACAAAAATAGCATCGAGTGATAAATGTGTGTTAACAAGTCGATTTCAAAGCTTAGTCGTTCGGTTATGAGACTTACTACGACGGACTAGCTACTGGCAACGAGACGAAAACAAGCCAGGAAAAACTATGAAAGAAAGGACTTTGCGAAAGTGTAGCAAAGCGATTACCACACAACCTGCCCTGGTCCTTTTCTCCTTGTGTTAGCTCCATTTCCACTCACATTGCTTACTAACTGCCCTCATCTCCTCCCTCTCAGTACTACTCCCACTCCCTTGGTTTACTTTTTGTCCATTGTTATTACCCCCGACCAGCCCCCCCTGGTTTTCTTCTTGTCTCGCCCCAAGCCCTTTCCGCACTGTTGGTTATCCTTTAGTTTCTCTCGTCCTCTTCTCCTCTCCTCCTATTTCATGGATAACGTTTTGTCTCGCCCCAACTCCTTTGCCCCCATTCTTTTGGCGTGTTTTTGTCTTGCCCCAGTTTCTTTCACCGCTCATCTCTCCCTCACAATCTCGCCCCATTCTCTTTGCTTAATATTCGTCTCGCCCCAATTCCCATGGC
Organism: Micromussa lordhowensis; assembly: GCA_964020085.1. Taxonomy (NCBI): domain Eukaryota; kingdom Metazoa; phylum Cnidaria; class Anthozoa; order Scleractinia; family Lobophylliidae; genus Micromussa; species Micromussa lordhowensis. The sequence goes on from OZ026606.1 coordinate 9,004,831, forward strand.
TATTCCTCCTGTATTATGTCTAATCTTTTATCTGGCCCTTCGCTTTGTCTGGCTCCGTTTTCCGTCGCCTCCTTTTTCCCTTTGTAGTTTCGCCTTATTTTCTTGGCTTACTTTTTGCCTCTCCCCAGTCTTTCGCCTTCTCTGCCCTCTTATATTCTCGTCCCATTCTCCTGGCTTACTGTTTGCTTCTCCCCAGTGTCTTGCGCCTTCTCCTCCTTCTTATATTCTCGCCCCAATCTCTTGGCTTACCCTTGGCCTCTCTCCAGTTTCTTTCGCCCTCTACTCCCTTTTATAGTCTCGTCTAAATTTCTTGGCTTACTTTATGCCTCTCTTCAGTTTCTTTCACTTTCTTCTACCTCTTATAGTCTCGCCCCATTCTCTTACTTTTTGCCTCAGTCTCTTTCACTTTCTCCAACCCTTTATAGTCTTGTCCCGTTTTCTTTACTCACCTTTTGCCTATCTTCTGTTTCTTTCGCGTTCTCCTCTTACAGTGCACTGTCGCCCCATTCTCTTGGCTTAATTTTTGGCTATCTTCAGTTTTTTGTTGCCCCCTCCTCCCTCTCATAGTCTCACCCCATTCTCTTGGCTTACTTTTTGCCTCTCTTCAGTTTATTTCGCCTTCTCTTCTCTCTTATAGTCCAACGGGTCCTCTAGAGGAGAATGATCAATACAATAATGTACCAAAACGTCGGAAAATGACTGTATGGATCATTCTGCGCTGCCACTACCGTACCCAGTGCCCCGTTCTTTTGCTCGGTGCAGAAATGAAGCAGAAATGAAGATGGCGAATATTCCTTCCATGCACTTCAAGCGGTTCAGGGACAGGTATAGAAACTCGGAAAGGTATGACTCATGAATATTAACTTTGGAGTTATTTGGCGATAGCTGCCGGAGCTTATCCCGGTTTCTGTAGCACGAAGCGGCTAGAAGTATTTCTACTTCCCCTGGATGGGATGCTAGTCCATCGCAGGTCACTCTCCCGCAATTTTGTTAGGTTTCCCCAACAAATAGCAGGTACCCATTTATAAACCTGAGTGAAGAGAGGCACTGTGAGAGTAAAGTGTCTTGCCCAAGAACACAACACACTGTCCCCGGCCAGGGCTCGAACCCGGACCGCTCGCTCCGGAGTCGAGCGCACTAACCATGAGGCCACCGCGCCTCCCTATAAATTATACTACTGATACAAATAACGCCGTGGGACTTCCAAAACAAAGGAACTCGTACCAGTCCAGCCCGACTTTCCCTTGTTTTGAAAGTCCCCGTGTAACTTGCGTCCCAGCATAATCTATTCCCTACCATGTGACCGGATCGTGCAAAGGGCCTATTCCCTCTTCGTGCTCTGTTCTCCCTTATTGTGTCGCCCCATTCTCTTTATAATCTCGCCCCATTCTCTTAACTTTTCGTTTGTCTCGCTGCAATTTCCTCTTCCTTTCCTGTCAGTTATGGTCTCAACCCATTTTTTTTAGCTTTCTGTTTGTCACGCCTTAATACCCTCTTCACGCTCTGTTCCTTCTTAATGTGTCGCCCCATTCTCCTTATAGTCTCGCCCATTCTTTTGACTTTACTCAATTAAGTAATAGAGCTTAATAGCTCGCGAGATCACATTTCGAGAGTAAAAGGCACTGTGAGAGTAAAGTGTCTTGCCCAAGAACACAACACACTGTCCTCGGCCAGGGCTCGAACCCGGACTGCACGCTCCGGAGTCGAGCGCACTAACCATGAGGCCACAGCGCCTCCCACAAATGACATGCTTTCAAAGTGATAGGGGGGGATCTATAATATACAAATTTTCTTATAGCCGAGATATGTGATGAAATTTAACTGATAACTAAGATTTCAGAAGATTACCCCAACCGGACCCTCTTCAAGATTATGTTTCTGCTTTTGATGTGGTCATTGCTGGTGAGACTGAACATGGCTAGAATGGGTGTTTTGTTTCTTCTTGTGTTTGTGCTTACGCCAGTGCTTCTGATGTGACAGGCCTGGTCTTAAAAAAGCGAAATAATGCATTTGTTTCAGACAAAACATGTTGGCTTGTTATAGGGCGGTACGGCACTACCCCACACCCTGGGCTGGGCTTGATAACTCTATAAAATCCTCCCCCCCTCCCAATCTAAGCCTGACAAAGTTAGAACAAAAAGATACGAATTCTAAACTTCCTGCGCCCGAGCGAAAAACATATTTTGGAAAATGCTGTGGAATGCTGTATTGATGGAAGCATACTCAGCACTTTTTTCGTTAAGGTAGACAACAGGGTCTTGTTTTTTTTTTCTGGTGAAACACGAAAGCTAAGGTTATCAATTTGAGCGATTTTGTTTCTGTCGCTTTAAAATGCTTCTCACTCTGTTTTTGTCATTCTAGAATCGTCTTGGCGTCAATGTTTAGTTGTGATTCTACTAAAAGATATGCACAGTAGATATGGAATCTTTCAAGAACGCGCGAATTCGACCATAATAACAAAACGAACGAAACTGGTTACTGCAACTTCAGACCACACACTTCTTCAGTTCTTGGGTATTCAATAACTTTTTTCTTTATTTCCCTTCACCAGCAAACTGAAAAATAAAATTTATGCTCTACATGGTTGAAGAAGGTGACTTAGTTTCTTAAAAAGCCTGATTTCACAAGAGTATCACAATTTATCAGAACTTCGATCAACCTGCTTGTTTGACAATGATCACAGCTACAGAACCTCTTTTTAAATCCGCTTCTTAGATTTCAAAATGATTGCTCCATTCAAAGTTACCTTTAAAGCGCCTCACTATAAGTTCTATCCCTCCTACGAATAAAGCTTCATGATCTGCTATTTCAAGCCTGTGGGGGTGGTATTTCTTCCACATAGATCCGGGACACTGAGTTCCAGCCTGTGTACGCGTCAGCAGATCCGTAACCAGCACAGTTACCGACCCAGAATCCCACGCGTACTGTGCCCTTGTAGACTTTCTCACACACGCCTTCGATTTGTCGTACACGGTGTAAATCTTTCTTGGCGCCATTTCCGTGTACCATGTAGACCACACCGTCAATCGCCGCCGGGGCAGAGCACTCGGCACCATTGAAAGTGAAATACCATCGCCTGCAGCAAGCATGGCAGTTATGGATTCGAAGAGGACCACTCCAGAAGACACGCAGAGCTGTATTGTCTGCCTTTTTGTTAAAAACACAATCCTAAAAGGAATTAAAAGATCAATTGTTAGGAACCCTTTCCCAGTAAGCACTTTTTTAGCCCAGTAAGCAGGAGACTTTTAACTATTGATCACAGTACCAAAGAATCTCGACAACGTTTAATAAGCAACGTTAACAAATGTTGTCTGCCGTGAAATTTCGTTTGCCAGCTACTTTTCACTGTTTTATTACATTTCAACGAAATATATCTTTCCTTCTGTGGTTTTTACCTTTTGGTTTAATCCACTAACAATGCCTACTTGTGCAATAACGATGCTCGTTTCAAGATTTACCTTGATCAATCCACTGTCCTTGCCATCGTTAAGATTTTTAAACACGCACTGTTTCCAGTTACCTCCCAAGGTGCCTGGAGGTCCCTTGGGTCCTGGAGGGCCTTGACTTCCCTTATCACCGGCGTCACCTTTAGCTCCTCTTGGGCCCGCTGCACTCGTTTTCCCTTGAGGTCCCTGTGGACCCGGTGGGCCTTCAGTTCCAGGTTTCCCTGCCTCGCCTCTGTCTCCACGTGGTCCTACAAGTCCTTGCGGGCCGGGTGAACCCGCAACGCCTGCCGGCCCTGAGGATCCAGGGCTTCCCGGCACACCTGGGATTCCCGGCGCGGAAAAGCATCCACCATAACCGCAAGGTCCGCATGGTGGAAACTGGTGAGTGCCCTTCATGTTAAGATAAAAAAAAAAACGCTTTATGTCTTCTTGATCTATTAAAATGTTGACTTAACCGATACTCGATGCAGTGGTTGTTGAGCGAGTTAATTCATCAAACGTTCTTCTAATTTCCAGGGAATTTCTGTTTTGCACTCCATTCTGCCATAAACATTTATTGACTGGGAAACGTAGAGAAAAATTTGCAAACGAACTTACCATGTTTGGATTTGTTTTGCCGCTGCTGTTGTTGTTTGCTGCACGGCACAAGGCGATCAGGGTTGAAATCAGTAAACATAACTTGATGGTCGGCGAAATTTTCGTACGGGATTGAGACATCGTTAGATATCTTCTGATCTGTAGGGAATATGAAAATTAAGGCAGTAAATATTGACGATAGAAACCAGGCCCGGGTTGTTCGAAAGGTGGATAACGCTATCCACCGGATAAATCACTATCCAGTGGATAGCGTGGTTTGTTTTGTTAACACTTATCCGCTGGATAGTGATTTATCCGGCGGATAGCGTTATCCAGCCTTTGAACAACTGGGGCCAGTAGGATAGGACACTCGCTCACTTTTCATAGGATTTGTGATATTTCGGCTCTAATTTTGACTGATTTCTTGCCTTACAGTTGGCCAGATATTTCGACAGAAAAAGCATAAACCGAGAAAGAACGAGACCGTGTTCTCTTGGTTAAAAAATTAAACAACTGATGCTTGTTTTAAATCTAGCTTAGGAAAGTAGACTCAAAATATTTTCCTCTTACAGTTAACTAAGCTCTTTAGTGATCAAAGTTCCCACGTTGTTCCTGCTGGTATCATTTATCTATCTCAATCTTCTTACAGTAAACTAATCATAGTTGATACAGTTCCTACCTTGTTCCTGTTGCTATTAACGGAAGGAAAATGATGCATCAGCGATGTAACAGGGTTTTTTAACACTCTAAAGTGAGCGAGTTTCAAGTGAAAACATGTTTTGCTCACAGTGACGTGTAAAATGCAAAAATAATACAAACAATCTTATTGGCTGGATCATGTTGAAATCGACCAATGACATGGACGGTTTGATTTTATGTCTGCTGATCTTTGTTATCATGATAAACGCGTAAATACACGTTCGAGGTTTGATTGCACACGGAAACTAAAAACAAGAAAGCAGCCTTATTGATTAGATTAATTCTTGATCGACCAATGAAATTGGCTCCTATTTTAAATTAACTTTTCTTCATGGTAATAAGTGACTTGGCAGGATAATGTGGAAATTTAGCAAAAGCAAGGAAAGGAACGAAAAACACTTCACAAGTTGGACTCCACTTTCATACTGACAAGCATTTCTCACTGCACAATGTTAATCAACGTAGACAAACAAAATGATCACGGCAACTCATTTTCGACTTTGTAATTAGACCTAATTTGATTCTCTAGCTGTATATGACAAAAATAACAAACGACGTGATCAAATCTTTCCTTTGTAACATAATATCATCATATATACGAATGATTCTCAGCTTGACTGGGAAATAAAATATGATTTGTGAGATGTTCTCATTCCTATTTAATATGATTTAACCTTAGATGATAAATTACACAAAAACTAATTCCTGCAAAAGGAAGAGTTAAAAAGAATTAATATAAATCTTGAATTGGACTCTTTTTCTATATCTCCTTTGGTTTTTTTGCAAGTCGTCTTTTGTTGACCAGTCACAAGGAAACGACGAAGAAACAAATAACAAAAAAACAACGTAACACCAGAGAATAAGAAAAACGTGCGTATAGTGAAATATTAAACGCGGAAAGGATTACAAAAATAGGTCGAACTAAATTGAAACCTTTCATTGTCAGCTTTTGGTTTCGTTTTTGAGGCTAAGTCGCATACCCGTTCTTACTTCTTTATTTGATGAATTTCTTGTCAGAACAAGTTTGTGAAACAAGGTACATTCTAACACGTGAAACTATTGGTCAGAACGCTTTCGTTTTTGTTTGGTAATGGGTTTGTCCAATGGGATGAAGCCGTCCATTGTTGTTTTGTTTGCCACATTTAGTTTCCTCACTGCTGATGAAAGGTCCCTTGGAATAAAATAGATCACTACCTTTTTTGTTGAAAAAAGGTCAGTTCTAAAAACCAGACCTGAAAACTAGTTGAGAATAAGACCCAGCTTAAAACAAGGTTTAGCCTTTCAATTCCTTGCAGTATGCCTCACGTGTTTCTTATATTTTTGAAATAACCAGAGAGAAGCGATTTAAAACTAGAATCATCAAGAGCACAAGCAAATAAAATTAAAAATTATCATAAGTCAGAAAAAAGGGTCCATTATATATCAACTGCTCTCACTCTGTAGGAATCATTCTCATTGGATTACTGTTTTGTACGCAAATGACGACTTAGCCTGGAGTGTTCGTTTTTTTATTTTTTTTAATTCTTGAATTTAGTTTGTTATTTAGAACCTTCGAAAGAAAGCTACTCGACACATTTTGCGGGTCGTAAGTTTATTTTCAAGGCACCAAACAACTAAGCAGTTCTTTACCGAGAGTTTGCCATTTTGAATTTGATATCTTAGTTTAAAGCTCGTGAAAATGATTTGTTACTCGGGCAAGGCAGCCCGAGGTAAGTTTTCGGTGGCATTCTTTTTTGTTATTTTTCGTGTCGCAATTGGCTATGCATGCATGCGTAGTGCGAGCATAACAAGCTTTTGCGGGTAGTGAAAGTCCTGAGTTTTGCCGTAACATGGCGACTGGTGAGGCTGTTTCTAGACAGTGTTTTTTCTCCTTTTACGATCGAAAGACATCTTTATGAAACTCATTAAAGGATTTAAATCTAATGAATACTCGGTTGCGGAGGAAATGTCGACATCGAGGTCTGTTAAAGTGCGAGGAACTGTTGTTTGAAGTCTGAGGCTTCCCGAGTTTGTCAATCAAGAAATTTGCACGGCCGGACATTTACGGCACTTCAAATGCTGTTTTCTGGACTTGCAAGATGGCTGCGAGCTGGTAAATGCCATTGTTTGTAACAGATGTTGATCTGCTTTATAAGAACTGTTGAACTGATCATTTCACGTCTGAAATAACTTGTCTATAATTCGATATGCAAGGCTGTTTACATTGCAATTTTGCTCGATACGGCTGATTTGAAGACATTATTCGCTCAAATTTTCAGGATCGCTGGCAGCTGGTAAATGTTATTATTGTTTCGCTTCATCAAAACTGTTGAACTCATATAAATTTATGTGAAATGTAAAATTTTATTTTAGTCAATGAAGTTATATACATGTAAAAGCATATAAAACAGTCACTCAGTTTACGTTGGCTCGAGTTAAAGCTGTGTGCAGCTTCTTGTTCTTATAGAAACAAGAATTGATTTAATGTGAGCATATGACCAGTTAATTGGTTTCTCCCCATCCGTTTTGGGCGTCATGCAGAACATTTAATAATTTCTATTTTCATTATAACTAAAAACAAATTTTTAGCTCGACATCTAAATCTAAATCAATCAATTACCTTTGAAGTAACACAGCGTCTCACTTGGTTGTTTGAGCAGAAACAGCAAAAAACTAAAATATAGAATAGAAAAAATAGAGTGAGGTTTAACAACAAAACGAGTGAAGGATTGAAATAAATAACCAGAACTGAATAAAAGCTTACATCGTCAGTTTCTTGAATGCTTGAGATGTTTCGCTTGACAAAATTGGAGCAAAATGATTTTCAAAGTGAACAAACGTTTGTGCTCTTCTTTATTTAAAGAAGTTCTCGTTAAAACAAGTTTGTGACGCATTGCGTAAAAAAATAAAAAAAAAAAGTCAATGTTTACTCGACGGGCAGGGTTATTCGCTAAAACGCTGTGTTTAACTTTGGAATGTCCAATGGGATGGGGTCCTCTATTTTTTGATGTGTTCATGATATTTTGCATTGTAAGTGATAATTCGCGCGAAAGTAAACAAAGTCTTCTGTCTTGCTTGTGTGTATTTAAGCGGTAAAAATCATTACGCTTTGTTTTTAAAAGCTGAGCGTAGAAATTGTATTGAGAAACTAGTCGAAACACTGTTGCATAAGTTAGTATTTTCTTGATATCTATACCTAAATATATAAACAAGAAAAGAAGTATGAAACAGACGTGTACTTAAAGCTAGTAAATTCTTCTGTATAAGTAATACTTTTCAAACCCTGTTTCATCTCTTCTGAATGGCAGGAACATTTCTGAATGATATAATGGGTGATGTAGCACCTCTCCTAAGGTCTCATATGATTGGCTTGCTACCCTTTGAGAGTACAATAGAACAAACAACAGAAACAATGCCCCTATCCCTAACACAATAGCAGCTGCTACAATGATAAAACAAAAGCAGCTTTGGACAGCTGCTACACTACTGGATATAATCATGTTATTATCAGCCAGTCAGTAAATGTATATCGAAATTTCCAAACCTTGGATTATTCCATATTGATTTATCTATTTTTGGCAGCAAACACTTCTTTGTTTTTCAGTTGTGACGATGTCATTTCCATGCAAATCTCTATCAAGTGTAGCTAAAGCCTGCAAGTTTCTAGAAGGTCCAAAAGGCTTGCTCATCTCGTCAGCTTCTTTGTAATATGTAATGAAATAACTTGAACATTTTCGAACTCACTGTTCATTGAGTAAATTTTTCGAGTCGGCATGATTGTTTCGATTGATGTTCCTGTATTTAAGCCAAAGAAAATGTAAACAGTTCGTGTTAATGTTTTATTTTAGATTTGCTTGAGCCTAACAACGGTATTATGGAGAATCGACATTCTATTTAGAAAGCCTCCCGGCCACTTTTCACAGTAAATGTCAAAAACGAACTCTCAAGTGGAAAAGTACAGTAACACCTCTTTCCGAAAAGGCGACTTAATATTTATAACGACATAACTGTTATCAAAATGACGAAAGGTCACCACCTTGTGTGCAAAAATCCGAATATCTAATTCACTATCACAACAAACTCTTCCGGCTAGAACGCTCTATCTTTGATCTACCACGAGTAATTTTACGACAAAATTTTTTTTCTGATGAAAGGTTCTTCTAGTCTAAGGAACGTGATGAATTCTTAGGAAGGCTACAGGTTAACCATCAGTATTAAGGACCCGATAATAAAGATTAAAACTTTGATTGGGCATAATTATTCACTACTTATCAATAATACTGAAAATCGAAATCTTGAGCCGGAAAAACGTTAAAACCTACATAAGGAGCTTCTGAAGTGGAAAAAGCAAATTACTTATCAAAGCCTATACCCTGAATAATTTCAATTACATTTTTCAAACGCGCAATTTCGATGTAGAGGTATTTGAGTCCAAAGCGACAATACCAAAATAAAACTCCTCTTCTAGAAAGTGCTGAGTTAAAAACAGCATCATGATGTGTCACATTTCAGTTTGCTTTGCTATGTTGTATCTAACGCTCACATCAGCAGATTTTTCTTATTACTGAATGTCAAGAACATACACACAATCAGTTTGAATTGTAGAAATTAAAGCGGCCGACTTTATAGTTAGATCTAGATTCATTCTTCTTACTGCTGGTTGAATTTTTAACGATGATCAGGCGCTTGGTGCATGCCGTCTAAGCAAATGTTCTTACCCGTGTGAAATTAATGTTCGTCTCGGTGTCCATATCCCGACATCTACTGCTGGTGATGTTTTTAGTTAGCTCCTCCGAGTTGTTTGATCTTGATCGTTTTCAAAACTTGTCGTTCGCGAACCAAATCCTTATCAGGTCCATTTCTCATTCCTAGAAAAGCAAATACAGACCATGCGCCATAACATCGATGATTTCTGTTCGCTTTTCGGATTTCCTCATGGTCTATTGCCCATGAAAACATTCATTAAGTATAACTCGGTGGAATCGATCAGTTATAATTTTTGATAAACGATTAAGATGTTTCCCTGAAAATTGTTTGGGGAATGGGGAATGGGAAATTTGAAAATGAGAAATTGAATTTTTTTTTTACTAAAACGGGGAATGGGGAATGGGAAATTGAGAGGGGAAATTGAAAATGGGAATCGAATATGTTTTTACTAAAAAGGGAAATGGGAAATAGGAATTTCAAATTGGTGAGATTCTTGTGAAAGCGGAATTAAATTTTTTCAGCGGCTATTATCACTTTTTTTGGAAACGTTGTGCACGAAAATAAAGGGGATTTACCGACAATAAGCAGCAAACGGGAGGGTGACCTTCCTTTTTCGTTATTTCAGTACCTGAGCAATTAACTAGAAGATATATTAAATCTCGCTCTCAGCACCAAAAATTGGGGACAAGATTAAAATATTGCGAGTATAAGCGCCAACAAAGGCAACGATGAAGAGAAGCGCTTAAATATGGAAAACCCATGAAAATTCATGACAGGGTATTTGTGGCATTACGCGCGGAGAATAATTATGCAAGTTACCGAGGGAAACCTTTCAAATTCATTACCTTCGTGGCGCGTCTGCCGGAGGAAACGAGCGCCGGTAATAATAGGCTTTTTTCAGTTGCGCTACCCTACTGCCCACTAGCTCTCAGAAAGGGCGGCCAGTTTTCGGAATGAAACAAGGACAGTGATTACCCATTAGAATGTACAACTTCTTTTAAACTGTAAGTTTATTAAGTTACAAATGAACATGAAATAACTTTTTAATTAAGCTTAAGAAACGTTAAAGTTCTTGTTATGACTAGTTTATATCTACCAAACAAATAACGTTGGTTTTACATGTTTTTTTTTCCCCTGGATTAGTGAAACCTTGATTAAGCTATTTTTAACTCAAATTCACTACAGGTGATATCAAAACTAATAAACTCTGTTTTGGAAAAGAGAATTAAATATTTGTCTCGGTAATTGAGGACTCAAGAAAATTTACAGGCTTTTTCAGAACAAAGAGAATGACATATCAGCATTTATTAGAGATACTATCATCTTCCTGGAGTAGTAAAACCTTAATTAAGCTATTTTTAACTCAACTTCACCACAGGTGATTACAACTCTAGCAACCTCTAATTCGGCAAAGACAATAAGATTTGCCTCGGTAATTGAGGAATCAAGAACATTTTCCGGCTTTAACGTTCAGAAAAAAGAAGTCACATGGTTTAGAGATGTCATCAGCATTCATTATCGTCATATTACGACCCTAACTTTGAACAAATGGCAATTTTATATTTTTTTAGGTCTAAAGATACATCCCAAATCTTTCAAATAAAACTGCCTTCACAGCTGCTGGTGTGTTAGCTGGAACAATTAACTGAGTAGCTGAAAATTGTGGGTTGTTTCTCTGCACACACTGCAGGGACATATGATAATATCGATTTGATTTCCGTCCTAAACGCCATGCCTTAGACTGCTTGTCGAAATACCAGTCAGATTCGGGTCTCACAAGAACAAATTGATTATCAGGCGCAGAGGCAGGCAGAAATTCGTGTTTACACCCAAAGCACTTTCTCACATTCCCCCATATGGTACCCACAACATAATTGCAATCTGATTTTGGGAAAGAGGGTTTGGGCGTCCTTGCTTGATTATAACAAACCTGGGGAGTTTGAAGTTCCATAACATGGCCTTGCCATGAGTCCATTTGTTCAGAATGCCTAGTAGCCGCATTTTGTGGGTAGGCAGGAGAAGTCGTCTTAGTTGCATAGCTATTTTGTAATTGCAGTGCATTAGTGTCATAAAGAAAGTCCAGAAAGGAAAATTGATTTCCCTGTTCATCAAGATGGGGCAATATTGTGCTTTCAGCAGGACAGCTATTGGCAGGGTCCGGGATATCTGAGGATACTTGCTCGTATCCAAAGCATGGAGCTTGAGCCTGGCTAATTGCATGGTTCTCTACCTCAGGCGAAAGGTTTGCTCCTTGTTTGCCCATGCTAGGCCGATTGTCTGCCAACACCTTTTGGCACTCTATTACAACTTCGTTTTGCGGCATTGGGCCTTTGAAACGCTTACGGGGTTGGTTTGGTTTCCTTCCTACATAGTGGCGGTCTTGTTTACCCCCTAGATTGATTTTTGTCAAATTTAACCTCCGTTTCTTAGCACTGTAATACTGCAAAAACTGTGGAAGCAATCCCGCTTTTTCACATACAGCTAGAGCATGCGAGCAGATTCCGCATGATTTCATCCCCGCACACGAGCATTTGACAACTGCTGAGAGTGTGCCACTGCACTCTACTGAATGAAACTCGCGAGAGTTACTACCACTCAAAACTAAATAGACTGGCGTTGCAGGAATGTTTTCTTCACAATAGGGTGCACACTGAATCGCACCAGGAGAAGTACAAAGCTTGGTAGCCTTTGCCCACATGCTCTCAAGAACTGCCTCGTCAAGGGGGCTTTGTACCTTTCTCCAAGAGACGGATAAACCAGTTGTTTGCAATTGGGTTGCATTTCTCACTCCTAAACTCTGAAGAGGGCTGTTGTCCCCTTGCAGCACCTCAAGCATGGTCAGGCCTCGAATTTTTCTAACATATGTCTCTCTCTGCTTAAGAGTCATGCTTAACCACTGATCAGTGCTAAGCTCAAGATGCGAGTACTTCATACTGCACTCACCAATTTGAAATTCCTACTTCCCATTCACCGTTTTATTAAAAAAAAATTCAATTTCCCATTTTCAATTTCCCATTCCCCATTTCCCATTCCCCATTCCCCATTCCCCATTCCCCATTCCCCATTCCCCATTCCCCATTCCCAATTCCCCATTCCCCATTCCCCCTTTTAGTAACGTCCCATTTCGCAAAATTGTTATGACGCAAAATTCACGTTCCTTCGAGTTCGCTGTTTACCATTGTTCATTGTTTTCAATAGCTCATTACTGACGCTGCCAGGCATGTCTGTGAAAGCTTCTCTTTGTATCCAATGAAATGGGTTAGGTTCGTTTCTCTGTGTCAGTTTCTCAACTCTAAACGTCAAGTTATCAGTTCAAATGAAAATTAGTGGTCCAATAAGTAACAATGAAGTTAGTTTATATTACTGTGCTCATTTTGTTATCGCTTAGCAATTCAACAGTAATAATTTTAATGTCATTTAATGTATTCGTTTGGTATCACACGGGCTGTTTGAGCTGTTTGAGCTGTTTTAGACATACAAGGCTGTAATAACTTTAAATAATCTAATTGATTTTTTCATTAAAAGTACAACTGAGTGAGTGTGTTTACAACTCGAGCCTTAAGCTTAGTCGCTGTGTTACGAGTCTAACTAGGAACGGGAAAGGTTTGCCAGCTTCTTCGACGGAGATGAGACGAATAGAAGTGAGGAAAAACTAATAACAAACGGACTTTGCGAAAGTCGTTTCCATTCAATTATCGCGCGAACTACCCGGTTCTTTCTCTCTCTCTCTCTCTCTCTCTCTCTCTCTCTCTCTCTCTCTCTCTCTCTCTCTCTCTCTCTCTCTCTCTCTCTCTCTCTCTCTCTCTCTCTCTCTCTCTCTCTCTCTCTCTCTCTCTCTCTCTCTCTCTCTCTCTCTCTCTCTCTCTCTGTTAATTTTATTCCCACTCCAACCTTTTACTTTATGTCTTACTCTTACTCAGTGCCCCCACCTTCTCCTCCCTCGGTTAACTTAACTCCCACTCCCTTGGTTTACTTTAAGGTAAAGCCTTTCACTCGCTCGTTCTTCAACCTTACTGTTTGTGTCGCCCCAATTCCCTCTCTCTTTCCTGCGACTTATAGTCTCGGTCTACTCTCTTAGCTTACCGTTTCCCTCGCTCCAATTCCCTCTCTATCTCGTGTCCCTTATTGTCTCGTCCTAGGCTCTTTAGCTACTATTTGTGTCACCCCAACTCCCTCTCTCTTTCATGCGACTTATAGTCTCGTCCCATTCTCTTAGCTTACCGTATTCCCTCCCTATCTCGTACCCCTTATGGTCTCGTCATAGGCTCTTAGCTACTGTTTGTGTCGCCGCAATTCGTTCTCTCTTTCCTCCGACTTATAGTCTCGTCCCATTCTCTTAGCCTACCGTTTCCCTCGCCCTAATTCCCTCTCTATCTCGTGCCCATTATAGTCTCGTCCCATTCTCTAAGCTTAGTATTTGTCTCGTCCTAATATCCTGTTCACCCATTGTTCACTCTTAACCCTTAAAACGCCGAACTGGTCACCAAAAATGCCGTTTTGATATCTGGTGTTTGGCTGCCATGACGCTGAATGGGCCTTAGTTTTGCTGAAAAAGTTAGTTATTCACCATAAAGATAGATTTCCCCAAGATAATGTACAAAAATGTGCAATATTTTAATCTGAAGCATGCGCATAACTCCAAATTCAGACTTTTTTCTTGAATGCCTGTTCCGAATATTTTTTCTTGTCCCTTTTTTTTCTTTTTCTCAGCTCTTCACTCTCGCTCCCTCATCTGCTTCATTTTCTATCTGGCTGCTGTAAAAAGTGGGGTGTAAATTATGGGCAAAGCCTGGAAATGGGACTTTGATAAATTATAGGTATAATGGGCCATTTCAAGACCATTTTTGCACCAAAACTGATAACGTTGGTTTTCAATTTGCTTCGTTGGGATAGTGTCGTTATCCAAAACCGACTGTTGTGCGGCTAGATCTATCCATGTTCTACTAAATGCTTATCAAGAATATCTGGTGACATTTATATCAATGACGTGACATGTGGTACAAAGAGCACGACCATTAAGTATGCGTATATGCGTGCTTGAGATTCAAATGGTTACTTTGTCGCCCCATTCTCTCGGGTTCTTTTTTGTCTCACCCCAATTTCCCTCCCTCTTCCCTCTTCCCTCTTCCGCCCTCTTCCCTCCCTTATAGTCTTACCCCATTCTCTTGACTTGCATTTTGTCTCGTCCCAGTTCCCTCGGTCTCTCCTCCCCGTGATAGCCACGTCCCATTCTCTTCGCTTCCTTTTGGTGTCGCCCAGCTCCCTCGCCTTCTTCTCTCTCTGAAAGCCTCACCCGATTCTCTTGGCTTAAATTTCTTCCCACTACACGTTCGCGGGACATCCTCCCTCCCTCTCCACCCACAGTACCCATTAATGGTTAGAAGATCCGGGACCTGAGATTTTGCTCAAGCGGGCAATACCCCTGAAGTCATAGCCCGCCGAAAGCTCAACCGTAACAGTTGAGAAAATCGCTCAGAGAAAAGACGCGCACTAGGTGATTAAAAATCGTATTTCTATAACTAGAAACACAGAAAAGAACATTTTTTCGAGTCTCTATCGAGGCGGTAGAAGCCATCGTGAAAGTTTGGAAGAACTCGAAAAAGCTGAGGAAAGCGTGAATGTTTTAGCTCTTCTTGTGTTTGTGCTTACGTCCTTGCTTGTGTCACTGCCGTTCTGCTCACTCGCTTATGCTCACGGTTGTCATTATTTGACTAGTGAAAGCTAGCTTAATTAAAAGAAGCGAAACATGGCCTTTGTTTGAGACAAAATCGGAGTGTTATGTGGCGAAACGGCACTTCCCCTCACCCTGGGTTAGGCTCGTTAACACTATGATATTACCTTCCCCCAAAGCGTGAGAAAACTAGAAAAACAAGGAAGAATTCTAATTTTTTTGCGACCAACCAATAACAACAAGCAAGGTTGTGGAATACTGAACAGGTGGACGCACGCTCAGCATTTTTTTCTGTCAACGTAGAAAAAGGGTTCTTGGTTTTGATCGTGAAACACGAAAGCTAAGGTTCCCAATTTGAGCGACTTTCCTTCTTTTCTCAATGTAACTGAGTAACATTATTGAAGGATTTAGTTTCTGTTCCTTAAAAAAAAATGATGAAGATAATTCGACTTTAATAATAAAACCAGCAAAAATGGTTACTGCAACTTCAGCTGTTGGGTATTCAATAACCTCTTCTTTATTTGCCGGAATATTCCTTAACCAGCAAACGGAAAGATAAGCTTTGTGCTCTACATGGTTTAAAAATGTGACTTAGTTTTTTTAAAATGCGCTTTTTTCTTGCGATTATCACAGTTAATCAAAACTTTGATTAATTTGATCGTGTATCAACCACACCTACAAAACTATTTTTTAAATCTGTTTCTTAGACTTCACTCTGAATGCTCTTAACTATGAAAGTTCTTATGAAGCGCCTTCAATATCAGTTCTAACCCTCGTACGAACAAAGCTTCAGAATCTGCTTTTTTAAGCTTGTGGGGGTGGTACTTCTTCCACATAGATCCGGGACACTGAGTTCCAGCCTGTGTTCGCGTCAGCAGATCCGAAACTAGCACAGTTACCGACCCAGAATCCAACGCGCACAACACCCTTGTTGACTTTTTCACACACGCCTTCGATTTGCCGTGGGCGATGCAAATCTTTTTTGGCACCACTTTTATTTCCATATATCATGTAGACCACACCATCAATCGCTGCCGGAGCAGAGCACTCGGCGCCATTGAAGGTGAAATACCATCGTCTGCAGCAACCATGGCAGCCATAGAGGCGAAGGTTGCCATTCCAAAACACCCGCAGGCCTGTGTTGTCCGACTTTTTCTTGAAAACACATTCCTGCAAAAAACGATGGAGAAGATAAAAAATTAGAAACCACAATTGAAGTATAAAGGATCTGTACTTCCTGTATAACAGTCGATTGAAAATTAACTCCCTCTCTGTGATTACAGTAAACACCTACAGTGTCAAACGTGACACGTTAGACTGGAACATTAACTTTGGAATTACGCTTTCGAGTCCTAATTTCTCTTAGAGTTGTTAAAAAATTCAAGAATATTTGCTCTTTTTGTTGTTTGTTTTTAAATTAAAATTAAAAAATTGATATATACTTTTTGGGGTAATGAAAGAAAAGAGTATCAGTCTAATGTTTATTAATCCCTCTCGGTTAAATCTCCTTGCCAGTTCTAATTCAATATTTACCTTGATCAATCCAGTATCCTTGTCGTCGTTTATATTTTTCCAAACGCACTGTTTCCAGTTACTCCCCAATGCCCCTGGAAGTCCTTCGAGGCCTGGAGGGCCCTGGCTTCCTGTATTGCCTACATCACCTTTGGCTCCTCTTGGCCCTGCTTTGCCCGAGGACCCTTGAGGACCCTTGGGGCCTGGAGGTCCCTTGGGCCCCGGGGTCCCCTCACTTCCTGGTTTCCCTGCGTCGCCTTTCTCTCCACGTAGTCCCGTGGATCCTAGCGGCCCGGGTGAACCCGCAATGCCTGCTGGTCCTGAGGGTCCAGGGTTTCCCGGCATACCTGGGATTCCTGGCGCGCAAAAACAGGCACCATAACCACAAGGTCCATGAGGTGGAAGCTGCTGAGTGCTCTACATGTGCAGAGGAAATAACGCTATTATTTTTCTTGAGCTCTTGATATGTTGACACTTTGTTTTATCCTGATTTATTGATATGTTGAATTAACCAATATTTCTACTTTAGTTTGCAAGCGATTTAATTCATCAAACTTTCTTCTAATTTCACCTTCTTATTTGCAGGAAATCTTTTTTCCCACTCCATTCTGCCATAAACATTTATCGACTGGGAAACTTAGAGAAGAAGGCGCAAATGAACTTACCATGTTTGGATTTGTTTTGCCGCTGCTGTTGTTGTTCGCTGCATAGCACAAGGCGATCAGGGTTGAAATCAGGAAACCCAACATGATGGTCGGCGAAAGTTTCGTACGGGATGGAGACTTCGTTAGATATCTTCTGATCTGTAAGGAATATGAACATTGAGGCTACAAATATTGACGATGTATGCCTTCGGTATGTGATACTCGTTTACTTCTCAAACCATTTGGGGTATATATTTTTCGCTAATTTTGATTGATTTCTTGCTCAGTGCCATGTCAAAAGAAAGGTTAAATTTCTCAGCTCAATTTTTTTGCTTGATATTTTGACAGTTAATGCATAAACAGAGAAAGATCGAGATAATTTTTCTTGGTTACAAGATTTAACACCTGATGCCTGTTTCAATTTAGCTCATATTTCTCTTACAGTTAAATTAGCTCTTTTGTTATAAAAAGTTCCTATATTGTTCCTGATGGTATCATTTGAAGGAAAATGAAACTCCAAAAATATAACAAAACGGTCTCTCTAATTATTTCTCTAGTAAACGAATTTCCCGTAAAAAAGTCTGCAAACGCATTTCGAACATGGTTTAATCCTCTTACAATGAACTAAGCGTAGTCAGTTCCTACCTTGTTCCTGTTGCAATCAACTGAAGGCAAATGATGCATCAGCGATGTAACAGAACGTTTTGTTTCTCTGGAGCGAGCGAGTTACACGTGAAAACATGTTTTGCCTACGTGAACTTGTAAAATGCAAAAATAAGAGCACCAGTGTTATTGGCTGGATAGGCGTTAAAATCGAACAATGACGTGGACTCTTTCATTTTATGTTTTCTTTTCTTTGTTTTCATGATAAACGCGTTTGTACCCGTTCGAAGTTTGATAAAACAGACGTGCTGCCTTATTGGTTACATTTTTTTCTCAATCGACCAATGAAATAGACTCTTAGTTTAAATTTACCCTCGTTTAATAAAGTTGATTATTATTGATTATATTTTTCACCTGGTATGTTAACTTGCAAATTTCGCATTTTGAAGAAAAGGAATGAAAAAAAGTTTGTTTTTGTTTTTTTTATCGACGTTCTGGCGAATATCGTAATTTTTCATAAATTTCGAATGTTCGTAGTTTTGTTGGACCTTCCATTTATCTGCTGGAAGCTCATGTTTATCATATCTTATCATAAATTAATTCTACCCTTACGAATTTAGCAATATTTCGCCACTTTCGGTAAAGATTCACAGTTTTTGGATACAATCTACTGAGAGTAAAAACAAATGTAACTTTGGAAACTGCGTTCGATGCCAGACGTTCGATTTAAATGAAAAGCTCTTAATTTAACAAGTTTTTATAAACACCTTTTCGACTTGAATTTTTCATGTCTTAAGTTTTTTTTTCTTTTCACTCAATATGGCTTATGGAAAGTTGGACCTCAGTAATTTAAACTTATATTTGTGACAAAAAATTAACCCACGACAGAAACTTCATTTATTTAAAAATAGCATCTTCATGTAAACGAGACGTTCTTAGCTTGACTCAGAAAGAAAATACGATACGCTTAAATGTCCTTGAAATGGTTAAAACCTAAGTTTGTTAAATTACAGTAGAAGTGAATCACACGAAAGGAATTTTTTGGAAGATGGATTTAAGGGGTTTCTCTGTACCGAGATAGTACTTTGATTTGACTTTGATTCTTTGACTGGACTGACTAAATACTGAACTCAGTCGAATAAGAAAACTAAACTAATAGAAAATATGTCAGTGACGTCACCTATTGTTATTAATATGCCAACCCGAGAGCTATTGGCTGATGAAATAAAGAATTCTTTTGTTTAACGTTTTGTACATTTAAATAAGAAAAACAACGTTTATAAACATATGTATTCCCTATTACCTCTGAAGTAACTAAGCGCAACGGCATCGACTAAACGGTAGAAACCAAATGAAAAGTGAGTGTAAGATGTAATTTAAAAAACGAGCGAAAAATCAAGAAAAATATGTCGAACTAAACTGAAAACTTACATACTCGTACTTCCTTCTTTGTTTTCTGGTCAGAGCAAGTTTGTGAAACAAGATAAATTCTAACACGTAATGCTATTGGTCAGAACGCTTTGTTTGTTATTTAGTCACGGATTTGTCTAATGGGATGAAGTCTTCCATTCTTGCATTGTTTGCCAAGTTTAGTTTCCTCAATCCTGAAATTATCAGCAAGCTTGTGGTCCTTAGATCATATCACTGCCTCTTTTGTTTCAAAAACATTGTTAGTCATAAAACCAGATTTAAAAGCAGACTTAAAGCTAAAAAATCTGATGAAGTAGTTAAAGTTTAGCCTTTTCAGCGAATTCTTACACTGGTATGCTTCACGTTTTTTAAAGATTTTTGATACAACCAAGGACCAACAAATATATTAAACAAGAACCACAAAGAACAAAAGCAAAACTATAAGGTATCGTGACAAAGAAAACAGGGTCCATTATCTTCCAATTGATCTCATTCTGTAGAAATCATTCGCATTGAATGATTTCTAACACATTTTGGTCGTAAATAAATTTTCTGCAGGGCATCAAATAACCGAACAGTTCTTTTCCGAGGGTTTGCCATTCTAAATCTAATATTGCAGGCATCTGTTGTAAGTGATCTTAATTTATTTTGAAGCTCGTGAAAACAATTCATTTTCACAGAAACAAGAATTGATTTAATGTGAGCATATGACCAATTAGTTCTATGTAAAATGAGATTACTTGAATTTGATAGTTTCCACAATCACTTTTAGGAGTGCTGGACATTAAACAATTTCTATTTTCATTAGAACTAACGACAAATTCTTAGCTCGACATCTGAACATTTAATTCAATTAAACGTATCTAAATCAGTTACCTTTGAAGTAATACAGCGTTCCACTGGATGGTTTGAGCAAAAGAAGCAAAAAACTTAAATATAAATGAGAAAAAATAAAGAGAGGTTTAAAAAAATAAAGGATTGAAAAAGGTAACCAGAACTGACTGATCGTCAACTTCTTGAATGCTTGAGATATGTCGATTTACAAAACTGGAGCGAAGTGCTTTTCAAAGTGAACAAACTTTCGCGTTAGAACAAGTTTATGACGCAATTTAACGGGCTGTGTTATTTTCTAATATGGAGTGTTAAGTATTGGAAGGTCCAATGGAATAAGGCCTTCTATTTTTGATGTATGAAAGTTTGCTTTGTGATCGTTAATACATGGGAAGGTAAACACAATCTTCTATTAGTTGTTGGGGTAAAAACAATAAAACTGATTTCCCTCAATTTCAGATTGCTCGAGCCGGTTAACGCTACATCACGCTACATCACTGCTTATGTTTTGTGTAGTCTGAGATTATTCCAAGTCAAAACTTGAGGGCAAACAATATAAACAGAAAACCTCGCCACAAAGTTACAGAACTGCAATCAAAATTCTGACTAATTCTGGGTTAGCTCACCGGCCTTGTATTATATTGACTAGAATGATGTGTTTAGTTTGGACTTGTTCAATGGAATGAAATCTTCTAGTCATGATCTCTCAGCAAACTGTCTTTCCGTTGTTAAACTAGAATATAGTAAAAATCATTGTTCTTAAGTTTTAGGCGTTTTCAAACTTTGTACAAATTATAACATACTCGTTGAAACAGAAGTTTAACTAAAAAAGAATTAAAATATATTTAGTAAAATTAATGCGTTTTCAGCCATGAGAAGTGAGCGTTTTACTCTCTACTATAATTGCGCGAACATTTCTTAATGATATAATGTTACAAACGCGGCTGGTCAGTGTATCGAAATTTCGAAGCCTTGTTGATTTATCTATTCAATTTTTGCAGCAAAACTAGCAAAGTTATTTGCTTCTTTTTTAGTTGTGGCGTTGTTATTTTCATGTGAATCGTTGATCAAATGTAGCTATAGCCCGCAAGTTTTCAACAGAACAATTACAAAGATCAGTTAAGTCTTGATTGTGCATAATTACTAAGCTTAATTTTATCTATTTCACAGTTCGGTCACGGAAACGACGAACAAGAAAACTGTAAACTAAGGAGAATTTAGAAAATCAAATATACGAAGGAACTGAATCTAGAAACTGACTGAAAAACAGATCAGGGTTTTTGCAGTATAGAGTGTTTCAATCAAGAACGAGAGCTGTATCAATTTTACATTACGAATTTTTTGTTGTCATCGTACACATTTGTTGATAGAAAGACCAACCCGAAAATATGTTGAGTTTGTTTCTGAAATTAAATTTATTATTCCAACATTTTCAGCGAAAAGCGTTAAAAGATGAGTTCAGCACAGAGTTTAACTAAGATAATGTTCCGTGTTTTGAAAATATAGAAAACCCCACCGAGTTGGTAAATTCATTAGGATTAAGGCGCTGATCTATAATTCTCGATGACTGTTAGTGTTTGTCTCTAGTTAAGGGATACAGAACCGCAAGAAATCATTATCTTCGCTTTTAAAGCGGGTGAAGTATCTCCGCTGAGACAGTTCTATTGTAGTTAGTAATATAGCTTACCTCCAAAATAACTGCGTAAAGTTCTGATTTGTCCGACGCGGCAACGGAGAGCTAAATGGTATAGAAAAAGAATCAGTGTTTTAAACATAAAGTAATCACAGAATAACAACAAGGAGGTGAAAATCACAGACTTACATCGACAGCTTTACAAGTTGTTCTGAAAACGTTTCCCTACTTAATTTAGCTCTGTTTTTCTTTTAGTGGTTAATGTGCTTCTCGTCAGAACAAGTTTGTAGAACAATACGTATTGTTCTAAGAGGTATTGTTTGGACGTTTGTTTTGTTGATTTGTTTCAAATGGTTGAAAAAGCCTTCTTGATGTTGTACTGTTTCGACTTTATCGATGGCAACTTTAAACCAATTATGATCATACAGAGAGTGAAAATATTTTTCATCGCTCACGCAGTATTCCGTAGAGTATTCTAAATTGTGAATATCTCAGTTCCGGTTGATTGAGTTTATTTGACAGTTGCGAGAGTTATCTTCTCGCTCAGTTTGCATTCGTTATAATATGAGCAGTAGTTAAAAGAACAATTGTATCTACAGCAATTAATACAGGAAGAGCGAAAACGAATCTTTTAGGCTAAATTGCTTGAAATTGTAATTCCTTGCACGTTTCAAACGTGATGGTAGCTTTATTGAGCGGAACTATATATTTTAATTTTTTTCAACACAATTAAAAAATCATTTTCTATTCTTCTGAGAGTAATAATTCACTGAAGTAATCAAATTGGCGATTAAACCAAGAAAGATTGAAAGTTTTTATATGGTGTAAGGAATTCCAGTTTAAATTTCGCTTCTAGAACGAGGAATGTTTGACTGTTGATTCCATTTTTTGAGCTTTATGAGAAATATTTTAGAAAGGCCAGGGATTCTGAAGTTTAGCTTATGACAAAGTCATTATCCCTTCTTTCTTCTCGAATGTGAATCTTTAAAAAAAAAATGAATCAACGTTACATCGTTGTTCATGACGATGATTTTACAGTGCATGCCCCGTCCACACGTGCCCGGATATTTTTGAATCCACAACTTTTTCTTTCCGGATTCGAAAATTTCCCCGTCCACACGTAGCGTATTCATGGAGAGCGGAGTAAAAAATATTCGGATTCGCTGCCGAATTCGCCGGATGCGTGTGGACGGAAGCAGCATCCGGAAAGAAAAAGTTGCTCATTAAAAAATGTCCGGCTACGTGTGGGCAGACCAGAGAGATGTTAATATGTTGGTTGCAATCATGATTTGTTCTTAAATCGCTAAGGATTTTCATACTGAGTATCATGTCGCCAAATTGAATGATATACCTCGGCTCTCGAAGCAGTTTACTCGCCAGCAATATGCAATTTAAATCATTTTCTTTCGAAGTAACTCAGCGCGCGCCTGGATTTTATGAGTGGTATTGTGAAGGCTGGAGAATGTACGAAGATTCAAAACAAAATGAGTGAAAACTAAGACAAAACATCATAGATGAAGTAGTCTCTGCGTTTGACCAAACTTGCGTTGGAGCTTACTTTTATTTCTAGCTAAAACAAGATTGCGAAATATTTATTACTTTACTCCATTCTAATCGGATATTTTTTTTTAAATTTTGGTGAGGATTAAATTTGGCAACGAGGTTAGTGAAAAAAAGCAAACAGTTAAGAAGAGAACCAATCGTAAACACCAATGTCTGAGTATATTTGTCATCAAATCACTGTCAAATGACCTCAGCAAGATCTGACCCACCATTTGTGTGTTTTGCGAAATATTTGAGTTCTGAGTTAGTGCGGGTTTGCCTTAATTTTCACGATTATTTTTGAAGAGTGCAAAAGTCTCTCTTTAGAATTAGCGACAGAGAAATTAAGCGTATACCTTTTATTTTAGCAGTGTCTAGCAGGTCTAGTCGCGAACGAGGGCTGTTTGTCTGTATCAACTTTATGTTACGAAATTCGTACACATTTGTAACAAAGAAACTAACCCGAAAATACGTCGAATTCGTTTCAGAAGTTAATTTCACTCTAGCTAAAGAAATTTTCAACGAAAATGGTTTAAGGAAAAGTTCAACTCAGAGTTTAACTGGACATAATTTTCCTCAGTCAAATTAGCGATATAGAAAACTTGAAATTGTAAACATTTTCAAGATTAATGCTAGAATCTCGCTGACCTCTATAGCTAGGTCTCACCCGAGTTTTAGTTCAAGAAGGTGTTTGTCCTTGTTGAGGGATGCAGAATTACAAGAAATAATATTTTCCGTAAAGAGCAGTCGAAGTTTCTCCTCCGAGACAGTTCTATCAGTGTAGTTATTAATCATAGCTTACCTCCAAATAACTGCGTTGAGTCTGGTTTGTGTGATGCGGAAACGGAAAGCTAAATGGTGTGGAAAGAGAGTTTTTTAGATCTTAAAGCGATCACGATAAAAATAATGAGGGAAAAAACGACAGCTTCCCAAATTGTTCAGAGGACGCTTCAGAAACCTCAACTAAAATATTTTTTCAAGTCGTTTGTTTTCCTTTTAGTGTCTCATGAGCTTTTCGTCAGAACAAGTTTGTAGAACAATACAAATTGTGCTAAGAGGTTATTGTTTGGCCATTTGCTTTGTTGATTTGTCTCAAATGGTCGAAGGAGCCTTTTTGATCTTGTACTGTTTGGGCTTTATCGATGGCAATTTCAAACCAAGTCGGAACAAACAGAGAGTAACAATATTTTTCATCGCTCAGTATTGCTTTAAATTACATTAACTTGTGAGTGAATATTGGTGTTGTGCGTGATTAATTTTATTTGAGGAATTAAACAGTCTTTATTTGTCCTCTTGCTCATTCTTTGCTTCTTGCATTCGTTATAGTATGAGCAGTATTAAAGAGAACAAACAATTAATGTAGGATGAATGAAAACGAATCTACAAAATTGCTTGACATTGTAATTTCTTGCACGTTTCAATCGTGGTGGTGGCTTTATTAAATTATGTATTTCAATTATTTGCAACAAAATTACAAAATCATTATGTTTTCTGAGAACAAAACAACTCAAATATCCACAAATAATCGAAGTGGTGATTACACCAAGAACGTCTGTATCAGTCGGTTTATACCAAAAAATGAATTCCAGTTTGAAATTCGCTTATAGGTAGAATGAGAAATGTCTGACTGTTGATTCCTTTTTGTGAGCTTGAGTGATTTGATGAGGAATATTTTACGGGTCGTGTATTCTGAAGTTTAGCCTTTATATTCGACATAATGGCAAAGTCGTTATCTATTCCTTGCATTAAATAACTTACGTATCCTCAAGTGGCGATTAAACTAAGAAAGTCGGTCTCATTTTCCTGTACTGATAACATACGCATTACGTAAGTACTTTCCATAATGCCTGAACGACACATCCCTGAGGAGTCTATAAACATCACCTACTTCGGCATAGTCTTTTACTGAATGTGCCAAATTGATATCGATTTTAAACTCCTCTACAATATTAAGAACTGTTACAAACAATTTATAATGTAGTGTATTCCTTACAAACGTTGCAGTCAATCTGTTATTTGTTCGATCATGGATGTTTCTAGTTTGTGTTACTCGTGGCAAACATTGATTCAATGAATAAATATGTCTTGAATTTAATTTGGGTTGTGTTGTTGAGCTAATAGACCGTGAACAAGCTGTTTTGTCTTCTTTTTCTGCTTTTCAAAATAAACCAACTGCACGTATTTTTCTGTGGCTTTTACCAAAGGTTTGTGAAAATGAATTCTCTGTCTGACGCGCATCAATGGTAAAGTTTGAATCGCGTGTAATGCTCAATTTTTGCGCAGTAGTAACGTTTAACACAATAACGAAAAGCTACTGGCTGACGGCAAATAATTAAAATAGTCTACGAAATGAGTCAAACAATACGCAAGCATTCAATATCGGCAGTAGACTTGCTACAAGTCGACTTTTGTTTAATCCTACATTATTCATCTACCTCGAGCGCGCGAAGCGAGAAGACAATTTTCATCGACAGAGTCGCGAGCTTTCAACGGCTAAACCAACAGGCCAGGGAAGAATTATTGAAAAAGGACTTCTACAAAGTCAATATCGGCAATCTCACTGGTCTTTGTTTGGAGCGCAATTTGCAATTTGTTTGGAGTGCAAATTGGAGCGCAATTGACTTATTACTTCCAACATAACTCCGGAATTTTTAGAAGACGCACAAAGCGATTCAGCTTTAAAGTGGTTTCCAGTCCGTACTGCGCATTCTCGAGAGTTTGTTTCCGTTATTTGTTTTGTTTCATGTAAGACATCACAAAATGTAAAAATTTCGCAACTACTTACTTGAAGTAAATTCAAAGTTTCAAAACATCCGCCATTATAGGTGCGAAGTGGTCGACGCTTAATCTTCGTTCTTTCTCGTATCACTTGATGAAACAACTTTGCCTCTGCCAAAATCAATGAGGCTGTTGGGAAAAGAATTTGGAAGGCCTCAAGGATAAGGTATGTGGTTCGTATCGAATAATATTCGCATTCCATCGAGTGAGAATTAAAATGTTTTTAACATTAGGATTCTGAGACTGCGCAGTACTGACTGGAAATCATCTTTAAGACAGCTTATCCTGAAAATACTTTGCAGTCAACAAATCATCTGGTCGATGGTGGATGTTTATGGTCTGTTTTCACTCGTGGCATTCATGGAGTCAATCAATTAATTTATCTTGAATGATTTTGGGTTTACGAGCCTGTTTATCAAGAACGCAATTTGAAATAAACCAATTGTATTCATTGGTGTGGTTTTTCACAATGATGCAATGCTAATTTAAACTATGGAATGAAAAAGTTTTAACTTGTTACTTGCTACTCCAGAAAGTTTATTCTGGAGCTATACTTAGCAGTACAACAATTGCTATTTAGTCTTTGTTGTATTTTTCTATAACTGGTTTATATGGCCGCGACATTCATTAATTTGATTCATTTACGTTGAATCTATTTTTGTTACCATTATTGAACCTAACTTGACCGTCTTCTCTTAATATAAATAGAAATAAACAAATTGTATTTATTGGTGTAATTTTGACATAGATGAAAGGTCTTATTTCTTATATAACAATTATTCCATGAGCCCGAGTTGGACATGAAGTGATTTAACAATAATAATAATAATAATAATAATAATAATAATAATAATAATAAACAATAATAAAAATAATAATAAACAATTGCTTGTAGATAAGGCAATCTTGAAGAACTGCCGGAGAAGGTTGACAAACTTGTCAATGGCCTGGATAGACTACGAGAAGGCGTATGGTATCGTGCCGCATTCATAGATCCTGAAATGCCTAGAGATGGTTGGGGCTGCCAAGAATATGATCTCTATAATTAGCAATAGCATGATGAACTGGAAGACAGTATTGACATCAGGAGCAACAGCACTCGGGCAGGTCGACATTAGGAGAGGAATTTTTCAGGGTGACTCCTTGTCACCACTGCTGTCTGTAGTGATAATGCTACCTTTGACCCTAGTACTACGAAAGATGAGAGCTGGGTACAGACTAGCAAAGGAATAAAGCCTATTGACCACATGGATGATCTGAAGTTGTACGGAGCTAGCAGAGATCAACTAGACTCAGTTATTCAAGTAGTAAGGATCTTCTC
>OZ026606.1:9037182-9059682 GCA_964020085.1 Micromussa lordhowensis
TTTGATGTGTCGTGGTTCAAGTGATCTTGGATCATTGATCCCAATCCGGATCCGGATCATCCTAAAGATGTCATTATTGTATCACTAACTGAATACGAGTGGTAGTCTTGAGCCATTAAAGAGGAGGTGCTGAAATAATAGCGACATAAAGTTTACAGATTAGACAGCCAGGCCAGTAACTATTGCTGTCCATTCCTAGACCTCGTTCATTGCCTTTTTCCTATGTAAGGTGTAAAAAGATTTCTTCTTGTGTTAAAGAGTAATCTATAGTTCGTATAGTATGATCGTCCGGGTGAGTGTAGTTCTGAGAAGAACTGTTGTTGGTGACTGACGTTTCGACAACCTCAGCGGAAGTCATCTTCAGAGTCAAGTGAATAGCGTTTGTCAGTCGATGATGTTATAAGTTTGGTCCGTTGAAAGTGATTGGTCACTTTAGCCATGATGGTATTGGCTGAAAGACTCGTGTAAAGTTTGTCATCAGTCATTGGTCAGTTTCGATCCGTCTTTTGTTAGTCAAATTCCTAGCGTTGAGGTCCGTGTATAGTCAG
The DNA here is from genome assembly GCA_964020085.1 of Micromussa lordhowensis. Classification (NCBI taxonomy): domain Eukaryota; kingdom Metazoa; phylum Cnidaria; class Anthozoa; order Scleractinia; family Lobophylliidae; genus Micromussa; species Micromussa lordhowensis. Next base: position 9,037,731 of record OZ026606.1, read on the forward strand.
TCAAATTAAGTCGGTCTGTTAGAAGTCCGTTTGTCGATTTCGTTTGCGTCGTGAATAAGTCGTTTGTAAGGCGCCGGTAGCTGTTGACATCTGTTAAGAGGCGTTTGTTCTAAGTTAGTGTACCAGCTTTCAAGAGTCAGTCGTTGAAAATAGTTCGTACTGTAGGTTAAGCATTGAGCAGTGTCCCAGTCAATGTTGTGGTTTGTCAGTTGATGATGTACAGCAATGTGATTGTTGACATCACCATTTCTCGTGGCTCGTTTGTGTTCAGTCAGTCTCGTGTTCAGGTTTCTGCCAGTCTCACCAATGTAGGAAGCCTGGCAGTCGGAGCATTTGATCTTGTAAACTGCTCCCTGTCTGTTGTTGGGTTCGTCCCTGTCTTTAACGTTGGTCAGTAAGTGTCGTAACGTAGTCGTAGGTTTGTGGGCAACGCGGATGTTGTAGGGCTGTAGGAGCCGTGAGATGGTCTCAGAAGTGCCCTTAATATAAGGTATAGTCACTGTAGTAACAGGTGTCGGGTTCCTGTTCGTTGCGTCGGCTTCGGTAGGTCGGTAAATGTTTCGTCTAATAAAGTCAGCGTTGTAGTTGTTCTTGTGTTCTTGTCCTTGAGCGTGTTTTTCACAAGAACAACCACCAACACCAGTTCTTCAACAGTTCTTCTCAGAACTACACTCACCCGGACGATCATACTATACGAACTACTGATACTCCTGGGTTCAAACCATTTACAAAGAGTAATCTAGGCAATAAATCATTAATGTACTTGAATTTACGTTTATTTTGTCCTCTAAAGGCTGGTTTTCACTAGCGACGGAGTCGGAGTCGGAGTCGTAATCAGAAACGTAGAGTGATACGATCAAGTGAAAATCAAACCGACGGAGTCGGAAGCAGATCACTGATTCCGCTTATGACTCCGTCGCTTACGATCAAGTGAATACTGAATTGTCGGAGTCGGAAGCGGAAGCGGAAGAATAAACCAATCACAACGCTCGATTCCGGGCCTTGTGATTTGTTGGTTCTTCCGCTTCTGCTTCCGACTCCGACAGTCCAGTTTTCACTAGATCGTAAGCGACGGAGTCGTAAACGGAATCGGAAGAAATGGAAACGTTCCGATTCTTCCGACTCCGATTCCGTCGAGCTTATGACTCCGCTTACGACTCTGATTTTCGGTTTTCACTAGGTCATAAGCACTCTTATGACTCCGACTACGACTCCGACTCCGACTCCGTCGCTAGTGAAAACCAGCCTTAATCCCATATACCAACAAGACTTGCGAGAAGACATTTTGAATTTGGAACTCTCTGCCTGACTGGACTATCCCCTAATTCCCAATTTGCGTTTTATCTCTTGTATGACTGAGAAAATAACTTTATCCTTGCGAGTGACTGGAGGCGGTACATTTTTACACACATCCGTAGCTTGTTTTTTCAGTCGTATTATTATTAAGTAATCGAATGAAAGCTCGAGTAATTCAGTAATGATTTAAACTAATCGTGATTTTTGAAAAAAAAATCACATTGCTCTCGTCTAAAGGTTTAAAAGTTTATGTCGTTTGTAAAATGGTGCATGGCTTTTCTGACCTGTGCAAGAGGTTTTCGTTTCATTGGACGAACTGACTCTCGGGGTATTTTTTTCCTACAAATGAAAAGCGCTTGAGAGCTGTTACATTTCTGGGGCTACTGTGAATCAGCGGTACCCGTGAATAGGGTTTTTGACTTCTGAATTGACAAAAAAAATGAGGTATGAAGTCTAAAAGGGCAACCTGAAAAATGCTGGGGCAAGATAACTGGATGAACCGGCCTGTAAACAAAAATAACCAACTTTTATCCCCGGGTACTGATCCACGAAAAGCGTCTAAGAAATCGGGAAGATAACTTTGCTGTCAGTAGCAGCTACATGTAGGGGTCGGACCTTTGACCGTCTTGATACTAGTCTAGAAGCTTTTACGTGAGGATTAAGTACAATAGGTGTCAAAGTGCCCTACGAGCGACTTCTTACACAAGCAGGATGCTGGAATAATCAATTTCCACCGTGAATTTGCGACCTCTTTTTGAAGCACTAAGACAAAGCGACAATGATATCATTCTTTTACACAAGCCAGGCAGCAAGTAGTTTATCCGTGAACGAGTATAGTAAAACGTTAGCCCTTCACGGTATTTTCCAACCTTGTTCCCAGGGTCTCTCATCTTCCCGTCCCCTGGAGCGAGAAGATGAGAGATCCTTATTGTTGGACATAGTTTGTCTAATTAGCTTTGGAATTAAGCACAGGCGTCTCATTTACATTCCCGGATTTTTCGATTAATCCTGGGAATGGTGGATTCAGTATTTTTTTCTGTCCATTTTAAGCAATGCCAAGAGATTATGGCGATGCAGATGTGCCCGCAACTGAGCAATTCTCATTTACAGTTTTTCTCATACATTAGTCTGTACAGTAGCCGAACCGAGCTACAATTCTCAGACAAATGTACAGAAAACAAAAAGCGCAGCTGCGCACTTTCCAAGCTCATCTGCATTCCCTCAAATTTGAGTAAAAATGCTTGTGGAGATGTTACACTATAACCGCGACCGCGTATGAGCATAAGCTACCTAGTGAAGATAATCATAACAGCTAGTCTAAATAAGAGCATGGCCGCAGGAACAGTGATTAAATGCAAGTGTCTTTTTTGTCATGTGTATGTAAATATAATTATGAATAATCAAACAAAGCACACATAAGCATAGAAATATTGTGCACAATCATTCCTTTTCTTGTTCTCGTCGTCATGCTCCAAATACACTCAACGAGCGTAAAGATACGAGAAAGAAAACTGCTCGCTTTCCTTCTGGAACTAGATGAAGTTCAATTTAACTGATAGGTTACAACAGAAATTTCAGCGTCTGCAAAATTAACTGATAGCTGTGAAATGAACTGAGATTTTAAATCAGTGCTGAGAAATTGACCTAAATTTGTATATAGTAAATGGTTTGAACCCAGGAGTATCAGTAGTGAGTATAGTATGATCGTCCGGGTGAGTGACTGACGTTTCGACAACCTGAGCGGAAGTCATCTTCAGAGTCAAGTGAAACTTGACTCTGGTTCAGGCTGTCGAAACGTCAGTCACCAACAACAGTTCTTCTCAGAACTACACTCACCCGGACGATCATACTATACGAACTAAATTTGTATAGGTAATCATACGGTTTTGAGTTCAATTTGGAATTAATTTGCACGAGTGAGTTTTTCAAAAAGCTGAAATTTCACGAGCCGCTTTTTGAAAAACTCACGAGTGCAAATAAATTTCAAAATGAACGAGAAAAACCGTATGATATTACTCATTAATAATACAAACATGAAAAAATTCGCACAGAAAAATTGCCCGAAGATGTTTCTTGAAGCCCTTTTTTCGCATTCGAGAATTTTTTCAGTATTTTTTCAGAATTTCCGTACAAGATTTTTGTCACTGCTTTACATGATATCATTGGCCTACAAAATTTCTCATTGTCTTTCTGCCAATCGTTATCCAGAATTACGATGTGTAATTTGAACTGGTGTTACACTTTTTGCGCCGGTGTTACACTTTTTGCACTGGTGCTACACTTGAACTGCACTGCTCTCAGCCAGTCGGAATCGAGTAATTTTTTCATGTGTATTATTAAACTGATAACAAAGATCCCAGCACCACCATTTAAATCCTCCTCAAGACAAGACAAGGCTGTAGTGCTCATGTCGTGGTTATTCCTTATATTCTGTCATAATATTGTGCGCGCGTTTTAAAAGTATCTTTATATAATGGAGCAAACACCATCGTTTTCTAAAGTCACAACTAAACATTGTTGAAGCCAATTCTAGAGCGACCAACACAGAGTGATGTGAATTTTAAAGGAACAGAAATCAAAACTCCTCAATAAGGGAGAACAGGTACCCATAACCACAGGTTTAACCCCATAACCACATACTCGCAATAGGTTAAGGTGGCTCGATAGTCAAGTATATATATGAAAATCTGAAGATTTTGCCTGACTTGAGGAGGGGAGGCGGGTATTTAAAAGTTCTATTTTTTCTGCAAATATTTTGGTCGAGGGACTGGGTCTGGCATGCATATTTAATGTATGATGGCAGCTGGTCACGTGACCTTACTCAGCTCATTATAATTTACTTTCGGTTCGGCGGAATCGTGTGTAGCATTAATGTAATTTGGGGCAAAAATTGAACCAAATTTCATTATTTTGGGACATTTGCTGGTGCCAGAGCTCATCATTAAGGGCTGAGATGGCTCAAACCTTGCCAATTCCAAAGAACTGTTTATTGGCACTGTGAATGTGACAAACTTCGACCAGATTCCCGATTGCAGCTACTGGCAGTTTGTTATTCATGGACAAGGGGCCAAAAAGCAAATGAGCCTTGTCTCACCAGGCTTCAACTGGCAGATATGGAAGTTTCAATCAATCGTGGAAGTGACTGGAAAACTTTTAGTGTGTTATTGAAGCCTGGTCAGAGACTTATATAAAAATATTTGGTTCGAGGTAGGTCTTTCCCGCTCAAAGAACACTTTAATTTCCCAGGATGCAATGCGGTCAGATTCCTGCTCGTTGGCTGCTTGGTTGAGATTGCTGACAAAAAGGAGCTATTTAAGCTCTTGCTGGACTTTTTTAGCCGAACTTTCCAGTTGAGTTGGAAGCAAAAGAGGTGTTTTGTAATGATTTCCCTGTGATTAAATGACTGAGTTAATGAAGGATGTGTCCAGACTGTTTGCTTGTGAGGTAAGATTTGCATGAAATCCATGTAATGTTTTGCAGCTGGTATGTAGTTTTTCTGCAATATCTATTGTCTACATTTTCGGAGAAAGAGCACAGTGCTGCCATCTATTTTCCTCCACTGTTTCAGTGCAAAACAAATACTTCTGCACTAGAATTGCTTACAGAAATGATAAGACCAAACCTGGAGAATTTTTTTCTCAACCCTATGTAGTTTCGAATGTTCAGACGTGCATGGAAAAGGTAGCTAGGGACATCCTTAATGTTCCATGCTTTTAATATTTCCAGCTTTCTGGGCCTCAGGCTGAAGGTTGATGAACACTCTATGCAATGAACCAAAATAATGCTTATCTGGCAAATTCGTTTGCTACAGCAGGCAAAACACTGGTGCTGTGTATTGTCCAAAAAGGTCTGTTTCTGCAAATTTCAACTTTCCAGATTTTTTTTTCTCTGCAAGTATTGAATGCCAGCCAGCCATTTTGGTTGATTGCATAGACCAATCTAAATGTAATCTGCAAAAAATGGTTTCTTGCCTGTGTGTCTTATTATTTTCTCTCAGTTACTGCTACAAGGAAAGCACCCTCTGAGACACCATACCAAAGCTTGTACTGTTACCATGGCAACAAGACACCCAAACATCATTGTGTTTGTCATCATTCATAGCAACTAGTGTCATGATGTTGATTTTGTCTAATTTTGTTGCATTTTCATGTCAAAGGTCTTTTTGACTATCGAGCCCCCTTAAGAATTCGTCTTTTTTTCCTCGAGTTTTCCTAAGAATGGTGCGTTCTTGCGCCAGATTAGGACCATGCGGAAAAAATGGGTTAAGTCATTTTCGAGATAATTAGCATTGAACTGATCTCAACAAAAATGCTGACATCAGCATTTTCTGAAAAAAGGAGGAAGGGATATTTCTTGACAAATTTCCTTAAAATTTTCCTTTTACATACAGAAAAGCAAACACATTTATAAAGATCTTAAAACTACTTCGTAAAAGGTAACAAGCTATTTTTGGTATGTTTTTAATACCAAAATCGTCTCAACAGCGCTTTTAGCGTCTCTTACAGCCTTCCCCTGGTTCAGCTAAAATACAGTCTAAATAGCTTTTCCTCACAAGCAGAAACTAATCACGTGTTGAATAGGCTTGGCATTTCCATTTCATAGCGTAAAATGTAGGGGTGAATACCAGCTTTTTAAAGTTATTCATCTTTTTTGAAATCTTTTACGATGCCTGTTACATTTTTTCCTGTCACCTCCCTAGTAAATAAAACATTTGCGTCTCTTGCACTTGTTTTGCGCGCGCACTACAAGGTCTGCAGGGACATGTTTACATTTGGATTTCAGTATAATTTTCGACAGATAACAGCTAGTTTTTCAGCTTGAAGCCGTTTACAGTTAGTGGTTAGCAATACGTTACTTTTCTGGTATTCCTGGTTTCAGTACAGGTTCATTGAACTTGATTCCGTTACATTAGGGAAATTTTGCTTTCATTTTAGTCGTGTACTTGGTAGCGTAGTTGATTACGTCAATGTCAACCTTAGCGCGCGCGTGGCAGTTAAACCATGCCTTTCGTGATGCGCAGAACTTGTGCGCACTAACAATAGCAGGCACTGTCCTTAAAGAAAAGTGATCAATGTTGGTGGAAGTGCCAAAATCTTAACAAATGTCCAGACGTTTCGGAACTGTGCCCTTCATCAGTGGAATGTTCGTGCCAAGTGCCACGCAGCCTACGAAGTCTTTTTAGCTTCTTGTATATACTGTCCTTAGGGATTATAAAGTTATCGTGCCCAACCCTGGGGGCTTATGCACTGACTCTTGTGTGAGATCATGCTGTTCTACACTAAAACACTCCGATATTGTCTGAAACAAAGGCGTCACTTTGCTTCTTTTAGGCTAGCTTTCACTAGCGAATTAAATCACAACCATAAGCATGAACTAGTGAGAATGGCAGCGATATTGTGGGTGCTCTGGTTACTGCAACTTCAGATCAGAAACTTCTTCAGCTTTTGAGTATTTAATAACCTCTTCTTTATTTTCAGTGCGTATCCCTTAGCCAGCAAACTTGAACTGAAAGATAAGGTTTGTGCTACTTCGTTCAAGAAGGTTACTTAGTTTCTTAAAATGACTGATTTCGCAAGACTATCACAATTGACCAGAACTTCCGGAGCAACTTTCTTGTATAACAATCACATCTGCAACAGTGTTTTTAAATCCGTTACTTAGATTTCATCATTATTGCTCTATTTGTAGTTAGATGTACCTATAAGGCACCTCAGTTAATATCTGACCCTTCTACGAACAAAGTTTCATTTCTCAAGCCTGTGGGGGTGGTACTTCTTCCACGTGGATCCGGGACACTGATTTCCAGCCTGTGAAGGCGTCAGCAGATCCGTAACCAGCACAGTTACCGACCCAGAATCCCACGCGTACTGTGCCCTTGTGGACCTTTTCGCAAACGCCTTCGATTTGTCGTACACGGTGTAAATCTTTTCTGCCACCGCTTCCATACCTCATGTAGACTATACCGTCAATCGCCGCTGGAGCAGAGCACTCGGCACCATTAAAGGTGAAATACCATCGTCTGCAGCAATAATGGCAGTTAAAGATGCGAAGGTTGCCATTCCAGAAGACACGCAGGCCTGTTATGTCCGACTTTTTCTTGAAAAGACATTCCTAACGAAACATAGAAAAAAGATCAACTGTTACATATGGCAGATGGCACACAATAAACAACATTCCAGACTTTTTTATCGCCATAAAATCTCGTTTGTCAGTTTTGCTTTTGGTTTCTCGTAGCTTTCCTTTTCCTTTGGATAGTCATTCACCTTTTGGGTTGATCCATTAGAAAAGTCAATGCCTAAAAGATAGTCGAAGATTCTTCTTCGATATTTACCTTGATCAATCCAGTATCCTTTCCTTCGAGTAAATTTTTCCAAACGCACTGTTTCCAGTTACCTCCTAAAGGGCCTGAAGGTCCCTTGGGGCCAGGAGGACCTTGACCTCCTGTATTGCCTACGTCACCTTTGGATCCTCTTGGGCCCGCTTTGCCAGTTGTCCCTTGAGGTCCTTTGGGACCTGGGGAGCCTTGACTTCCTTTATCGCCGGCCTCACCTTTGGCTCCTCGTGGGCCTACTGGACCCGTGGATCCTTGAGATTTTCCTGCATCGCCTTTGTCTCCACGTGGTCCCATGGATCCTTGCGGCCCGGGTGATCCCGAAATTCCTGCTGGTCCCGCGGGTCCGGGGCTTCCCGGTATACCTGGTATTCCTGGCGCGCAAAAAGAGGCACCATAACTACAAGGTCGATTAGGTGGAACCTGGTGAGTGCCCTAAATGTAAAAAAAAAAGAAAACAAAACAACAACAAGCAAACGCATTGTTTATAGACCATAAATATGTTGACTGAACTGACATTTTTACAGTAGTTATAGAGCAATTTCGTAGAAGATTTTGTTATCCACAAAAGAACGTACTCAAGCAAAACGAGGACAAAACTTACCATTTTCCTACTTGGTTTGCCGCTACTGCTGTTGTCCGCTGCATAGCACAAAACGATCAGCAATGAAATCAGTAAACACAACATTATGGTCGACGGAATTTTCATACGAGATAGCGCCATGTTGGATATACTCTGATCTGCGCGGGAAAAGAATATAAACAGATAATTAGCAAGAGGGTGAACTGCCTTTGTTAGTGATTTAGTGGTGCTTGCATTTGTCGCACAATTTACCCCCTGCTGCTCTTTACACAGTGCGTCAATAAAAAAAGAGCTTGGGTTTTTCAAATTTCCTGCAATATACAAATAGAACAAATTCGAAACTAAAGAAACGAGGCGGAAAACTAAAGAGCTGATGTCTGGTCATAACCAAGTTAGTTTCTTCTCACTGGTGAAAAAAAAAAAACATGGTTGATCTGGAGTCTTACCTTGTTCCTGTTTTTATCAAATGAATCAAAATGATGCATCAGCGATGTAACAGAACTTTTTATCGCTCTAAAATGAGCGAGTTTCACGTGAAAACATGTCTTACTCATGGTTACATTTCAAATGCAAAAATAAGACAAGCATTCTCATTGGCTAGATCAGTTCTAAATCGACCAATGACACGGACTCTTTCATTGCATGTTTATTTTTCTTTGTTGTAAGAAGTGACGCGCATATTCACGTTCGAGGTTTGATTACACAAGGAAACTAAGAACAAGACGAGCTGCCTTAGATTGGCTCAAACTCTCGACGGATGAAATGTACGATAATTTGCAAATTTAGCAATAGCAAGGAAAGGAATGAAAAAATAATTTCCACGATGGAATGCCTCAATTTAAGAGGAGTCCTCTTAAATTGACTTTTTTGAAAATAATTTATTGTGAAAGAACAATGTTAATCAAGGCAAACAAAGGAAACGATGACGGCAAATCATTTCTGGTTCGCTCCAATTTGATTCTCTGCATTTGACAAAAACAACAAACGACATGGACATATCTTTCCATGCAATCTAGTTTCATTATTATTATTATTGTTATTATTATTATTATTTCTAGTTCACATTATAATATATGAATAGTTCTATGGAAATGAATGGAAAAAAATATCGAAAAACAAGATGCGCGAAATGTCCCATTCGTATGAAATATGGACATCCTTTAACCACACACACGAAGAAACAATTTCCGCAAAAGCCGGACTTTTCCCCGTACAATTTATCCTTTTATTCGACATGGACTTATATTATATATTGGTTTGCTTTGTTGTAATTCGTCACTTATTAAGGTTGTTTAGTAATTTCACTGGTTACAAGACGAAAAAAAAACACTGAATTTTATTCGTGAAACCCACATCCAAACAAACTGTTTACACCTATAAAAACTTTAACAGTTATGTCTAGGATAGAACGTAAAAAAATTTAGTGATTGTTGTTACAGTAAGCCTCACAGTTTTCATACATTTCGCAGATTTCGTCCAAACGTAGACTTTCGTCGAAGTTCTTGAGAATTATCGTATTTGTTTGCAGTTTTTTGGGGCCCTCCATTAACTTCTCGACTTAATTCGTCGATTTTAATTCCTTGGAGCTCGTGCGACTAAACGCTGATTAAATTTTACTTGAATTATTGAGCATTGAGCTCAGTCTAAAAATAAAACTATACTACTTACCTCTGAATTATCACTGCGCTACAGAAGAGATATGAAAGCTAGGAACGAATAGAAAAATGCGTGTAATATGTAAGATCGAAACAACTAAAAAGATTGAAAAACTATGCCGAACTAAAATTATAAGTTACTTTGTCAGCTTCTTGTATCATTATTCTGGCTAGGCCAAATACTCGTCCTTCCTTCTTTGATTAATGAGTTACTTGTGAGAACACGTTTGTGAGACAAGATAAATTGTAACACACAATGCTATTGGTCGGAACGCTTTCTTTAATGTTTAGGCACCGAATTGTCCAATAGAATGAAGCCTTCCATTTATTTTGTTTCACTGGTGATGAAATGATCATGACATATGCGCGAAATTCCGAAAAATTTCGTGGTCCTTAAATCCCTTGAAATAAATTATATTACTGCTTGTTTTTTGTTAAAATAATTGTTTGTCATAACTTAAAAGCAGACTTAGACCCAACTTAAAAAAGTCTCCAAGGAGAAATGATTGTAAAACTTGAAATATCAAAAGCAAAAACATAACAAAATTTCTGAATGTCTGGGCTCATTATCTATATCCATTGATCTCATTCTGTAGAAATCATTCGCATTGAAATTTACTGTTTGTAGGCAAAGGACAACTTAGCCTAGAGTGCTGAGTTCGAATGTAGTTTAGAATACTCGAAAGAAAGATACTCGACGCATTTTGGTCGTAAATATAATAATTTGTAGGACATTAAATAACTAAGCAGTTCTTTTCTGAGTTTGCCATCCGTGAATTTAATGTCTCATTTTAAAGCTCGTGGAAATGATCTATTCTAACAGAAACAAGAATTGATTTAATGTGAGCACATGACCAATTATTTAGTTTCTCTCCATCAGTTTAAGGCGTCAGACGAAACGTTTAATAATTTCTATTTTCATTATAACTAACGACAATTTTTAAGCTCGACATCTCAACATTAAACTCAATTAAACGTATCTAAATCAATTACCTTTGAAGTAGTAAGACAGCGTTTCACTGGATTGTTTGAGAAAGAGCAGCAAAAAATCTAAAATAAGAAGAGAAAAGAGTGAGGTTGAACAACAAAACGAGCAAAGGACTGAAATAAATAACCCGCAGAACTGAATGAAATAATCTTACATCGTTAGTTTCTTGAATGCTTGAGATATGTCGCTTTGCAAAACTGCAGCAAAATGATTTTCAAAGTGAACAAACTTTTGTGCTCTTCTTTATTCAAAGAAGCTCTCGTTAAAACAAGTTTGTGACGCAATATATGTATAAATAAAATACAAAAAAAGATTTATTCTAACGGGCAGTGTTATTCGCTAAAACGCTGTGTTTAGTTTTGCAAGATCCAATGGGATGAAACCATTTATTTCTGATGCATTTATGAAAGTTGGCATTGTGAGCAACAATACGCAGGAAAGAAAATAAAATCATGGTTAATTGAGGAAAAAATAAAGCTCATTTTCCTCTAGTTTGGTGGGTTTAATTTTGTTTTTTAAATGAGCTCAGAAAATTTATTCAGTAAGTTAGCACATATTCAAATAATTGATGCCCTTTCAATTAATAAAATGCCCCTCTCTTTATCTCTACTGAAATGGAAGGAACAGTTCTTAATGATATAATGTTACTATCGGCCAGTCAGTGTTGCGAAATTTTCAAGTCTTGGATCGTTCCATATTGATTCGACTTTTGGCAGCAAAACTAGCACACTACTTTGTTAACGTGTCGCTTGTACTGCTGTTATTTTCCATGCGAATGTCGATCAAGTAGATACATCTCCTGCAAATTTCTAGTAGGCCAACAAATTTGATCACCTTGATCGTCTGCTGCATTTATAATGTGTAATAGAGTATCAAGAACAGTTTCTCCTGTGGCAGTAGTAAATAAGTAAATGTTTCGGGCTTGTATGATTGTTATGGTTCATTCTTCTGTGAGTGAACCAAACAAACTGTAAACAGTTCATGTTTAATGTTTACACTGCCGGGTTTAATTTGAATTTGCAAGACGGGCTTTAGAGCAGTATTGTGGAGAGCGGGCATTCTTCCAGGTGGGTCCCACGGCAGCTTTTTCAGTAAACGGCGAAAGCGAACTCATGAGTACAGGCGTGCCCTCTTTCAACATGATGTCTCGATTTTAAAAGCGAAATTAGTATTGCTCTCGAAATGACGAAAGGTCGCCACTTTGTGTGTGAAAATCTGAATATCTAATTCACTGTCAGAACTCTCCTGGCTACAACGTTCTTTCATCGTTCTACAAAAATATTTTCAAGATAAATATATTCTCAAATGAAATCGTTTTTATCCATAAAGAACGTGATGAGTTTTAAATCTGAGGTCCTAGCCGATTTACTGCGAGGATTACTAAACAGTAATAAAGATTAAAACTTTGATTGTGCATAATTATTCAATACTTATTAACGATATTGTTTCAGTCATTGCAAAGCCAGATTTTGCTTGCTAAAAGAAATCATTGGACAGAACATATTATAAAACTCAAATAAGAACTTTTAAAGTGGAAGAGTGTGCAATTGCGTCCCAGACAAAGCTATGCTCGCGTTGAAGAATATCTCGCGACACCGCGAAAATAAAACTCTATGCGATTGATAATAAATAAATACTGTATGCGATTGATACTGTGTTTTACGTACTCGACAAAAGATTACATTTTAGTTTGCTTTGCTGTGTTGTATTTAACGCTCACATCATTAGGTTTGTCTTGCTACTGAATGTAAAAAGCATACACATAATCAGTTCTTGGATTATTGGAGAAACTTTTTAAGCGGCCTAACATGAAGTAGAGTTTGATTTAGCTTCATTGTTTTTAGTGCCAGATGGAATTTTCTTCACATGATCAACATGCGCTTGGCAAATATCAGTTGTAAGTCAATGCTCTTACCTGCTAAATGAATGTTTGGCTGGAGTCCATACGATGACAAGAATTACTTGCGATTAGGCCATTGGTGAGTTACTGGAGTTATTTGATTATGGTCGCTTTTAAAACTTGTCGTTCGCGCGTGAAATCTCTATCACGTTTCGGATTTCTCTTTCCTAGAAAAGCAAATAGAGGCCATGCGCCATAAAATCTTCGATTTCTGTTCAGATTTCCTCATGTTCTCTTGCTAGGGATAACAAGGATAGATCCCTTAATAACGAGGGGAGTTTCCGTGATTTTAAAAGAGCTAAACGTTCGCGAGGCAAACTTTTTCGTTTCACAATACTTTTTATGCCACAAGGTTCATGTTCCTTCTGGGTCTTTATTTACCATGTGTCCAATGGTTTCAATAGTTCATTACGAATACTGTCATCCGTATATGTGAAAGCTCTTCTCCATATCCAGTGAAATAGGTTAGATTTGTTTCGCTTTGTTTTCTCAACTCCAAATGTCAAGTTATGTTTCAATCAAAATGGCTGATACAGTGATCAACAATAATGTAATGAAGTTAGTTTACTTTGCTCATTTTCTTGTCGTTTACTGTTTCAACAATAATTATTTGAAGTCTTTGATATATTCGTTTGCTATCACACGCGCTTCTGAGCTGTTTTAATAATCAAGATAAACCAAACTCCATCTTCAGTCAGTTAAGTACATCAAAATCTTTATCTTTTATACCAAAATAGACTTGAGTGATAAATGCGCGTTAACGAGTCGACTTCGAAGCTGAGTCGCTCAGTTGGGAGACTTACTACGAGGGACTAGCTACTAGTAAAGAGAAGAAAACAAGCCAGGAAAAACTATGAAAGAAAGGACTTTGCGAAAGTGTAGCAAAGCGATTACCACGCAAGCTGCCCTGGTCCTTTTCTCCTTGTGTTAGCTCCATTTCCACTCACATTGCCTACTAACTGCCCTCATCTCCTCCCTCTCAGTACTACTCCTACTCCCTTGGTTTACTTTTTGTCCACTGCTATTACCCCAGACCGACCCCCCTGATTTTCTTCTTGTCTCGCCCCAAACCCTTTCCGCACTGTTGGTTATCCTTTAGTTTCTCTCGTCCTCTTCTCCTCTCCTCCTATTTCATGGATAACGTTTTGTCTCGCCCCAACTCCTTTGCCCCCGTTCTTTTGGCGTGTTTTTGTCTTGCCCCAGTTTCTTTCACCGCTCATCTCTCCCTCACAATCTCGCCCCATTCTCTTCGCTTAATATTCGTCTCGCCCCAATTCCCATGGCTATTCCTCCTGTATTATGTCTAATCTTTTATCTGGCCCTTCGCTTTGTCTGGCTCCGTTTTCCGTCGCCTCCTTTTTCCCTTTGTAGTTTCGCCTTATTTTCTTGGCCTACTTTTTGCCTCTCCCCAGTCTTTCGCCTTCTCTGCCCTCTTATATTCTCGTCCCATTCTCTTGGCTTACCCTTGGCCTCTCTCCAGTTTCTTTCGCCCTCTACTCCCTTTTATAGTCTCGTCTAAATTTCTTGGCTTACTTTATGCCTCACTTCAGTTTCTTTCACTTTCTTCTGCCTCTTATAGTCTCGCCCCATTCTCTTACTTTTTGCCTCAGTCTCTTTCACTTTCTCCAATCCCTTATAGTCTTGTCCCGTTTTCTTTACTCACCTTTTGCCTATCTTCTGTTTCTTTCGCGTTCTCCTCTTACAGTGCACTGTCGCCCCATTCTCTTGGCTTAATTTTTGGCTATCTTCAGTTTTTTGTTGCCCCCTCCTCCCTCTTATAGTCTCACCCCATTCTCTTGGCTTACTTTTTGCCTCTCTTCAGTTTATTTCGCCTTCTCTTCTCTCTTATAGTCCAACGGGTCCTCTAGAGGAGAATGATCAATACAATAATGTACCAAAACGTCGGAAAATGACTGTATGGATCATTCTGCGCTGCCACTACCGTACCCAGTGCCCCGTTCTTTTGCTCGGTGCAGAAATGAAGCAGAAATGAAGATGGCGAATATTCCTTCCATGCACTTCAAGCGGTTCAGGGTCAGGTTTAGAAACTCGGAAAGGTATGACTCATGAATACTAACTTTGGAGTTATTTGGCGATAGCTGCCGGAGCTTATCCCGGTTTCTGTAGCACGAAGCGGCTAGAAGTATTTCTACTTCCCCTGGATGGGATGCTAGTCCATCGCAGGTCACTCCCCCGCAATTTTGTTAGGTTTCCCCAACAAATAGCAGGTACCCATTTATAAACCTGAGTGGAGAGAGGCACTGTGAGAGTAAAGTGTCTTGCCCAAGAACACAACACACTGTCCCCGGCCAGTGCTCGAACCCGGACCGCTCGCTCCGGAGTCGAGCGCACTAACCATGAGGCCACCGCGCCTCCCTATAAATTATACTACTGATACAAATAACGCCGTGGGACTTCCAAAACAAAGGAACTCGTACCAGTCCAGCCCGACTTTCCCTTGTTTTGAAAGTCCCCGTGTAACTTGCGTCCCAGCATAATCTATTCCCTACCATGTGACCGGATCGTGCAAAGGGCCTATTCCCTCTTCGTGCTCTGTTCTCCCTTATTGTGTCGCCCCATTCTCTTTATAATCTCGCCCCATTCTCTTAACTTTTCGTTTGTCTCGCTGCAATTTCCTCTTCCTTTCCTGTCAGTTATGGTCTCAACCCATTTTTTTTTAGCTTTCTGTTTGTCACGCCTTAATACCCTCTTCACGCTCTGTTCCTTCTTAATGTGTCGCCCCATTCTCCTTATAGTCTCGCCCATTCTTTTGATTTCAATTAAGTAATAGAGCTTAATAGCTCGCGAGATCACATTTCGAGAGTAAAAGGCACTGTGAGAGTAAAGTGTCTTGCCCAAGAACACAACACACTGTCCTCGGCCAGGGCTCGAACCCGGACTGCACGCTCCGGAGTCGAGCGCACTAACCATGAGGCCACAGCGCCTCCCACTAATGACATGTTTTCAAAGTGATAGGGGGGATCTATAATATACAAATTTTCTTATAGCCGAGATATGTGATGAAATTTAACTGATAACTAAGATTTCAGAAGATTACCCCAACCGGACCCTCTTCAAGATTATGTTTCTGCTTTTGATGTGGTGATTGCTGGTGAGACTGAACATGGCTAGAATGGGTGTTTTGTTTCTTCTTGTGTTTGTGCTTACGCCAGTGCTTCTGATGTGACAGGCCTGGTCTTAAAAAAGCGAAATAATGCATTTGTTTCAGACAAAACATGTTGGCTTGTTATAGGGCGGTACGGCACTACCCCACACCCTGGGCTGGGCTTGATAACTCTATAAAATCCTCCCCCCCTCCCAATCTAAGCCTGACAAAGTTAGAACAAAAAGATACGAATTCTAAACTTCCTGCGCCCGAGCAAAAAACATATTTTGGAAAAGGCTGTGGAATGCTGTATTGATGGAAGCATACTCAGCACTTTTTTCGTTAAGGTAGACAACAGGGTCTTGTTTTTTTTTCTGGTGAAACACGACAGCTAAGGTTATCAATTTGAGCGATTTTGTTTCTGTCGCTTTAAAATGCTTCTCACTCTGTTTTTGTCATTCTAGAATCGTCTTGGCGTCAATGTTTAGTTGTGATTCTACTAAAAGATATGCACAGTAGATATGGAATCTTTCAAGAACGCGCGAATTCGACCATAATAACAAAACGAACGAAACTGGTTACTGCAACTTCAGACCACACACTTCTTCAGTTCTTGGGTATTCAATAACTTTTTTCTTTATTTCCCTTCACCGGCAAACTGAAAAATAAAATTTATGCTCTACATGGTTGAAGAAGGTGACTTAGTTTCTTAAAAAGCCTGATTTCACAAGAGTATCACAATTTATCAGAACTTCGATCAACCTGCTTGTTTGACAATAATCACAGCTACAGAACCTCTTTTTAAATCCGCTTCTTAGATTTCAAAATGATTGCTCCATTCAAAGTTACCTTTAAAGCGCCTCACTATAAGTTCTATCCCTCCTACGAATAAAGCTTCATGATCTGCTATTTCAAGCCTGTGGGGGTGGTATTTCTTCCACATAGATCCGGGACACTGAGTTCCAGCCTGTGTACGCGTCAGCAGATCCGTAACCAGCACAGTTACCGACCCAGAATCCCACGCGTACTGTGCCCTTGTGGACTTTCTCACACACGCCTTCGATTTGTCGTACACGGTGTAAATCTTTCTTGGCGCCATTTCCGTGTACCATGTAGACCACACCGTCAATCGCCGCCGGGGCAGAGCACTCGGCACCATTGAAAGTGAAATACCATCGCCTGCAGCAAGCATGGCAGTTATGGATTCGAAGAGGACCACTCCAGAAGACACGCAGAGCTGTATTGTCTGCCTTTTTGTTAAAAACACAATCCTAAAAGGAATTAAAAGATCAATTGTTAGGAACCCTTTCCCAGTAAGCACTTTTTTAGCCCAGTAAGCAGGAGACTTTTAACTATTGATCACAGTACCAAAGAATCTCGACAACGTTTAATAAGCAACGTTAACAAATGTTGTCTGCCGTGAAATTTCGTTTGCCAGCTACTTTTCACTGTTTTATTACATTTCAACGAAATATATCTTTCCTTCTGTGGTTTTTACCTTTTGGTTTAATCCACTAACAATGCCTACTTGTGCAATAACGATGCTCGTTTCAAGATTTACCTTGATCAATCCACTGTCCTTGCCATCGTTAAGATTTTTAAACACGCACTGTTTCCAGTTACCTCCCAAGGTGCCTGGAGGTCCCTTGGGTCCTGGAGGGCCTTGACTTCCCTTATCACCGGCGTCACCTTTAGCTCCTCTTGGGCCCGCTGCACTCGTTTTCCCTTGAGGTCCCTGTGGACCCGGTGGGCCTTCAGTTCCAGGTTTCCCTGCCTCGCCTCTGTCTCCACGTGGTCCTACAAGTCCTTGCGGGCCGGGTGAACCCGCAACGCCTGCCGGCCCTGAGGATCCAGGGCTTCCCGGCACACCTGGGATTCCCGGCGCGGAAAAGCATCCACCATAACCGCAAGGTCCGCATGGTGGAAACTGGTGAGTGCCCTTCATGTTAAGATAAAAAAAAAAACGCTTTATGTCTTCTTGATCTATTAAAATGTTGACTTAACCGATACTCGATGCAGTGGTTGTTGAGCGAGTTAATTCATCAAACGTTCTTCTAATTTCCAGGGAATTTCTGTTTTGCACTCCATTCTGCCATAAACATTTATTGACTGGGAAACGTAGAGAAAAATTTGCAAACGAACTTACCATGTTTGGATTTGTTTTGCCGCTGCTGTTGTTGTTTGCTGCACGGCACAAGGCGATCAGGGTTGAAATCAGTAAACATAACTTGATGGTCGGCGAAATTTTCGTACGGGATTGAGACATCGTTAGATATCTTCTGATCTGTAGGGAATATGAAAATTAAGGCAGTAAATATTGACGATAGAAACCAGGCCCGGGTTGTTCGAAAGGTGGATAACGCTATCCACCGGATAAATCACTATCCAGTGGATAGCGTGGTTTGTTTTGTTAACACTTATCCGCTGGATAGTGATTTATCCGGCGGATAGCGTTATCCAGCCTTTGAACAACTGGGGCCAGTAGGATAGGACACTCGCTCACTTTTCATAGGATTTGTGATATTTCGGCTCTAATTTTGACTGATTTCTTGCCTTACAGTTGGCCAGATATTTCGACAGAAAAAGCATAAACCGAGAAAGAACGAGACCGTGTTCTCTTGGTTAAAAAATTAAACAACTGATGCTTGTTTTAAATCTAGCTTAGGAAAGTAGACTCAAAATATTTTCCTCTTACAGTTAACTAAGCTCTTTAGTGATCAAAGTTCCCACGTTGTTCCTGCTGGTATCATTTATCTATCTCAATCTTCTTACAGTAAACTAATCATAGTTGATACAGTTCCTACCTTGTTCCTGTTGCTATTAACGGAAGGAAAATGATGCATCAGCGATGTAACAGGGTTTTTTAATACTCTAAAGTGAGCGAGTTTCAAGTGAAAACATGTTTTGCTCACAGTGACGTGTAAAATGCAAAAATAATACAAACAATCTTATTGGCTGGATCATGTTGAAATCGACCAATGACATGGACGGTTTGATTTTATGTCTGCTGATCTTTGTTATCATGATAAACGCGTAAATACACGTTCGAGGTTTGATTGCACACGGAAACTAAAAACAAGAAAGCAGCCTTATTGATTAGATTAATTCTTGATCGACCAATGAAATTGGCTCCTATTTTAAATTAACTTTTCTTCATGGTAATAAGTGACTTGGCAGGATAATGTGGAAATTTAGCAAAAGCAAGGAAAGGAACGAAAAACACTTCACAAGTTGGACTCCACTTTCATACTGACAAGCATTTCTCACTGCACAATGTTAATCAACGTAGACAAACAAAATGATCACGGCAACTCATTTTCGACTTTGTAATTAGACCTAATTTGATTCTCTAGCTGTATATGACAAAAATAACAAACGACGTGATCAAATCTTTCCTTTGTAACATAATATCATCATATATACGAATGATTCTCAGCTTGACTGGGAAATAAAATATGATTTGTGAGATGTTCTCATTCCTATTTAATATGATTTAACCTTAGATGATAAATTACACAAAAACTAATTCCTGCAAAAGGAAGAGTTAAAAAGAATTAATATAAATCTTGAATTGGACTCTTTTTCTATATCTCCTTTGGTTTTTTTGCAAGTCGTCTTTTGTTGACCAGTCACAAGGAAACGACGAAGAAACAAATAACAAAAAAACAACGTAACACCAGAGAATAAGAAAAACGTGCGTATAGTGAAATATTAAACGCGGAAAGGATTACAAAAATAGGTCGAACTAAATTGAAACCTTTCATTGTCAGCTTTTGGTTTCGTTTTTGAGGCTAAGTCGCATACCCGTTCTTACTTCTTTATTTGATGAATTTCTTGTCAGAACAAGTTTGTGAAACAAGGTACATTCTAACACGTGAAACTATTGGTCAGAACGCTTTCGTTTTTGTTTGGTAATGGGTTTGTCCAATTGGATGAAGCCGTCCATTGTTGTTTTGTTTGCCACATTTAGTTTCCTCACTGCTGATGAAAGGTCCCTTGGAATAAAATAGATCACTGCCTTTTTTGTTGAAAAAAGGTCAGTTCTAAAAACCAGACCTGAAAACTAGTTGAGAATAAGACCCAGCTTAAAACAAGGTTTAGCCTTTCAATTCCTTGCAGTATGCCTCACGTGTTTCTTATATTTTTGAAATAACCAGAGAGAAGCGATTTAAAACTAGAATCATCAAGAGCACAAGCAAATAAAATTAAAAATTATCATAAGTCAGAAAAAAGGGTCCATTATATATCAACTGCTCTCACTCTGTAGGAATCATTCTCATTGGATTACTGTTTTGTACGCAATTGACGACTTAGCCTGGAGTGTTCGTTTTTTTATTTTTTTTAAGTCTTGAATTTAGTTTGTTATTTAGAACCTTCGAAAGAAAGCTACTTGACACATTTTGCGGGTCGTAAGTTTATTTTCAAGGCACCAAACAACTAAGCAGTTCTTTACCGAGAGTTTGTCATTTTGAATTTGATATCTTAGTTTAAAGCTCGTGAAAATGATTTGTTACTCGGGCAAGGCAGCCCGAGGTAAGTTTTCGGTGGCATTCCTTTTTGTTATTTTTCGTGTCGCAATTGGCTATGCATGCATGCGTAGTGCGAGCATAACAAGCTTTTGCGGGTAGTGAAAGTCCTGAGTTTTGCCGTAACATGGCGACTGGTGAGGCTGTTTCTAGACAGTGTTTTTTCTCCTTTTACGATCGAAAGACATCTTTATGAAACTCATTAAAGGATTTAAATCTAATGAATACTCGGTTGCGGAGGAAATGTCGACATCGAGGTCTGTTAAAGTGCGAGGAACTGTTGTTTGAAGTCTGAGGCTTCCCGAGTTTGTCAATCAAGAAATTTGCACGGCCGGACATTTACGGCACTTCAAATGCTGTTTTCTGGACTTGCAAGATGGCTGCGAGCTGGTAAATGCCATTGTTTGTAACAGATGTTGATCTGCTTTATAAGAACTGTTGAACTGATCATTTCACGTCTGAAATAACTTGTCTATAATTCGATATGCAAGGCTGTTTACATTGCAATTTTGCTCGATACGGCTGATTTGAAGACATTATTCGCTCAAATTTTCAGGATCGCTGGCAGCTGGTAAATGTTATTATTGTTTCGCTTCATCAAAACTGTTGAACTCATATAAATTTATGTGAAATGTAAAATTTTATTTTAGTCAATGAAGTTATATACATGTAAAAGCATATAAAACAGTCACTCAGTTTACGTTGGCTCGAGTTAAAGCTGTGTGCAGCTTCTTGTTCTTATAGAAACAAGAATTGATTTAATGTGAGCATATGACCAGTTAATTGGTTTCTCCCCATCCGTTTTGGGCGTCATGCAGAACATTTAATAATTTCTATTTTCATTATAACTAAAAACAAATTTTTAGCTCGACATCTAAATCTAAATCAATCAATTACCTTTGAAGTAACACAGCGTCTCACTTGGTTGTTTGAGCAGAAACAGCAAAAAACTAAAATATAGAATAGAAAAAATAGAGTGAGGTTTAACAACAAAACGAGTGAAGGATTGAAATAAATAACCAGAACTGAATAAAAGCTTACATCGTCAGTTTCTTGAATGCTTGAGATGTTTCGCTTGACAAAATTGGAGCAAAATGATTTTCAAAGTGAACAAACGTTTGTGCTCTTCTTTATTTAAAGAAGTTCTCGTTAAAACAAGTTTGTGACGCATTGCTTAAAAAAATAAAAAAAAAAGTCAATGTTTACTCCAACGGGCAGGGTTATTCGCTAAAACGCTGTGTTTAACTTTGGAATGTCCAATGGGATGGGGTCCTCTATTTTTTGATGTGTTCATGATATTTTGCATTGTAAGTGATAATTCGCGCGAAAGTAAACAAAGTCTTCTGTCTTGCTTGTGTGTATTTAAGCGGTAAAAATCATTACGCTTTGTTTTTAAAAGCTGAGCGTAGAAATTGTATTGAGAAACTAGTCGAAACACTGTTGCATAAGTTAGTATTTTCTTGATATCTATACCTAAATATATAAACAAGAAAAGAAGTATGAAACAGACGTGTACTTAAAGCTAGTAAATTCTTCTGTATAAGTAATACTTTTCAAACCCTGTTTC
>OZ026606.1:9067182-9092182 GCA_964020085.1 Micromussa lordhowensis
TGCTCTCAAGAACTGCCTCGTCAAGGGGGCTTTGTACCTTTCTCCAAGAGACGGATAAACCAGTTGTTTGCAATTGGGTTGCATTTCTCACTCCTAAACTCTGAAGAGGGCTGTTGTCCCCTTGCAGCACCTCAAGCATGATCAGGCCTCGAATTTTTCTAACATATGTCTCTCTCTGCTTAAGAGTCATGCTTAACCACTGATCAGTGCTAAGCTCAAGATGCGAGTACTTCATACTGCACTCACCAATTTGAAATTCCTACTTCCCATTCACCGTTTTATTAAAAAAAAATTCAATTTCCCATTTTCAATTTCCCATTCCCCATTTCCCATTCCCCATTCCCCATTCCCCATTCCCAATTCCCCATTCCCCATTCCCCGTTTTAGTAACGTCCCATTTCGCAAAATTGTTATGACGCAAAATTCACGTTCCTTCGAGTTCGCTGTTTACCATTGTTCATTGTTTTCAATAGCTCATTACTGACGCTGCCAGGCATGTCTGTGAAAGCTTCTCTTTGTATCCAATGAAATGGGTTAGGTTCGTTTCTCTGTGTCAGTTTCTCAACTCTAAACGTCAAGTTATCAGTTCAAATGAAAATTAGTGGTCCAATAAGTAACAATGAAGTTAGTTTATATTACTGTGCTCATTTTGTTATCGCTTACCAATTCAACAGTAATAATTTTAATGTCATTTAATGTATTCGTTTGGTATCACACGCGCTGTTTGAGCTGTTTTAGACATACAAGGCTGCAATAACTTTAAATAATCTAATTGATTTTTTCATTAAAAGTACAACTGAGTGAGTGTGTTTACAACTCGAGCCTTAAGCTTAGTCGCTGTGTTACGAGTCTAACTAGGTACGGGAAAGGTTTGCCAGCTTCTTCGACGGAGATGAGACGAATAGAAGTGAGGAAAAACTAATAACAAACGGACTTTGCGAAAGTCGTTTCCATTCAATTATCGCGCGAACTACCCGGTTCTTTCTCTCTCTCTCTCTCTCTCTCTCTCTCTCTCTAGAAGAATAATCGGGAACTTTTCTGACTTTTCCCTCTTTTGATGATAGATCAACAATTTTTGTGTGGTAACTTTTGACAAGCTGTAGAACAATGCGTTATGACCCAACCTTTCTACATGCGAGAGATTCCCCAATACCATTCAATGGCGACGGAAAAAGCTCATTATTAGTGCTTGAGAGGTCACGAAGTAGCCCTATGTCGTGGTATCGGCCAATTTAAAAGCTTCAAATCCAATTTGTTGGTCGAAAGGAGGCTATTAACTTACTATTTATGCGCCACTCAATTCTCTTCGTCACCACAAGCTTTTAAATTTGAGATATCAGGAGCTTGGAAAATCTGCCGTGTATGTGTTTGACTTCTTATGTCGATGAAAGGTTTCAGAAATCGAAAAAGGCCCTTTTTTCATTTTGCAATTTCGAACAACGAAATTCGCTATTTAAATTTTGTTAATTTAGGTCAAACTCTTACAGTAGATAAAGCAGTCCTTTGGCAATAAAACAAACTGAATTCGGTAGCAAAATCACCAGCTGTTATTTTTTTATGAAGGTTTGAAGCAACCGATGTCAGAACACGGCAATGTCACCAAAGTTCCCTATCTGCAAGATTTTAAAAATGATTATTTCAGCGTATTTTTTTGGAGAGGCAGGAATGATTGATACTATTAAATTGTACAATAGTGTAATAGCAACGGGTGATTTAGTTTTCAAATTTGTTCGTTGCAATAAAAAGGAACCAGGGCTGAAAAATGGTGTATTACGAAACTTGATGTGCTTTGCGTATAGGGGTATAGGGACAAGTGGTTAAAATATTCTACTACAGGACTTCTTTTGTCACATGATAATTACAGGAATCTTTGTTTAAAGAATGTGTTGGTATAATTAAGAGACATAAACTGAAGATCATGAATAGAGATCGTTGAAAAAGGTAATACGCTCCTTCATTTTTTATTTAATTTTCAAACTGACACACGCTCTATCTAAATATGTTGCTTTGTCACACAAGGATCAATGCATCTAAAAAACCTACACATTCCTTTTCAGACAAACATATTGATGATAAAGGAAATCTTTATTAGTTGTTTGCTTAAATTTCAGTCTGGTGAATTATCAACAAGATGAAAAAATGTAATATGCTGCCCAAAATAGTAAGGATCTGCGCGCACCTCGACATATAAATGCGTCAAACAATTCTCTGAAAAAAGCGCTGGCCTGTCCACCAACCTGTTTATTAAAAGAGGCTCAATCCTACCTTTCCTTTATACGTTTTATTATTAATCACGGTAAAAGATGGCAGAATGTTCTGGTTCGATTATTCTAACTTAGTTGAAGGGAAGACGGTTTATTTAACTCTAAACCGCATTCAGTAACCGAGCCTTGAAACCGAATGGAACGACTCGCCACGGTAAAAAGAAAAAAAGAAAGAGTTTCATTTAAACGAGTTATGTAGTTACCTTTTCTCTCCTGAGAAATTGTTATACTAAAAACGCTTTATAAAATCCTCCCGCGGTATTACCTCCCCCCTCTAATAAGCTTCCCGTTCAGAAGTAGTTTTTTGTAATAACCTGCCGCCTCTAATAAGCCCCTTTCCCTTTTTTTTTCTTTTATGAGGCCCATTTGGTTTGTTTGTTTGTTTGTTTGTTTGTTTGTTTAACAAATAGACACTCAAACACATAATACTGTTTTCTGCTCTTTATTAAATAATAACTTTAGGCTGCATAAAGGATTCCTCAGTATTGCATTGCGCATCCCACTCCGCACGATTTGCGCGTCATTAGCGCGTGCAAATGATAATTTCCCGCGTCATTAGCACGTGCAAATGAAAATTTTGAAACTTGAAGAGCTTTGCGTAAAGAGTTTTATGGACAGGTGAATAAATAAATACTACTGCGGGACTCTTTGTGTCGCCTGATTATTAAAGAAATATTTTTTTAAGGAAAGTATTGTCATAATTGTAGAAAAAAAAAAGAAATTGAAGATCATAAATAGAGATCTTTAGAAAGTTAGTGCGCTCCTTGATGTCGAGCTGACACACCCTTTCACTTTGTAAATCAAGGATCAATGGATCTAAGACTAACACATTCCCTTTTAGACAAGCATATAGTTTTAAAGGAATCTATATTGGGTGCTTGCATATATCGCAGTCTGGTGAATAATTAACAAAATGAGTAATAATACTGCCCATAGGGATCGGCGCGCGCTTCGACAAAATCAATTCTGTAAAGAAAGAGCTGGCCTTACGACCATGATAGTCTTAGTCTAACGTTTCCTGTATACGTGCTATTTTGAATCATTGTAAATGATGACAGAATGTTATGGTTCAGATTGCTTTAAATCAGTCATAAAGACGTTGGTTTTATCTAACTTTCTCTAGACCGTATTATGTAACCGGGCATTAAAACTGTATAGTACAACCCGCCGCAGTAAAAGAAAAAGAACATGCAACCTATGTGGTTTACTTTTTTTCTCCTGGGAAAGTGCAATACGGTAAGAGCTCTATTTAACCCCCCCCCCCCCCCCCTGTGCGCTAACACTTCTTCTCTAATAAGTTCTCTGTCTGGAAGTCGGTTTTTGTAATAGGCACCCCTTTCTAATAAGCCCTCCCCCCATTTTTCTATGCGGCCCATTTGGTTTGTGTTAACAAAAATGTACACTCTAATGCATAATACTTGTTTGCTACTCTTTTTTTAACAATTAAATATAAAAGTTGGATGGCAGTTGTTTGAGCTTTGTAAAAAAATTACTTGAAAGGAAAACAGCGTGTTTAAGATCTGATGAAAGCCCCTCCTTCTCTCCATTGCCGGTTTTCAAATGACGTTGCTAAAATTCACGCTACAAAACTAATGATCCTCCTGAGACTTTCTTGATGTATTAGAGCTCCTTGTTATTTAAAAACAGTTGATTGAAGTCTAAACATGACTGTTAGATCCCTATTTTACTCACTAAAGCAACTCTTGTCATGGTAGCAGAAATTAACATACCAATGCTTAATCGTGTGAAATATAAGAGGCGCGCAAGTTTTATCAGCGTCTAGGACAACTCAATATCAAAGTTATTTCTACACAATTTAACAGTTGATTGAATTCTAAACATAAGTGTTAGATCGCTAATTTGCTAAAGCAGCTCCTGCTATGGTAGTAGAAATTAACATACCAATGCTTAATCGTGTGAATATGAGAGGCGCGCGCGTTTTAAGAGCATCTAAGACAACTCAACATTAGAGTTATTTCTAAACAACTTAACGCTTGATTAGAGTCTAAACATAAACGTTAGATTTTTTTATTTAAAATTTATTTTATTTCAAGATTTTTTTATCCTGTGCTCTAGTACAGATTTAAATTCAACCTGGTAGCAAAAGATCTTGCCATCCCTGGGGAAGCCAGTTTTGTTATAATGTATTGTAACTTTTTCTTCAAAGTAAAAGTGTTACAGCATTGTTTGCGTTCGCAGAAAAAATCTATTATCAAGCGTCTTGAGATTTGCTAGAGATGTTTATAAAGTGAACTTTTCTATTATGTCGATAATAACTAAATCAAGTTACTGTTGAGTGGACAACGGATATTGAAATTCAGCTTTAAAGCGAGGCCTAGAGGATACAAACATAGGAAATTTAATCACTGCGTTTATTCACTTCTTTTATTTGTGTCTTTTAAGCCTCACTATCAAGCTGAATTTTAATGTATTAAAGGTAGCTTAATGCTTGTCTTGTCTCCATGTTTGTGACACGGAAGGAAAAAAGGCAAAGTTTATATTTATTGCACTCGTCATATATATATTTTTGCCTATTCTCTTATTAAACTGTAGCGCGCTATGTTTTTGATATTCTAACAGTGTACAGGCCTTATTGTGTTGAACTGAGGGACTGTACATGTTTTTACATTTAATGTTATGATGTTTGTAGAAGAGATGGATAAATGAAATGTTGGATTGTTAAATAAATTAGACTACAAGGTTACAAACAATTGCAAAACTTTATTCATGTTAGCTATAAAAGCACCAAATTTGTTCGCGCTCTGTTTGCATTAAGTGAATGATAACCAACAAGGACATTATCTGTCGTTTTTATTGCACTAAAAGTGACGTTTCGACAAAAATTAAGTTCAAGAAATCAACATAATAATGATACTTATTTCTATTGCGCCTTTTAAGATATGTTCTAAGTACTTTACAGAAGTAAAAAGAGGAAAGAAAAGTAAAAAGAGGAAAGTTCTACGAGATAAAAGTATATGTTACAAACGTTCCCTGTTAAGGTCACGAAAATTTCCTATCCAAGTCCTTAAAGTTCCTTAATGTCACAAATGTTCCCTAGTGTCGTCACAAAAGTTCCCTAAAGTCGTCATAAAAGTTCCCTAAAGTCACAAATGTTCCCTAATGTCGTCGCAAAAGTTCCCTAGTGACGTCCTTAAAGTTCCCTACGAGCGTCACAAAAGTTCCCTTAGTCAGAAAAGTTCCCTGTTTCGGTCACCAAAGTTCCCCATTTTCGTCACCAAAGTTCCCTTTCTTCTGGCTCTCTCTCTCTCTCTCTCTCTCTCTCTCTCTCTCTCTCTCTGTTAATTTTATTCCCACTCCAACCTTTTACTTTATGTCTTACTCTTACTCAGTGCCCCCACCTTCTCCTCCCTCGGTTAACTTAACTCCCACTCCCTTGGTTTACTTTAAGGTAAAGCCTTTCACTCGCTCGTTCTTCAACCTTACTGTTTGTGTCGCCCCAATTCCCTCTCTCTTTCCTGCGACTTATAGTCTCGGTCTACTCTCTTAGCTTACCGTTTCCCTCGCTCCAATTCCCTCTCTATCTCGTGCCCCTTATTGTCTCTTCCTAGGCTCTTTAGCTACTATTTGTGTCACCCCAACTCCCTCTCTCTTTCATGCGACTTATAGTCTCGTCCCATTCTCTTAGCTTACCGTATTCCCTCCCTATCTCGTACCCCTTATGGTCTCGTCATAGGCTCTTAGCTACTGTTTGTGTCGCCCCAATTCGTTCTCTCTTTCCTCCGACTTATAGTCTCGTCCCATTCTCTTAGCCTACCGTTTCCCTCGCCCTAATTCCCTCTCTATCTCGTGCCCATTATAGTCTCGTCCCATTCTCTAAGCTTAGTATTTGTCTCGTCCTAATATCCTGTTCACCCACTGTTCACTCTTAACCCTTAAAACGCCGAACTGGTCACCAAAAATGCCGTTTTGATATCTGGTGTTTGGCTGCCATGACGCTGAATGGGCCTTAGTTTTGCTGAAAAAGTTAGTTATTCACCATAAAGATAGATTTCCCCAAGATAATGTACAAAAATGTGCAATATTTTAATCTGAAGCATGCGCATAACTCCAAATTCAGACTTTTTTCTTGAATGCCTGTTCCGAATATTTTTTCTTGTCCCTTTTTTTTCTTTTTCTCAGCTCTTCACTCTCGCTCCCTCATCTGCTTCATTTTCTATCTGGCTGCTGTAAAAAGTGGGGTGTAAATTATGGGCAAAGCCTGGAAATGGGACTTTGATAAATTATAGGTATAATGGGCCATTTCAAGACCATTTTTGCACCAAAACTGATAACGTTGGTTTTCAATTTGCTTCGTTGGGATAGTGTCGTTATCCAAAACCGACTGTTGTGCGGCTAGATCTATCCATGTTCTACTAAATGCTTATCAAGAATATCTGGTGACATTTATATCAATGACGTGACATGTGGTACAAAGAGCACGACCATTAAGTATGCGTATATGCGTGCTTGAGATTCAAATGGTTACTTTGTCGCCCCATTCTCTCGGGTTCTTTTTTGTCTCACCCCAATTTCCCTCCCTCTTCCCTCTTCCCTCTTCCGCCCTCTTCCCTCCCTTATAGTCTTACCCCATTCTCTTGACTTGCATTTTGTCTCGTCCCAGTTCCCTCGGTCTCTCCTCCCCGTGATAGCCACGTCCCATTCTCTTCGCTTCCTTTTGGTGTCGCCCAGCTCCCTCGCCTTCTTCTCTCTCTGAAAGCCTCACCCGATTCTCTTGGCTTAAATTTCTTCCCACTACACGTTCGCGGGACATCCTCCCTCCCTCTCCACCCACAGTACCCATTAATGGTTAGAAGATCCGGGACCTGAGATTTTGCTCAAGCGGGCAATACCCCTGAAGTCATAGCCCGCCGAAAGCTCAACCGTAACAGTTGAGAAAATCGCTCAGAGAAAAGACGCGCACTAGGTGATTAAAAATCGTATTTCTATAACTAGAAACACAGAAAAGAACATTTTTTCGAGTCTCTATCGAGGCGGTAGAAGCCATCGTGAAAGTTTGGAAGAACTCGAAAAAGCTGAGGAAAGCGTGAATGTTTTAGCTCTTCTTGTGTTTGTGCTTACGTCCTTGCTTGTGTCACTGCCGTTCTCCTCACTCGCTTATGCTCACGGTTGTCATTATTTGACTAGTGAAAGCTAGCTTAATTAAAAGAAGCGAAACATGGCCTTTGTTTGAGACAAAATCGGAGTGTTATGTGGCGAAACGGCACTTCCCCTCACCCTGGGTTAGGCTCGTTAACACTATGATATTACCTTCCCCCAAAGCGTGAGAAAACTAGAAAAACAAGGAAGAATTCTAATTTTTTTGCGACCAACCAATAACAACAAGCAAGGTTGTGGAATACTGAACAGGTGGACGCACGCTCAGCATTTTTTTCTGTCAACGTAGAAAAAGGGTTCTTGGTTTTGATCGTGAAACACGAAAGCTAAGGTTCCCAATTTGAGCGACTTTCCTTCTTTTCTCAATGTAACTGAGTAACATTATTGAAGGATTTAGTTTCTGTTCCTTAAAAAAAAATGATGAAGATAATTCGACTTTAATAATAAAACCAGCAAAAATGGTTACTGCAACTTCAGCTGTTGGGTATTCAATAACCTCTTCTTTATTTGCCGGAATATTCCTTAACCAGCAAACGGAAAGATAAGCTTTGTGCTCTACATGGTTTAAAAATGTGACTTAGTTTTTTTAAAATGCGCTTTTTTCTTGCGATTATCACAGTTAATCAAAACTTTGATTAATTTGATCGTGTATCAACCACACCTACAAAACTATTTTTTAAATCTGTTTCTTAGACTTCACTCTGAATGCTCTTAACTATGAAAGTTCTTATGAAGCGCCTTCAATATCAGTTCTAACCCTCCTACGAACAAAGCTTCAGAATTTGCTTTTTTAAGCTTGTGGGGGTGGTACTTCTTCCACATAGATCCGGGACACTGAGTTCCAGCCTGTGTTCGCGTCAGCAGATCCGAAACTAGCACAGTTACCGACCCAGAATCCAACGCGCACAACACCCTTGTTGACTTTTTCACACACGCCTTCGATTTGCCGTGGGCGATGCAAATCTTTTTTGGCACCACTTTTATTTCCATATATCATGTAGACCACACCATCAATCGCTGCCGGAGCAGAGCACTCGGCACCATTGAAGGTGAAATACCATCGTCTGCAGCAAGTATGGCAGTTATACAGGCGAAGATTGCCATTCCAAAACACCCGCAGGACTGTGTGGACTTTTTCTTGAAAACACATTCCTGCAAAACATGATGGAGAAGATCAAAAATTAGAAATCACAATTGAAGTATAAAGGATCTGTACTTCCTGTATAACAGTCGATTGAAAATTAACTCCCTTTCTGTGATTACAGTAACCACCTACAATGTCAAACGTGACACGTTAGACTGGAACATTAACTTTGCAATTACGCTTTCGAGTCCTAATTTCTCTTAGAGTTGTTAAAAAATTCAAGAATATTTGCTCTTTTTCTTTTTTTGTTTTTAGATAAAATTAAAAATTGATCTATACTTTTTGGGCTCATGAAAGAAAAGAGTATCAGTGTAATGTTTATTAATGCCTCTCGGTTAAATCTCCATGCCAGTTCTAATTCAATATTTACCTTGATCAATCCAGTATCCTTGTCGTCATCTATATTTTTCCAAACGCACTGTTTCCAGTTACTCCCCAATGCCCCTGGAAGTCCATTGAGACCTGGAGGGCCCTGGCTTCCTGTATTGCCTACATCACCTTTGGCTCCTCTTGGCCCTGCTTTGCCCGAGGACCCTTGAGGACCCTTGGGGCATGGAGGTCCCTTGGGCCCCGGGGCCCCCTCACTTCCTGGTTTCCCTGCGTCGCCTTTCTCTCCACGTGGTCCCGTGGATCCTAGCGGCCCGGGTGAACCCGCAATGCCTGCAGGTCCCGAGGGTCCAGGGTTTCCCGGCATACCTGGGATTCCTGGCGCCCAAAAACAGGCACCATAACCACAAGGTCCATGAGGTGGAAACTGCTGAGTGCCCTACATGTGCAGAGGAAATAACGCTATTATTTTTCTTAAGCTCTTGATATGTTGACGCTTTGTTTTATCCTGATTTATTGATATGTTGAGTTAACCAATACTTCTATTTTAGTTTGCAAGCGATTTAATTCATCAAACTTTCTTCTAATTTCACCTTCTTATTTCCAGGAAATCTTTTTTCACACTCCATTATACCATAAACATTTATCGACTGGGAAACTTAGGGAAGAAGGCGCAAATGAACTTACCAGATTTGGATTTGTTTTGCCGCTGCTGTTGTTTTTGGCTGCATAGCACAAAGCGATCAGGGTTGAAATCAGGAAAGACAACATGATGGTCGGTGGAATTTTCGTACGGGATGGAGACATCGTTAGATATCTTCTGATCTGTAAGGAATATGAACATTAATGCGATTAATATTGACGATATATACCTGCAGTATAGGATACTCGTTGTATGTTTTTACGATTTCTTGCCCAGTGCGATAACAAAAAGAGGTTACATTTCTCAGCTCAATTTACCGCATGATATTTTGACCAGCGAAAGCAAAAACTGGGAAAGAACGAGACCGTGTTTTCTTGGCTATCAAATGAAACAACTGATTTCTGTTTGTAAACTTTAGTGTAATAAAGTAGAGTCAAATATTTTCTTCTTACAGTTAACTAATCTCTTAGTGATAAAAGTTCCTACGTTGTTCCTGTTGGTATGATTTTAAGAAAAATGATACACCGATAATATAACAGAACGTTCTTTGTCTATAGTGAACGACTTTCACGTACAAATTCTGCAAATGCATTTTGAACATGATTGCTTGTTGAAGGTAATCCTATTACAGGTAATAAAGCAGAGTGGATAGAGTTCCTACCTTGTTCTTGTTGCTATCAACTGAAGATAAATGATGCATCAGCGATGTAACATATCTTTTATCACTAGACAGCGAGCGAGTTTCAAGGGAAAACATGTTTTGCTCAGGCTTACTTGTTAAATGAAAAAATAGTACAAACAGTCTTATTGGCTGGATCAGGCCTAAATCGACCAATGACATGAACGCTTTCACTTTATGTTTGCTTTTCTTTGTTGTCATTATAAACGCGTTTATACACATTCGAGGTTTGATTGCACACGGAAACTAAAGTTAACACGAGCGGCCTTATTGGTTAGATGGATTTCCTATCGACCAGTGAAATGGGCTCTTATTTTAAATTTACTCTCTTCAAGGTAATTAGTGTCTTCGTGGTATTATAATTTGCAAAGTTAGCAATTAATATTAAGAAAAAAAACGAAAAACAATTTACAGGTTGGACTCCACTTTCAAACTGACAAACATTTCTTGTGAAAGACTGCACAATGTTAATCAACGAAGGCAAAGAAAACGCGGGCGATCTAATTTGATCCTCTGTATATGCAAAAGTGACAAACGACATGGGCAAATCTTTCCTTTGTAACATAATATCATCATATATACGAATGGTTCTCAGCCTGACTGGGAAATAAAATATGATTTGTGAAATGTTCTCATTCGTATTGAATGTGATCAAACCTTAGATGATAAATTACACAAAAACTTATTCCTGCAAAAGGGACTTTTAGTGTAAGTAATCTTTTCCTGAAATGGATTCTCTTTCTGTATTTACTTTGCTTTGATGCAATTCGTCACTTGTTTTCACAAGAAAACGACGAAAAAAAAACGAAACTAACAAAAATACAGCTCATAACAGCAGAGAGGAAGAAACTCGTGCGTAAGATGTAATAGTAAAACGAGCAAAAGGTTAAAAAAGTATGTCGAAGTAAAATGGCTAAGCCGCATACTCGTTCTTCTTTCTTTGTTTAATGAATAGTTCTCGACAGAACAAGTTTGTGAGAAAAATAAATTCTAAGACGTGATACTATTGTTCACAACGCTTTGTTTAATGTTTAGTCGTGGATTCGTCCAATAGGATGAAGCCTTCCATTCGTGCTTTGTTTGCCACGGTTAATACAATAAAATATATCACTACCTTTTTTGTTAAAAAATAGGTCAGTTTAAAAAAAAAACAGTTGATAATCAGATCCAGCTAAAAGCAAGGTTTAGCCTTTTCAATTCCTTGAAATATGCCTCACGTATTTCTTAAGATTTTTGATATAACCAAAGAGAAGCGATTGTAAAACTGGAATCAACAAGAGCAAATGCGAAACAAAATAGTAAAATAGTAAAAACTATCATGGTCCATTATCCATCAACTGATCTTATTCTGTAGAAATCGTTCGCCTTGGATTTTACCGTTTTGTAAGCAAAGGACAACTTAGCCTAAAGTGTTGCGTTCTTTTATTTTTTGAGTTTTGAATTTAGTTTGTTATTTAGGAACGTTGGTGGAAAACTGGTTTTCAGGTTATGAAACAACTAAGCATTTTTTTGTCTGAGAGTTTGTGATCTTGAATTTAATATCTTCGTTTAAAGCTCGCGAAAATGATTCGTTCTTATAGAAACAATAATTGATTTAATGTGGACATATGACCAATTATTTAGTTTCTCTCCATCAGTTTTAGGCGTCAGGCGGAACGTTTAATAATTTATATTCTCATTTTAACTAAAGACAAATATTTAGCTCGACATCTGAACATTAAACTCAATTAAACGTATCTAGATCAATTACCTTAAGTAACACAGCGTTCCACTGGATTGTTTGAGCAGAAAAAGCAAAAAAGCTAAAATATAGAAGAGAAAAAATAGAGTGAGGTTTAACAACTAAACGAGTGAAGGATTGAAATAAATAACCAGAACTGAATAAAAGATTACATCGTCAGCTTCTTGAATGCTTGAGATATGTCGCTTGACAAAACTGGAGCAAAATGATTTTCAAAGTGAACAAACTTTTGTGCTCTTCTTTATTTAAAGAAGTTCTCGTTAAAACAAGTTTGTGACGCAAAATACAAAAAAAAAGGTCAAGATTTATTCTAACGGGCAGTGTTGTTCGCTAAAACGTTGTGCTTAGTTTTGCAAGATCCAATGGGATGAGGCCATCTATTTCTGATGCATTTATGAAAGTTTGCATTGTGAGCAACAATACGGCACGAAAGAAAACGAAATCATGGTTAATTGAAGAAAAAATAATGCTCACTTTCCTCAAGTTTAGTTCGTTTCATTTTTTTAAAAGAAGCTTAGAAAATTTATTCAGTAAGTTAGGACATATTCAAATAATTGATGTCCTTTCAATTAGTAAAATACCCCTCTCTTTATCTCTACTGAAATGGCAGGAACAGTCATCGGCCAGTGTAATAGAAAATCAAGAAAAGTTTCTCCTGTGGCAGTAGTAAATAAGTTAATGTTTCGGGCTTGTATGATTGTTATGGTTCATTCTTCTGTGAGTGAACCAAACCGAACTGTAAACAGTTCGTGTTTAATGTTTACACTGCCGGGTTTAATTTGAATTTGCAAGAGGCCTAATAGAGCAGTATTGTGGAGAGCGGGCATTCTTCCAGGTGGGTCCCACGGCAGCTTTTTCAGTAAACGGCGAAAACGAACTCATGAGTACAGGCGTGCCCTCTTCCAAGAGGATGTTTTGATTTTAAAAGCGAAATTATTATTGTTCTCGAAATGACGAAAGGTCAACACCTTGTGTGTGAAAATCTGAATATCTAATTCACTGTCAGAACTCTCCTGGCTACAACGTTCTTTTTTCGTTCTACGAAAATATTTTCAAGATAAATATATTCTCAAATGAAAGGGTTTTTATCCGTTAAGAACGTAATGAGTTTTTAATCAGGGCTCCTAGTCGGTTTACGAGGATTACTAAACAGTAATAAAGATTAAAACTTTGACTGTGCATAATTATTCAATACTTATTAACGATATTGTTTCAGTCATTGCAAAGCTACATTTTACTTGCTAAAACAAATCATTGGACAGAACATATTATAAAACTCAAATAAGGACTTTTAAAGTGGAAAAGTGTGCAATTGCGTCCCAGACAAAGCTAAGCTTGCGTTGAAGAATAGCTCGCGACACCGCGAAAATAAAACTCTATCCGATTGATAATAAATAAATACTATAAGCGATTGATATTGAGTTTTACGTACTCGACGAAAGATTACATTTTAGTTGGCTTTGCTGTGTTGTATGTAACGCTCACATCATTAGGTTTGTCTTGCTACTGAATGTGAAAAGCATACACACAATCAGTTCTTGATTATTGGAGAAACTTTTTAAGCGGCCCAACATTAAGGAGAGTTTGATTTAGCTTCATTGTTTTTACTGCCAGATGGAATTTTCTTCACATGATCAACATGCGCTTGGCAAATATCAGTTGTAAGTCAATGCTCTTACCTGCTAAATGAATGTTTGGCTGGAGTCCATACGATGACAAGAATTACTTGCGATTAGGTCATTGGTGAGTTACTGGAGTTACTTGATTATGGTCGCTTTTAAAACTTGTCGTTCGCGCGTGAATTCTCTTTCCTTGAAAACCAAATAGAGGCCATGCGCCATAAAATCTTCGATTTCTGCTCAGATTTCCTCATGTTCTCTTGCCAGGGATAACACGGATAGATCCCTTAATAACGAGGGGAGTTTCCGTGATTTTAAAAGAGCTAAACGTTCGCGAGACAAACTTTTTCGTTTCACAATATTTTTTATGCCACAAGGTTCATGTTCCTTCTGGTTCTTTATTTACCATGTGTCTACTGGTTTCAATAGTTCATTACGATTACTGTCATCCGTATATGTGAAAGCTCCTCTCCATATCCAGTGAAATAGGTTAGCTTTGTTTCGCTGTGTTTTCTGAAATCCAAACGTCAAGTTATGTTCAATCAAAAAGGCTGATACATTGATTAACAATGAAGTTAGTTTACTTTGCTCATTTTCTTGTCGTTTAATGTTTCAACAATAACTATTTCAAGTCTTTAATATATTCGCTTGGTATCACGCGCGCTTTTGAGCTGTTTTAATAATCAAGATAAACCAAACTCCATCTTCAGTCAGTTAAGTAAATCAAAATCTGTATCAGTTTGATCTTTTATACCAAAATAGAACTGAGTGATAAATGTGCGTTAACAAGTCGACTTCGAAGCTTAGTCGCTCAGTTAGGAGACCTACTATGAGGGACTAGCTACTAGCAAAGAGAAGAAAACAAGCCAGGAAAAACTATAAAATGCGAAAGTGTAGCAAAGCGATTACCACGCAATTAGCCCTGGTCCTTTTCTCCTTGTGTTAGCTCCATTGCCACTCATATTGACTACTAACTGCCCTCATCTCCTCCCTCTCAGTACTACTAACACTCCCTTGGTTTACTTTTTGTCCACTGCTATTACCCCCGACCAGCCCCCCTGGTTTTCTTCTTGTCTCGCCCGAAACCCTTTCCGGACTGTTGGTCATCCTTTAGTTTCTCTCGCCCTCTTCTCCTCTCCTCCCATTCTCATAGATAACGTTTTGTCTCGCCCCAACTCCTTTGCCCCATCCTTTTGGCGTGTTTTTGTCTTGCCCCAGTTTCTTTCACCGCTCATCTCTCTCTCACAGTCTCGCCCCATTCTCTTCGCTTAATATTCGTCTCGCCCCAATTCCCATGGCTATTCCTCCTCTATTATGTCTAACTTTTTATCTGACCCTTCGCTTTGTCTGGCTCCGTTTTCCGTCGCCTCCTTTTTCCCTTTGTATTTTCGCCTTATTTTCTTGGCTTACTTTTTGCCTCTCCCCAGTCTTCCGCCTTCTGTTCCCTCTTATATTCTCGCCCCATTCTCCTGGCTTACTGTTTGCCTCTCCCCAGTGTCTTGCGCCTTCTCCTCCTTCTTATATTCTCGCCCCATTCTCTTGGCTTACTTTTGGCCTCTCTCCAGTTTCTTTCGCCCTCTACTCCCTTTTATAGTCTCCTCTAAATTTCTTGGCTTACTTTTTGCCTCTCTTCAGTTTCTTTCACATTCTTCTACCTCTTATAGTCTCGCCCCATTCTCTTGGCTTACTTTTTGCCTCAGTCTCTTTCACTTTTTCCAACCCATTATAGTCTTCTCCCGTTTTCTTACCTTTTGCCTATCTTCTGTTTCTTTCGATTTCTCTTCTTCTAGTGCACTATGTTCATTTTTTTTTGCCCTCTTCTACCTCTTATAGTCTCGCCCCATTTTCTTGGCTTACTTTTAGCCTCAGTCTCTTTCACTTTCTCCAACCCAATTTTGTCTTGTCCCGTTTTCTTACCTTTTGCCCATCTTCTGTTTCTTTCGCTTTCTCCTCTTCTAGTGCACTATCTTCAGTCTTTTGTTGCCCCCTCCTCCCTCTTATAGTCTCATCCTATTCTCTTGGCTTACTTTTTTGCCTCAGTCTCTTTCACTTTCTCCAACCCATTATAGTCTTGTCCCGTTTTCTTACCTTTTGCCTATCTTCTGTTTCTTTCGCTTTCTCCTCTTCTAGTGCACTATCTTCAGTCTTTTGTTGCCCCCTCTTCCCACTTATAGTCTCGCCCCATTCTCTTGGCCTACGTTTTGCCTCTCTTCAATTTTTTTTAGCCTTCTCTTCCCTCTTATAGTCCAACGGGTCCTCTAGAGGAGAATGATCAATACAATAATGTGTCAAAACGTCGGAAAGTGACTGTATGGATCATTCTGCGCTGCCACTACCGGCCCAGTGCCTCGTTCTTTTGCTCGATGCAGAAATGAAGCAGAAATGAAGATGGCGAATATTCCTTCCATGCACTTCAAGCGGTTCAGGGTCAGGTTTAGAAACTCGGAAAGGTATGACTCATGAATATTAACTAAATACAAATTATAAATTATACCACTTATACAAATAACGCAGTGGGACTTCCAAAAAAAGGAACTCGTACCAGGCCAGCCCGACTTTCCTTTGTTTTGAAAGTCCCACAGTTTAACTTGCGTCCCAGCATAATTTATTCCGTACCATGTGACCGGATCGTGCAAAGGGCCTATTCCCTCTTTACGCTCTGTTCTCCCTTATTGTGTCGCCCCATTCTCTTTATAATCTCGCCCCATTCTCTTAACTTTTCGTTTGTCTCGCTCCATTTCCCTCTTCCTTTCATGCCACTCATGGTCTCGACCAGTTTTTTTAGCTTTCTGTTTGTCACGCCTCAATACCCTCTTCACGCTCTGTTCCTTCTTAATGTGTCGCCCCATTCTCCTTGTAGTCTCACCCATTCTTTTGACTTTACTCAATTAAGTAAGAACTCAGAAGTTTGAAGAAAACGTAACTACGACATGGTAGATTATAGAAAAAGGCAGCCGATTGATTTTCACCATGACCTAAAAATTTACCAGCCGATCAGAAAGGTTCAGAGAACGCTTAATAGCTCGCGAGATCACATTTTTCTGCCGACAAGTTTTTCGCTCTTTTGAGAGGGTCTGGGTTAGGTTTAACCAAGAGAAGATCATATATTCTCTTGACATGTTTTCAAAGTGATAAAGTGAAGCCTTGGAGCCAAGGCTGGCTCATAGCTGCCGGAGCTTATCCTGGTTTCTGTAGCATGAAGCGGCTTGAAGTATTTCTACTTCCCCTGGACGGGATGCTAGTCCATCGCAGGTCACTCCCCCGCAATTTTGTTAGGTTTCCCCAACAAATAGCAGGTACCC
The DNA here is from genome assembly GCA_964020085.1 of Micromussa lordhowensis. Taxonomy (NCBI): domain Eukaryota; kingdom Metazoa; phylum Cnidaria; class Anthozoa; order Scleractinia; family Lobophylliidae; genus Micromussa; species Micromussa lordhowensis. The sequence goes on from OZ026606.1 coordinate 9,084,017, forward strand.
ATTTATACACCTGGGTGGAGAGAGGCACTGTGAGAGTAAAGTGTCTTGCCCAAGAACACAACACACTTTCCCCGGCCAGGGCTCGAACCAAGACCGCTCGCTCCGGAGTCGAGCGCACTAACCATGAGGCCACCGCGCCTCCCACTAATGACATGTTTTCAAAGTGATAGGGGGGATCTAAATTATACAAATTTTCTTATAGCCGAGATAAGTGATGCCGGAAATTTAACTGATAACTAAGATTTCAGCAGATTACCCCAACCAAACCCTCTTCAAGATTATGTTTCTGCTTTTGATGTGGTGATTGCTGGTGAGAACAACATGGCTAGAATGGGTGTTTTGTTTCTTCTTGTTTTTGTGCTTACGCCAGTGCTTCTGATGTGATAAGCTCGGCCTTAAAAAAGCGAAATAATGCCTTTGTTTCAGATAAAATTGGCTTGTTATAGGGCGAAACGGCACTACCCCACACCCTGGGTTGGGCACGATAACTCTTACAAAGCCTGACAAAGTTAGAAAAAAAGATACGAATTCTAAACTTCCTGCGCCCGAGCGAAAAACACCTTCTGGAAAAGGCTGTGGAATGCTGAATTGATGGACGCATACTCAACACTTCTTTCGTTGACGTAGACAACAGGTTCTTGTTTTTTTTTTTCTGGTGAAACACGACAGCTAAGGTTATCGATTTGAGCGATTTAGTTTCTGTCGCTTTAAAATGCTTCTCACTCTGTTTTTGTCATTTTAGAATCGCCTTGGCTTCAAGATATGCACAGTAGTTATGGAATCTTTCAAGAACGCGCGAATTCGACTATAATAACAAAACGAACGAAACTAGTTACTGCAACTTCAGACCACACACTTCTTCAGTTCTTGGGTATTCAATAACTTTTTCTTTATTTCCCTTCACCAGCAAACTGAAAAATAAAATTTATGCTCTACATGGTTCAAGAAGGTGACTTAGTTTCTTAAAAAGCCTGATTTCAAAAGAGTATCACAATTTATCAAAACTTCGATCAACCTGCTTGATTGACAATGATCACAGCTACAGAACCTCTTTTTAAATCCGCTTCTTAGATTTCACAATGATTGCTCCATTCAAAGTTACCGATAAAGCGCCTCACTATAAGTTCTAACCCTCCTACGAATAAAGCTTCATGATCTGCTATTTCAAGCCTGTGGGGGTGGTATTTCTTCCACATAGATCCGGGACACCGAGTTCCAGCCTGTGTACGCGTCTGCAGATCCGTAACCAGCACAGTTACCGACCCAGAATCCCACACGTACTGTGCCCTTGTGGACCTTTTCACACACGCCTTCGATTTGTCGTGGGCGGTGCAAGTCCTTTTTGCCGCCAGTTCCGTGTACCATGTAGACTATACCATCAATCGCTGCTGGGGCAGAGCACTCGGCACCATTGAAGGTGAAATACCATCGTCTGCAGCAAACATGGCAGTTATAGAGGCGAAGATTGCCATTCCAAAACACCCGCAGGCCTGTGTTGTCTGACTTTTTCTTGAAAACACATTCCTGCAAAAAATGAAGGAGAAGATCAAAAATTAGAAACCACAATTGAAGTATAAAGGATCTGTACTTCCTGTATAACAGTCGATTGAAAATTAACTCCCTTTCTGTGATTACAGTAACCACCTACAATGTCAAACGTGACACGTTAGACTGGAACATTAACTTTGGAATTACGTTTTCGAGTCCTAATTTCTCTTAGAGTTGTTAAAAAATTCAAGAATATTTGCTCTTTTTGTTTTCAAATTAAAATTAAAAATTGATATATACTTTTTGGGGTCATGAAAGAAAAGAGTATTAGTCCAATGTTTCTTAATGCATCTCGGTTAAATCTCCGTGCCAGTTCTAATTCAATATTTACCTTGATCAATCCAGTATCCTTTCCGTCGTTTATATTTTTCCAAACGCACTGTTTCCAGTTACTCAATAATGCCCCAGGAGGTCCCTTGAGGCCTGGAGGGCCCTGGCTTCCTGTATTGCCTACATCACCTTTGGCTCCTCTTAGCCCTGCTTTGCCCGAGGACCCTTGAGGACCCTTGGGGCCTGGAGGTCCCTTGGGCCCCGGGGCCCCCTCACTTCCTGGTTTCCCTGCTTCGCCTTTCTCTCCACGTGGTCCCGTGGATCCTAGCGGCCCGGGTGATCCCGCAATGCCTGCTGGTCCCGACGGTCCAGGGTTTCCCGGCATACCTGGGATTCCTGGCGCGCAAAACAGGCACCATAACCACAAGGTCCATGAGGTGAAAACTGCTGAGTGCCCTACATGTGCAGAGGAAATAACGCTATTATTTTTCTTGAGCTCTTGATATGTTGACGCTTTGTTTTATCCGGAGTGATTGATATGTTGAGTTAACCAATTCTTCTATTTTAGTTTGCAAGCGATTTAATTCATCAAACTTTCTTCTAATTTCACCTTCTTATTTCCAGGAAATCTTTTTTCACACTCCATTCTGCCATAAACATTTATGGACTGGGAAACTTAGGGGAGAAGGCGCAAATGAACTTACCATGTTTGGATTTGTTTTGCCGCTGCTGTTGTTGTTTGCTGCACGGCACAAGGCGATCAGGGTTGAAATCAGTAAACATAACTTGATGGTCGGCGAAATTTTGGTACGGGATTGAGGCATCGTTAGATATCGTCTGATCTGTAGGGAATATGAAAATTAAGGCAGTAAATATTGACGACAGAAACCAGTAGGATAGGACACTCGCTCACTTTTCATAGGATTTGTGATATTTCGGCTCTAATTTTGACTGATTTCTTGCCTTACTGTTGGCCAGATATTTCGAAAGAAAAAGCATAAACCGAGAAAGAACGAGACCGTGTTCTCTTGGTTGAAAAATTAAACAACTAATGCTTGTTTTAAATTTAGCTTAGGAGAGTAGACTCAAAATATTTCCCTCTTACAGTTAACTAAGCTCTTTAGTGAGCAAAGTTCCTACGTTGTTCCTGCTGGTATCATTTATCTATCTCAATCTTGTTTCAGTAAACTAATCATAGTTGATACAGTTCCTACCTTGTTCCTGTTGCTATTGACGGAAGGAAAATGATGCATCAGCGATGTAACAGAGTTTTTTAACACTCTAAAGTGAGCGAGTTTCAAGTGAAAACATGTTTTGCTCACAGTGACGTGTAAAATGTAAAAATAATACAAACAATCTTATTGGCTGGATCATGTTTAAATTGACCAATGGCATCTGGGCGCTTTCATTTTGTGTTTACAGTTCTTTGTTATCATGATAAACGCGTAAATACACGTTCGAGGTTTGATTGCACACGGAAACTAAAAACAAGAAAGCAGCTTTATTGATTAGATTAATTTTCGATCGACCAATGAAATTGGCTCCTATTTTAAATTAACTTTTCTTTATGGTAATAAGTGATTTGGAAGGATAATGTGGAAATTTAGCAAAAGCAAGAAAAGGAACGAAAAACACTTCACAAGGTGGACTCCACTTTCATACTGACAAGCATTTCTTGTGAAACACTGCACAATGTTAATCAACGTACACAAACAAAATGATGACGGCAACTCATTTTTCGACTTTATAATTAGACCTAATTTGACTCTCTGTATATGACAAAAATAACAAACGACATGATCAAATCTTTTCTTTGTAACATATTATCATCATATATACGAATGATTCTCAGCTTGACTGGGAAATAAAATATGATACGTAAAATGTTCTCATTCGTATTGAATATGATCTAACCTCAGATGATAAATTACACAAAAACTAATTCCTGCAAAAGGAAGAGTTAAAAAGAATTAATCTTGAATTGGACTCTTTTTCTATATCTCCTTTGCTTTTTTTGCAATTCGTCTTTTGTTGACCAGTCACAAGAAAACGACGAAGGAACAAATTACAAAAAAACAAACAAACAACCTAACACCAGAGAATAATAAAAACGTGTGTATCATGAAATATAAAACGAGGAAAGGATTAAAAAAATAGGTTGAACTAAATTGAAACCTTTCATTGTCAGCTTTTGGTTTCGTTTTTGAGGCTAAGTCGCATATTCGTTTTTACTTCTTTATTTGCTGAACTTCTTGTCAGAACAAGTTTGTGAAACAAGGGACATTCTAACACGTGATACTATTGGTCAGAACGCTTTCGTTATTGTTTAGTAATGGGTTTGTCCAATTGGATGAAGCTGTCCATTCTTGTTTTGTTTGCCACATTTAGTTTCCTCGCTGCTGATGAAAGGTCCCTTGGAAAAAAATAGATCACTGCCTCTTTTGTTAAAAAGAGGTCAGTTCTAAAAACCAGACCTGAAAACTAGTTGAGAATAAGACCCAGCTTAAAACAAGGTTTAGCCTTTTCAATTCCTTGCAGTATGCCTCACGTGTTTCTTATATTTTTGAAAAAACCAGAGAAGCGATTGTAAAACTAGAATCATCAAGAGCACAAGCAAAACAAAATTAAAAATTATCATAAGTCAGAAAAAAGGGTCCATTATATATCAACTGCTGCTCACTCTGTAGGAATCATTCTCATTGGATTACTGTTTTGTACGCAAAGGACGACTTAGCGTAGAGTGTTGCGTTTTTTAATTTTTTTAGTCTTGAATTTAGTTCGTTATTTAGAACCTTCGAAAGAAAGCTACTTGACACATTTCGCGGGTCGTAAGTTTATTTTCAGGGCACCAAACAACTAAGCAGTTCTTTACCGAGAGTTTGCCATTTTGAATTTGATTTCTTAGTTTAAAGCTCGTGAAAATGATTCGTTCTTATAGAAACAAGAATTTTTTTAATGTGAGCATATGACCAATTATTTAGTTTCTCTCCATTCATTTCGGGCGTCATGCAGAACATTTAATAATTTCTATTTTCATTATAACTAAAGACAAATTTTTAGCTCGACATCTGAACATTAAACTCAATTAAACGTATATAAATCAATTACCTTTGAAGTAACACAGCGTCTCACTTGGTTTTTTGAGCAGAAACAGCAAAAAACTAAAATATAGAAGAAAGAGTGAGGTTTAACAACAAAACGAGTGAAGGATTGAAATAAATAACCAGAACTGAATAAAAGCTTACATCGTCAGTTTCTTGAATGCTTGAGATATGTCGCTTGACAAAACTGGAGCAAAATGATTTTCCAAGTGAACAAACTTTTGTGCTCTTCTTTATTTAAAGAAGTTCTCGTTAAAACAAGTTTGTGACGCATTGCGTAAAAAATTAAAAAAAGAAGTATATGTTTACTCCAACGGGCAGGGTTATTCGCTAAAACGCTGTGTTTAAGTTTGGAAGATCCAATGGGATGGGGTCCTCTATTTTTTGATGTGTTCATGATATTTTGCTTTGTAAGTGATAATTCGCGCGAAAGTAAACAAAGTCTTCTGTCTTGCTTGGTTGAAAAAGCAGTAAAAATCATTACGCTTTGTTTTTAAAATCTGAGCTTAGACATTGTATTGAGACACTAGTCGAAACAATGTTGCATAAGTTAGTATTTTCTTGATATTATACCTCAATATATTAATATGAAAAAAGTATGAAACAGACGTGTACTTACTTCTTCTGTATAAGTAATACTTTTCAAACCCTGTTTCATCTCTTCTGAATGGCAGGAACATTTCTGAATGATATAATCATGTTATTGTCGGCCAGTCAGTAAATGTATATCGAAATTTCCAAGCCTTGGATTATTCCATATTGATTTATCTATTTTTGGCAGCAAACACTTCTTTGTTTTTCAGTTGTGACGATGTCATTTCCATGCAAATCTCGATAAAGTGTAGCTAAAGCCTGCAAGTTTCTAGAAGGTCCAGAAACTTGATCAGCTCGTCAGCTGCTTTGTAATATGTAATGAAATAACTTGAACATTTTCGAACTCACTGTCCATTGAATACATTTTTCGAGTCGGCATGATTGTTTGGATTGATGTTCCTGTATTTAAGCGAAAGAAAATGTAAACAGTTCGTGTTAATGTTTTAATTTAGATTCGCTTGAGCCTAACAGCAGTATTATGGAGAATCGACATTCTATTTAGAAAGCCTCCCGGCCACGTTTTACAGTAAATGTCAAAAACGAACTCTCAAGTGGAAAAGTAACACCTCTTTCTAAAAAGCGACCTAATATTTGTAGCGACATAACTGTTATCAAAATCGCAAGGTCACCACCTTGTGTGCAAAAATCCGAATATCTAATTCACTATCAGAACAAACTCTACCGGTTAGAACGCTCTATCTTTGATCTAGGACGAGTAATTTTACGATAAAATTGTTTTCAGATGAAAGGTTCTTCTGGTCATAAGGAACGTGATGAATTCTTGGGAAGGCTGCAGGTTAATCACCAGTATTAAGGACACAATAATAAAGATTGAAACTTTGATTGGGCATAATTATTCACTACTTATCAATAATACTGAAAATCGAAATCTTGAGCCGGAAAAAAACATTAAAACCTACATAAGGACCTTCTGAAGTGGACAAAGCAAATTTCTTATCAAAGCCTATACCCTGAATAATTTTAATTACATTTTTCAAACGCGCAATTTCGATGTAGAGGTATTTGAGTCCAAAGCGACAATACCAAAATAAAACTCCTCTTCTAGAAAGTTCTGAGTTAAAAGCAGCATCATGATGTGTTACATTTCAGTTTGCTTTGCTATGTTGTATCTAACGCTCACATCAGCAGATGTTTCTTATTACTGAATGTCAAGAACATACACACAATCAGTTTGAATTGTAGAAATTAAAGCGGCCGACTTTATCTAGATTCATTCTTCCTACTGTTAGTTGAATTTTTAACGATGATCAGGCGCTTGGTGAATGCCGTGTAAGCAAATGTTCTTACCCGTGTGAAATTAATGTTCGTCTCGGTGTCCATATCCAAACATCGACTGCAGGTGATGTTTTTAGTTACCTCCTCTGAGTTGTCGCATATTGATCGTTTTCAAAACTTGTCGTTCGCGAACCAAATCCTTATCAGGTCCATCTCTTTCAAGCAAATACAGACCATGCGCCATAACATTTCAGTTCGCTTTTCGGATTTCCTCATGGTCTATTGCCCGTGAAAACATTCATTAAGTATAACTCGGTGGAATCGATCAGTTATAATTTTTGATAAACGAGGAAGATGTTTCCCTGAAAATTGTTCATTTCGCAAAATTGTTATGACGCAAAGTTCACGTTCCTTCGAGTTCGCTGTTTACCATTGTTCATTGTTTTCAATAGCTCATTACTGACACTGCCAATCATGTCTGTGAACGCTTCTCTTTATATCCAATGAAATGGATTAGGTTCGTTTCTCTGTGTCAGTTTCTCAACTCTAAACGTCAAGTTATGTTCAAATGAAAATTAGTGGTCCAATGAGTAACAATGAAGTTAGTTTATATTACTGTGCTCATTTTCTTATCGCTTACCAATTCAACAGTAATAATTTTAATGTCATTTAATGTAAAAAAAAAATAAAAAAATAATGTATTCGTTTGGTATCACACGCGCTGTTTGAGCTGTTTTAAGACATACAAGGCTGCAATAACTTTAAATAATCTAATTGATTTTTTAATTAAGAGTGTGTTTACAGCTCGAGCCTTAAGCTTAGTCGCTGTGTTACGAATCTAGCTACGAAGGGGAAAGGTTTATTGCCAGCTTCTTTGACGGAGACTAGACGAATAGAAGTGAGGAAAAACTAATAAAAACGGACTTTGTGAAGTCGTTTCCATTCGATTATCGCGCAAACTTCCCGGTTCTTTCCCCCCCCCCCCCCCCCTCTCTCTCTCTCTCTCTGTTAATTTTATTCCCACTCCAATCTTTTACTTTGTCTTACTCTTACTCAGTGCCCTCACCTTCTCTTCCCTCGGTTAACTTAACTCCCACTCCCTTGGTTTACTTTAAGGTAAAGCCTTTCCTCACTCTCTCCCTAGTTTCCCTCGCTCGTTCTTCAACCTTACTGTTTGTGTCGCCCCAACTCCCTCTCTCTTTCCTGCGACTTATAGTCTCGTTCCATTCTCTTAGCTTACCGTTTCCCTCGCCCTAATTCCCTCTCTATATTGTGCCCCTTATGGTCTCGTCCTTACGGTGGCCCACAGGGGACATGCTGCAAATAATAAAGTTGCTGCAAATAAAATAAAGTTGCTGCAAATTAAATAAAGTTGCTGCAAATAAAATAAAGTTGCTGCAAATTAAATAAAGTTGCT
>OZ026606.1:9094682-9114682 GCA_964020085.1 Micromussa lordhowensis
ACGGAGGAGGGCAATTTCTACGGAGGAAGCTGATTTCTACGAAGGAGGCTTATTTCTACGAAGGGGGCTTATTTCTACGAAGGAGGCTTATTTCTACGAAGGAGGCTGATTTCTACGGAGCAAGGCAATTTCTATGCAACAGGCTTACACTCGTATGAAAAATAAGAACAATTTCACAGAGGAAGCAAGTTTTTATTCAAGACGCTGTTTGTTTTTAAGTGTGCAGCAGTGGCACTACTGGGCCACCGTAAAGACGAGGGAAGGCGCCGGCGCCATGTTTTGTAGCTCTTGCGGTACTGAATGTCCGCTTTCGGCAAAGTTTTGTGGTCACTGTGGCCATCGGATTAACGACGTGACCCAAAATACAACAAGGAAGGTCGATGAAGGTGGTGTTTTAGGTGGGGCATCCATTCCGTTAACATTTAAACAATTTAAAAGCAAGAAAGAGGAGAACAGAAAGGGCTACTTTCGAAACAACAGTGTAATCCTTGAATAGGGTTTGTCGATTTCTGCTTTGTATCGCCTGAGAGTGAAATGCTCGTCAGAGCCTGGGAGGGTGTTGACCAAGTTCTTGTCCCCATACAGAAGGTGATAGAACACCTTATTGCAACTCCTGACAACATCTTTGTTGAAGCGATGGTGTTTTTCCACCGCTTTCTCTAGCAGCTCTTCTGCACCAATACTCTCCCTTACTGTAATGGGAAGTGTTATTCCCCTCTTCGCGATAAGGCCTCCATCCCTCAGTATCATAACACCAATGTTTATCTTTACCTCAGAGTCGGACGGTTGGCCAAGTCTTGCCTTCTTTACAGGACGTTTGTTTCCACTGTTGTTTCGAAAGGAGCCCTTTCTGTCCTCCTCTTTCTTGCTTTTAAGGTGACTCAAAACAGTTTCCAACACTTATATTTATAACCACTGTTTATAATTTGATGCTACAATCATGATATCAAAAAACTGCCCAATCATTGGTGAACACGTTGTCATCATTTTCTTGACACAATAGGTTCCCATAGCAACAGTATGACCTCTGAAAAACACCCTTAATTACAGCTTTAGGGGCTTATAATTCAAAAACGGCACGGTGAAATTTTTTTATACAGTCGAAGCTCTCTTAACGGACACTCTCGTAAGCGGACAGCTCTACTTACGGCCGCCACGTTTGAAACCCCGTTTTAACTCCCATACAAACTCTGTATTTTTACAATCTCGTAAGCGGACATTCCCGTAAGCGGCCGCGGACACTTTTCAGAGATTATGACTTAGACTTTTTCTTTGTTTTTAAGCTCCCGTAAGCGGACACCCCAAAGAAACTGACCAGACTAATATAACTAACCTGCAACCAGACTAATATAAACTGAAGCCTGACTGAAAGACACACAGGTCGTAAACATTTTAAACCGTATCACTACTTTTTGTTGAGGCTGTTAATGTTGAATATTTTGGTGTTGGTTGCAATTATGATTTGTTGTTTTCAAAAAATTCACTAAGTGAAAGTCCTATTACTGCAGTTGTTTTTAAAAAATCACTAAGGGAAAGTCCTATTACTGCAGTATACACTTGGCGTCATTATATCGTAGGCTTGTACAGTATAGGGCGCAATAACACAAATATGTGATTTAATGCAGCGGTAGTTTTTTGTATTTCCAGTATGGTACTGTATTTATTGTTAGCTGGGTAAACTCCCGTAAGCGACCATCTATCCCCTACACCTCTAGTGGCAGCTTACGAGAACCATTCTCGTAAGCGGCCAGCTCCAGTTACGGACACTTTTTTCGCGTCCCGAGGGTGTCCGCTTATGAGAGCTTCGACTGTATTATCAACTTTTGATAAGCATGATAAGACGCAACTTTTGGCGAAGTTTAAAAAAATTCTGTACATGGGGTTCAGAGCCACCTTAAATTTTCGAAAATTTAAGGTGGCTCTGAACCCCATCTACAGAATTTTTTTAAACTTCGCCAAAAGTTGCGTCTTATCATGCTTATCAAAAGTTGATAATATAAAAAAATTTCACCGTGCCGTATTTGAATTATAAGCCCCTAAAGCTGTAATTAAGGGTGTTTTTCAGAGGTCATACTGTTGCTATGGGAACCTATTGCGTAAAGAAAATGATGACAACGCGTTCACCAATGATTGGGCAGTTTTTTGATACCATGATTGTAGCATCAAATGATAAACAGTGGTTATAACGACCTATCCAAATATAAGTGTTGGAAACTGTTTTGAGCCACCTTAAATTGTTTAAATGTTAACGGAATGGATGGTCCACCTGAAGCACCCCCTTCATCGACCTTCCTTGTTGTATTTTGGGTCACGTCGTTAATCCGATGGCCACAGTGACCACAAAACTTTGCCGAAAGCGGACATTCAGTACCGCAAGAGCTACAAAACATGGCGCCGGCGCCTTCCCTCGTCTTTCCCGCTCGACTCGTGAGTGGGCCTTGGAGTGGGCCCTGGATACCAGTGTACCGAGTCCTCCACTTCCATCAGTGCGCACGCATACTTTCCTGTCACTTAACTTGCAGCAACTTTATTTAATTTGCAGCAACTTTATTTAATTTGCAGCAACTTTATTTAATTTGCAGCAACTTTATTTAATTTGCAGCAACTTATTTTATTTGCAGCAACTTTATTTTATTTGCAGCAACTTTATTATTTGCAGCATGTCCCCTGTGGGCCACCGTACGTCCTAGTCTCTTAGCTACTGTTTGTGTCGCCCCATCTCCCTCTCTCTTTCCTGGGACTTATAGTCTCGTCCCATTCTCTTAGCTTACCGTTTCCCTCGCGCCAATTCCCTCTCTATCTCGTGCCCATTATAGTCTCGTCCTAGGCTCTTAGCTCAACGCTACTGTTTGTGTCGCCCCAACTTCCTCTCTCTTTCCTGCGACTTATAGTCTCGTTCCATTCTCTTAGCTTACCGTTTCCCTCGCCCCAATTCCCTCTCTACCTTGTGCCCCTTATGGTCTCGTCCTAGGCTCTTAGCTACTGTTTGTGTCACCCCAATTCCCTCTCTCTTTCCTGCGACTTATAGTCTCGTCCCATTCTCTTAGCTTACCGTTTCCCTCGCCCCAATTCCCTCTCTATCTCGTGCCATTATAGTCTCGTCCCATTCTCTAAGCTTAGTATTTGTCTCGTCCTTATTTCCTGTTCTCCCACTGTTCACTCTTAACCCTTAAAAAGCCGAACTGCTCACCAAAAAATGCCGCTTTGATATCTGGTTTATGGCTGCCATGACGCTGACTTGGCCTTAGTTTTGCTGAAAAAGTTAGTTATTTACCAAAAAGATAGATTTCTCCAATATAATGTACAAAAATGTGCAATATTTTAATTTTGGGCATGCGCATAACTCCAAATTCAGAATTTTTTTGCGATTGCCCGTTCCGAATTTTTTTCTTGTCCCTTTTCTTTTCTTTTTCTCGGTTCTTTTACTCTCATTCGTTTCATTTTCTATCTGGCTGCTGTAAAAAGTGGGGCGTAAATTATGGGCAAAGCCTGGAAATGGGACCTTGATAAATTATAGGTATAATGGGCCATTTCAAGACCATTTTTGCACCAAAACTGATAACGTTGGTTTTCAATTTGCTTCGTTGGGATAGTGTCGATATCCAAAACCGACTGTTGCGCGGCTAGATCTATCCATGTTCTACTAAATGCTTATCAAGAATATCTGGTGACATTTATATCAATGACGTCACATGTGGTACAAAGAGAACGACCATTAAGCATGCGTATATGCGTGCTTGAGATTCAAATGCTTACTTTGTCGCCCCATTCTCTCGGCTTCTTTTTTGTTTCACCCCAATTTCCCTCCCTCTTCCCTCTTCCCTCTTCCGCCCTCTTCCGTCCCTTATAGTCTTGCACCATTCTCTTGACTTCCATTTTGTCTCGTCCCAGTTCCCTTGGTCTCTCCTCCCCGCGATAGCCACGTCCCATTCTCTTCGCTTCCTTTTGGTGTTGCCCAGTTCCCTCGATTTCTTCTCTCCCTGAAAGCCTCACCCGATTCTTCTTCCCACTACACGTTCGCGGGACATCCCCCCCCCTCCACCCACAGTACCCATTCATCGTTAGAAGATCAGGGACCTGAGATTTTGTTCAAGCGGGCAAGACCCCTGAAGTCATAGCCCGCCGAAAGCTTAACTATAACAGTTGAGAAAATAGCCCAGCGAAAAGACGCGCTAGGTGGTTAAAGATCGTATTTCTATAACAAGAAACACAGAAAAGAACATTTTTTCGCGTCTCTATCGAGGCGGTAGAAACCATCGTGAAAGTTTGGAAGAACTCGAAGAAGCTGAGGAAAACGTGAATGTTTTAGCTCTTCTTGTGTTTGTGCTTACGTCTTTGCTTCTGTCACTGCCGACCTCCTCACTCGCTTATGTTTATGTAGCGAAACGGCACTTCCCCTCACCCTGGGTTAGGCTCGTTAACTCTATGATATTACCTTCCCCCAAAGCGTGAGAAAACTAGAAAAACAATGAAGAATTCTAATTTTTTTGCGACCAACCAACGAAAATAAAACACATTTAGTAGTGGACGGTGGAATGCTGAGCAGGTGGACGCACGCTCAGCACTTTTTTCCGTTAACGTAGAAAACAGAACAGGTTTTTGGATTTTATCGTGAAACACGAAATCTAAGGTTCCCAATTTGAGCGACTTTCTTTCTTTTGTCAATGTAACTGAACTCCATTATTGAGGGATTTAGTTTCTGTTCCTTTAAAAAAAGTGATGAAGGTAATTCGACTTTAATAACAAAACAAACGAAAATGGTTACTGCAACTTCAGCACTTGGGTATTTAATAACCTCTTCTTTATTTGCCGGAATATTCGTTAACCAGCAAACTGAAAGATAAGCTTTGTACTCTACATGCTTTAAAAATGTGATTTAGTTTTTATGAAATGCCCTAATTTCTTGTGATTTTCACAGTTAATCAAAACTTTGATTAATTTGATCGAGTATCAACCACACCTACAAAACTGTTAAATCTGTTTCTTAGACTTCACAATCTGATTACTCTTAACTATAAAGCGCCAATATAAGTTCTAACCCTCCTACGAGCAAAGCCTCAGAATCTGCTTTTTAAGCCTGTGGGGGTGGTATTTCTTCCACATAGATCCGGGACACTGAGTTCCAGCCTGTGTGCGCGTCAGCAGATCCGAAACTAGCACAGTTACCGACCCAGAATCCAACGCGCACAACACCTTTGTGGACTTTTTCACACACGCCTTCGATTTGCCGTGGGCGACGCAAGTCCTTTTTGCCGCCAGTTCCGTGTACCATGAAGACCACACTATCAATCGCTGCTGGGGCAGAGCACTCGGCACCATTGAAGGTGAAATACCATCGTCTGCAGCAAACATGGCAGTTATAGAGGCGAAGGTTGCCATTCCAAAAGACCCGCAGGCTTGTGTTGTCTGACTGTTTCTTGAAAACACATTCCTGCAAAAAATGATGGAGAAGATCAAAAATTAGAAACCACAGTTGAAGTAAAAAGGATCTGTATTTCCTGTATAACAGTCGATTGAAAACTAACTCCCTTTCTGTGATTACAGTAACCACCTACAATGTCAAACGTGACACGTTAGACTGAAACATTAACTTTGCAATTACGCTTTCAAGTCCTAATTGTTCTTAGAGTTGTTAAAAAATTCAAGAATATTTGCTCTTTTTGTTTTTTGTTTTAAATTAAAATTTAAAACTGATATATACTTTTAGGGCTCATGAAAGAAAAGAGTATCAGTCTAATCTTTATAAATGCCTCTCGGTTAAATCTCCATGCCAGTTCTAATTCAATATTTACCTTGATCAATCCAGTATCCTTTCCGTCGTTTATATTTTTCCAAACGCACTGTTTCCAGTTACTCCCCAGTGCCCCTGAAAGTCCCTTGAGGCCTGGAGGGCCTACATCACCTTTGGCTCCTCTTGGCCCTGCTTTGCCCGAGGACCCTTGAGGACCCTTGGGGCCTGGAGGTCCCTTGGGCCCCGGGGCCCCTTCACTTCCTGGTATCCCTGCGTCGCCTTTCTCTCCACGTGGTCCCGTGGATCCTAGCGGCCCGGGTGAACCCGCAATGCCTGCTGGTCCCGAGGGACCAGGGTTTCCCGGCATACCTGGGATTCCTGGCGCGCAAAAACAGGTACCATAACCACAAGGTCCATGAGGTGGAAACTGCTGAGTGCCCTACATGTGCAGAGGAAATAAGGCTATTGTTTTTCTTGAGCTCTTGATATGTTGACGCTTTGTTTCATCCTGATTTACTGATATGTTGACTTAACCAATACTTCTATTTCAGTTTGCAAGCAATTTAATTCATCAAACTTTCTTCTAATTTCACGTTCTTTCATGCAGGAAATTTTTTTTCACACTCCGTTCTTCTATAAACATTTATTGACTGAGAAACTTAAAGAAGAAGGCGCAAATGAACTTACCGTGTTTGGATTTGTTTTGCCGCTGCTGTTGTTGTTAGCTGCATAGCACAAAGCGATCAGGGTTGAAATCAGGAAAGACAACATGATGGTCGGTGAAATTTTCGTACGAGATGGAGACATCGTTAGATATCTTCTGATCTGTAAGGAATATGAAAATTAAGGCAATAAATATTGACGAGAGAAAACCAGTAGGATACTTACTTTTTCGCTAATTTTGATTGATTTCTTGCCCAGTGCGAAGCTTACATTTCTCAGCTGAAGTTTTTGCTTCACATTTTGACAGGTAATGCATAAACTGAGAAAGAACGAAATCATTTTCTGTTGGTTACGTACCAAATTTAACAACTGATGCCTGTTTTGTTCAGTTTATATTTCTCTTACAGTTAAATTAGCTCTTTTGTTGTAAAAGTTCCTACGTTGTTCCTGATGGTACCATTTGAAGGAAAATGACACTCCGAATATATAACAAAACGTTTTCTCGAGTTCTTTCTCTAGTAAACGAGTTTTCCGTAAAAGGTCTGCAAACGCATTTTAAACATGGTTTCATCCTCTTACAGTGAACTAAGCGTAGTTGATGCAGTTCCTACCTTGTTCCTGTTGCTATCAACTGAAGGAAAATGATGCATCAGGGATGTAACAAAACGTTTTATTTCTCTGAAGCATGCGAGTTACACGTGAAAACATATTTTGTCTCTGTTTTCTGGTAAAATACAATAATAAGACCAGGAGATTTATGGGCTGCATCGTATATCAATCGACCAATGACATGGACGCTTGGACGGTATGTTTCCTTTTCTTTCTTGTCGTGATCGTGATAAAAGCTTTTATACACGTTCGAAGTTTGATAGAACAACCGTGCTGCCTTATCGGTTACATTTATTCTCAATCGACCAGTAAAATGTACTCTTATTTTAAATTTTCCTTTCCTTTGAGGTAATTCTTTGAGGGCTACTGGTTTTTCAGCGATTACTGCTCCGTGTTACCCTCGTTAAATAAAGTTTTATTATTGATTATAATTGGACACGTGGTATGATAATTTGCAAATTTCGCATTAGGAAGAAAAGTTTTTTCGTCTTTTATTGACGTTCTTGCGAATACAATTTTCATAAATTTCGAATTTTCGTAGTTTTGTAGGGCCTTTAACCTTCCTTCCTTTAACATTCTGAATTTATCTGTCCATTTTCCTGGAAGTTCTTGCTTATCATGTTAACTTTTCGTGTCTTTAGTTTGTTTTTTTTCTTTTCACTCAACATGGCTAATGGAAAGTTGGACCTTAGTAATTTAAACTTACATTTGTGACAAAAAATTAACCCACGACAGAAACTTCATTTTAAAAATAGCATCTTCATGTAAACGAGAAGTTCTTAGCTTGACTCAGAAAGAAAATACGATACGCTTAAATGTCCTTGAAATGGTTAAAACCTAAGTTTGTTAAATTACAGTAGAAGTGATTCACACGAGAGGGATTTTTACTGTAAGATGGATTTAAGGGGTTTCTCTGTACCGAGAAAAGTACTTTGATTTGACTTTGATTCTTTGACTGAACTGCAGATGCGTTTTTAACGATTAAATTACACTGAACTCAGTCGAATAAGAAACTAAACTAATAGAAAAGATATCAGTGACGTCACTTATTGTTATTAATATGCCAACCTGAGAGCTATTGGCTGATGAAACAAAGAATTCTTTTGTTTAACGTTTTGCACGTTTAAATAAGAAAAACAAGGTTTGTAAACATATATATTCCCTATTACCTCTGAAGTAACTAAGCGTAACGGCATCGACTAAACGGTAGAAACCAAATGAAAAGTAAGTGTATATGTAAGATGTAATTTAAAAACGAGTGAAAAATCAACAAAAATATGTCAAACTAAACTGAAAACTCACATCTCGTACTTCCTTCTTTGTTTTCTGGTCAGAGCAAGTTTGTGAAACAGGATAAATTCTAACACGTAATGCTATTGGTCAGAACACTTTGTTTGTTATTTAGTCACGGATTTGTCTAATAGGATGAAGTCTTCCATTCTTGTATTGTTTGCCAAGTTTAGTTTCCTCAATCATGAAATTATCAGCTAGCTTGTGGTCCTTAGATCATATCACTGCCTCTTTTGTTTAAAAAACATTGTTAAACAGATTTTAAAAGCAGACTTAAAGCTAAAAAATCTGATGAAGTAGTTAAAGTTTAGCCTTTTCAGCGAATTATTACACTGATATGCTTCACGTTTTTTTAAGATTTTTGATACAACCAAGGACCAACAAATATATTAAACAAGAACCACAAAGAGCAAAAGCAAAACTATAAGGTATCATGACAAAGAAAACAGGGTCCATTATCTTCCAATTGATCTCATTCTGTAGAAATCATTCGCATTGAATGATTTCTAACACATTTTGGTCGTAAATAAATTTTCTGCAGGGCATCAAATAACCGAACAGTTCTTTTCCGAGGGTTTGCCATTCTGAATTTAATATTGCAGGCATCTGTTGTAAGTGATCTTAATTTATTTTGAAGCTCGTGAAAACAATTCATTTTCACAGAAACAAGAATTGATTTAATGTGAGCATATGACCAATTAGTTCTATGTAAAATGAGATTACTTGAATTTGATAGTTTTCCCAATCACTTTTAGGAGTGCTGGACATTAAACAATTTCTATTTTCATTAGAACTAACGACAAATTTTTAGCTCGACATCTGAACATTTAACTCAATTAAACGTATCTAAATCAGTTACCTTTGAAGTAATACAGCGTTCCACTGGATGGTTTGAGCAAAAGAAGCAAAAAAATAAAGAGAGGTTTAAAAAATAAAGGATTGAAAAAGGTAACCAGAACTGACTGATCATCAGTTTCTTGAATGCTTGAGATATGTCGCTTTACAAAACTGGAGCGAAATGATTTTCAAAGTGAACAAACTTTTGTGCTCGTTTTTATTTAATGAAGTTCGCGTTAGAACAAGTTTATGACGCAATTTAACGGGTTGTGTTATTGAGTGTTAAGTATTGCAAGGTCCAATGGAATAAGGCCTTCTATTTTTGATGTATTTATGAAAGTTTGCTTTGTGATCGTTAATACATGGGAAAGTAAACACAATCTTCTGTTAGTTGTTGGGGTAAAAACAATAAAACTGATTTCCCTCAATTTCAGTGGGTTTCAAAAACATTGTTTTCAAACTTGAGCTTAGAAAATGTATTCAGGAACAAAAAACAGTGTTGCATAAGTTAGAACTTGTTCAGCATTTATTCCTGACTCAAATAAGCTCCCAGTTGGCTTGATAGCTCAGTTGGCAGAACACTGCACCGGTATCGCAGAGGTCATGGTTTCGAATCCCGTTCAAGCCTGAATTTTTTTCAGGCTTTAATTTCACAACTGCTTAAGTTGTGTATATAACTGCGATATTCAATCATGTCTTCACACATTTCATTTCTGTTACAAAATTTTTATCGCAAAGAAATGGCTTAATTTTCAACACGAAATTTTTGTTTTTCCTTTTAGCAGAACTCTAATGACGTTAATGATCAACAACTATCACATTTTTGTGTAATAATATAGATGTGTGCATGAGTTGTAAGTGATCGGATTTTGAAGTATGTGAGAATGATTCATTCTTAAAGAAACAAGAATTGATTCGATTTCGGCATGAGCGGTTATGAGCAATTATTTATATGTAAAAGGAAATTACTTGAATTAATTTGAAACTTTCTCTTCATCTGACTAGCAAAACACCGGAAACGGACTTTCAGAAAGACAAGTTTAAGGCTTGCGAAAAATTTAACAGTTTCTATTTTACTAAAACTAAAGACATTTTAATCGTAACATATGAAAATTAAATGCAAGTACACCTGTCTAAATCAATTACCTTTCAAGGAACACAGCGTCTCTGCGCTTGGTTGTTTGAGCAGAAACTACAAAAAACTAAAATATAGAAAAGAAAAAATAGAGTGAGGTTTAACAACAAAACGAGCAAAGGACTGAAAAAGAAAACCAGAGCTGATCATGAATGAAAGCTTACATCGTCACCTTCTTGAATGCTTGAGATATGTCGCTTTATGTAACTGGAGCAAAATGCTTTTCAAAGTGAACCAACGTTTGTGCTCTTCCTTATTTAAAGAAGTTCTCGTTAGAACAAGTTCGTGACGCAATGTGTAAAAACATTAAAAATTCAAGGTTTATTTTAACTCCCAGGGGTAGATTGCTCGAGCCGGTTAACGCTACATCACGCGAGATTGAAATTCAACCCAAGTATAAACTTTTCTTGTATAACAATATTTTTCACTGCTTATGTTTTGTGTAGTCTGTGATTAGTCCAAGTCAAAACTTAAGGGCAAACAATATAAACAGAAAACCTCACCACAAAGTTACAGAACTGCAATCAAAATTTATGACCAATCAATCTGACTAATTCTGGGTTAGCTCACCGCCCTTTGAACAATCCTGCCTTGTATTATATTGACTAAAATGGAATGAAACCTTCTAGTCTTGATCTCTCAGCAAACTGTCTTTCCGTTGTTAAACTAATATAGTAAAGATCATTGTTCTTAAGTTTTAGGTTTTTTCAAACTTTGTACAAATTATAACATACTCGTTGAAACGGAAGTTTGACTAAAAAAGAACCAAATTATATTTAGTAAAATTAATGCTTTTTCAGCTATAAAAAGTGAGCGTTTTACTCTCTACTGTAATTATGCGAACATTTCTTAATGATATAATGTTAAAAACGCGGCTGGTCAGTGTATCGAAATTTCGAAGCCTTGGACAATGTACAATGTTGATTTTTATCTATTCAATTTTTGCAGCAAAACTAGCAAAGTTATTTGCTTCTTTTTCAGTTGTGGCGTTGTTATTTTCATGTGAATCGTTGATCAAATGTAGCTATAGCCCGCAAGCTTTCAACAGAACAATTACAAAGATTAACTCTTTGATTGTGCATAATTACTAAGCTTAATTTTATCTATTCCACAGTTCAGTCACGGAAACGACGAACAGGAAAACTGTAAACTAAGGAGAATTTAGAAAATCAAATATACGGAGAAACTGAATCTAAAAACTGACTGAAAAACAGATCCAGGGTTTTTGCAGTATAGCGTGTTTCAATCAAGAACGAGAGCTGTATCAATTTTACATTACGAATTTTTTGTTGTCATCGTACACATTTGTTGATAGAAAAACTAACCCGAAAATATGTTGAGTTTGAATTGTTTCTGAAATTAAATTTATTATTCTAACATTTTCAACGAAAAGCGTTAAAAGATGGGTTTAGCACAGTGCTTAACTAAGATAATGTTCCGTGTTTTGAAAATATAGAAAACTCGACCGAGTTGATAAATTCATTAGGATTAAGGCGCTGATCTATAATTCTCGATGACTGTTAGTGTTTGTCTCTAGTTAAGGGATACAGAACCACAAGAAATTATTATCTTCGTTTTTAAAGCGGGCGAGGTATCTCCGGCGAGACATTTCTTTTATAGTTAGTAATCATAGCTTAACTCCAAAATAACTGCGTAAAGTTCTGGTTTGTCCGACGCGGCAACGGAGAGCTAAATGGTGTAGAAAAAAATCAGTGTTTTAAATATAAAGTAATCACAGAATAACAACAATGAGGTGAAAATCACAGGCTTACATCGACAGCTTTACAGGTTGTTCAGAAAACGCTTCAGAAAACTCAAGTAAAATATTTTCCTACTTAACTTAGCTCTGTTTTTCTTTTAGTGGTTAATGTGCTTCTCGTCAGAACAAGTTTGTAGGACAATACGTATTGTTTTAAGAGGTATTGTTTGGACGTTTGTTTTGTTGATTCATTTCAAATGGTTGAAAAAGCCTTCTTGATGTTGTACTGTTTCGACTTTATCGATGGCAACTTCAAACCAATTCTGATCATACAGAGAGTGAAAATATTTTTCATCGCTCAGTATTCCGCAGAGTATTCTAAATTGTGAATATCTCAGTTCCGGTTGATTGAGTTTACTTGACAGTTTTACAGCGACAGTTATCTTCTCGCTCAGTTTGCATTCGTTATAATATGAGCAGTAGTTAAGAGAACACTTGTATCTACAGCAATTAATACAGGAAGTTAAGAGCGAAAACGAATCTTTTAGGCTAAATTGCTTGAAATTGTAATTCCTTGCACGTTTCAAACGTGATGGTAGCTTTATTGAGCGAAACTATATATTTTAATTATTTTCAACACAATTAAACAATCATTTTCTATTCTTAGAACAATAATTCACTGAAGTATTCACAAATAATCAACTTGGCGATTAATCCAAGAAAGATTGTTTTTATATGGTGTAAGGAATTCCAGTTTGAATTTCGCTTTTAGAACGAGGAATGTTTGACTGTTGATTCCATTTTTTGAGCTTAGTGCAGACCGCGGTAGCAGGATTTTTATGAGAAATATTTTAGTGGCCAGGAATTCTGAAGTTTAGCTTTATTTTAATGAAAATGACAAAGTCATTATCCCTTCTTTCTTCTCGAATGTGAATCTTTTTTTTTTTTAAATGAATCACCGTTACATCGTTGTTTATGACAATGATTTTACAGTGCATGCCCCGTCTACACGTGTCCGGATATTTTAGAATCCACAACGTTTTCTTTCCGGATTCAAAAATTTCCCCGTCCACACGTAGCGTATTCATGAAGAGCGGAGTAAAAAATATGCGGATTCGCTGCCGAATTCGCCGGATGCGTGTGGACGGAAGCAGCACCCGGAAAGAAAAAGTTGCTGATTAAAAAATGTCCGGCTACGTGTGGGCAGGGCCAGAGAGATGTTAATAAGTTGGTTGCAATCATCATTTGTTCTTAAATCACTAAGGGTTTTCATACTGAGTATCATGTCGCCAAATTGAATGATATACCTCGGCTCTCGAAGCAGTTTACTCACCAGCAATATGCAATTTAAATCATTTTCTTTCGAAGTAACTCAGCGCCTGGATTTTATGAGTGGTATTGTGAAGGCTGGAGAATGTACAACGATTCAAAACAAAATGAGTGAAAAATAAGAGGAAACATCATAGATGAAGTAGTCTCTGCGTTTGACCAACTTGCGTTGGAGCTACGTTTATTTCTAGCTAAAACAAGTTTGCGAAATATTTATTACTTTACTCCATTCTACTGAATCGGATATATTTTTTTAAATTTTGGTGAGGATTAAATTTGTAAACGAGGTTAGTGAAAAAAGCAAACAGTTAAGAAGAGAACCAATCGCAAACACCAATGTTTGGGTATATTTTTCATCAAACCACTGTCAAATGACCTCAGCAAGATCTGACCCATCATTTGTGTGCTTTGCGAAATATTTGAGTTCTGAGTTACGGCGGGTTTGCCTCAGTTAATTTTCACGATTATTTTTGAAGAGTGCAAAAGTCTCTCTTTAGAATTAGCGACAGAGAAATTAAGCGTATACCTTTATTTTAGCAGTGTCTAGCAGGCCCAGTCGCGAACAAGGGCTGTTTGTCTGTATCAACTTTATGTTACGAACTTCGTACACATTTGTAACAAAGAAACTAACCCGAAAATACGTCGAATTCGTTTCAGAAGTTAATTTCACTCTAGCTTAAGAAATTTTCAACGAAAATGGTTTAAGGAAAAGTCCAGCTCAGAGTTTAACTGGACATAATTTTCCTCAAATTATGGATATAGAAAACTTGAAATTGTAAAAATTTTCAAGATTAATGCTAGAATCTCGCTGACCTCTAGGACTCACCGAGTTTTCGTTCAAGAAGGTGTTTGTCTTTGTTGAGGGATACAGAATTACAAGAAATAATATTTTCCGTAAAGAGCGGTCGAAGTTTCTCCTCCGAGACAGTTCTATCAGTGTAGTTATTAATCATAGCTTACCTCCAAATAACTGCGTTGAGTCTGGTTTGTGTGATGCGGCAACGGAAAGCAAAATGGTGTGGAAAGAGAGTATTTTCGATCTTAAAGCGATCACGATAAAAATAATGAGGGAAAAACCGACAGCTTCTCCGCAAATTGTTCAGAGGACGCTTGAGAAAACTCAACTAAAATATTTTTTCAAGTCGTTTGTTTTTCTTTTAGTGTCTCATGAGCTTTTCGTCAGAACAAGTTTGTAGAACAATACAAATTGCGCTAAGAGGTTATTGTTTGGCCATTTGCTTTGTTGATTTGTCTCAAATGGTCGAAGGAGCCTTTTTGATCTTGTACTGTTTGGGCTTTATCGATGGCAATTTCAAACCAATTCGAAACATACAGAGAGTAACAATATTTTTCATCGCTCAGTATTGCTTTAAATTACATTAACTTGTGAGTGAATATTGGTGTTGTGCGTGATTAATTTTATTTGAGGAATTAAACAGTCTTTATTTATCCTCTTGCTCATTCTTTGCTTCTTGCATTCGTTATAGTATGAGCAGTATTAAAGAGAACAAACAATTAATGTAGGATGAATCTACAAAATTGCTTGACATTGTAATTTCTTGCACGTTTCAATAGTGGTGGTGGCTTTATTAAGTGAAATTATGTATTTCAATTATTTTCAACAAAATTACGAAAATCATTATCTTTTCTGAGAACAAAACAACTCAAATATCCACAAATAATCGAAGTGGTGAGTACATCAAGAACGTTTGTATCAGTCGGTTTATACCGAAAAATGAATTCCAGTTTGAAATTCGCTTATAGGTAGAAGGAGAAATGTCTGACCATTTTGTGAGCTTGAGTGATTTGATGAGGAATATTTTACGGGTCGTGTATTCTGAAGTTTAGCCTTCATATTCAACATAATGGCAAAGTCGTTATCTATTCCTTGCATTAAATAACTTACGTATCCTCAAGTGGCGATTAAACTAAGAAAGTCTGTCTCATTTTCCTGTACTGATAACATACGCATTACGTAAGTACTTTCCGTAATAAACGAGTCTATAAACATCACCTACTCTGGCATCGTCTTTTTCTGAATGTGCCAAATTGATATCGATTTTAAACTCTTCTACAATATTAAGAACTGTTACAAACAATTTATAATGTAGTGTATTCCTTACAAACGTTGCAGTCAATCTATTATTTGTTCGATCATGGATGTTTCTAGTTTGTTTTACTCGTGGCAGACATTGATTCAATGAATAAATATGTCTTGAATATAATTTGGGTTGTGTTGTTGAGCTAATAGACCGTGAACAAGCTGTTTTGTCTTCTTTTTCTGCTTTTCAAAATAAACCAACTGCACGTATTTTTCTGTGGCTTTTACCAAAGGTTTGTGAAAATGAATTCTCTGTCTAACGCGCATCAATGGTAAAGTTTGAATCGCGTGTAATGCTCAATTTTTGCGCAGTAGTAATGTTTAACACAATAACGAAAGCTACTGGCTGATGGCAAATAATTAAAATAGTCTACGAAATGAGTCAAACAATACGGAAGCATTCAATATCGGCAGTAGACTTGCTACAAGTCGACTTTTGTTTAATCCTACATTATTCATCTACCTCGAGCGAAGCGAGAAGTCAATTTTCATCGACGGAGTCGCGAGCTTTCAACGGCTAAAGAAAGTCAATATCGGCAATCTCACTGGTCTTTGTTTGGAGCGCAATTTGCAATTTGTTTGGAGCGCAAATTGGAGCGCAATTGACTTATTACTTCCAACGTAACTCTGGAATTTTAAGACACAAAGCGATTCAGCTTTAAAGATGGTTTCCAGTCCGTACTGCGCACTCTCGAGAGTTTGTTTCCGTTATTTGTTTTGTTTCATGTAAGACATCACAAATTGTAAAAATTTCGCAACCACTTACTTGAAGTAAAAACATCCCTCATTATAGGTGCGAAGTGGTCGACGCTTTTTTCTTCGTTCTTTCCCGTATCACTTGATGAAACAACCTCGCCTCTGTCAAAATCAATGGAGCTGTTGGGAAAAGAATTTGAAAGGCCTCAAAGATAAGCCGGGTATGTGGTTCGTATCGAATAATATTCGCATTCCATCGAGTGAGACCTTATAATGTTTTTAACATTAGGATTCTGAGACTGCGCAGTAGTGACTGGAAATCATCTTTAAGACAGCTTATCCTGAAAAGACTTTGCAGTCAACAAATCATCTGGTCGATGGTGGATGTTTATGGTTTTCACTCATGTTAGTCATGGAGTCAATCAATTAATTTATCTTGAATGATTTTGGGTTTACGAGCCTGTTTATCAAGAACGCAAATAGATTTCCCTCCTTTCTTCTTTCTCTTAATTTGAAATGAATCAATTGTATTCATTGGTGTGGTTTTTCACAATGATGCAATGCTAATTTAAACTATGGAATGAAACAGTTTTAACTTGTTACTTGATACTCCAGAAAGTTCATTCTGGAACTATACTTAGCAGTGCAACAATTGTTATTTAGTCTTTCTTGTATTTTTCTATAACTAGTTTATATGGCCGCGACATTCTTTAATTTGATTCATTTACGTTGAATCTATGTTCGTTACCATTATTGAACACCATGTTGAACCTAACTTGACCGTCTTCTCTTAATATAAATAGAAATAAAGAAATTGTATTTATTAGTGTTATTTTGACATAGATAAAAGGTCTTATTTCTTATATAACAATTATTCCATGAGACCGAGTTGGATATGAAGTGATAAAATAACCAACGCCGGAGCGTGTAGCGCGCGTTGGTTATAAACACTTAATAATAATAATAATAATAATAATCGGAAAACTATAATTGCAATCGGAAAACTATAATTGGATACCCACGTGATTTTCACGTCAATTACTCGCGCTTTAATGGTTTCCTTAGAAAAGGTTTCTACAGTTTTCACAACTTAAGAAAAGCGCTACAGACGTTTTCGCTCAAAAGAAGTTCTCAAAAGACATTTTTAATTTCGAAATTTTTTATAGACACGAGTAATTAGTAATTGGACCTCGTGTCGTACAATTCACTGTTACTCAAATTTCTCGTTCGATTACTCCCTGAATTGTACTTCACTCAGTCCAATTACTATTACTACTACTACTACTACTACTACTACTACTACTACTACTACTACTACTACTACTACTACTACTACTACTACTACTACTACTACTACTACTACTACTACTACTACTACTACTACTACTACTACTACTACTTCTACTACTACTACTACTACTACTACTACTACTACTGCTGCTGCTGCTGCTGCTGCTGCTACTGCTACTGCTACTGCTACTGCTACTACTACTACTACTACTACTACTACTACTACTACTACTACTACTACTACTACTACTACTACTACTACTACTACTACTACTACTACTGCTGCTGCTGCATCGTCTCATTAGACGATGCTGTGAACATTCTAACTGCGACATCAAAAATCTGCCTCAAGATTAAAACCAAAAAATCTCGCAAACGTATTAAGGCAACGGCTAACAAAAAATGGTTCGACCGTGAATGTCGTCTAAAAAGACACGAGTTACGGAAAGTATCAAATCAAAAACATCGTGATCCCTTTAACTCTGAGATACGGGAGAAATTTCACAAAACCTTGACTGATTACAAAAAGCTTCTTGACTCAAAGAGGAGAGCATTTCAGACTGAAAAATCTCTTAAACTCGACGAACTAGGTTTAAATCCCAACAATGCATCGTTTTGGAATTGTTTAAAGTCAATGGACGATACTATTGTCGAAAATGTCCCCGCCCCTATCTCGGAGGAAACGTGGCTCAACCACTTTCAATCTTTACACTCTAAAGACCCGAGAACCTCCATACAACAACAAGAAATCTACAATGAGTTGCAATCATTGGAAAAAGAAAAAGAACAGCTTAACTATTTAGATCATACGATAACTGAACAAGAAATACGCCAAGCAGCGAAGAAATTAAAAAATGAGAACTCCCCATTCATTGACAAAATTAGAAACGAAATGATCAAAGCGAGCCTTGAATCGCTTATGCCTGTTTATATCAAACTTTTTAATCTTATTCTGCAATCTGGGAAAATGCCAGATATTTGGTGTCAAGGCCTGATAACTCCGATCTACAAATCGGGTGACAAGAGTGACCCAACAAACTATAGAGGCATATGTGTATCTAGCTGCCTTGGAAAAATGTTTAGCTCCATTTTAAATCAAAGACTATATTTGTACTTTGAAGAAAACAAGATATTACATAATTCCCAAATTGGCTTTCTGCCCGAAAACCGTACTGCAGATCATGTTTTCACGCTGAGGACCTTAATAGACAAATATGTTCACTACCATAAGGAAAAAGTCTATGCTTGTTTCGTAGATTTTCGTAAAGCTTTCGACTCCGTTTGGCACGAGGGGTTGTTCTACAAACTACTCAAGATCAATATAGGAAGACACTTTTACAACCTGATTAAAACCCTTTATTGCAGCTCTACATGTTCCATAAGAATCGGAGAAAACAAAACTCGATCTTTCTCATACTCAAGAGGTGTACGTCAAGGATGTATTTTAAGTCCCCTTTTATTTAACTTATATATAAACAATATGCCGTATTTATTCGAAGACACGATGTCTGATCCATTCGTTCTTCCAAATGGAACCACTCCTATATGCAGATGATTTGATTATCCTGTCAAGATCCAAAATAGGGTTACAAAATTGTCTAAACGCGCTCTCTTCATACTGCGAAACATGGATGTTAAAAATCAACCCAAAGAAAACAAAAATAATGATATTTCAAAAACGCCAAAGGAAATCTGTTGACACAAACTTCAAAATAGGTACCGAAACAATTCAAATTGTTCAAGAATACACCTATTTAGGTACACGTCTAACTCCAACAGGAAACTTTACTCTTGCACAAGAACACTTAAAAGAAAAAGCTCTACACGCTTTCTCTAGTATACGAAAACATACACTTCTTCATAGACTAAATCCCAATACCGCATCACAGATTTTTGACACAATGATATTCCCGATCTTAAGCTACAACAGTGAGGTATGGGGGATGTACACTAAACAGGACTTTAAAAAATGGGACAATTCCGCAATAGAAAAAATTCATCTCAAATTCTGTAAACGCTACTTAGAAGTAAACAATAAGGCCTCTAACTCAGCGTGTAGAGCCGAACTAGGAAGATTACCACTAATTGTCCCAATTAATCAAAAAATTATGAAATATTTTGTTTATCTAAACAACAAAAATGATTCTTCTATAGTCAAACAAGCTCTCCTCATGTCGAAGAACCTTCACTCTATTAATAATTCGGGATTTTATTCCAATTTCATAAACATGATCGAACAATACCATTCAACTAATGTAGGTCTTGAATCTTTTGACAATGACACAGTCAAGCGATATTCAACCTATATGAAGGAGAAATATATATATTTCTGGCAACACACTGTTGAACATTCAAAGAAATTAGAATTTTACAAAGTTTTTAAAAATGAATACTCTACATCCGTTTACTTACACCAGCTAAGAAATTTTAATGAAAGGCGAAATTTAGTGAAGTTTAAAGTAAGTAATCACAAACTTATGATTGAACCAGGTCGGTACCAGAGAGATCATATACCAAGGGAAAACAGATTATGCCCATTGTGCAAGTCAAATCAAGTGGAAAATGAATCTCATTTCTTGTTTCAATGTAGCAGATACTCCTTTCAGAGGCAGACTTTCTT
>OZ026606.1:9119682-9122182 GCA_964020085.1 Micromussa lordhowensis
TCCAGTTTTCACTAGATCGTAAGCGACGGAGTCGTAAACGGAATCGGAAGAAATGGAAACGTTCCGATTCTTCCGACTCCGATTCCGTCGAGCTTATGACTCCGCTTACGACTCTGATTTTCGGTTTTCACTAGGTCATAAGCACTCTTATGACTCCGACTACGACTCCGACTCCGACTCCGTCGCTAGTGAAAACCAGCCTTAATCCCATATACCAACAAGACTTGCGAGAAGACATTTTGAATTTGGAACTCTCTGCCTGACTGGACTATCCCCTAATTCCCAATTTGCGTTTTATCTCTTGTATGACTGAGAAAATAACTTTATCCTTGCGAGTGACTGGAGGCGGTACATTTTTACACACATCCGTAGCTTGTTTTTTCAGTCGTATTATTATTAAGTAATCGAATGAAAGCTCGAGTAATTCAGTAATGATTTAAACTAATCGTGATTTTTGAAAAAAAAATCACATTGCTCTCGTCTAAAGGTTTAAAAGTTTATGTCGTTTGTAAAATGGTGCATGGCTTTTCTGACCTGTGCAAGAGGTTTTCGTTTCATTGGACGAACTGACTCTCGGGGTATTTTTTTCCTACAAATGAAAAGCGCTTGAGAGCTGTTACATTTCTGGGGCTACTGTGAATCAGCGGTACCCGTGAATAGGGTTTTTGACTTCTGAATTGACAAAAAAAATGAGGTATGAAGTCTAAAAGGGCAACCTGAAAAATGCTGGGGCAAGATAACTGGATGAACCGGCCTGTAAACAAAAATAACCAACTTTTATCCCCGGGTACTGATCCACGAAAAGCGTCTAAGAAATCGGGAAGATAACTTTGCTGTCAGTAGCAGCTACATGTAGGGGTCGGACCTTTGACCGTCTTGATACTAGTCTAGAAGCTTTTACGTGAGGATTAAGTACAATAGGTGTCAAAGTGCCCTACGAGCGACTTCTTACACAAGCAGGATGCTGGAATAATCAATTTCCACCGTGAATTTGCGACCTCTTTTTGAAGCACTAAGACAAAGCGACAATGATATCATTCTTTTACACAAGCCAGGCAGCAAGTAGTTTATCCGTGAACGAGTATAGTAAAACGTTAGCCCTTCACGGTATTTTCCAACCTTGTTCCCAGGGTCTCTCATCTTCCCGTCCCCTGGAGCGAGAAGATGAGAGATCCTTATTGTTGGACATAGTTTGTCTAATTAGCTTTGGAATTAAGCACAGGCGTCTCATTTACATTCCCGGATTTTTCGATTAATCCTGGGAATGGTGGATTCAGTATTTTTTTCTGTCCATTTTAAGCAATGCCAAGAGATTATGGCGATGCAGATGTGCCCGCAACTGAGCAATTCTCATTTACAGTTTTTCTCATACATTAGTCTGTACAGTAGCCGAACCGAGCTACAATTCTCAGACAAATGTACAGAAAACAAAAAGCGCAGCTGCGCACTTTCCAAGCTCATCTGCATTCCCTCAAATTTGAGTAAAAATGCTTGTGGAGATGTTACACTATAACCGCGACCGCGTATGAGCATAAGCTACCTAGTGAAGATAATCATAACAGCTAGTCTAAATAAGAGCATGGCCGCAGGAACAGTGATTAAATGCAAGTGTCTTTTTTGTCATGTGTATGTAAATATAATTATGAATAATCAAACAAAGCACACATAAGCATAGAAATATTGTGCACAATCATTCCTTTTCTTGTTCTCGTCGTCATGCTCCAAATACACTCAACGAGCGTAAAGATACGAGAAAGAAAACTGCTCGCTTTCCTTCTGGAACTAGATGAAGTTCAATTTAACTGATAGGTTACAACAGAAATTTCAGCGTCTGCAAAATTAACTGATAGCTGTGAAATGAACTGAGATTTTAAATCAGTGCTGAGAAATTGACCTAAATTTGTATATAGTAAATGGTTTGAACCCAGGAGTATCAGTAGTGCGTATAGTATGATCGTCCGGGTGAGTGACTGACGTTTCGACAACCTGAGCGGAAGTCATCTTCAGAGTCAAGTGAAACTTGACTCTGGTTCAGGCTGTCGAAACGTCAGTCACCAACAACAGTTCTTCTCAGAACTACACTCACCCGGACGATCATACTATACGAACTAAATTTGTATAGGTAATCATACGGTTTTGAGTTCAATTTGGAATTAATTTGCACGAGTGAGTTTTTCAAAAAGCTGAAATTTCACGAGCCGCTTTTTGAAAAACTCACGAGTGCAAATAAATTTCAAAATGAACGAGAAAAACCGTATGATATTACTCATTAATAATACAAACATGAAAAAATTCGCACAGAAAAATTGCCCGAAGATGTTTCTTGAAGCCCTTTTTTCGCATTCGAGAATTTTTTCAGTATTTTTTCAGAATTTCCGTACAAGATTTTTGTCACTGCTTTACATGATATCATTGGCCTACAAAATTTCTCATTGTCTTTCTGCCAATCGTTATCCAGAATTACGATGTGTAATTTGAACTGGTGTTACACTTTTTGCGC
>OZ026606.1:9129682-9152182 GCA_964020085.1 Micromussa lordhowensis
TGTTTTTAAATCCGTTACTTAGATTTCATCATTATTGCTCTATTTGTAGTTAGATGTACCTATAAGGCACCTCAGTTAATATCTGACCCTTCTACGAACAAAGTTTCATTTCTCAAGCCTGTGGGGGTGGTACTTCTTCCACGTGGATCCGGGACACTGATTTCCAGCCTGTGAAGGCGTCAGCAGATCCGTAACCAGCACAGTTACCGACCCAGAATCCCACGCGTACTGTGCCCTTGTGGACCTTTTCGCAAACGCCTTCGATTTGTCGTACACGGTTATAAATCTTTTCTGCCACCGCTTCCATACCTCATGTAGACTATACCGTCAATCGCCGCTGGAGCAGAGCACTCGGCACCATTAAAGGTGAAATACCATCGTCTGCAGCAATAATGGCAGTTAAAGATGCGAAGGTTGCCATTCCAGAAGACACGCAGGCCTGTTATGTCCGACTTTTTCTTGAAAACACATTCCTAACGAAACATAGAAAAAAGATCAACTGTTACATATGGCAGATGGCACACAATAAACAACATTCCAGACTTTTTTATCGCCATAAAATCTCGTTTGTCAGTTTTGCTTTTGGTTTCTCGTAGCTTTCCTTTTCCTTGGGATAGTCATTCACCTTTTGGGTTGATCCATTAGAAAAGTCAATGCCTAAAAGATAGTCGAAGATTCTTCTTCGATATTTACCTTGATCAATCCAGTATCCTTTCCTTCGAGTAAATTTTTCCAAACGCACTGTTTCCAGTTACCTCCTAAAGGGCCTGAAGGTCCCTTGGGGCCAGGAGGACCTTGACCTCCTGTATTGCCTACGTCACCTTTGGATCCTCTTGGGCCCGCTTTGCCAGTTGTCCCTTGAGGTCCTTTGGGACCTGGGGAGCCTTGACTTCCTTTATCGCCGGCCTCACCTTTGGCTCCTCGTGGGCCTACTGGACCCGTGGATCCTTGAGATTTTCCTGCATCGCCTTTGTCTCCACGTGGTCCCATGGATCCTTGCGGCCCGGGTGATCCCGCAATTCCTGCTGGTCCCGCGGGTCCGGGGCTTCCCGGTATACCTGGTATTCCTGGCGCGCAAAAAGAGGCACCATAACTACAAGGTCGATTAGGTGGAACCTGGTGAGTGCCCTAAATGTAAAAAAAAAAGAAAACAAAACAACAACAAGCAAACGCATTGTTTATAGACCATACATACATACATACATACATACATAAACTTTATTTTTCCTCGAATTTAAGAGTAGCTATTATAAAAGCTAATATTTCCGAGAAAACAATAACAAAAGTAACAAAATATACAACAATTGACTGAACTGACATTTTTACAGTAGTTATAGAGCAATTTCGTAGAAGATTTTGTTATCCACAAAAGAACGTACTCAGGCAAAACGAGGACAAAACTTACCATTTTCCTACTTGGTTTGCCGCTACTGCTGTTGTCCGCTGCATAGCACAAAACGATCAGCAATGAAATCAGTAAACACAACATTATGGTCGACGGAATTTTCATACGAGATAGCGCCATGTTGGATATACTCTGATCTGTGCGGGAAAAGAATATAAACAGATAATTAGCAAGAGGGTGAACTGCCTTTGTTAGTGATTTAGTGGTGCTTGCATTTGTCGCACAATTTACCCCCTGCTGCTCTTTACACAGTGCGTCAATAAAAAAAGAGCTTGGGTTTTTCAAATTTCCTGCAATATACAAATAGAACAAATTCGAAACTAAGGAAACGAGGCGGAAAACTAAAGAGCTGATGTCTGGTCATAACCAAGTTAGTTTCTTCTCACTGGTGAAAAAAAAAAACATGGTTGATCTGGAGTCTCACCTTGTTCCTGTTTTTATCAAATGAATCAAAATGATGCATCAGCGATGTAACAGAACTTTTTATCGCTCTAAAATGAGCGAGTTTCACGTGAAAACATGTCTTACTCATGGTTACATTTGAAATGCAAAAATAAGACAAGCATTCTCATTGGCTAGATCAGTTCTAAATCGACCAATGACACGGACTCTTTCATTGCATGTTTATTTTTCTTCGTTGTAAGAAGTGACGCGCATATTCACGTTCGAGGTTTGATTACACAAGGAAACTAAGAACAAAACGAGCTGCCTTAGATTGGCTCAAACTCTCGACGGATGAAATGTACGATAATTTGCAAATTTAGCAATAGCAAGGAAAGGAATGAAAAAATAATTTCCACGATGGAATGCCTCAATTTAAGAGGAGTCCTCTTAAATTGACTTTTTTGAAAAGAATTTATTGTGAAAGAACAATGTTAATCAAGGCAAACAAAGGAAACGATGACGGCAAATCATTTCTGGTTCGCTCCAATTTGATTCTCTGCATTTGACAAAAACAACAAACGACATGGACATATCTTTCCATGCAATCTAGTTTCATTATTATTATTATTGTTATTATTATTATTATTTCTAGTTCACATTATAATATATGAATAGTTCTATGGAAATGAATGGAAAAAAATATCGAAAAACAAGATGCGCGAAATGTCCCATTCGTATGGAATATGGCCATCCTTTAACCACACACACGAAGAAACAATTTCCGCAAAAGCCGGACTTTTCCCCGTACAATTTATCCTTTTATTCGACATGGACTTATATTATATATTGGTTTGCTTTGTTGTAATTCGTCACTTATTAAGGTTGTTTAGTAATTTCACTGGTTACAAGACGAAAAAAAAAACACTGAATTTTATTCGTGAAACCCACATCCAAACAAACTGTTTACACCTATAAAAACTTTAACAGTTATGTCTAGGATAGAACGTAAAAAAATTTAGTGATTGTTGTTACAGTAAGCCTCACAGTTTTCATACATTTCGCAGATTTCGTCCAAACGTAGACTTTCGTCGAAGTTCTTGAGAATTATCGTATTTGTTTGCAGTTTTTTGGGGCCCTCCATTAACTTCTCGACTTAATTCGTCGATTTTAATTCCTTGGAGCTCGTGCGACTAAACGCTGATTAAATTTTACTTGAATTATTGAGCATTGAGCTCAGTCTAAAAATAAAACTATACTACTTACCTCTGAATTATCACAGCGCTATAGAAGAGATCTGAAAGCTAGGAACGAATAGAAAAATGCGTGTAATATGTAAGATCGAAACAACTAAAAAGATTGAAAAACTAAAATTATAAGTTACTTTGTCAGCTTCTTGTATCATTATTCTGGCTAGGCCAAATACTCGTCCTTCCTTCTTTGATTAATGAGTTACTTGTGAGAACACGTTTGTGAGACAAGATAAATTGTAACACACAATGCTATTGGTCGGAACGCTTTCTTTAATGTTTAGGCACCGAATTGTCCAATAGAATGAAGCCTTCCATTTATTTTGTTTCACTGGTGATGAAATGATCATGACATATGCGCAAAATTCCGAAAAATTTCGTGGTCCTTAAATCCCTTGAAATAAATTATATTACTGCTTGTTTTTTGTTAAAATAATTGTTTGTCATAACTTAAAAGCAGACTTAGACCCAGCTTAAAAAAGTCTCCAAGGGGAAATGATTGTAAAACTAGAAATATCAAAAGCAAAAACATAACAAAATTTCTGAATGTCTGGGCTCATTATCTATATCCATTGATCTCATTCTGTAGAAATCATTCGCATTGAAATTTACTGTTTTGTAGGCAAAGGACAACTTAGCCTAGAGTGCTGAGTTCGAATGTAGTTTAGAATACTCGAAAGAAAGATACTCGACGCATTTTGGTCGTAAATAATTTGTAGGACATTAAATAACTAAGCAGTTCTTTTCTGAGTTTGCCATCCGTGAATTTAATGTCTCATTTTAAAGCTCGTGGAAATGATCTATTCTAACAGAAACAAGAATTGATTTAATGTGAGCACATGACCAATTATTTAGTTTCTCTCCATCAGTTTAAGGCGTCAGACGAAACGTTTAATAATTTCTATTTTCATTATAACTAACGACAATTTTTAAGCTCGACATCTCAACATTAAACTCAATTAAACGTATCTAAATCAATTACCTTTGAAGTAGTAAGACAGCGTTTCACTGGATTGTTTGAGAAAGAGCAGCAAAAAATCTAAAATAAGAAGAGAAAAGAGTGAGGTTGAACAACAAAACGAGCAAAGGACTGAAATAAATAACCCGCAGAACTGAATGAAATAATCTTACATCGTTAGTTTCTTGAATGCTTGAGATATGTCGCTTTGCAAAACTGCAGCAAAATGATTTTCAAAGTGAACAAACTTTTGTGCTCTTCTTTATTCAAAGAAGCTCTCGTTAAAACAAGTTTGTGACGCAATATATGTATAAATAAAATACAAAAAAAGATTTATTCTAACGGGCAGTGTTATTCGCTAAAACGCTGTGTTTAGTTTTGCAAGATCCAATGGGATGAAACCATTTATTTCTGATGCATTTATGAAAGTTGGCATTGTGAGCAACAATACGCAGGAAAGAAAATAAAATCATGGTTAATTGAGGAAAAAATAAAGCTCATTTTCCTCTAGTTTAGTGCGTTTAATTTTGTTTTTTAAATGAGCTCAGAAAATTTATTCAGTAAGTTAGCACATATTCAAATAATTGATGCCCTTTCAATTAATAAAATGCCCCTCTCTTTATCTCTACTGAAATGGAAGGAACAGTTCTTAATGATATAATGTTACTATCGGCCAGTCAGTGTTGCGAAATTTTCAAGTCTTGGATCGTTCCATATTGATTCGACTTTTGGCAGCAAAACTAGCACATTACTTTGTTAACGTGTCGCTTGTACTGCTGTTATTTTCCATGCGAATGTCGATCAAGTAGATACATCTCCTGCAAATTTCTAGTAGGCCAACAAATTTGATCACCTTGATCGTCTGCTGCATTTATAATGTGTAATAGAGTATCAAGAACAGTTTCTCCTGTGGCAGTAGTAAATAAGTAAATGTTTCGGGCTTGTATGATTGTTATGGTTCATTCTTCTGTGAGTGAACCAAACAAACTGTAAACAGTTCATGTTTAATGTTTACACTGCCGGGTTTAATTTGAATCTGCAAGACGGGCCTTAGAGCAGTATTGTGGAGAGTGAGCATTCTTCCAGGTGGGTCCCACGGCAGCTTGTTCAGTAAACGGCGAAAGCGAACTCATGAGTACAGGCGTGCCCTCTTTCAACATGATGTCTCGATTTTAAAAGCGAAATTAGTATTGCTCTCGAAATGACGAAAGGTCGCCACTTTGTGTGTGAAAATCTGAATATCTAATTCACTGTCAGAACTCTCCTGGCTACAACGTTCTTTCATCGTTCTACAAAAATATTTTCAAGATAAATATATTCTCAAATGAAATCGTTTTTATCCATAAAGAACGTGATGAGTTTTTAATCTGGGTCCTAGCCGATTTACCGCGAGGATTACTAAACAGTAATAAAGATTAAAACTTTGATTGTGCATAATTATTCAATACTTATTAACGATATTGTTTCAGTCATTGCAAAGCCAGATTTTGCTTGCTAAAACAAATCATTGGACAGAACATATTATAAAACTCAAATAAGAACTTTTAAAGTGGAAAAGTGTGCAATTGCGTCCCAGACAAAGCTATGCTCGCGTTGAAGAATATCTCGCGACACCGCGAAAGTAAAACTCTATGCGATTGATAATAAATAAATACTGTATGCGATTGATACTGTGTTTTACGTACTCGACAAAAGATTACATTTTAGTTTGCTTTGCTGTGTTGTATTTAACGCTCACATCATTAGGTTTGTCTTGCTACTGAATGTGAAAAGCATACACATAATCAGTTCTTGGATTATTGGAGAAACTTTTTAAGCGGCCTAACATGAAGGAGAGTTTGATTTAGCTTCATTGTTTTTACTGCCAGATGGAATTTTCTTCACATGATCAACATGCGCTTGGCAAATATCAGTTGTAAGTCAATGCTCTTACCTGCTAAATGAATGTTTGGCTGGAGTCCATACGATGACAAGAATTACTTGCGATTAGGCCATTGGTGAGTTACTGGAGTTATTTGATTATGGTCGCTTTTAAAACTTGTCGTTCGCGCGTGAAATCTCTATCACGTTTCGGATTTCTCTTTCCTTGAAAAGCAAATAGAGGCCATGCGCCATAAAATCTTCGATTTCTGTTCAGATTTCCTCATGTTCTCTTGCTAGGGATAACAAGGATAGATCCCTTAATAACGAGGGGAGTTTCCGTGATTTTAAAAGAGCTAAACGTTCGCGAGGCAAACTTTTTCGTTTCACAATACTTTTTATGCCACAAGGTTCATGTTCCTTCTGGTTCTTTATTTACCATGTGTCCAATGGTTTCAATAGTTCATTACGAATACTGTCATCCGTATATGTGAAAGCTCTTCTCCATATCCAGTGAAATAGGTTAGATTTGTTTCGCTTTGTTTTCTCAACTCCAAATGTCAAGTTATGTTTCAATCAAAATGGCTGATACAGTGATCAACAATAATGTAATGAAGTTAGTTTACTTTGCTCATTTTCTAGTCGTTTACTGTTTCAACAATAATTATTTGAAGTCTTTGATATATTCGTTTGCTATCACACGCGCTTCTGAGCTGTTTTAATAATCAAGATAAACCAAACTCCATCTTCAGTCAGTTAAGTACATCAAAATCTTTATCTTTTATACCAAAATAGACTTGAGTGATAAATGCGCGTTAACGAGTCGACTTCGAAGCTGAGTCGCTCAGTTAGGAGACTTACTACGAGGGACTAGCTACTAGTAAAGAGAAGAAAACAAGCCAGGAAAAACTATGAAAGAAAGGACTTTGCGAAAGTGTAGCAAAGCGATTACCACGCAAGCTGCCCTGGTCCTTTTCTCCTTGTGTTAGCTCCATTTCCACTCACATTGCCTACTAACTGCCCTCATCTCCTCCCTCTCAGTACTACTCCACTCCCTTGGTTTACTTTTTGTCCATTGTTATTACCCCCGACCAGCCCCCCCTGGTTTTCTTCTTGTCTCGCCCCAAGCCCTTTCCGCACTGTTGGTTATCCTTTAGTTTCTCTCGTCCTCTTCTCCTCTCCTCCTATTTCATGGATAACGTTTTGTCTCGCCCCAACTCCTTTGCCCCCATTCTTTTGGCGTGTTTTTGTCTTGCCCCAGTTTCTTTCACCGCTCATCTCTCCCTCACAATCTCGCCCCATTCTCTTCGCTTAATATTCGTCTCGCCCCAATTCCCATGGCTATTCCTCCTGTATTATGTCTAATCTTTTATCTGGCCCTTCGCTTTGTCTGGCTCCGTTTTCCGTCGCCTCCTTTTTCCCTTTGTAGTTTCGCCTTATTTTCTTGGCTTACTTTTTGCCTCTCCCCAGTCTTTCGCCTTCTCTGCCCTCTTATATTCTCGTCCCATTCTCCTGGCTTACTGTTTGCTTCTCCCCAGTGTCTTGCGCCTTCTCCTCCTTCTTATATTCTCGCCCCAATCTCTTGGCTTACCCTTGGCCTCTCTCCAGTTTCTTTCGCCCTCTACTCCCTTTTATAGTCTCGTCTAAATCTCTTGGCTTACTTTATGCCTCTCTTCAGTTTCTTTCACTTTCTTCTGCCTCTTATAGTCTCGCCCCATTCTCTTACTTTTTGCCTCAGTCTCTTTCACTTTCTCCAACCCTTTATAGTCTTGTCCCGTTTTCTTTACTCACCTTTTGCCTATCTTCTGTTTCTTTCGCGTTCTCCTCTTACAGTGCACTGTCGCCCCATTCTCTTGGCTTAATTTTTGGCTATCTTCAGTTTTTTGTTGCCCCCTCCTCCCTCTCATAGTCTCACCCCATTCTCTTGCCTTACTTTTTGCCTCTCTTCAGTTTATTTCGCCTTCTCTTCCCTCTTATAGTCCAACGGGTCCTCTAGAGGAGAATGATCAATACAATAATGTACCAAAACGTCGGAAAATGACTGTATGGATCATTCTGCGCTGCCACTACCGTACCCAGTGCCCCGTTCTTTTGCTCGGTGCAGAAATGAAGCAGAAATGAAGATGGCGAATATTCCTTCCATGCACTTCAAGCGGTTCAGGGACAGGTATAGAAACTCGGAAAGGTATGACTCATGAATATTAACTTTGGAGTTATTTGGCGATAGCTGCCGGAGCTTATCCCGGTTTCTGTAGCACGAAGCGGCTAGAAGTATTTCTACTTCCCCTGGATGGGATGCTAGTCCATCGCAGGTCACTCTCCCGCAATTTTGTTAGGTTTCCCCAACAAATAGCAGGTACCCATTTATAAACCTGAGTGAAGAGAGGCACTGTGAGAGTAAAGTGTCTTGCCCAAGAACACAACACACTGTCCCCGGCCAGGGCTCGAACCCGGACCGCTCGCTCCGGAGTCGAGCGCACTAACCATGAGGCCACCGCGCCTCCCTATAAATTATACTACTGATACAAATAACGCCGTGGGACTTCCAAAACAAAGGAACTCGTACCAGTCCAGCCCGACTTTCCCTTGTTTTGAAAGTCCCCGTGTAACTTGCGTCCCAGCATAATCTATTCCCTACCATGTGACCGGATCGTGCAAAGGGCCTATTCCCTCTTCGTGCTCTGTTCTCCCTTATTGTGTCGCCCCATTCTCTTTATAATCTCGCCCCATTCTCTTAACTTTTCGTTTGTCTCGCTGCAATTTCCTCTTCCTTTCCTGTCAGTTATGGTCTCAACCCATTTTTTTTAGCTTTCTGTTTGTCACGCCTTAATACCCTCTTCACGCTCTGTTCCTTCTTAATGTGTCGCCCCATTCTCCTTATAGTCTCGCCCATTCTTTTGACTTTACTCAATTAAGTAATAGAGCTTAATAGCTCGCGAGATCACATTTCGAGAGTAAAAGGCACTGTGAGAGTAAAGTGTCTTGCCCAAGAACACAACACACTGTCCTCGGCCAGGGCTCGAACCCGGACTGCACGCTCCGGAGTCGAGCGCACTAACCATGAGGCCACAGCGCCTCCCACAAATGACATGCTTTCAAAGTGATAGGGGGGGATCTATAATATACAAATTTTCTTATAGCCGAGATATGTGATGAAATTTAACTGATAACTAAGATTTCAGAAGATTACCCCAACCGGACCCTCTTCAAGATTATGTTTCTGCTTTTGATGTGGTCATTGCTGGTGAGACTGAACATGGCTAGAATGGGTGTTTTGTTTCTTCTTGTGTTTGTGCTTACGCCAGTGCTTCTGATGTGACAGGCCTGGTCTTAAAAAAGCGAAATAATGCATTTGTTTCAGACAAAACATGTTGGCTTGTTATAGGGCGGTACGGCACTACCCCACACCCTGGGCTGGGCTTGATAACTCTATAAAATCCTCCCCCCCTCCCAATCTAAGCCTGACAAAGTTAGAACAAAAAGATACGAATTCTAAACTTCCTGCGCCCGAGCGAAAAACATATTTTGGAAAATGCTGTGGAATGCTGTATTGATGGAAGCATACTCAGCACTTTTTTCGTTAAGGTAGACAACAGGGTCTTGTTTTTTTTTTCTGGTGAAACACGAAAGCTAAGGTTATCAATTTGAGCGATTTTGTTTCTGTCGCTTTAAAATGCTTCTCACTCTGTTTTTGTCATTCTAGAATCGTCTTGGCGTCAATGTTTAGTTGTGATTCTACTAAAAGATATGCACAGTAGATATGGAATCTTTCAAGAACGCGCGAATTCGACCATAATAACAAAACGAACGAAACTGGTTACTGCAACTTCAGACCACACACTTCTTCAGTTCTTGGGTATTCAATAACTTTTTTCTTTATTTCCCTTCACCAGCAAACTGAAAAATAAAATTTATGCTCTACATGGTTGAAGAAGGTGACTTAGTTTCTTAAAAAGCCTGATTTCACAAGAGTATCACAATTTATCAGAACTTCGATCAACCTGCTTGTTTGACAATGATCACAGCTACAGAACCTCTTTTTAAATCCGCTTCTTAGATTTCAAAATGATTGCTCCATTCAAAGTTACCTTTAAAGCGCCTCACTATAAGTTCTATCCCTCCTACGAATAAA
The DNA here is from genome assembly GCA_964020085.1 of Micromussa lordhowensis. Taxonomy (NCBI): domain Eukaryota; kingdom Metazoa; phylum Cnidaria; class Anthozoa; order Scleractinia; family Lobophylliidae; genus Micromussa; species Micromussa lordhowensis. Next base: position 9,139,669 of record OZ026606.1, read on the forward strand.
GCTTCATGATCTGCTATTTCAAGCCTGTGGGGGTGGTATTTCTTCCACATAGATCCGGGACACTGAGTTCCAGCCTGTGTACGCGTCAGCAGATCCGTAACCAGCACAGTTACCGACCCAGAATCCCACGCGTACTGTGCCCTTGTGGACTTTCTCACACACGCCTTCGATTTGTCGTACACGGTGTAAATCTTTCTTGGCGCCATTTCCGTGTACCATGTAGACCACACCGTCAATCGCCGCCGGGGCAGAGCACTCGGCACCATTGAAAGTGAAATACCATCGCCTGCAGCAAGCATGGCAGTTATGGATTCGAAGAGGACCACTCCAGAAGACACGCAGAGCTGTATTGTCTGCCTTTTTGTTAAAAACACAATCCTAAAAGGAATTAAAAGATCAATTGTTAGGAACCCTTTCCCAGTAAGCACTTTTTTAGCCCAGTAAGCAGGAGACTTTTAACTATTGATCACAGTACCAAAGAATCTCGACAACGTTTAATAAGCAACGTTAACAAATGTTGTCTGCCGTGAAATTTCGTTTGCCAGCTACTTTTCACTGTTTTATTACATTTCAACGAAATATATCTTTCCTTCTGTGGTTTTTACCTTTTGGTTTAATCCACTAACAATGCCTACTTGTGCAATAACGATGCTCGTTTCAAGATTTACCTTGATCAATCCACTGTCCTTGCCATCGTTAAGATTTTTAAACACGCACTGTTTCCAGTTACCTCCCAAGGTGCCTGGAGGTCCCTTGGGTCCTGGAGGGCCTTGACTTCCCTTATCACCGGCGTCACCTTTAGCTCCTCTTGGGCCCGCTGCACTCGTTTTCCCTTGAGGTCCCTGTGGACCCGGTGGGCCTTCAGTTCCAGGTTTCCCTGCCTCGCCTCTGTCTCCACGTGGTCCTACAAGTCCTTGCGGGCCGGGTGAACCCGCAACGCCTGCCGGCCCTGAGGATCCAGGGCTTCCCGGCACACCTGGGATTCCCGGCGCGGAAAAGCATCCACCATAACCGCAAGGTCCGCATGGTGGAAACTGGTGAGTGCCCTTCATGTTAAGATAAAAAAAAAACGCTTTATGTCTTCTTGATCTATTAAAATGTTGACTTAACCGATACTCGATGCAGTGGTTGTTGAGCGAGTTAATTCATCAAACGTTCTTCTAATTTCCAGGGAATTTCTGTTTTGCACTCCATTCTGCCATAAACATTTATTGACTGGGAAACGTAGAGAAAAATTTGCAAACGAACTTACCATGTTTGGATTTGTTTTGCCGCTGCTGTTGTTGTTTGCTGCACGGCACAAGGCGATCAGGGTTGAAATCAGTAAACATAACTTGATGGTCGGCGAAATTTTCGTACGGGATTGAGACATCGTTAGATATCTTCTGATCTGTAGGGAATATGAAAATTAAGGCAGTAAATATTGACGATAGAAACCAGGCCCGGGTTGTTCGAAAGGTGGATAACGCTATCCACCGGATAAATCACTATCCAGTGGATAGCGTGGTTTGTTTTGTTAACACTTATCCGCTGGGTAGTGATTTATCCGGCGGATAGCGTTATCCAGCCTTTGAACAACTGGGGCCAGTAGGATAGGACACTCGCTCACTTTTCATAGGATTTGTGATATTTCGGCTCTAATTTTGACTGATTTCTTGCCTTACAGTTGGCCAGATATTTCGACAGAAAAAGCATAAACCGAGAAAGAACGAGACCGTGTTCTCTTGGTTAAAAAATTAAACAACTGATGCTTGTTTTAAATCTAGCTTAGGAAAGTAGACTCAAAATATTTTCCTCTTACAGTTAACTAAGCTCTTTAGTGATCAAAGTTCCCACGTTGTTCCTGCTGGTATCATTTATCTATCTCAATCTTCTTACAGTAAACTAATCATAGTTGATACAGTTCCTACCTTGTTCCTGTTGCTATTAACGGAAGGAAAATGATGCATCAGCGATGTAACAGGGTTTTTTAACACTCTAAAGTGAGCGAGTTTCAAGTGAAAACATGTTTTGCTCACAGTGACGTGTAAAATGCAAAAATAATACAAACAATCTTATTGGCTGGATCATGTTGAAATCGACCAATGACATGGACGGTTTGATTTTATGTCTGCTGATCTTTGTTATCATGATAAACGCGTAAATACACGTTCGAGGTTTGATTGCACACGGAAACTAAAAACAAGAAAGCAGCCTTATTGATTAGATTAATTCTTGATCGACCAATGAAATTGGCTCCTATTTTAAATTAACTTTTCTTCATGGTAATAAGTGACTTGGCAGGATAATGTGGAAATTTAGCAAAAGCAAGGAAAGGAACGAAAAACACTTCACAAGTTGGACTCCACTTTCATACTGACAAGCATTTCTCACTGCACAATGTTAATCAACGTAGACAAACAAAATGATCACGGCAACTCATTTTCGACTTTGTAATTAGACCTAATTTGATTCTCTAGCTGTATATGACAAAAATAACAAACGACGTGATCAAATCTTTCCTTTGTAACATAATATCATCATATATACGAATGATTCTCAGCTTGACTGGGAAATAAAATATGATTTGTGAGATGTTCTCATTCCTATTTAATATGATTTAACCTTAGATGATAAATTACACAAAAACTAATTCCTGCAAAAGGAAGAGTTAAAAAGAATTAATATAAATCTTGAATTGGACTCTTTTTCTATATCTCCTTTGGTTTTTTTGCAAGTCGTCTTTTGTTGACCAGTCACAAGGAAACGACGAAGAAACAAATAACAAAAAAACAACGTAACACCAGAGAATAAGAAAAACGTGCGTATAGTGAAATATTAAACGCGGAAAGGATTACAAAAATAGGTCGAACTAAATTGAAACCTTTCATTGTCAGCTTTTGGTTTCGTTTTTGAGGCTAAGTCGCATACCCGTTCTTACTTCTTTATTTGATGAATTTCTTGTCAGAACAAGTTTGTGAAACAAGGTACATTCTAACACGTGAAACTATTGGTCAGAACGCTTTCGTTTTTGTTTGGTAATGGGTTTGTCCAATGGGATGAAGCCGTCCATTGTTGTTTTGTTTGCCACATTTAGTTTCCTCACTGCTGATGAAAGGTCCCTTGGAATAAAATAGATCACTACCTTTTTTGTTGAAAAAAGGTCAGTTCTAAAAACCAGACCTGAAAACTAGTTGAGAATAAGACCCAGCTTAAAACAAGGTTTAGCCTTTCAATTCCTTGCAGTATGCCTCACGTGTTTCTTATATTTTTGAAATAACCAGAGAGAAGCGATTTAAAACTAGAATCATCAAGAGCACAAGCAAATAAAATTAAAAATTATCATAAGTCAGAAAAAAGGGTCCATTATATATCAACTGCTCTCACTCTGTAGGAATCATTCTCATTGGATTACTGTTTTGTACGCAAATGACGACTTAGCCTGGAGTGTTCGTTTTTTTATTTTTTTTAATTCTTGAATTTAGTTTGTTATTTAGAACCTTCGAAAGAAAGCTACTCGACACATTTTGCGGGTCGTAAGTTTATTTTCAAGGCACCAAACAACTAAGCAGTTCTTTACCGAGAGTTTGCCATTTTGAATTTGATATCTTAGTTTAAAGCTCGTGAAAATGATTTGTTACTCGGGCAAGGCAGCCCGAGGTAAGTTTTCGGTGGCATTCTTTTTTGTTATTTTTCGTGTCGCAATTGGCTATGCATGCATGCGTAGTGCGAGCATAACAAGCTTTTGCGGGTAGTGAAAGTCCTGAGTTTTGCCGTAACATGGCGACTGGTGAGGCTGTTTCTAGACAGTGTTTTTTCTCCTTTTACGATCGAAAGACATCTTTATGAAACTCATTAAAGGATTTAAATCTAATGAATACTCGGTTGCGGAGGAAATGTCGACATCGAGGTCTGTTAAAGTGCGAGGAACTGTTGTTTGAAGTCTGAGGCTTCCCGAGTTTGTCAATCAAGAAATTTGCACGGCCGGACATTTACGGCACTTCAAATGCTGTTTTCTGGACTTGCAAGATGGCTGCGAGCTGGTAAATGCCATTGTTTGTAACAGATGTTGATCTGCTTTATAAGAACTGTTGAACTGATCATTTCACGTCTGAAATAACTTGTCTATAATTCGATATGCAAGGCTGTTTACATTGCAATTTTGCTCGATACGGCTGATTTGAAGACATTATTCGCTCAAATTTTCAGGATCGCTGGCAGCTGGTAAATGTTATTATTGTTTCGCTTCATCAAAACTGTTGAACTCATATAAATTTATGTGAAATGTAAAATTTTATTTTAGTCAATGAAGTTATATACATGTAAAAGCATATAAAACAGTCACTCAGTTTACGTTGGCTCGAGTTAAAGCTGTGTGCAGCTTCTTGTTCTTATAGAAACAAGAATTGATTTAATGTGAGCATATGACCAGTTAATTGGTTTCTCCCCATCCGTTTTGGGCGTCATGCAGAACATTTAATAATTTCTATTTTCATTATAACTAAAAACAAATTTTTAGCTCGACATCTAAATCTAAATCAATCAATTACCTTTGAAGTAACACAGCGTCTCACTTGGTTGTTTGAGCAGAAACAGCAAAAAACTAAAATATAGAATAGAAAAAATAGAGTGAGGTTTAACAACAAAACGAGTGAAGGATTGAAATAAATAACCAGAACTGAATAAAAGCTTACATCGTCAGTTTCTTGAATGCTTGAGATGTTTCGCTTGACAAAATTGGAGCAAAATGATTTTCAAAGTGAACAAACGTTTGTGCTCTTCTTTATTTAAAGAAGTTCTCGTTAAAACAAGTTTGTGACGCATTGCGTAAAAAAATAAAAAAAAAAAAGTCAATGTTTACTCCAACGGGCAGGGTTATTCGCTAAAACGCTGTGTTTAACTTTGGAATGTCCAATGGGATGGGGTCCTCTATTTTTTGATGTGTTCATGATATTTTGCATTGTAAGTGATAATTCGCGCGAAAGTAAACAAAGTCTTCTGTCTTGCTTGTGTGTATTTAAGCGGTAAAAATCATTACGCTTTGTTTTTAAAAGCTGAGCGTAGAAATTGTATTGAGAAACTAGTCGAAACACTGTTGCATAAGTTAGTATTTTCTTGATATCTATACCTAAATATATAAACAAGAAAAGAAGTATGAAACAGACGTGTACTTAAAGCTAGTAAATTCTTCTGTATAAGTAATACTTTTCAAACCCTGTTTCATCTCTTCTGAATGGCAGGAACATTTCTGAATGATATAATGGGTGATGTAGCACCTCTCCTAAGGTCTCATATGATTGGCTTGCTACCCTTTGAGAGTACAATAGAACAAACAACAGAAACAATGCCCCTATCCCTAACACAATAGCAGCTGCTACAATGATAAAACAAAAGCAGCTTTGGACAGCTGCTACACTACTGGATATAATCATGTTATTATCAGCCAGTCAGTAAATGTATATCGAAATTTCCAAACCTTGGATTATTCCATATTGATTTATCTATTTTTGGCAGCAAACACTTCTTTGTTTTTCAGTTGTGACGATGTCATTTCCATGCAAATCTCTATCAAGTGTAGCTAAAGCCTGCAAGTTTCTAGAAGGTCCAAAAGGCTTGCTCATCTCGTCAGCTTCTTTGTAATATGTAATGAAATAACTTGAACATTTTCGAACTCACTGTTCATTGAGTAAATTTTTCGAGTCGGCATGATTGTTTCGATTGATGTTCCTGTATTTAAGCCAAAGAAAATGTAAACAGTTCGTGTTAATGTTTTATTTTAGATTTGCTTGAGCCTAACAACGGTATTATGGAGAATCGACATTCTATTTAGAAAGCCTCCCGGCCACTTTTCACAGTAAATGTCAAAAACGAACTCTCAAGTGGAAAAGTACAGTAACACCTCTTTCCGAAAAGGCGACTTAATATTTATAACGACATAACTGTTATCAAAATGACGAAAGGTCACCACCTTGTGTGCAAAAATCCGAATATCTAATTCACTATCACAACAAACTCTTCCGGCTAGAACGCTCTATCTTTGATCTACCACGAGTAATTTTACGACAAAATTTTTTTTCTGATGAAAGGTTCTTCTAGTCTAAGGAACGTGATGAATTCTTAGGAAGGCTACAGGTTAACCATCAGTATTAAGGACCCGATAATAAAGATTAAAACTTTGATTGGGCATAATTATTCACTACTTATCAATAATACTGAAAATCGAAATCTTGAGCCGGAAAAACGTTAAAACCTACATAAGGAGCTTCTGAAGTGGAAAAAGCAAATTACTTATCAAAGCCTATACCCTGAATAATTTCAATTACATTTTTCAAACGCGCAATTTCGATGTAGAGGTATTTGAGTCCAAAGCGACAATACCAAAATAAAACTCCTCTTCTAGAAAGTGCTGAGTTAAAAACAGCATCATGATGTGTCACATTTCAGTTTGCTTTGCTATGTTGTATCTAACGCTCACATCAGCAGATTTTTCTTATTACTGAATGTCAAGAACATACACACAATCAGTTTGAATTGTAGAAATTAAAGCGGCCGACTTTATAGTTAGATCTAGATTCATTCTTCTTACTGCTGGTTGAATTTTTAACGATGATCAGGCGCTTGGTGCATGCCGTCTAAGCAAATGTTCTTACCCGTGTGAAATTAATGTTCGTCTCGGTGTCCATATCCCGACATCTACTGCTGGTGATGTTTTTAGTTAGCTCCTCCGAGTTGTTTGATCTTGATCGTTTTCAAAACTTGTCGTTCGCGAACCAAATCCTTATCAGGTCCATTTCTCATTCCTAGAAAAGCAAATACAGACCATGCGCCATAACATCGATGATTTCTGTTCGCTTTTCGGATTTCCTCATGGTCTATTGCCCATGAAAACATTCATTAAGTATAACTCGGTGGAATCGATCAGTTATAATTTTTGATAAACGATTAAGATGTTTCCCTGAAAATTGTTTGGGGAATGGGGAATGGGAAATTTGAAAATGAGAAATTGAATTTTTTTTTTTACTAAAACGGGGAATGGGGAATGGGAAATTGAGAGGGGAAATTGAAAATGGGAATCGAATATGTTTTTACTAAAAAGGGAAATGGGAAATAGGAATTTCAAATTGGTGAGATTCTTGTGAAAGCGGAATTAAATTTTTTCAGCGGCTATTATCACTTTTTTTGGAAACGTTGTGCACGAAAATAAAGGGGATTTACCGACAATAAGCAGCAAACGGGAGGGTGACCTTCCTTTTTCGTTATTTCAGTACCTGAGCAATTAACTAGAAGATATATTAAATCTCGCTCTCAGCACCAAAAATTGGGGACAAGATTAAAATATTGCGAGTATAAGCGCCAACAAAGGCAACGATGAAGAGAAGCGCTTAAATATGGAAAACCCATGAAAATTCATGACAGGGTATTTGTGGCATTACGCGCGGAGAATAATTATGCAAGTTACCGAGGGAAACCTTTCAAATTCATTACCTTCGTGGCGCGTCTGCCGGAGGAAACGAGCGCCGGTAATAATAGGCTTTTTTCAGTTGCGCTACCCTACTGCCCACTAGCTCTCAGAAAGGGCGGCCAGTTTTCGGAATGAAACAAGGACAGTGATTACCCATTAGAATGTACAACTTCTTTTAAACTGTAAGTTTATTAAGTTACAAATGAACATGAAATAACTTTTTAATTAAGCTTAAGAAACGTTAAAGTTCTTGTTATGACTAGTTTATATCTACCAAACAAATAACGTTGGTTTTACATGTTTTTTTTTCCCCTGGATTAGTGAAACCTTGATTAAGCTATTTTTAACTCAAATTCACTACAGGTGATATCAAAACTAATAAACTCTGTTTTGGAAAAGAGAATTAAATATTTGTCTCGGTAATTGAGGACTCAAGAAAATTTACAGGCTTTTTCAGAACAAAGAGAATGACATATCAGCATTTATTAGAGATACTATCATCTTCCTGGAGTAGTAAAACCTTAATTAAGCTATTTTTAACTCAACTTCACCACAGGTGATTACAACTCTAGCAACCTCTAATTCGGCAAAGACAATAAGATTTGCCTCGGTAATTGAGGAATCAAGAACATTTTCCGGCTTTAACGTTCAGAAAAAAGAAGTCACATGGTTTAGAGATGTCATCAGCATTCATTATCGTCATATTACGACCCTAACTTTGAACAAATGGCAATTTTATATTTTTTTAGGTCTAAAGATACATCCCAAATCTTTCAAATAAAACTGCCTTCACAGCTGCTGGTGTGTTAGCTGGAACAATTAACTGAGTAGCTGAAAATTGTGGGTTGTTTCTCTGCACACACTGCAGGGACATATGATAATATCGATTTGATTTCCGTCCTAAACGCCATGCCTTAGACTGCTTGTCGAAATACCAGTCAGATTCGGGTCTCACAAGAACAAATTGATTATCAGGCGCAGAGGCAGGCAGAAATTCGTGTTTACACCCAAAGCACTTTCTCACATTCCCCCATATGGTACCCACAACATAATTGCAATCTGATTTTGGGAAAGAGGGTTTGGGCGTCCTTGCTTGATTATAACAAACCTGGGGAGTTTGAAGTTCCATAACATGGCCTTGCCATGAGTCCATTTGTTCAGAATGCCTAGTAGCCGCATTTTGTGGGTAGGCAGGAGAAGTCGTCTTAGTTGCATAGCTATTTTGTAATTGCAGTGCATTAGTGTCATAAAGAAAGTCCAGAAAGGAAAATTGATTTCCCTGTTCATCAAGATGGGGCAATATTGTGCTTTCAGCAGGACAGCTATTGGCAGGGTCCGGGATATCTGAGGATACTTGCTCGTATCCAAAGCATGGAGCTTGAGCCTGGCTAATTGCATGGTTCTCTACCTCAGGCGAAAGGTTTGCTCCTTGTTTGCCCATGCTAGGCCGATTGTCTGCCAACACCTTTTGGCACTCTATTACAACTTCGTTTTGCGGCATTGGGCCTTTGAAACGCTTACGGGGTTGGTTTGGTTTCCTTCCTACATAGTGGCGGTCTTGTTTACCCCCTAGATTGATTTTTGTCAAATTTAACCTCCGTTTCTTAGCACTGTAATACTGCAAAAACTGTGGAAGCAATCCCGCTTTTTCACATACAGCTAGAGCATGCGAGCAGATTCCGCATGATTTCATCCCCGCACACGAGCATTTGACAACTGCTGAGAGTGTGCCACTGCACTCTACTGAATGAAACTCGCGAGAGTTACTACCACTCAAAACTAAATAGACTGGCGTTGCAGGAATGTTTTCTTCACAATAGGGTGCACACTGAATCGCACCAGGAGAAGTACAAAGCTTGGTAGCCTTTGCCCACATGCTCTCAAGAACTGCCTCGTCAAGGGGGCTTTGTACCTTTCTCCAAGAGACGGATAAACCAGTTGTTTGCAATTGGGTTGCATTTCTCACTCCTAAACTCTGAAGAGGGCTGTTGTCCCCTTGCAGCACCTCAAGCATGGTCAGGCCTCGAATTTTTCTAACATATGTCTCTCTCTGCTTAAGAGTCATGCTTAACCACTGATCAGTGCTAAGCTCAAGATGCGAGTACTTCATACTGCACTCACCAATTTGAAATTCCTACTTCCCATTCACCGTTTTATTAAAAAAAAATTCAATTTCCCATTTTCAATTTCCCATTCCCCATTTCCCATTCCCCATTCCCCATTCCCCATTCCCCATTCCCCATTCCCCATTCCCAATTCCCCATTCCCCATTCCCCGTTTTAGTAACGTCCCATTTCGCAAAATTGTTATGACGCAAAATTCACGTTCCTTCGAGTTCGCTGTTTACCATTGTTCATTGTTTTCAATAGCTCATTACTGACGCTGCCAGGCATGTCTGTGAAAGCTTCTCTTTGTATCCAATGAAATGGGTTAGGTTCGTTTCTCTGTGTCAGTTTCTCAACTCTAAACGTCAAGTTATCAGTTCAAATGAAAATTAGTGGTCCAATAAGTAACAATGAAGTTAGTTTATATTACTGTGCTCATTTTGTTATCGCTTAGCAATTCAACAGTAATAATTTTAATGTCATTTAATGTATTCGTTTGGTATCACACGGGCTGTTTGAGCTGTTTGAGCTGTTTTAGACATACAAGGCTGTAATAACTTTAAATAATCTAATTGATTTTTTCATTAAAAGTACAACTGAGTGAGTGTGTTTACAACTCGAGCCTTAAGCTTAGTCGCTGTGTTACGAGTCTAACTAGGAACGGGAAAGGTTTGCCAGCTTCTTCGACGGAGATGAGACGAATAGAAGTGAGGAAAAACTAATAACAAACGGACTTTGCGAAAGTCGTTTCCATTCAATTATCGCGCGAACTACCCGGTTCTTTCTCTCTCTCTCTCTCTCTCTCTCTCTCTCTGGAGATTGAAAGTGGGGCACTTTAGGCCACGTAGCCTCCTTTCGTTATAACTTCTCTTAAAAGCGTTATTACAACAACTGGTAATGCTTGTCCGATAGCCAACGACCCATTCAACACCCCATATAATGTATCACCCTTATTCCTTTATTTTCATTTTTTTACGAATTTAAAACACCTTGCTACGTTACCAAGGTGCCCTATGCCGTGGATGGTACTTTTTTGCGACTTTTTAAGTGCTTTTTGGTGTGGATCTAGGGGTATCCGATCCATTTCACTATTTCTGACCATTCACTTGTCATCCACATTCTCCTTTCCCAAAATTTTCCTTCAGGCCAAAAAATGCCGTGGTAACGCGTACTTCTTCATCCACTTGCGAAGTTGCGAAAGTCACAAGTAACAAAAAGCAGCTACTTTTGAGCAAAAGATACTGTAACTCAAAATTTTCTGAGAGTTTTTAGTTGAAATTTTCCAGAAGACTAACAGATATTATATTCTTTCTGTACAAAAGAATTCGTTCGAAGAAAAATAATTTAAGCATTCTTTTTGGACTTATTAGAAATTGCGATCTGCAAATATGCCGCGTTGCACAAATGCCCTATTCTCATGTATATTTTTCAAGTTAGTTTAAAACTCTCTCTTCTTGTAATTTTTGAAACTGTCTTTACATCAAAAGAATGCGCTGAAATGTTGCTATTAATCCACGAAACTTATCAAATGAAATAGTTTTTTCTTGCAGATGAAATACAAGGATCATTTTAATAGGAAGAACGGGCACTTTGGCAACGGTCCGGAAAATTAAGTCATAGCTCTGAAAATCTGCAGTTCCCTACAGCAAAACTTGGCACAACAACCTTACACAGCAAGTTGTAATGTTTCGCAGTCTAAAAATGTACAAATTTTTGCCGAGTCTGCAAAATTTTTAATTTTCTTGGTTTTTTTGACAGCTATCACTCAAATTGATGGTGGTCAGTTCAGACTTGCAGACGTATGGTCTAAGAAAACGTAAAGCTGGTTATGTGTCATCATTGGGATAAGTTGCTTATAATTCGCTTCAAATGCAAAAGCGTCACATCATTTCATAGCTGGCTAGGTAGCTTACTTGGGTACATCTGATGCGCATTCATCAATGCTATGTTCCGCTATGTTGTGCTATGTTGCGCTATGTTGTGCTATGTTGTGCCACGTTGTCCTATGTTGCACATTGTTGTACTATGGTATGCCACGTTGCGCTATGTTGTACTATGTTATCATACGTTGCCCTATGTTGTACTATGTTATAATACGTTGCGCTATGTTGTACTATGTTATAATATGTTGCGCTATGTTGTACGATGTTATGATACGTTGCGCTATGTTGTACTATGTTATAATACGTTGCGCTATGTTGTACGATTTTATGATACGTTGCGCTATGTTGTACGATGTTATAATACGTTGCGCTATGTTGTACGATGTTATAATACGTTGCGCTATGTTGTACGATGTTATGATACGTTGCGCTATGTTGTACTATGTTATAATACGTTGCGCAATGTTGTACTATGTTACAGTACGTTGCACTATGTTGTACTATGTTATAATACGTTGCGCTATGTTGTACTATGTTATAATACGTTGCACTATGTTGTACTATGTTGCAATATGTTGCGCTATGTTGTACTATGTGATAATACGTTCCGCTATGTTGTAATACGTTCCGCTATGTTATAACACGTTGTGCTATGTTGTACTATGTTATGATACGTTGTACTATGGTATGATACGTTGTGCTATGTTGTGCTATGTTATGCTACGTTGTGCTATGTTACGCTATGTTTTGCTATGCTGCGCTATGTTTTGCTATGTTTTGCTTTGTTGCGCTATGTTTTCCTATGTTGCGCTGTGTTGTGCTATGCTGAGTTATGTTGGGCTATGTTGTGCTATCTTGGGCTATTTTGCGTTTTTTGTTGTGGCATGCTGTGCCTTGTTGCCCTGTGTTATGTTATTTTGCACTAAGCTGTGCTATGTTGTGCTATGTTGTAAATTTTTTTTCTAGGTTGTGCTATGTTGTGCTATGGTGTGCTATGTTGTGCTATGGTGTGCTATGCTGATAACATCATTATTAAAACCGTCATTTAGCTGCGTTTGGTTCTAGCAGGTGTACAGTACTTTTTA
>OZ026606.1:9154682-9177182 GCA_964020085.1 Micromussa lordhowensis
TCTCTCTCTCTCTCTCTCTCTTCTCTCTCTCTCTCTCTCTCTCTCTCTCTCTCTCTCTCTCTCTCTCTCTCTCTCCTCTCTCTCTCTCTCTCTCTCTCTCTCTCTCTCTCTCTCTCTCTCTCTCTCTCTCTCTCTCTCTCTCTCTCTCTCTCTCTGTTAATTTTATTCCCACTCCAACCTTTTACTTTATGTCTTACTCTTACTCAGTGCCCCCACCTTCTCCTCCCTCGGTTAACTTAACTCCCACTCCCTTGGTTTACTTTAAGGTAAAGCCTTTCACTCGCTCGTTCTTCAACCTTACTGTTTGTGTCGCCCCAATTCCCTCTCTCTTTCCTGCGACTTATAGTCTCGGTCTACTCTCTTAGCTTACCGTTTCCCTCGCTCCAATTCCCTCTCTATCTCGTGTCCCTTATTGTCTCGTCCTAGGCTCTTTAGCTACTATTTGTGTCACCCCAACTCCCTCTCTCTTTCATGCGACTTATAGTCTCGTCCCATTCTCTTAGCTTACCGTATTCCCTCCCTATCTCGTACCCCTTATGGTCTCGTCATAGGCTCTTAGCTACTGTTTGTGTCGCCGCAATTCGTTCTCTCTTTCCTCCGACTTATAGTCTCGTCCCATTCTCTTAGCCTACCGTTTCCCTCGCCCTAATTCCCTCTCTATCTCGTGCCCATTATAGTCTCGTCCCATTCTCTAAGCTTAGTATTTGTCTCGTCCTAATATCCTGTTCACCCATTGTTCACTCTTAACCCTTAAAACGCCGAACTGGTCACCAAAAATGCCGTTTTGATATCTGGTGTTTGGCTGCCATGACGCTGAATGGGCCTTAGTTTTGCTGAAAAAGTTAGTTATTCACCATAAAGATAGATTTCCCCAAGATAATGTACAAAAATGTGCAATATTTTAATCTGAAGCATGCGCATAACTCCAAATTCAGACTTTTTTCTTGAATGCCTGTTCCGAATATTTTTTCTTGTCCCTTTTTTTTCTTTTTCTCAGCTCTTCACTCTCGCTCCCTCATCTGCTTCATTTTCTATCTGGCTGCTGTAAAAAGTGGGGTGTAAATTATGGGCAAAGCCTGGAAATGGGACTTTGATAAATTATAGGTATAATGGGCCATTTCAAGACCATTTTTGCACCAAAACTGATAACGTTGGTTTTCAATTTGCTTCGTTGGGATAGTGTCGTTATCCAAAACCGACTGTTGTGCGGCTAGATCTATCCATGTTCTACTAAATGCTTATCAAGAATATCTGGTGACATTTATATCAATGACGTGACATGTGGTACAAAGAGCACGACCATTAAGTATGCGTATATGCGTGCTTGAGATTCAAATGGTTACTTTGTCGCCCCATTCTCTCGGGTTCTTTTTTGTCTCACCCCAATTTCCCTCCCTCTTCCCTCTTCCCTCTTCCGCCCTCTTCCCTCCCTTATAGTCTTACCCCATTCTCTTGACTTGCATTTTGTCTCGTCCCAGTTCCCTCGGTCTCTCCTCCCCGTGATAGCCACGTCCCATTCTCTTCGCTTCCTTTTGGTGTCGCCCAGCTCCCTCGCCTTCTTCTCTCTCTGAAAGCCTCACCCGATTCTCTTGGCTTAAATTTCTTCCCACTACACGTTCGCGGGACATCCTCCCTCCCTCTCCACCCACAGTACCCATTAATGGTTAGAAGATCCGGGACCTGAGATTTTGCTCAAGCGGGCAATACCCCTGAAGTCATAGCCCGCCGAAAGCTCAACCGTAACAGTTGAGAAAATCGCTCAGAGAAAAGACGCGCACTAGGTGATTAAAAATCGTATTTCTATAACTAGAAACACAGAAAAGAACATTTTTTCGAGTCTCTATCGAGGCGGTAGAAGCCATCGTGAAAGTTTGGAAGAACTCGAAAAAGCTGAGGAAAGCGTGAATGTTTTAGCTCTTCTTGTGTTTGTGCTTACGTCCTTGCTTGTGTCACTGCCGTTCTCCTCACTCGCTTATGCTCACGGTTGTCATTATTTGACTAGTGAAAGCTAGCTTAATTAAAAGAAGCGAAACATGGCCTTTGTTTGAGACAAAATCGGAGTGTTATGTGGCGAAACGGCACTTCCCCTCACCCTGGGTTAGGCTCGTTAACACTATGATATTACCTTCCCCCAAAGCGTGAGAAAACTAGAAAAACAAGGAAGAATTCTAATTTTTTTGCGACCAACCAATAACAACAAGCAAGGTTGTGGAATACTGAACAGGTGGACGCACGCTCAGCATTTTTTTCTGTCAACGTAGAAAAAGGGTTCTTGGTTTTGATCGTGAAACACGAAAGCTAAGGTTCCCAATTTGAGCGACTTTCCTTCTTTTCTCAATGTAACTGAGTAACATTATTGAAGGATTTAGTTTCTGTTCCTTAAAAAAAAATGATGAAGATAATTCGACTTTAATAATAAAACCAGCAAAAATGGTTACTGCAACTTCAGCTGTTGGGTATTCAATAACCTCTTCTTTATTTGCCGGAATATTCCTTAACCAGCAAACGGAAAGATAAGCTTTGTGCTCTACATGGTTTAAAAATGTGACTTAGTTTTTTTAAAATGCGCTTTTTTCTTGCGATTATCACAGTTAATCAAAACTTTGATTAATTTGATCGTGTATCAACCACACCTACAAAACTATTTTTTAAATCTGTTTCTTAGACTTCACTCTGAATGCTCTTAACTATGAAAGTTCTTATGAAGCGCCTTCAATATCAGTTCTAACCCTCGTACGAACAAAGCTTCAGAATCTGCTTTTTTAAGCTTGTGGGGGTGGTACTTCTTCCACATAGATCCGGGACACTGAGTTCCAGCCTGTGTTCGCGTCAGCAGATCCGAAACTAGCACAGTTACCGACCCAGAATCCAACGCGCACAACACCCTTGTTGACTTTTTCACACACGCCTTCGATTTGCCGTGGGCGATGCAAATCTTTTTTGGCACCACTTTTATTTCCATATATCATGTAGACCACACCATCAATCGCTGCCGGAGCAGAGCACTCGGCACCATTGAAGGTGAAATACCATCGTCTGCAGCAAGTATGGCAGTTATACAGGCGAAGATTGCCATTCCAAAACACCCGCAGGCCTGTGTTGTCCGACTTTTTCTTGAAAACACATTCCTGCAAAACATGATGGAGAAGATCAAAAATTAGAAATCACAATTGAAGTATAAAGGATCTGTACTTCCTGTATAACAGTCGATTGAAAATTAACTCCCTTTCTGTGATTACAGTAACCACCTACAATGTCAAACGTGACACGTTAGACTGGAACATTAACTTTGCAATTACGCTTTCGAGTCCTAATTTCTCTTAGAGTTGTTAAAAAATTCAAGAATATTTGCTCTTTTTCTTTTTTTTTTGTTTTTAGATTAAAATTAAAAATTGATCTATACTTTTTGGGCTCATGAAAGAAAAGAGTATCAGTGTAATGTTTATTAATGCCTCTCGGTTAAATCTCCATGCCAGTTCTAATTCAATATTTACCTTGATCAATCCAGTATCCTTGTCGTCATCTATATTTTTCCAAACGCACTGTTTCCAGTTACTCCCCAATGCCCCTGGAAGTCCATTGAGACCTGGAGGGCCCTGGCTTCCTGTATTGCCTACATCACCTTTGGCTCCTCTTGGCCCTGCTTTGCCCGAGGACCCTTGAGGACCCTTGGGGCATGGAGGTCCCTTGGGCCCCGGGGCCCCCTCACTTCCTGGTTTCCCTGCGTCGCCTTTCTCTCCACGTGGTCCCGTGGATCCTAGCGGCCCGGGTGAACCCGCAATGCCTGCAGGTCCCGAGGGTCCAGGGTTTCCCGGCATACCTGGGATTCCTGGCGCCCAAAAACAGGCAGCATAACCACAAGGTCCATGAGGTGGAAACTGCTGAGTGCCCTACATGTGCAGAGGAAATAACGCTATTATTTTTCTTAAGCTCTTGATATGTTGACGCTTTGTTTTATCCTGATTTATTGATATGTTGAGTTAACCAATACTTCTATTTTAGTTTGCAAGGGATTTAATTCATCAAACTTTCTTCTAATTTCACCTTCTTATTTCCAGGAAATCTTTTTTCACACTCCATTATACCATAAACATTTATCGACTGGGAAACTTAGGGAAGAAGGCGCAAATGAACTTACCAGATTTGGATTTGTTTTGCCGCTGCTGTTGTTTTTGGCTGCATAGCACAAAGCGATCAGGGTTGAAATCAGGAAAGACAACATGATGGTCGGTGGAATTTTCGTACGGGATGGAGACATCGTTAGATATCTTCTGATCTGTAAGGAATATGAACATTAATGCGATTAATATTGACGATATATACCTGCAGTATAGGATACTCGTTGTATGTTTTTACGATTTCTTGCCCAGTGCGATAACAAAAAGAGGTTACATTTCTCAGCTCAATTTACCGCATGATATTTTGACCAGCGAAAGCAAAAACTGGGAAAGAACGAGACCGTGTTTTCTTGGCTATCAAATGAAACAACTGATTTCTGTTTGTAAACTTTAGTGTAATAAAGTAGAGTCAAATATTTTCTTCTTACAGTTAACTAATCTCTTAGTGATAAAAGTTCCTACGTTGTTCCTGTTGGTATGATTTTAAGGAAAATGATACACCGATAATATAACAGAACGTTCTTTGTCTATAGTGAACGACTTTCAGGTACAAATTCTGCAAATGCATTTTGAACATGATTGCTTGTTGAAGGTAATCCTATTACAGGTAATAAAGCAGAGTGGATAGAGTTCCTACCTTGTTCTTGTTGCTATCAACTGAAGATAAATGATGCATCAGCGATGTAACATATCTTTTATCACTAGACAGCGAGCGAGTTTCAAGGGAAAACATGTTTTGCTCAGGCTTACTTGTTAAATGAAAAAATAGTACAAACAGTCTTATTGGCTGGATCAGGCCTAAATCGACCAATGACATGAACGCTTTCACTTTATGTTTGCTTTTCTTTGTTGTCATTATAAACGCGTTTATACACATTCGAGGTTTGATTACACACGGAAACTAAAGTTAACACGAGCGGCCTTATTGGTTAGATGGATTTCCTATCGACCAGTGAAATGGGCTCTTATTTTAAATTTACTCTCTTCAAGGTAATTAGTGTCTTCGTGGCATTATAATTTGCAAAGTTAGCAATTAATATTAAGAAAAAAAACGAAAAACAATTTACAGGTTGGACTCCACTTTCAAACTGACAAACATTTCTTGTGAAAGACTGCACAATGTTAATCAACGAAGGCAAAGAAAACGAGGTCTAATTTGATCCTCTGTATATGCAAAAGTGACAAACGACATGGGCAAATCTTTCCTTTGTAACATAATATCATCATATATACGAATGGTTCTCAGCCTGACTGGGAAATAAAATATGATTTGTGAAATGTTCTCATTCGTATTGAATGTGATCAAACCTTAGATGATAAATTACACAAAAACTTATTCCTGCAAAAGGGACTTTTAGTGTAAGTAATCTTTTCCTGAAATGGATTCTCTTTCTGTATTTACTTTGCTTTGATGCAATTCGTCACTTGTTTTCACAAGAAAACGACGAAAAAAAAACGAAACTAACAAAAATACAGCTCATAACAGCAGAGAGGAAGAAACTCGTGCGTAAGATGTAATAGTAAAACGAGCAAAAGGTTAAAAAAGTATGTCGAAGTAAAATGGCTAAGCCGCATACTCGTTCTTCTTTCTTTGATTAATGAATAGTTCTCGACAGAACAAGTTTGTGAGAAAAATAAATTCTAAGACGTGATACTATTGTTCACAACGCTTTGTTTAATGTTTAGTCGTGGATTCGTCCAATAGGATGAAGCCTTCCATTCGTGCTTTGTTTGCCACGGTTGATGAAATGGTCATGACATACACGGAATTCGAACAATTCCGTAGTCCTTAGATCCCTTACAATAAAATATATCACTACCTTTTTTGTTAAAAAATAGGTCAGTTTAAAAAAAACAGTTGATAATCAGACCCAGCTAAAAGCAAGGTTTAGCCTTTTCAATTCCTTGAAATATGCCTCACGTATTTCTTAAGATTTTTGATATAACCAAAGAGAAGCGATTGTAAAACTGGAATCAACAAGAGCAAATGCGAAACAAAATAGTAAAATAGTAAAAACTATCATGGTCCATTATCCATCAACTGATCTTATTCTGTAGAAATCGTTCGCCTTGGATTTTACCTTTTGTAAGCAAAGGACAACTTAGCCTAAAGTGTTGCGTTCTCTTATTTTTTGAGTTTGGATTTAGTTTGTTATTTAGGAACGTTGGTGGTTAATTGATTTTCAGGGCACCAAACAACTAAGCATTTTTTTTTCTCTGAGAGTTTGTGATCTTGAATTTAATATCTTCGTTTAAAGCTCGCGAAAATGATTCGTTCTTATAGAAACAATAATTGATTTAATGTGGACATATGACCAATTATTTAGTTTCTCTCCATCAGTTTTAGGCGTCAGGCGGAACGTTTAATAATTTATATTCTCATTTTAACTAAAGACAAATATTTAGCTCGACATCTGAACATTAAACTCAATTAAACGTATCTAGATCAATTACCTTTGAAGTAACAAAGCGTTCCACTGGATTGTT
Organism: Micromussa lordhowensis; assembly: GCA_964020085.1. NCBI lineage: Eukaryota > Metazoa > Cnidaria > Anthozoa > Scleractinia > Lobophylliidae > Micromussa > Micromussa lordhowensis. Next base: position 9,161,288 of record OZ026606.1, read on the forward strand.
TGAGCAGAAACAGCAAAAAAAAAACTAAAAAATAGAAGAGAAAAAATAGAGTGAGGTTTAACAACAAAACGAGTGAAGGATTGAAATCAATAACCAGAACTGAATAAAAGCTTACATCGTCAGTTTCTTGAATGCTTGAGATATGTCGCTTGACAAAACTGGAGCAAAATGATTTTCAAAGTGAACAAACTTTTGTGCTCTTCTTTATTTAAAGAGGTTCTCGTTAAAACAAGTTGGTGACGCAATATATGTATAAAAAAATACAAAAAAAAATCAAGATTTATTCTAACGGGCAGTGTTATTCGCTAAAACGTAGTGCTTAGTTTTTGGAAGATCCAATGGGATGAGGCCATTTGTTTCTGATGCATTTATGAAAGTTTGCATTGTGAGCAACAATACGCAGGAAAGAAAACAAAATCATTTTTACAGTGTAATTGGGGAAAAAATGATGCACATTTTCCTCAAGTTTAGTGCGTTTATTTTATTTTTTTTAAACAAGCTCAGAAAATTTATTCAGTAAGTTAGCACATATTCTAATAATTGATGCCCTTTCAATTAGTAAAATTCCCCTCTCTTTATCTCTACTGAAATGACAGGAACAGTTCTTAATGATATAATGTTACTATCGGCCAGTCAATGTTGCGAAATTTTCAAGTCTTGGATCGTTCCATATTGATTCAACTTTAGGCAGCAAAACTAGCAAACTACTTTGTTAACATGTCGCTTGTAATACTGTTATTTTCCATGCGAATGTCGATCAAGCAGATCCATGGCCTGCAAATTAATAGGCCAACAAATTTGATCACCTTGATCTTCTCCTGCATTTATAATGTGTAATAGAATATCAAGAACAGTTTCTCCTGTGGCAGTAGTAAATAAGTAAATGTTTCGGGCTTGTATGATTGTTATGGTTCGTTATTCTGTGAGTGAACCAAACAAACTGTAAACAGTTCGTGTTTAATGTTTACACTGCCGGGTTTAATTTGAATTTGCAAGAGGCCTTAGAGCAGTATTGTGGAGAGCGGGCATTCTTCCAGGTGGGTCCCACGGCAGCTTTTTCAGTAAACGGCGAAAACGAACTCATGAGTACAGGCGTGCCCTCTTTCAAGAGGATGTCTTGATTTTAAAAGCGAAATTATTATTGTTCTCGAAATGACGAAAGGGCACCACCTTGTGTGTGAAAATCTAAATATCTAATTCACTGTCAGAAAAAACTCTCCTGGCTACAACGTTCTTTCTTCGTTCTGGAAAAATATTTTCAAGATAAATATATTCTCAAATGAAAGAGTTTTTATCCATTAATTAAGAACGTGATGAGTTTTTAATCTGGGGTCCTAGCCGCGAGGATTACTAAACAGTAATAAAGATTAAAACTTTGATTGTGCATAATTATTCAATACTTATTAACGATATTGTTTCAGCCATTGTAAAGCCAGATTTGACTTGCTAAAACAAATCATTGGACAGAACATATTATAAAACTAAAATAAGGACTTTTAAAGTGGATAAGTGTGCAATTGCGTCCCAGACAAAGCTATGCTCCCGTTGAACAGCGACACCGCGAAAATAAAACTCGTAGAAATACTGTATGCGATTGATATTGAGTTTTGCGTACTCGACAAAAGATTACATTTTAGTTTGCTTTGCTGTGTTGTATGTAACGCTCACATCATTAGGTTTGTCTTGCTACTGAATGTGAAAAGCATACACACAATCAGTTCTTGGATTATTGGAGAAACCGGGTTTTTAAGCGGCCCAACATTAAGGAGAGTTTGATTTAGCTTCATTGTTTTTACTGCCAGATGGAATTTTCTTCACATGATCAACATGCGCTTGGCCAATATGAGTTGTAAGTCAATGCTCTTACCTGCTAAATGAATGTTTGGCTGGAGTCCATACGATGACAAGAACTACTTGCAATTAAGCCATTGGTGAGTTACTGGAGTTACTCGATTGTGGTCGCTTTTAGATTTTGTCGTTCGCGCGTGAAATCTCTATCACGTTCCGGATTTCTCCTCCCCTGAAAAGCAAATAGAGACCATACGCCGTAAAATCTTCGATTTCTGTTCAGATTTCCTCATGTTCTCTTGCCAGGGATAACACGGATAGATCCCTTAATAACGAGGGGAGTTTCCGTGATTTTAAAAGAGCTAAACGATCGCGAGACAAACTTTTTCGTTTCACAATATTTTTTATGCCACAAGGTCCATGTTCCTTCTGGTTCTTTATTTACCATGTGTCTACTGGTTTCAATAGTTCATTACGAATACTGTCATCCGTATATGTGAAAGCTCCTCGTCAAGTTATGTTTCAATCAAAATGGCTGAGCTTGGCTGATACAGTGATCAACAATGAAGTTAGTTTACTTTGCTCATTTCCTTGTCGTTTACTGTTTCAACAATAATTATTTGAAGTCTTTAATATATTCGTTTGCTATCACACGCGCTTCTGAGCTGTTTTAATAATCAAGATAAACAAAACTCCATCTTCAGTCAGTTAAGTACATCAAAATCTTGATCTTTTATACCAAAATAGACTTAAGTGATAAATGCGCGTTAACGAGTCAACTTCGAAGCTTAGTCGCTCAGTTAGGAGACTTACTACGAGGGACTAGGTACTAGCAAAGAGAAGAAAACAAGCCAGGAAAAACTATGAAAGAAAGGACTTTGCGAAAGCGTAGCAAAGCGATTACCACGCAACCTGCCATGGTCCTTTTCTCCTTGTGTTAGCTCCATTGCCACTCACATTGCTTACTAACTGCCCTCATCTCCTCCCTCTCAGTACTACTCCCACTCCCTTGGTTTACTTTTTGTCCACTGCTATTACCCCCGACCAGCCCCCCCTGGTTTTCTTCTTGTCTCGCCCCAAACCCTTTCCGCACTGTTGGTCATCCTTTAGTTTCCCTCGCCCTCTTCTCCTCTCCTGCCATTCTCATGGATAACGTTTTGTCTCACCCCAACTCCTTCGCCCCATTTTTTGGGGCGTTTTTGTCTTGCCCCAGTTTCTTTCACCGCTCATTTCCAACCCATCCTCACCTCTGAAATTCCGATTATCGACAATTCCTAATTTCCTCTGTATTATTGATTATCGTTAATTTAGAACACTCAAAGTTTGATAGGAATTCTGGGAAATGAACATATCTTGTTTAAAAGGAAACCCAAGTGTCTGGACGCGGGACTCGAACCTGGGATTGTTCGCTTTGTAATCCTGTCTTCTAACCATTAGACCAACATGTCGCTAGTTGAACAAGCCTCGATTTTTAAACAATATAATTCATACGCTTATTCTACATATATCATTACTCGCTAAAAAATAATTTTAGAAAGTGAATGGAAAAGGTCGATCACCAAACCTTAACAAAAAGCTAACCATTGGAAATCTGTGCTTAGGCCTAATCAGTGTAGATCAGTGATATTCTATGCAAGATTCTATTAAATATTTAGTTAAACAGCTTATCGTCGTCTTGTGCTTCAGTGGTCTAGTGGTAAGTAGTCGTTACGTTCTAATTCGCTTCGCTCAGCCGAACGTAAATTATTTTCTCTTTATACTAACACTAATTCTATAAAGATAACACAACTCGCTTTATTGACTAAATCACACCTTAAGGCCTAAATTACAAGTAACAGAAAGGCGATTTTGCGTTTCCTCCAAAATATACATGTCTTTCGCAATGTCCGATTTCAACCTTCCGTGTAACTTCAGCAGCCTTTCTGATAAGTTATGGTTATTAATTACTGCTGCCGTGGCACCCCCAGACCTAAGGCTGTGTAAACCAAACTTCTTCTCGTCATAACCCAATCCCTTCAGGCAGTCCTTGAAAATCCCCCTACATCTACTATATGATAAACCTTTGCCACACAGCTTATAAGTGTTCTTCTTTTTAAAGAACCTCACTTGTCTAAAGAGATTATAATCTCTGCTAGTTGTTTCAATCTCTCCCAATTTGATATATCTTTCTAAGGTAGTGACTGGACAGTATTGGTTATTTAACCTCTGGATATATACATAATTCCCTTTTCTATAGACGTCGTTCTTAGCCTTGGGGACGAAAATTCTAAGATAATCAGGAAAAAACTCTAAATGAGTAGGAGACATTTGGCTCAGCTCATCGTACCGGAAAAAAACCCGCAAATCTATGCAGCAGATTGCGGCTAAACGTAAATCCTTCAAACTGGCGGAACAGCTCCCATGCTTATCAATTATTTGTTTAATCATATCCGGTGTAACTGGATCCTTCTTATGAATGGGAGGCTTTGATCGCTTAGCAGCTTCCAACAACTGGTGACAGGGAGCACTGTCCAAGGGGTTAAGGGTTGGACCCGGAAGCAACTCACGGAACCATTTTAAAGCAGTGTGAGCCAAAACGACGGAACTATATGAACTCGATCTTAAATAAACTTTCGATAAATACGCTAATACAAGGGAGGCACTAAATGGTGGAGCTATAGCTACTCTGAATGACTGGCACCAGTGGCAGAATTTTTCGATCTCTTTCAGGTATCTGGAGGAGGTAGAGCCGGCTTTAGAATTTAGGAGTAGACGAACCAAATCCTTTGTTCCAGGTCTCGTAGCTTCTGGTAGTAACATCCATGAAGGCGCGCTGTCGAAAATCTACAAAAAACAAAATCAAACAACACTAATTAGGAAAACGAACTGACACAACAAAAGCGGTCAGTTCAATGTCTGAAACAGCGGAGGTCCCAAGGACGCAACTTGTAGGGCAATAACCCTCTCTCTTTCTTGTGGGTCAACACCCCATATCTAATACGTTCAGCCGCTTTATAACTAGCCCTCATGGCCTGCAACAGTCGGTTTTTTTTTTTTACGTCCTAAACATGACGTAATCAAATCGAGACTGTACCTTGACTAGCCTCACATACTTCTTTCATTGTCTCTTCCGGGCCAGCGCCCTCTCTTCCAAATAACCAGGGCGAACGCCCATCCTCTGACATTTTCTTTTCTTTTCCTTTTTTTTTTTTTTCTTTTTTCACTACTTTAGTGAATATGAAGGATCTGCCATGTTCTTCCATTCTCTTTTTTTTTCTATATATACTCATATATATTTAAATATATACAGGTACAACATGGTACTACACTTCATTCTGATTGCCAGAACGTCTCCGTCAAAAGCTTCTGACCCTAGCAGTGAATTTTTGTTCCTGCCATGCCGTAACGCCCACTTTTCTTTAAACGCTTCATAACGAGTCACGTAATCCCGAAACTTTCTTGTGATAACTGGCCAAAAATAAGCCGATGGCCAAAAAGGTACAATGACTGTCCCAATTGTCCGACTTGCATACAAGTAATGGATGGCCTTCGTAATCATGGTTACAGGCGGAACTACCAAACAATTCTCGTTTCCCACATTCTGTTCCAAAAAGTCCACTCCACTGGAATTAGGATTCCAGAATCGCGAGAAAAACTTTTCGACTTTTTTGTTCTAGTAATTTGCAAAGCAGTCAACGGTATGAGGCCCCCATAATTTCTCGATATACTCAAAACATAAGTTCGTGATCTGCCAATCATCAACGTCCACTATTCGACTTATGCAGTCCACCCTTTCAAGGTCCGACCGCGGAATCCATTGAATATCCAAGCTGATTTGATATTCGGCGCAACATTGAAAGATTTTAATTGCTAAATCGTGAAGCTCCTTTTTCATACTTCCGACTTGAATAATTCTGACGGCTGTCTGACTGTCCGAAAACCACTTCAAATACGAACTTTTGATAATAGGCAGAAATGACTTTAATGCGTAGTCAATTGCTGATAACTCCCGCCACGTGGAACTCTTCTCACCCTCACTCACTTCCCAAAGCTTGTGACATACCTGCTCCCCGTTTAAGTCCAAATGCGCACCACATCCACTGGCGCTCGCATCAGAGTACACAATGAAATTCGATTTCTTAGCTTGCTCGTCATTGATTGCTCTAGAATTCAATTGTTTTGCGTAAGATTTCCAAAATACCAGCTCTTTTTTGCAATAATCATCTAACGGAAACTCAGAGTCCCAATCCTGCGCTGCAGCGATGGAGATTGTACAATATCTTGTCATAATTCGCGCTAAATTCCCATATATATCCTGGGCTGATATTATTTTACCAACCAATGAACTTAATCCTCTTGCAGAAACCACACAGTTTCTTTCAAAAATGTTGCCGATCGCATCTAAGATGCCCTGCAGTCTCCTCTCGCTAACGCTTAGCGTAGCACATCTACTATCCCAAACTATACCCAACCAGTGTATTACCTGGCAGGGAGTCCATATTGACTTAACATCGTTAGTAATGAAGCCTGATTTTCTCAAGTCTGACTTTACTTTCTGGGCAACTAAATTACATGTACCCTCCGTATAGTCTAGGAGAAATCCGTCGTCAAGAAACAGCGCTATGTTGAAGCCAAAAACTCTCCAATACTTCTCAAGCGGCTTAAGGACTTTGGTGAATATATGTGGAGCGGAAGAAAGACCAAAAGGCAAGACTGTAAAAACAAAATAGCGGGTCACACCATTCCTAAATTTCCAGCTGAATCCCAAAAAACACTGATGATCTTCATGAATATCTACGTGGTGATAACCACTTTTCAGATCAAACGAAATCATATAACAGTCCTTTTGGAAGTAAGCTAACGCAATTTTCCAATCTTCGTATTTCACTTTCCGTTTTGTCAAATATTTGTTGACATGACGCAAGTCTAGTATGAGCCTTTTCTTCCCATTAGCCTGAACAGAAACGCTGAGTGGATTAACGACGTAAGGTGGATTAAACTTTTCCACTACCCTGCTGGTGAGTAACAGCTCCTCAATAGCTTCCTCGACAAAGTCCTTAAATTTTAAGGCGGACTTGTTGTTATTTAAACTAATACATACGGGAGTAGATTGAAACGGTAAACAATAGCCATGAGCAATAATTGACAAAATAAATTTTGGGCGTTCCGATGTGGATCCAAAAATCCAAATTTCTTCTTAAGTTCCCCTTAACTTCCAAACGTTGGTGCAGCTGCCCCTTCTCGTTATCCCCCTCGCCAAATTCGTAACCATCTTTTACCTCTACCAGTCTATCGACAATATCTAAATCTTCATTTTGGGGTTCCATCGAAGGATCCTCCGTTAACGCCTCTGTTGGAAGCTGTACTGGTGGAGTAAAACCAACCACTTCTGTTTGGAGCTTGCCAGCTGAACCTGCAGGTTTTAGCCCAATGGCCTGGCCGTCCGCACCTGAAGCATTTACCGCCAGCATACTCCGAACGGCCTATAAGGCAACAAAGATTCGCCAATTAACAGATAAATCGACAATAGAGTTGCGAATGTAATTATAAAGTGTTTACTGTAAATGCAATTGAAAATATTATTGATCTCTCTAGTCTGCCAACCGCCGAGTGCAATATATGCATGGGCGGGAGGGCGGGCAGATAGGTTGCGAGTTGCATAGATTGCTAGAGTGAGATGACTGACGCTCGTTCAAATCTGCCTAAATGTATATCGCGCGGACCAATGAAAAACTCTTCCGAATGACATTATTTTAACAATTCAAATAAATACTTCAATCAGTACTTGCGTACCAATTGCAAAGACTCCCCCGAGAGAATTAAGTTATCGTAACAATAGAAAATATATTTACGTTCTAATTCGCTTCGCTCAACCGAACGTAAATTATTTTCTCTTTATACTAACACTAATTCTATAAAGATAACACAGAATTTGATGGGTTGGTTGCTCAGGCAATCAAACATCCGTGAGAAATTAACAAAGTATCTTAGGCGACGAGCATGCCCTGCATAAACACTTTGGAAAGGTCTTACCGCGAAAAAGCTGATTATCACCACTAATTTTGCTTCTCTTGAAAGGATTGCCCGAGCTGCCATGTGGCCTAGCATCTTTTCTCTTCTTTTCTGTCGCAGTCTTGGCCTTCTTGATTTTGTTTTCGTCTTCAGAGTTTGACGCTAGATCGTCCGATTCATATTCTTGCACCACAAGCCAACCGTCTTTGTTTCTGTCGGCTAACTTAACGATCTTCTGCCTCTTTCTGATCTTCTCCTTTCCTTCGTTCGCCAACCTCTTCACTTCGTCCGGGCTATCAGCCTTACCGGCAATATCAGTGAGAATCGCGTCAACTGACGCGTTAAACTCGAACTGTTTTCTATTTCCTTTGGATTTGAACTCGCAGGCTTCTTTTTCAACCTTCGACTGTGTCTTGAGTTGCTTGCCGTTCTCGTCGAGCTGTGAAGTCAAGTAGGTCCTGAAAAGGCCAAAAACTTGCTGAACCAACTCCGAATTCGATTGACCTTGACTCTCGAAAGCTCTCGAAGGTCCAGGTTGATTGGGATCAGAGGTTTGTGTGGTCCCCGATGCCGAAGCACCAGCATCAGCAACACTACCAGCACCAGCAAGCGATGAATCCATAATTCCTTGAGAATCTTCTTCGACCATATTCTAGTCAAGCAGATAGGTTGCGAGTTGCATAGATTGCTAGAGTGAGATGACTGACGCTCGTTCAAATCTGCCTAAATGTATATCGCGCGGACCAATGAAAAACTCTTCCGAATGACATTAACAATTCAAATAAATACTTCAATCAGTACTTGCGTACCAAAGACTCCCCCGAGAGAATTAAGTTATCGTAACAATAGAAAATATATATCCTAGCGCCGGGTAGTTCCGGGTTCAAATCCGGTCCTGCCGTGTCCTGGGAAACCGTATTCTAAATTATGTATATCTGATAATTTAGTCCACATTAGCAATTATTGATATTGGCTAATTTAGGGGTCGAGGACATGTTGTCATTTCACCTCACAGTCTCGCCCCATTCTCTTCGCTTAATATTCGTCTGGCCCCAATTCCCATGGCATTCCTCCTCTATTATATCTAACTCTTTTATCTGGCCCTTCGCTTTGTCACGCTCCGTTTTTCTTTGCCTCCTTTTTCCTTTGTAGTTTTGCCCTTTTTTCTTGGCATACTTTTTGCCTATCCCAGTCTTTCGCCTTCTGTTCCCTCTTATATTCTCGTCCCATTCTCCTGGCTTACTGTTTGCCTCTCCCCAGTGTCTTGCGCCTTCTCCACCTTCTTAGATACTCGCCCCATTCTCTTGGCTTACTTTTGGCCTCTCTCCAGTTTCTTTTGCTTTCTTCTACCTCTTATAGTCTCGCCCCATTCTCTTGGCTTACTTTTTGCCTCAGTTTCTTTCACCAACCCCTTATAGTCTTACCCCGTTCTCTTGACTTACCTTTTGCCTATCTTCAGTTTCTTTCGCCTTCTCCTCTTCTAGTGTACTATCTTCAGTTTTTTTGCTCTCTCCTCCCTTTTATAGTCTCACCCCATTCTCTCTTCTTGTCCTCTTCTAGTGCACTGTCACCCTATTCTCTTGGCTTAATTTTTGCCTTATCTTCAGTTTTGTTTTGCCCTCTCCTCCCTCCTATAGTCTCACCCCATTCTCTTGCTTTACTTTTTGCCTCTCTTCAGTTTATTTCGCCTTCTCTTCCCTCTTATAGTCCAACGGGTCCTCTAGAGGAGAATGATCAATACAATTATGTGTCAAAACGTCGGAAAATGACTGTATGGATCATTCTGTGCTGCCACTACCGTACCCAGTGCCCCGTTCTTTTGCTCGGTGCAGAAATGAAGCAGAAATGAAGATGGCGAATAATCCTTCCATGCACTTCAAGCGGTTCAGGGTCAGGTTTAGAAACTCGGAAAGGTATGACTCATGAATATTAACTTTGGAGTTATTTGGCGGACACAAATACAGATTATAAATTATAAATTATACTACTTATACAAATAACACAGTGGGACTTCCAAAACAAAGGAACTCGTAGCAGTCCAGCCTGACTTTCCTTTGTTTTGAAAGTCCCACAGTTTAACTTGCGTCCCAGCATAATTTATTCCGTACCATGTGACCGGATCGTGCAAAGGGCCTATTCCCTCTTTACGCTCTGTTCTCCCTTATTGTGTCGCCCTATTCTCTTTATAATCTCGCCCCATTCTCTTAACTTTCCGTTTGTCTCGCTCCAATTCCCTCTTCCTTTCCTGTCACTTATGGTCTCGACACGTTTTTTTAGCTTTCTGTTTGTCACGCCTCAATACCCTCTTCACGCTCTGTTCCTCCTTAAAGTGCCCATATCATCAAAATTTTTATTTTCCCATCTGATTCTATGTTTCATGCAATGAACTTCTGCGAAAAAATTTTTCGATTTAATTTAATTAAGTTTTAAAAAACCTGAAAATCCTATTTTCTTGCGGTCGACCCGTGCCGCTGATCACATCATCGACATGCTCAGAATTGTGACGTAGATTCAGGAACGTGTGAGTTCAGGCTTGACTTATCTCACTTGTTTTACCTCTGTAAATTTAGCTTCGTAGTCCATGCAAAATTCTCCTTTCCAGCATTTTGTATGAGCTACAAAACTTACATTTACAGAGGTAAAACAAGCGAGATAAGTCAAGCCTCAAGTCACGTGTTCCTTAATCTACGTCACAGCTCATTCAAAACGAAGGGAAGACTGGTGCGAATGGTGGACCAAAATGGCGGCAAATTTGAACAAATTTGCATTCTTAGCAAAGAGGAATGGACAGCTCTTACTGATTTACGTAATGATGATAGCATCATCATCACGAAACCAGACAAGGGTAATGGAATTGTCATCGTAAACAAGCTTGATTACCTCAATAAAATGAAGCAACTGATCTCTGATGAAACTAAATTTAAAAAACTTACGCAAAACCCAACGAAGTCTAGAGAGGACAGTCTAATTACCTATCTCCGTAAACTTAAAAGAGATGGTATTATTGATGATGAAACATTTCGTAAAATACTGCCATCTGGTTCAACGCACGGTGTCCTCTATGGTCTTCCCAAGGTACATAAATCTGGTTGCCCGTTTCGCCCTATTGTCTCATCTATTAACACTTATAACTATAACCTTGCGTCCTATCTTGTTCGGGTACTTCAACCTGTCTCAACTAACCAGTTTACTGTCAAGGATTCCTTCAGCTTTGCAGAATGGGCCAAGACTTACAACCATAATGGCGAATTTATGTGCTCATTTGATGTTAGTTCTCTCTTCACCAACGTTCCACTTGATGAGACAATACAAATCTGTCTTGACAAATTATATGCTTTACCCAATCCACCAAAGTTACCACGCTCTGTTTTAAAAGAATTACTTGTTTTTGCCACTAAGAGGAGCCATTTTGGTTTTGATTGCCAGTACTATGACCAGATCGATGGTGTTGCCATGGGATCTCCTTTGGGACCGGTTTTGGCCAATATTTTTATGTGTGATTTCGAAGAAAAATGGGTCATGAATAATGGTGCACGTCCAACCATCTGGTTTAGATATGTTGATGACACTTTCACCCTTTTTCACAATAAGGACGCCGCTGTTCAATTCCTTTCTTATCTCAATAGCCGGCACAAGAACATTCAATTCACCATTGAATTTGAACAGAACCAAGAGATTCCTTTTCTTGATGTCCTCATCAAACGCCATCTTAACAACTCTTTCTCCACTTCCATCTACCGAAAGAAAACGTTCACTGGTCTTTACACTCAATGGGATTCTTTCACACCTCGGAAATACAAGATTAACCTCATCCGCACACTCACTTATCGTTGTCTTCGAATTTGTTCATCACCCTGTCTGCCACAGTCTGCTTTAGATGACCTCAGGAGACATTTGTCACGCAATGGGTACCCCCGTGGTATTATTTCTTATAACATGAACGATGTAGTCAATAAACACCAAAACAAACCTAAGGATATCATTACAGTGCCCAAAAAAGAAATTTTCATTGTTTTACCCTATCTAGGTATTCAAAGTAAAATTGTCACTCAACAGCTCAAATCATGTATCTACAAGTTCTATGGTTGTTTTAATCTTAAGATTATTTTCCGAAACACTCGCCGAATTAAGTCTTTTTTCCCCTATAAAGACAAACTCAACCGCTCCCTTAAGTCTAAAGTAGTTTATAAGGCTAGCTGCTGGGATTGTAATGATTACTATATTGGGAAAACAAAGCGTCGATTACATGACAGGAAAACGGAACATTTTAAAGCGCTGACGAATAACAGCCATTCTTCTGCCATTGCGGATCATATGACCCAAACAGGCCACAGGATAAAATGGGATCACTTTGACATTTTAGCCACTGGACAGTCCGATATTCATTGTAAAATTAAGGAAGCCTTGCTCATTCGTGATTTAAAACCAGCGCTTAATGAAAATATTGGCAGTGAGAAACTTCTTCTCTACTAGCCATTTATATTTTTCCTAGCAGACTTAACTAAGTCTGTTTATTTTCATTGTCATTACTTTCCTTATTTGGTATTAGTCTTCCTGTTTAAATTTAATTGTAGTTTAGGTAACCGTTACTTCTGAAGATGTATGTTGGAGCATACGAAACGTCAAGATAAATGAAGAATTTTACAACATGCGTTGTCTAGTTATGTTTATAACCGCAGTTTGTTTGCTGTTTTTACTAAATTTGAACGATTTTAAAACTTCTAAAAATGATTGCATTTTATCGAAATCGAATTTTTCTTTCGCAGAAGTTCTTTGGGTGATATATAGAATCAGATAAGAAAATAAAAAAATTCACGATAAGGGCACTTTAATGTGTCGCCCCATTCCCCTTGTAGTCTCGCCCATTCTCTTGACTTTAAATACGCAATTGTGTAAGACCTCAGAAGGCGTAGTTTGATATAGTAGATTATGGAAAACGGAAGCCGATTGATTTTCACCATGACCTAAAAACTTACCAGCTTAATAGCTCGCGAGATCACATTTTTTGGCTACGAGTTTTTCGCTCTTGAGAGGGTCTGGGTTAGGTTTAACCAAGAAAAGATCAAATCGTCTCTTGGTTATGTTATAACTGAAAAATGACATGTTTTCAAAGTGGTAGGGTGGATATAAATTATACAAAATTTTCTTATAGCCGAGATATGGGATGAAATTTAACTGATAACTAAGATTTCAGAAGATTGCCCCAACCGGGCCCTCTTCAAGATTATGTCCCTGCTTTTGATGTGGTGATTGCTGGTGAGAACAACATGGCTAGAATGGGTATTTTGTTTGTGCTTACGCCAGTGCTTCTGATGTGATAAGCCCGGCCTTAAAAAAAGCGAAATAATGCCTTTGTTTCAGATAAAATTGGCTTGTTATAGGGCGGTACGGCACTACCCTACGCCCTGGGTTGGGCACGATAACTCTATAAAATCCTCTCCTCCCCCAATCTAAGCCTGACAAAGTTATAAAAAAAGATACGAATTCTAAACTTCCTGCGCCCGAGCGAAAAATACCTGTGGCTGTGGAATGCTGAATTGATGGACGCATACTCAGCACCTTTTTCGTTGACGTAGACAACAGGTTCTTGTTTTTTTTTTTTTTTCTGGTGAAACACGACAGTTAAGGTTATCGATTTGAGCGATTTAGTTTCTGTCGCTTTAAAATGCTTCTCACTCTGTTTTTGTCATTCTAGAATCGTCTTGGCTTCAATGTTTAGTTGTGATTCTACTAAAAGATATGCACAGTAGATATGGAATCTTTCAAGAACGCGCGAATTCGACTATAATAACAAAACGAACGAAACTGGTTACTGCAACTTCAGACCACACACTTCTTCAGTTCTTGGATATTCAATAACGTTTTTGTTTATTTCCCTTCACCAGCAAACTGAAAAACAAAATTTATGCTCTACATGGTTCAAGAAGGTGACTTAGTTTCTTGAAAAGCCTGATTTCACAAGAGTATCACAATTTATCAAAACTTCGATCAACCTGCTTGTTTGACAGCGCTCTATAAGTGATTTTATTATTATTATTATTATTATTGACAATGATCACAGCTACAGAACCTCTTTTCAAATCCGCTTCTTAGATTTCACAATGATTGCTCCATTCAAAGTTACCGATAAAGCGCCTCACTATAAGTTCTAACCCTCCTACGAATAAAGCTTCATGATCTGCTATTTCAAGCCTGTGGGGGTGGTATTTCTTCCACATAGATCCGGGACACCGAGTTCCAGCCTGTGTACGCGTCAGCAGATCCGTAACTTGCACAGTTACCGACCCAGAATCCCACGCGTACTGTGCCCTTTTTGACTTTCTCGCACACGCCTTCGATTTGTCGTACACGGTGTAAATCTTTCTTGGCGCCATTTCCGTATATCATGTAGACCACACCGTCAATTGCCGCCGGGGCAGAACACTCGGCACCGTTGAAGGTGAAATACCATCGTCTGCAGCAATTATGGCAGTTATAGAGGCGAATGCTGCCATTCCAAAACACCCGCAGGCCTGTGTTGTCCGACTTTTTCTTGAAAACACATTCCTGCAAAAAATGATGGAGAAGATCAAAAATTAGAAACCACAATTGAAGTATAAAGGATCTGTATAACGTAGTTCCTGTATAACAGTCGATTGAAAATTAACTCCCTTTCTGTGATTACAGTAACCACCTACAATGTCAAACGTGACACGTTAAACTGGAACATTAATTTTAGAATTACGCTTTGGAGTCCTAAGTTCGCTTAGAGTTGTTAAAAAATTCAAGAATATTTGCTCTTTTTGTTTTTTGTTTTTAAATAAAATTAAAAATTGATATATACTTTTTGGGCTCATGAAAGAAAAGATTATCAGTCTAATGTTTGTTAATGCCTCTCGGTTAAATCTCCGTGCCACTTCTAATTCAATATTTACCTTGATCAATCCAGTATCCTTCTGGTCGTCTATATTTTTCCAAACGCACTGTTTCCAGTTACTCCCCAATGCCCCTGGAAGTCCCTTGAGGCCTGGAGGGCCCTGGCTTCCTGTATTGCCTACATCACCTTTGGCTCCTCTTGGCCCTGCTTTGCCCGAGGACCCTTGAGGACCCTTGGGGCCTGGAGGTCCCTTGAGCCCCGGGGCCCCCTCACTTCCTGGTTTCCCTGCGTCGCCTTTCTCTCCACGTGGTCCCGTGGATCCTAGCGGCCCGGGTGAACCTGCAATGCCTGCTGGTCCCGAAAGTCCCGGCATACCTGGAATTCCTGGCGCGCAAAAACAGGCACCGTAACCACAAGGTCCATGAGGTGGAAACTGCTGAGTGCCCTACACGTGCAGAGGAAATAACGCTATTATTTTTCTTGAGCTCTTGATATGTTGACGCTTTGTTTTATCCTGATTTATTGATATGCTGACTTAACCAATACTTCTACTTTAATTTGCAAGCGATTTAATTCATCAAACTTTCTTCTAATTTCACCTTCCTATTTCCAGGAAATCTTTTTTCACTCTCCGTTCTGCCATAAACATTTATTGATTTGGAAACTTAGGGAAGAAGGCGCAAATGAACTTACCATGTTTGGATTTGTTTTGCCGCTGCTGTTGTTTTTGGCTGCATAGCACAAGGCGATCAGGTTTGAA
Source organism: Micromussa lordhowensis (assembly GCA_964020085.1). Taxonomy (NCBI): domain Eukaryota; kingdom Metazoa; phylum Cnidaria; class Anthozoa; order Scleractinia; family Lobophylliidae; genus Micromussa; species Micromussa lordhowensis. The sequence continues at coordinate 9,176,683 of OZ026606.1, forward strand.
ATCAGGAAAGACAACATGATGGTCGGTGAAATTTTCGTACAGGATGGAGACATCGTTAGATATCTTCTGATCTATAAGGAATATGAATATTAATGCGATTAATATATAGAAGAAGAAGAAGAAGATACTTTTATTTGACTAGGGTAACTCCTTCAGTTAAAACAACTGTTATCATTAGAGGCCCTAGATAATAAAAACTAATATATAAATAACAATAGTAATTACTACGATACTAAATACTATACGATATATACCTACAGTATAGGATACTCGTTCATGTTTTTTTGCGATTTGTGATATTTGTTCCGCTAATTTTGATTAATTTGTTGCCCAGTGCGATAACAAAAAGAGGTTACATTTCTCAGCTCATTTTACAGCTTGATATTTTGACCAGCAAAAGCAAAACTGAGAAAGAACTAGACCGTGTTTTCTTGGTTATCAAATGAAACAACTGATTCCTGATTGTAAATTTAGTGTAATAAAGTAGAGTCAAATATTTT
>OZ026606.1:9184682-9279682 GCA_964020085.1 Micromussa lordhowensis
AAACTGGAAACGTATCCCCCGAACCATTGCAGTGCCACGATCCCTCCGGGGTTTAGAGGGCCTCTAGTTACAAAATAATAATGATTTATAAAAGAAACAAAAGTTAATCGGACTGATGCAGGCCTAGAATGCCTCACCACGTGATGAACGGACACTTTATGGACAACCTGCTACCCATCATGCCTTACACCAATCGTACCCAGACCCTTCTGCTCTCGTGCCGTAGAAATATCAATTTCTGTCTTATTCGCACGCTCAACCGTCAGAAATTATATTTTATAGTCTCGCCCCATTCTCTTGGCTTACTTTTTGCCTCAGTCTCTCACTTTCTACAACCCCTTATATATTATTGACTTACCTTTTGCATATCTTCATTTCTTTTGCCCTCTCCTCCCTCTTATAATCCCACTCCATTCTCCTTACTTACTTTTTGTTTCGCCTTCTCTTCCCTCTTATAGTCTTGTACCATTCATTTGGTTTCCTTTTTGCCTCTCTTCAGTTTCTTTTGCCCTCTTCAGTTTCTCTTCAGTTTATCGTCAGTTTCTTTCCCCTATTCCTCCTTGTAATAGTCTCACCCCCATTCTTTTGGTTTACTTTTTGCCTATCCTCAGTTTTGTTTTGGCCCTCTCTTCTCTCTTATCGTCTCGCACTATTCTCTTGGCTTTCTTTTGCCTCCCATCAATTTCTTTCGCCTTTTTCTACCTCTTATAGTATCGTCCCGTTCTTTCGGCTTACTTCTTGCCTCTCATCAGTTTCTTTCGTCTTCTCTTCCCTCTTATAGACTCGCGCCAATCTCTTGGCTTTCTTTTGCCTGTCATAAATTTATTTCGCCTTCTCCTGCCTCTTATGGTCTCGCCGCCGCATTCTCTTAGCTAACCGAGTTGCCGCTCATCAGTTTTTTTCACATTCTTCCCCCTCTTATCAAACTCATTTAAAATAATTCATCAAGTTAAAAGCAAAGAAAATCACAGCTTGTGAACCCGGTCTTAATAAGCATAGATTTTGATGATTTTACGTCTTCGTTTACTCCTTAGTTTTTGTTTCGATTGAGAAGATATATATCAGACACTCGAGACAGTGTTTCATCGGCTATCCAAACGCCTCGAATTTCGTCAAAAATACTCCGCTGCGCGTCTTAATAATAATAATAATAATAATAATAATATTAACATATTTAATCAGGGTAAACCCGTCAGCAAATGCTGTTATCAAGGGGTGCCCTGAACAACTAAAAATAGCTCTTTTCTCGGTGTAATTAACTCTCTTCTTGGTGTTTGGTTATCCCGACGAAACACTTTCACTCGTGTTTGATATATTTCTTATGGTCTCGTCCCATTCTCTTGGTTAACCTTTTGCCTCCCGTCCGTTTTTTTTGCTCTCTCCTCCTTCTCATAGTCTCGCCCATTGTCTTGGCTTCAATTTCCTTCGCCTTATCCTCCCTTTTCTGGTCTCGCTCTAAGGCTTGCTTCACAATATTTTGTTGCTCCAAGGTGCCATGGTCTTTCCTCCATCGTCTTAGTTTTGGCCTATTCCTTGACATTTCCTTGCATAAGATATACTTAAACAAAAAAATGAATGTTCCCTGACTGTTATCGTTTTCCACCCAAAGAATTGAGTTTGACTTTTGTAGCTTTCACACACAAATAGCCCATGTAGCTCACTTTTTTTCTCTACCTGATAGCAAGTTAACATTCAGGTTTTCTCCTAACCGAAAGTGCCTGCTATTCTAAACAAATTCGTATCGAAAGAAATCGTAAAATTCATCCTCGAGAGACCCAGGAGCAGTTTGTTTGGGCAGGAGGAAATAAATCGGGCAAAAATTGAAGTGTCGAAGATTAACCTTCGATTTTTGCCCGATTTATTTTCTTCCACCCCAACTACCTGCCCTTGGGTCTCCGAGGATGGCCAAAACAGAAAGCCGCCAATTTGAAACTGTACTTGGGAGCCAGGCCGTGTTTATATGACGTAATTCCGTCCGACTCGAAATTGGCGGGAAGGAGAAAAACCTGCAACTAACATTGCATCCTTCACAAGGTCAGCAAAATGTATTTCTTCCAAGCGATTATCCACTTCACTATCTTCACTGCTATCATTTTAGGGGTTTGGAGCATGTTTGGCTAAAAGTAATACGGCTCAAGACTATCCATTTAAGAAATTTACGTCAGTTTTTCATGCGTCTGTCCTGTAATTGGTCATGCATTTCGTCATAACATTGTGTAAAGTAGCTGTGGATCCGCAGACTACTTTGACAATTACAATGTTATGACGAAATTTATTGTCAAAAACAGGACAGACGCATGTGAAACTGACGTCAATTCGTTTTTTTACGATAACAAATTGTCCGCTATCGCTCGTTGACGCATCGCATAAATTATAAATTCATGTGTCTGTTAGCCAATGAGCGCGCGAGAATTTCTGCAGTTGTCGTAAAACATCCCGTTGCATACAGCTGCTAAGTCCGCAGTACAAGCGGCAGTCAAAACCAAACTGTCCTACCGAAACGACACAATAATAGTCTTTTTCTTCCCTGCTAACATAATTGCTATTGTTGCTTTGACCCCTTGTAATAATTAACTTGAGAATTCTGGGTTTAATTTGATGAGGAACTACATATTTTTTTTCTGAATAACACAACTATTATCCCACCTGCCGACATTCGACGAACTACGGGCGAGTTGCAGGACGTTTGGGCCAATTTAGAAGCTTGGACTTTTTACAATCTGATATGGTTTCTGGAATTATGTTCTCGTAAATATTTGATGCCGTCTCCAGTGAGAAAATTTGCCCGACTTCAATGCTTTCCCTGTTTACATACATTGAATATTCAGGACAGCAGAGTTTTTTTCCGCCTGTTGAGTCCTGATTGGTCAATTCATATTTCAGGCGTGCTAGCCGTATGCAAGGCCAGAGTGGTTTGGTTTGGAGGAGCAGGGGTGGCGCAGTGCAGTTGGATTCCCGGACCCGGCGTCATATGTGGGTTGAGTTTGTTGTTGGTTCTCGCCTTGCTCCGAGGGTTTTTCTCGGGTTCTCCGGTTTTCCTCCCTCCTCAAAAACCAACATTTTTAAATTCTAATTCGATCGGGAATTCGAGGGCAACGGGTTTATCAGTCGAAGACTGTTGTGTGTCACCCTCGTTAAACAAAGTTGATTTATTTATTTATTTGATTTACTTAAAAGGCTTGTCGCAAGCCATTTGGACAAAATCTCTTGGTCGTAATGACGTCACGAAAACGCGGCCTGGCTGCTGAGTACTGTTCAAAATGGCGGCAACGACGTCGAAATTTGAGCTTCTTTGGAGACGAATTTGATAAGAAAAATTTCAACTTTTAAGGCTGAAATTTCGGTGAGTTGCTTAACTGCAAGGCCGGTTTTTATTTGCGTTGACAAAAATATACGCTTTTTGGAGTGACTTTAACGGGCTTAACAAGCTGGATCGAATGTTGCTTTATTCTTCGGATTATCCTCATATATAAGCTTTATAGATATATGCATGCTTCAAAGGTATATAAACACCACTGAAATGGATAAGAAGGAATATGTTTGTCTGAAATCGGGTTTGTTTTGAAAAATATCTGTAAGACAGGCATATTAGTCTTTGGACAAGGTTTTAAAAAGGACAATGAGCAAAGAAAAAGGAAAAGAAAATGAGTTTCTCTTCAGGGTGTATAAAGAGCAAGAATGTAAGTAACGCCTTTTCCATTTTCACTAATGACATCGACAACCCATGTTTGTGCACGGCTTTAATTTCATTTTCTATGACATTTGTGCACCTTTCTAACCCAACAACATTTCTTTCCCGTTTGAAATATCATTAGGTGCGTCCAGTTAAATGTTCAGCAGCTTTGTAGGGTTTCCACGTTGCTTTGCGCAGGCGGGGTGGCACCAGGAAGGAGGATTTTTCTCCCAGTAAAACTTGCCAGCCGTACGAACAGCTTTGTAGTACAAGTTTGCACCAAACGATTTACACCTCTTCACTTTATCAGCCAGCTTCTTCAGCAAATTGGCCGCCGAAGAAAAGAAGAAGCGTTTCCTTTTCACGGATTCCTCGCACAGTTTGTACATGTCGCGTTTAAACGCGTCGTCACACTGAATTTGTTTCCATCCATAGTGCTCACCCTGTGAACAGTGCTGATAGTTAGTTATAAAATAACTGAGCTACTACGCGCGCTCTCATTGGTCGATAGGTGTGTTTAGATGAAAGTTTGTAGAGACGGTTGTGACGTTTAGGTTCGCGCGTATTTTTGAGAATTATTTTATTAAAGCACCAGAGAACTTTTTCCGTGTTTACATAGCCTCATCTAAACACTCGGTGGGGTTGGGAGAATTAGCGAAAGTTATGCAAACCCGAGACGTAGTCGAATTTTTTGCATAACTGTCTCGAATTCTTCCAACCCTCTTCGTGTAAAGATGATGCTATGTAAACACGGAAATGGTCCCTTCACACTACGCCGGAGAATTTGAAAACGCGCAAATCACCGGTCATTTTAGATTTGAGTTTGCAGACAACATGGGCAGGGAAATCACGTGGTTATCTTGATGTTATCGTTTTCGAGAAGCTCCTTCTTCAAAATGCCGGGCGATTGCATATTCCTCCAGTTTAAGGAACGTGTCTGAAAAGCTCCGTAGGCTTAACCGAAAAAAAAAGCTAGCGTTTTCATATTTTTCCAGCGTAGTGTTGACTTTGCCTAAACTATTGTTCTTCGATTATCCGCAAAGCTGGATTAAGGCGGGGGTAAACATGAATAGGCGTGAAATTTGAAGTGATATAAAAAAGGAAATTGTTAGGATTAAGATGGGTTGGAAACACTACCACACAGTTGACCCGCGCAAAAGAGAGACCCAGGTTGCTAGGGGACTGTTTGGTATCCGTCTACTAATTCTTCACTTCAAATTTCAATTTTCCAAATCCATTCATATTTTCCTCAATTTAACCTATCCTTTGAGAAAAACAATATCTCTTTCCCAAAATGCCCAAAAATCACCCAAAAATTAACACAAAACCGCCAAACAGTGGTTAATGAGATGAGCAGAGAGATTTAGTGTCGCTTGAAAAGTGACCGAGATATTCGCAGAAAGGCTGTGTTAAGCGACCTCAAAACAGCCTTCACGTTTACCCCCGCCTTAAGAACAAAACAATATTACACAAATCAGCAAACTCATGCCAAATCTTACACAGCTATAACAGACATCATGTTTGATGCAGGCTGGAGTAAAAGTCTTCTTGTAAATGAACGGAAGGTCAAGCGGCACGCTGCAGCCGTTAGTCTCTATATGGCAGTTGGACTGTGACGTCACTTCCGGGCTCATGGACAGGATCAACAGGAAGATGGTGAAGAGAATTGGTACCATTTTCATTTTGACTCTATTAAGAGATGAAAGAAAATGCCGATAATAAAACAAAATAAAATTCTTATCTTGGCGCCGCTGTGTAATATCTTCTTTATATAACAGTTCTCGAGACCTTTAATCCACTTCCTCCTTCAACTCATTTTAACATCACATTAATGATATTTTGTGATAATCGAGCCCAATAGCTGTTTGTTTATGGAAAAGGATGAACACAGCAGAATTCAAGTTAAAAAAGAAATAAATTAAATAAATGATCTGATAGCCGACTTTCTGTAGAGTCTGTAACGCTTATGAGTAACAGAACACACAAATCAAACTTCATGATCAAAGCCATCGGACAGTTTTGAATAGAAAAGAACATTTTTCATTGTAATAAGCCAATACTTGGTTTCAACAATGATAAAAATCTTCAATTTTGTCTCGATTGTTCGCCTCTTCAAATCAAAGAAGAGTTAGAAATACTAATGTTTTATTATACCAGGATACGACATTCAACGATGGTCTATGAATATAAGAAAAGCGCATTTCCACTCCCTCAGTTACTTTGTCCCAACTTTCTTTTCAACTTCTTAAGGCTTTCTTCGTGCTTTTTGTATGAGACCTCGTTTCTTGTATTGTTCCATAAAATTCTACATTTAAATTCATTGTAAATCCATCTGGCGCTATTTGATATAGCAGATTAAATGCCTTTCACCTAACTTGTGCAGTAGAGGGTGTCTTTTGGTATCACCGCTGAGTTTAGCTTTCAAACGAATTCCTCCTAATCAAAGTGGCCAGACAATCTCATATCTCATATCTTTTGGTACACTGCGAAGAAACTAAATTTTTCCTCACGATTCAACTGCTTCCAAGTAACCTGTTTAAAAATGCCAACTGATCATGTATGACTTGGGCTGGGAGTATTAGTACAAACTTCAAATTGTCAAAGTCTCTTATTTTACACCTTCTGTTAATCTGTTAAGTACCCTGCAACTTCTGTTAGTTCTTTTTTAGTGATCGAAGACAATTCGTGGCTAAAAAAAGAAAATAAAATGTTCATCCGCGGGACACAATATCGGTGATATTCCTGTACTTTTGGTCAATACAGTGCTAAAATTGTAACTGATGAGTACTTCCGATCATACACAAGATCTCCTACAAATGAATTGCAAAGGTAGATCAAATCAGTTCGAATTACTTTTTAGCGTGGGGAGTTCTAACACATAACTCAAGAATTTGAAAAGTTATAGTCTACTTGAGTTATTCAAATTGACCGGCATCATATCCTTACACACTCGCAAATCATTATAACTTCAGAGGATTTTTCACAAAACTGAACCAATATATTTGGGTTTTCATCATTAAATTGACGTTTGAAGGTTTTTTGCTCGAGATAGTGCTCCCATTTAGAGCTTGTATTGCCTAACGCCAAATCTTTGCTTACCTCAGCGCACACTGCAAAAATAAATTTCTCTTGTTACAAATTTTACATGCTTTCTTGCCAATGCAATTTCTGTAAACCTTTAAATTAAAGGCAACTTTAAAATCGTGTATACATACTTATCTTCGAATTCTTCAGAGCTCCTCGAGATCTTCAACCTTTGGAAAGCAGTCACTCAAAAGCGGGCGACGTAGCGAGATAAACGAACTCGTTTTATATTTCAGGGTTAACAATTGAACGATATGACCCATGTCTCTCACTGGTTAATGGCCTGTGATAACTTCCATCACTAGTGAGCCTCGAGTCTCTAGTAGCACTTCAAATATCAGCTGCGTGCTATACCACTTACAATGATATAGAGCCACTTTAAACGATAAACGGTGCTCATCGCATAAACAAATTCCGAAAAAAATTAAATGTTTGACAGCTGCACTTGTCAAATCGTTTCGTGATCATTTTTTATCCGGCATCCAAAAGAGAAAAACGCATGTTACTAAACAGTCTTTTGGCAACAGGTTGTTCATCACTTATAAATACTGTAAAACGATAAAAAAGTTGTTTCGATTGAATAAAAAAGATAATTTTTTCGATTGTTCTTGTCTCAAATAAAGCCATCAAAAATTAAGTTTCAAAAATGGGTTGGACACTTGGAATAATAGCCGTTACGGACCGTACGGTTAACCTCATCGTCGGAGACCCAGGGGCAGCTAGTCGGGACGATGCAATACTTTCGGACGACGCGATATTTTTGGGCGAAAGTTTACATCAAGAGTGGGAGAGTCCCTCTTCCGCTCTTGATGTAAACTTTCGCCCGAAAATATCGCATCGTCCCGATTAGCTGCCCTTGTGTCTCCGTTCCGAGGATGGGTTAGCCTTTATCCTAATGTACTGACTTACAACTCCCTCCACAAGCTTGCCGTGCAAGTGGAACCCCAAGGCCTGTAGCAAGCCAAGTTAGAAGCTTTCCGTCACACATTCTCACCTATTATTCAGACTGTTCTCACCAAGAGTTTATATGTTCTCACCTAGACTTATGCTTCCGTGAACTGCGGAGATTTAAACAGCAAACAAGCTATAAGTAAATAAATAGATGTTATCCAAAAAGTGCGAGGTCAGGACATATTAAGACAACATTGCTCGATTTTTTTTTTGTTTTGTTCTATTTTTGTTTTGTTCTATTTTTTTTGTCGTACCTCTGTGACAAGCTAGTAAAAAAGTGTTTTAATTCACCAAATTGACGGCGTGCACGGAGGAGAAAAGTTCCCAAAGGTTTGACTCTGGGAAAATTTGTCTTTTTTGTAACCAGACCTGAAAATTTAGCCCCAAATGACAAAATTAATTTCTTGAGTGGTCCATCTAAGGGGTCCTTATTGAAAATTTTTGACCACATATTGAACCAATCAGATTACTAGATAATGTAAATATCGTGTTTTGAACAAATTTCAATTAGCCGTGGTTGACACAAATCGTGGGTGTTACGAATGGTTTTGCAGCAAGACGATATCACAGACAAATCGTGTTTTTATTAAAGTTATATATTAGTATTTGCGAAGGCTTTAGTTTGAGGACTCTTTGAAAGCTCAAACAGCACGGAATCACAAACAATCTGGTGAGAATTGGCCCTCTGATATAATAATATCCTATGCTAAGTACAAACACTTCTTCGTTCTTCCGAAAAGAGCTATTGCCTACGCTTTGTGGCAAATAAATGGATGACTGTTGTTGTATAAACTCTATACAGCGATTGTTAAGTACAACAGAATTGGTCATTTAATTTCAATTCGCTTACCTTAATCGCAGCTTAATTGGAAAAAATTTCCTTATTTTGTAGTTTGTCAAACATAATTTGTCTCAGGAGAAATAATTTGCATCATAGACAGCATAGATGGTAAATGCCTGAGAATCCAACAGACGAAGGAAATTTAAGCCAACGAAAACAACAAACCCCAGGAAATGTTTGCAGGCGATTATGCAACAAGCCGCCATCTTGTAAGTGAATGTCAGCGAAGACCTTGGGAAGGAACTAGTTGGGAAAAGATGGAGCATGTAGAGGGTAAACTGGGGACGAGTCAGGGAGAGGGTGTTGCTAATTATATATTATGCCTACTACGAGATGTATTGCCGAGACGTGGTCTACTATGAACATAGTTAACAGAGGGAAATGACTATGAAGCCCGGCAAACAACAAGGGAGCAAACATTAAAAGCAAAGATTAATGTTTGGGGGGTCTACGACCGTGTATAATTTTTTGCTTTGCCCTCTTACACTATATTATGAGTTACGCAACCAAATTTAAAATTACGTTTCCATTGGTTAGTTCATACCGTCAGTCAGAAGAAAACAACTATTGTGTTTTGTGCGCAGTCAGGGCAAAAAAAAAACAAAAAAAACATACGATAAAGAGCAGGTTTCATAACGATTCCAAAAAAAAAAAAAAAAAAAAAAAAAGGTTTCATAACGATGCCACTCTGTAAACTAGCTATGAACGAGTAATTCACGTGAATTGAACCAACAGACTATCATAATCTCTTGACTGAATCTAATGTAGCTGGCGTTTTTAATTTTTGGAATTATTTCCTACATTTTTCATAAAATGAAAAGAAAAACAAGAGAGAGAACGACAGCAAATGTTCTGGAATAGCCGTATTGATTTTTTCGTTTGAGTTATGTCCAGGATAACTTTGACATTCAGGGGTATAATATTCGTTTGCTAGTCTTGTAGGGGATAAAAAAAAAGACACATGAGTACTAAAAAATCTCCATAGAGCTGTTCATTTTATTTAAGAGACTGCACTATTATTTTACTGCCGGTATTGTTTATCTTTGTTTCTTGACTGCAGTTTTAGCCTCTCAAGACCCTCTTGGGATTACCAAGGCTCTTCGTGCATGCAGCCTGACACCAAACCGGTGATGATTTCTCGAAATTAGCATATGGCCAAAATACATGTAGTAGACCGCGTTGTAATAAACATCTCCGCCAGACTTGCACCGCTTCACCTTGTCCGATGCCACTCCTCTGAGCCAGTTCCATAAGCTTGTCAGAATTTTTTTCCTGTGATGCTCAGCTCGCACTCTCTGTACATTTCGTTTTTGAAAGCTGCATCGCATTTTGCTCGAATCCAGCCGTGTAGTTGACCCTGTCGCGGGAAAATGGAATAAGTGTTTCGCTGATTTTGGAGCAATTTTCAATAGCTCGTTACCTGTGAGGTGTCACCGGAATATACAAGTCAAAAATGGCCGCTGCTCCATTCACAATTTTCTATATATATTTAACAATTTTTCCACAAGCGCGCGCTGGATATTTAACAATTATTCCACAAGCGCGCGCTGGATATTTTACAATTATTATTCAACAAATTGTAACACTATCCAAATATGGTCATGCTCTCGATATCTGTCATCCGTAGGTAACAGATAGCCGGCGGTATACGTAGCTTCGTACGTGGGAAGAAAAAGTGAAGTGAGAAAATGTCGACAGAGAGATTTAAAAATGTTAGGCTGTTTTGTTATCAATTTGTTGAATAATAAAACAATTATCCTGCTCAATCTCGCGGAATATCGTCTGATTTTAGCCGACTCGGCCTACGGCCTTGTCGGCTAAGTATCAGACGATATTCCGCGCGATTTCGCAGGATAATTGTTAATTATTCCACAAGCGCGCGTTGGATATGAGATGGTAGATAGCCATCCAACGAGGCGCATAGCGCCGAGTCGGCTATAGTCATCTCATATCCAACAAGGGCGAGTGGAATAATTGTTTATTAAAAACGCCCCCCAAAAAATATAGCAAACTAAACTTAAAAAAAATAAAAACGCCTCAAAAAAATCACGCGTACGCTTACCATATTCGTAGAGCATGGTATAATGGCTCGTAGCCCATGATGGCTAAGCCAATGAAAACTCTCGAATTGCATTATCAATGGTCCAGTTTTTAATAAACATATTTTCTAGGAATATCGAGGCTGAAATTTGCGAATTTTTTAAAAATACTTTAAAAATAAACCCGAGGCTGAGATTTGGAAAAGAATACAATTTTATGAGTTGATCAATTGTACTTAAATAGAATACAATTTTCTCTTTTTAACTAAACCGTATAAGTCTTCCTTTCTCTTAAAGACAAAACTAGCGAAAAAGCAACAAAAACAGCACTAGCCGCATGCTCGATGCTAAATTCATTTCTGCAAGAAGATATTCGCTATAATCTTGGAATACTCTCAATAAGAAGATTCAGCCTGAACTGGTAAATTAATATTCTTATAGAAAGAAAATAGTGTATTAGAAATTGTGCACGATAAGAAGCCAATCGCTGTAATACAAAAGCTCAATTCAAAGTTTAGTCATCATAGATCCGAGAGGTCTGTTATTTTTCCAGTGTTACTATAGAGCCCTTGTCTTTTTAAGAGTGCCTGCCGGTAAAAATCAAACAAATTCTTAAGAGTCCCTGTCCATAAATATGAAACATAACTCGGCAAGGGTCGAAAATTCGATTTCGCTCATATTCTTATGGTAGATAGGCTAGGGCATGACAAAAACTACTGGATAGTTTTTTTGGCAAAATATTTAAATATATATAAAAATATTTTTGGCAAATTCATTTCTGCAAGAAGATATTCGCTATAATCTTGGAATACTCTCAAATAAGAAGATTCAGCCTGAACTGGTAAATTAATATTCTTATAGAAAGAAAATAGTGTATTAGAAATTGTGCACGATAAGAAGCCAATCGCTGTAATACAAAAGCTCAATTCAAAGTTTAGTCATCATAGATCCGAGAGGTCTGTTATTTTTCCAGTGTTACTATAGAGCCCTTGTCTTTTTAAGAGTGCCTGCCGGTAAAAATCAAACAAATTCTTAAGAGTCCCTGTCCATAAATATGAAACATAACTCGGCAAGGGTCGAAAATTCGATTTCGCTCATATTCTTATGGTAGATAGGCTAGGGCATGACAAAAACTACTGGATAGTTTTTTTGGCAAAATATTCTTTTATTTCAAAGAAATATGCAAATTACCAAATCCTGTTAAAATCGTCATTTGAAGGGCCATTTTATTAAACAACTTTGAGAGCCTAGCATGCAAAACCACATCATTCTTCCGCCTTTAAAACACTCAAATATTTTTGTGCAATGTTTAAATATGTACTGGGTTGATTTGGGGAAATGCTGCGTTATTTTTTGGTTGCAAAATAATTAAATTTCGCACACCTGTATTTCATTCACTTAAAAGTACTTCGTAAAAATAATTGATTTTCACCATGTGCGAAACCTTCAAATGGATTAAGCTTCTGGTGGTTGAATCGCAGAAGGATGGTCTACAGATTCCTGTAAAAATTTCTTTGGGCAAATGATTGTGAGCGACGCGAGAGCTTTTCAAAGTACGTTAAAAATGCAAATATCCGCCATGCGTCATCGAATTTAGCATGCGCCACATGTCTTGACCTATAAATAGACATGGAGCTAAGAATTTCGACATGTTCTTACCTTATTTGCTGTAAAAGGCAGTTTTAAAAGCGGATTTGACGTGTTTCTCTCACCATTCGTCGCATTTTAAGCGGTTAAGTTTGCTTCTGTTTACACAACGTCCGATGTACATTGCCAACTGTCAACGTATTCAATGGTCGAATATCAGGAATCTGTGATCATCTTTCGGCGCATATGATCACCACTGCATCTACCTAAGTCAACAACGGCTAAGTCATTCGTGGATAGTTGCTTGCTTTGTACGTGCTACACCAAAATATTACATTTGATTGCTGGCCATTGCTCCCAAGCGTGTCGGCCCTTAAAGTTCTTACCGCGTTCGTCATTTGCTCGTCACGCAATGCTGTCAGCGCATCTCGTTTTAGCGGGTAGAGGTATATAATAAAAAAAATAAAATAATAATGATAATAATATTAATAATAATGCTGCTACTGCTGCTGCTGCTGCTACTGCTGCTGCTGCTACTACTAGTAATAATGATGATGATGATGATGATGATGATGATGATGATGATAGTGAAGAAAACAAATATAAATATTATATAACTGAAAATTCGCATTCATATTTTGTAAAGAGCACTCTTAGGATAAGTGAAACAATTTATTCAGTGTTTATCCGTTTATATATCTGACCATATTTGCAAATACTAGCTCAAAGACAGACCCAGCTCTGACAACCCCATCCTACCGCCCCCCCCCCCCCCCCCAAAAAAAAGAAAACCTACAGTCAATATCAAGATTATTTGGCACTGGAAACTCGACGTCTAGCTAAGCGAAGGTGTAAGTAAAAGACACCCTCCCCCCCAGCAAACCACCAGCAGATGATAAAGTGCCTGTACTCACCACAATTTTAAATTGCTATCAAAAAATTGCAGATCAAAGAACCAAGAACTAGCCGAAATAAAAAATACGAAATCACAACGTGACTAATTAGTGAGAAAAAGACTAAATTTAATTAGTAGTTACCCGGAGTAGACAAACCCTGGCCATGCCACAATATTTTGAGCCTTTTGTTTGTTTAATTGCGGGGTATTGGTCATGATTGGTATGTTTATTAGTTCTGCTTTGAGACAGAAAATGGAGGGCTGTTCTTTTGAAGTTATTGTTGGTAGAGTTTGTGGTTGTAACCCTAAAGATCGGAAGCGGAATTCTGAAATTGTTCCGTTAGTTTCGTGCAATTGGGCATTAGTAGTCCCACCACGCGCTAATTCTTCCCGGTCTGGTCCAATATCTCCTTTGTCTTTCGTCAGTGGCTGCCCTTACTCAGCTCTTTGTTGTTATGGCGGAATCGCACAAAACGCTTCAGGCAAAAATTTGCGACATTTTGTTTCCGAACGGAGATCAGGCGACTTAAAAGACATGTTTGTTTTTTATTTGGAGTCTTATACAATAAATGGTATATCGACCACAATTTCCAAAGAACGAGAAATCGCGGACCGGTTTCGGGGGGGGGGGAGGGGTGTAAGGATTTGTCGTGTGAAAAAAAAACCTGTGGGAGCGCGGGGGGAGTACGAGCACGAGCAAGACCGAGGTAACGGTACGATCATGTTGCAAAAAACAATTTGAGAAAAAAACTTTGCCAAAGGCGATAAAATTCTCCGACTGTCGCGAAAGAATTCGGAGACAAATTCAGCCAAGTTATAAAAAATCTTAGGTCTTCGCTAAGTGTTTGCATTGTTTGGTTTTCTGGAAGTTGGGAAATTTGAGACTCGGTGAATTTTCGGATTGAGTTCGCAATATTTGAGAAAAGTAACCAAAAAAAATCGGCACAGCGCGAAAGGACCTAGGTACGAGTTTAGGGCCACAGTGTTACGCAATGCAGGTAGATGATGACAACAGGAGACGGCTCAGGAGACAAAGGTAAACTAGTCATTCTTTCTTTTCCTTTATTTACTCTCTCTTCCTACTCAACAAGATTGTGTGCTCCAAGTGGTCGCGTATCAGGATAGAAATTGCCCTACCCCTACCCCCTAAAATAGAACGACCGTATTGCGTGACGAACAAATAACGAACCGCGATTCACTGAGCAGCAATCGTTCATTGGTGTAGCGCAAGGCAAGCAACTATTTACAAATTACTTAGTCGTTGTTGACTTAGACGCAGTTGCGATCATATGCGCCGAATTCATGGTATTCGATCTTTAGATACGATGACAGACACCTTGTGTAAACAGAAGGAAACTTTACTTTACCTCGACGAATGGTGAGAAAAACACGTTAAATTGGCTTTTGGACCTACCTTTTGCAGCAAATAAGGTTAGAACATTTCGAATTTATCAGCTCTGTGTCCATTTTAGCTTAATATACGTCAAGACATGTGGCGCATGCTAAAATATGTGTCTAACCCGTGAATTGAAATTAGACGACGAAAGTTGAATATTTGCATTTTTAACGTACTTTGAAAAGCTCTCGCGTCGCTCACAATCATTTGCCCAAAGAAATTTTTACAGGAATCTGTAGACCATCCTTCTGCGATTCAACCACCAGAAGCTTAATCCATTTGAAGGTTTCGCACATGGTGAAAATCAATTATTTTTACGAAGTACTTTTAAGTGAATGAAATACAGGTGTGCGAAATTTAATTATTTTGCAACCAAAAAATAACGCAGCATTTCCCCAAATCAACCCAGTACATATTTAAACATTGCACAAAAATATTTGAGTGTTTTAAAGGCGGAAGAATGATGTGGTTTTGCATGCTAGGCTCTCAAAGTTGTTTAATAAAATGGCCCTTCAAATGACGATTTTAACAGGATTTGGTAATTTGCATATTTCTTTGAAATAAAAGAATATTTTGCCAAAAAAACTATCCAGTAGTTTTTGTCATGCCCTAGCCTATCTACCATAAGAATATGAGCGAAATCGAATTTTCGACCCTTGCCGAGTTATGTTTCATATTTATGGACAGGGACTCTTAAGAATTTGTTTGATTTTTACCGGCAGGCACTCTTAAAAAGACAAGGGCTCTATAGTAACACTGGAAAAATAACAGACCTCTCGGATCTATGATGACTAAACTTTGAATTGAGCTTTTGTATTACAGCGATTGGCTTCTTATCGTGCACAATTTCTAATACACTATTTTCTTTCTATAAGAATATTAATTTACCAGTTCAGGCTGAATCTTCTTATTTGAGAGTATTCCAAGATTATAGCGAATATCTTCTTGCAGAAATGAATTTGCCAAAAATATTTTTATATATATTTAAATATTTTGCCAAAAAAACTATCCAGTAGTTTTTGTCATGCCCTAGCCTATCTACCATAAGAATATGAGCGAAATCGAATTTTCGACCCTTGCCGAGTTATGTTTCATATTTATGGACAGGGACTCTTAACAACTTAGAGACGAAGAGAACAATTATTGCCTATCTTTTTCATGTTCATTTATTTAATATCAAATGTAAAATCTTACACAACTGTAGCAGATGTCATGCTTGTTGCAAGCGGGGTGAACATTGTTTTGTATGGAAACGGAGAGCAACACGGGATACTGCAGCTATTGGTCCGCACGGGACATGAGCCTGCAGTCGGGTCTGCCTTCGCTCCAAGGCTAGGAAAACAGTCAACAACACTAGCAGCATAAACAGGCTGCAAAAGAGAGTCATGGCTGTAACACTATCTGAGGGCCCAGTTATATGGTCTCGGGTACCCGAGACAACCCTCCCCCCGAGCTACCCTGGCCGAGGTAACATTTAGCTTGTTTCTTTCTAAAATTCAACCAGCCGTTTACATTAGGATCGCCAACTCGTCTCGGGGGGCGAGACAACTCGGGTGGGCGAGTTGTCTCACCTCGGCAGGTAGGGTAACCCTGGCAAGCGGGACAACTTTTCTACATATAAACGCTTTGGCTCGCCTGACCGGGACATCTCTCGGCGTGGCGAATGTCACGTAATGCTTAGATTTAGGATTTATAGCAGAAATTCGTATTAAAGAAGTAAAAATTAACTCGGCAAAACCCACTGTGATCGAATGACCGAGAAAAACCCAAAGAAAGAGGGATATTTGCACATTTGATTATTCAGTAAGGTTTATGAGTAATCATGCTGGGTTAACTTTGACTCGGCCTACTGGAACTATGTTTTCACAAATAAACGCTCGATAAAGTTACCTCAGGGGAAGGGTTGTCTCGGGTACCCGAGACCATATAACTGGGCCCTGACTGAGTACAAACATTTAAAATATAAAAGGCGAGGAACGAATTGAGTGCAGTGACTGAGAGCTGTAGTCAGTTACAGTTGTGAACATCGAAGAGTTCATTTATCAGCTTTTTATAACGGCTGTACAAGGTGGTTCCAGCTTTGTGAAAGTCTGTGGATAAAAACCTAGTGTGTGACCATTCCAATGAAAGCTCAGTATTGAGCGGTACTCTCATGTTTATCATGCTGTGTAAACTTTTGAGTCTGTGAATGAAACCCTGGTGTGTGACCTGGCGGGTAAAAGCCTTGTGTGTGGCCATTTTTATCGCAGCAGTCGAAAACTACTTTCATGTATTAAGCTTTCTTTCATTTTGCAATAGAAAATTTGGAATTTTTGCTTCTTTTTTCATTTTTAGGGACACTCTTGGGCTAAAAAGTTCACCTTTACAACTAGTCGTCTTGAATTTGGAACTTCTGTAATTTCTCCGAAAAACTAAAATTTTCAAAACAGGAACAAAAAAAGGGGAACATATGTGAAAACATGTACTCCTGATTCCATAGCCAAGGTACCCGCCAACAAACGAACTAATACAGATCTAGAACATGAGAGTTGTAGTTACGAATACTGCTTCAGCCTAGCTGCAGCCTACTCTTAGCCTGACAGGGAAAGAAAGAGGAGAGATCGATTAACATTTCACAATATTTGTCCCTGTACTAAGGACATTGTGTATCGTAGGTTTTAAGATTTTATAACCCTTCTGTACCTTTTTATGAACGTTGTTAAAGTTTTTGTGCGCTAAGAACTGTGGGTAAATGTACCAGTCGCCATCTGTTTTCCTACGGAAGATTCACGTACATGTACCATGCCCACAAAGCCTAGAGTTGCTATTTTTCGTATTCTTTTACCGCTTTTTCCTCCTCCAGTGAAGTGTCAAAAGTTATCAAATTGAATCTTGCAGACGTTGGGCTCAAAGCAATTCGAGCATGTAATATTACATAATGACAGAATGCATTGTTAAAAAAACTACTTTATTTTCTCTGACAGAAGAACATTGGAATAAGGGCCTATATGAGCTGCCTATGAACTGAATAAACTGAGTCCCTTGTACATATGAAAACCAACCCTGATGAGTTAAAGCTAGATGTCTTTACTAATGACTTTTCAAAATCGTAATTTTCGCATGTTTACCAGGTAAGCATTTCAAGTGGGTTTTCTAAATACATCCATTATGCTGTGTAAACCGAAGGAGAAGAAAGATGAGTGAAAGACGGTGGCCATCGTTAAAACGTATCCCACAGTTTGTCTTTCTTTGGCTTATGTTCTCTAATTACATAGTATTGACTGAAGTCTAGTCTCAGTCAAGAAAATTGAATACCTTTTTTTACGATAACTGCAGAAATTCTCGCGCGCTCATTGGCTAATTTTTATCGTCAATATGCGGACAGGCACATGAATTTGAAATTCGTGCGACGCGTCAGCGAGCGAGAGCGGGCAATTCGACCGTTTGTTATCGTAAAAAACAAATTGACGTCAGTTTTTCATGCGTCTGTCCTGTTATTGACAATGAATTTCGTCATCACATTGTCAAAGTAGTCTGCGGATCCACTTGGCTATCGCCTAGTGGATGACAGCTACTTTGACAATGTGATGACGAAATTTATGATCAATAACAGGACAAACGCATAAAAAACTGACGTCAATTTTTTAAATTTACTATCCATTCTGCACTCAGTGGAGTGCACACATTGCGCAAAATAACTGCAAATGCCCCATTTGTATATAGTAGACAAATGGTTAACCAACGTTAGGAAAAATGATAATTAACATTGGCTTTTCTGACCTTACTCAGGGAAAGACAAAAATGCACTGTCTCAAGTCTGCCAGGAAAAAAAAGTTGGATAATAAATCCACAGATCGCTGTAGATTTTCCATTGTCATTCAATGCTTTTGGCCAAGAGCCCCACCACGTGACTTGCAAGTAAATGGTCTGTGCATACGCAATACCATCTAAATGTGTCCGTCTTGCTGAAAATAATATTCTGCTTATGGAAGATCGCTTCCCTGAGCTGTCAGAGAGTGTTTTATAGTCTACAATTTAAAGTCTATGTACTTACACTGTACGACATGGAGTCAGAAAATGCGAAAGGTATTCTAATGAGAACTCTCCCGTTATCTTCACGTTTTCGCGACTGACCGAGACATTTTCAAAGGCAAATTTTCCGCAAGAGTCAACTGCACGCTTGTAATTGTAATAGGACTGAGTGGAGTCCAATTCGGTCTGTAATCATACAAGTGATAACAAAATCGCGAGGGAGTCCGATTTGTTTATCACGAGTATGATTACAGACCGAATTGGACGATACAAAGTCTTATTACCAATTAATCATAAGAGCTACAATTTCCGAGAAAAGAAGAATAGCCAAGTTAATATGAAAGAAAGGGCAAATTTGCATTAAAATACTGGCAAACGAGGCATTAATTGTTTCATAGGTTGCTCTGAAATTGAGATTGGGGTAGCTAATGGCGTGGTTTGCGTTAACACAACAGGCCCCTCTCTGTCCCTGGTCTCAGATTTCGTCCGAAAACCTTTTCGTCCCCTTCTGTAACTTTCAAGGTCAACTTCTATGGGATGTCGTTGCCAGATGGTTGCCAAGAAATGTTTTCGGTTCTTTTTTCCCGATAAAATTATGAGCGAGATCAGAGCACCTATTCACTATCCTCGGGAAGCCCCCTACTCCTTGCCCCTAAACGGTTTGGAAAGAAAACCATTCTAAGCAGAGAAAAGTTACATGCAAATTGCAATTCTTCATTTGATTTGTTTTGTCTTTTGAAAGGCAAGTACTGATCGATGTCGTCTTCTAATTTATCTTCAACAAAACCCATTCCTGTCTTAAGTTGAAACTCCTTGGGTTGGGGAATGCGGGACAATGGGAGGAGGGTCAGAGGTAATGTTCAGAGATCTTCAGAGATCACGAAATGCACGAGCAGGTTCAACTAAATGTCCCTGGGTCTCCGAGGATGGCGCTGGATGGCGTATAACAATCAAGCGGAAACCAGGAACCAGGAACCAGTCGAAATGGCGGCAACTGCAAATGAGAGGGACTTGGGTCTGAGACGGGCCCAATATACGGGAACTTTGAATAGACTCAATCAAAATGGCGGATGTCGATGATAGAGGTTCGGTCGGCGAAGAAGAAGGAGGCAAAGATCTCTGGTATTGAGATAAAAAATGCTTGTGGACCGGGGTTACGTTTGGGCAGTTTGTAATAGTGGTGCTTGTTTGTTCTTTCTGTCTCGCAGGTCGGCGATTTTGAGCGACGTTTCAAGTTCAGCAAGCCGAAAACTTCCATCCAACAAGTCCATAGTACTGCTAGGTTCGTTTTTGCCCGCTTAACCTTCAGCTTTCTTTCGTTCTCTTTTTCCTTTATCTGCAAAGTCTTACAAAGTCTTTTCTTCAGGATACGATGGCTCAGGAAAAACGACGTTAATATCTAAGCTCAGGGGAAAAGAAGACGAGATAAGCAAGGGCCATGGACTGGAATACACATATCTTGAAGTTCACGACGAAGAGAGAGACGGTGAGAAATCGTGTTTTTTTTCCTCCTTATTTTTTGACGCATCCCACATTAAATATTTTCCTTGATCTTTTAGACACCACACGACTCGGTGTTTGGATATTGGACGGGGATCCTCTACACAGAAGCCTTCTGCAATACGCACTAACACCCAAAAGTGTTACGAACACTGTTATCGTACAAGTTGTGGATATTTCTAGACCGTGGACTATTATGGAATCCTTGCATTCGTGGACGGAGGTTTTGCGAGAGCATATTCACTCACTTAAACTAACGCCTAGGGATTTGAATGAAATGGAGGAGCGAAGTAAGTTAAATTTGAATTGATTTCGTAAAAAAAAAATATACTTCGAAATGCGCTGGACAGGATCGAAAAAAGTATTTACTGCAGGCGTAACGAAGTGACTTTATTTCTGTTTGTATAGCTGTTTCGCTGACTCATGCAGTTGACACTTTCTAAAAGTGTCAAGTTTTATTTTATATGGTGTTTGTTCGTTGGCAATTTTAATTTTCCAAGAGGACGTCGTCTTTATTGATAGCTCAGTCTTATCCTAACACATTCGGAAAGCCATCGATATTGTCATGGAAAGCAAGAAGATCGAAAAATCAATATATGTTATTAAAATAAAAGCAGAACTGTACTGTACTTCACAGTACTCTACTGTACTGTACTGAAGTATTGTTGAAGCTCTAGCGATTTGTACGGCTGATTTACCAAAACTGCCATTTACGCAGCGAACAAAAATGTATTGGTTGGATAGGAATGTTTGTAAATTATTGACGTTTATTTCACGTATTTACTTTCGCTCTAATGTAACCAAAATAGTACATGCGAGGCCATCTCGAAGAAAAAACGTGTTTTGATTTTGGTTTTAATGAATGAGATCAACTAAAGTGAGTTAACAGTTGGTGGTCGAAGCTCATGTTTAATTGATAAATTAAATTCATTTTAGGATACTTTGTATTCTAGATCAGATTTAATCTAAATGTGCATAATTTTCCAGTGCTATATTATGATACATTTTTGTCATTTAACCTTGCAACCTGTACTTGGTGTGTGGCATTATCTCAGTCATAAACAGAAGAAATTATCATTTTAGATAAGGTGATGTTATGAAAATAGCAGAATGTTTTGGGAGGCATTCTGTTACCCTGGTGCAAAGGCAGATATTTTTTTGAGTGCGGTCCACAGTCTTTTAGTGTTACGTTACTGATGTAAACTTACAGTGAGCTGGGAAAAAATAGTGAAACATTAATGTAATCTAGAATGTTCTAAATTATATCATTTTTTTAGTTCATTTGCGGCATGAAAAGGTTTTACGTAAATTATCTACAGATTGTAAGGGGAGCAAGTAATAGATATTAAATTGTTACTTTTATTGTATGATCTGTCAATTTGATACCAAGCTTACGATAATGTTCATTGAATTATTTTGATAAGTATTTAATTCATTTGGGCAGAAGTTTTGTTTGTAAGTTTGAATTTAAATTACCTCATTTTGGGGGGTTCTTGCAAGCTCATTCTTGCAAGTGAAATACATGCTAAGTATTTTCTTTTATTTCTCATTTATTTCTCATCTTGGTTTGCCAAAACACTTCAAGTACCTACATGTAGCTGAAGCTATTTTTTATGGTTAAGTAATGTTAAGTTCATTACTCACAATACAGAAGCGTTACATCCATGAAGAAGCTTTGGGTTTTAATTTGAAAATAGAACATAAATGTGCATGTCGAAAAAGGGATTAATCATTGTTCCATGTATACTTTTAGGCTTGTATTTTCACCAGATCTAATTAATAAACAGTAAACATTATATTTTTGGCTGTCCAAAATTTTAGGCTATCAGTCTTCACATATTAAATCTTTTGAAGGTAGCAACCCTTGTTAACTGCATCAACAGGTACAAGTCATATACATGTATAAACTCACAAATTGACCAGGCTTGGGTTGTTCAAAAGGTGGATAACACTGTCCACCGTAGAAAGAACTATCCAGTGGATAGCGCAGTTTGTTTTTGTTAACACTAATCCACTGGATAGCTATTTATCCAGTGGATAGCCTTATCCAGCCTTCAAACAACTGGCACTAGCTCTTTGTCAGCTTAATGAAGATACAAACGTACATGAAGCTAAGTTAGCAAAATATTGTGATGGTGCTGCTGAGGCCGTAAGTTAAAATTTCAATCAAGCCTGATTGTTTTGTCAGTGTTAGCTTGAAAAATATCCATCTTTATTTGCTGTAGTTGTGCGACAATTTCAAGAGTATGCGGAACCAGATGAGTCAACTGAGGACAGAAGGAGGTCAGGAATAAAAGATGAGGACAGAGTTCTTCTTCCACTTGATGAAAATGTACTTACAGATAATCTTGGTATACCCGTGGTAGTAGTTGTCACAAAGGTTAGTAGGAGACATGAATATTTAGACAGACATTCAGCTGCACTACCCTGTAGACAGTATTCAACAATATTCTCAACCCTAAAAAACCAATGTTAGATTTACCAGTATATGCTCTTCCACAAAAAAACAAAAAACAAAACAAAAACAGTAACAGCAGCAAACCCAATGTGATTGATTCCAGTAATAGAAGAAAGCTTCAAGCAAAACTGGTTTCTTATTAGTGGTTTGGTCTCAGTAGATTTCCACTTGCAAGCAGTTCAACTGAAATTTTTGAAGGTTCTAAATTTTCCAAGCAGTATGTTAAGAAATTCCTGTCTGATAAAGATAGCCCAGAACTACATGCACACATGCAGTTATTAAATTTTTTCTTTAGAGCCAGTGGAATGTATTCATCACTTGCCAAATGGGTACATACATGCACATAGTATTTAAGTATGCATGGAGAATATTCTTGGACTCCTTGGTTGGTGTTTGAAGTACATGTACATGTAAAACCACTTAGAAAGGCCTTTGACGTAGCATACAATACCTGGGAAATCCTTAATTTCATCCTGCTGTATTTAAAGTACAGCCTGTAGTATGTTTTTCTTTTAAAACGTTTGTTACTGTCAACTGGTAGATTACACTTTGGAAGTACTGTGTACTGTTTGTTGAACTAATAAAGGCTTGTTTTTATGTTTCAGTCGGACTGCATGTCTGCTCTTGAAAAAGACAGAGATTACCGGGAAGAGCACTTTGATTTTATTCAGCAACATATAAGAAGGCACTGCCTAAAGTGTATCCTTTTAAATGCATACATCGTACATGTACTTTACAGTCTGTAAAAGATACCAATATGGAAATTCCTACATGATTGTTGTTGATCAAAGCTCTGCAGTATGATACATGTAACTACTGCAGTTATAGAGCAACTGGCTTGTAAAGCTGTGAAATGTTGTTCTTTTTTTGAGTCAAGTATGAATTAATAATTTATTGAGAGTATTTTAGTTAGGTGATTATCTCAGGAATTGGCCAAACAGTAGTATTGTATTAGGAATAGAGCCATGTGTTAAGTGTACATGTACATGTAATTGAGATTGGATACATTGTATGTGACTTAATACAACATATAATTATGTAACACAGTGACCAGGCTTTTTCAGGGTTCAAACCTGGACCTCTTGATCTTGAGTCCAGCATACTGATCATTCTGCCACCCTTCCTCTCATAGTATCTAAATGTATTTTCTAAATTTCCCACTTCCTAGGCAGGGCATGAATCTCACATAAAACAGTATGTGTTTAAAATATTATTATGATGACTTCTTCATTCAGACTGTTGAAAATTGACTATCACATTCAATCAAAGAGGGTATGCAAAATGTACATGAACTGTATGTACATGTACCACAATAAGGGTCATTGTTAACTACTGCAGACTTCTTACTGCTTGCAGTAGAAAGTAAAAAATGTTGGCTTCTCCCAGCTTTAGGTGCATGTTCAATGTGTCCACAGAAGAGGAGGCATCGTGGTTAGTGCGCTTGACTCTGGAGCGAGCACTCCGCGTTCGGGCCCTGGCCGGGGACATTGTGTTGTGTTCTTGGGCAGACACTTTACTTTCGTGGTGCCTCTATTCACCCAGGTGTATAAATGGGTACCAGCGAATTTAATGCTGGGGGTAACCCAGCGATGGACTGGCATCCCATTAAGGGGGAAGTATAAATATTCCTAGTTGCTACATGCTACATGTACTGAGGAGCTCTGGCCTAATGAGCCACTTGGCTCGTATGCAGACTTTACCTTACCTTGATGTGCCCACAGACACATGCCTGTACGCAACAGAGTTTACATGTACAATGAAAGACATGCTTGCAAAATCGAGTTGTTTGCAAGCCAGCGGGGCATACATGTAGAGTACCAAGTTAGCTTTGAGTTTATGCACAGTGTGATTCAGTGAAAAATAGGTTGTTGTTTTACATGAAACCCTTGATGCAGATTAACTTGTACACCAAAGTTTGACTCCTGTATAAAATATTGTGTCACAAATTTTTGTCGCAATTTGCAATTTGTACCACTGAGTGATTTACGTCTTTCTCGTATTTTCTTGTTGTTGCTTGTGTTCCTTGACACTTGGTAGATGGTGCCACCTTGTTCTACACATCTGTCAAAGAGAATAAGAACTGTAGTTTATTATACAGATATTTAGTTCATCAAATATATGGCCTGCCATTCAGTAGTCCTGCCCTGGTCGTGGAGAAGGATTCAGTGTTTATGTAAGTAAAAGTTTGGTATGGAGCTAGTTTAATGTAAGTAGCAAGTGCATAATTTTTTTATCTTGTTAGCTCAAAAGTAATCATACATGACACATGACACATGACGAGTGCAAAAAACATTCTGTGACATGTGGAAAGCAACTAACATTAAAAAAACATTAAAAACATCTGAGATTTGTCAATTTTGTTAAAATTTGTGCCTGAAATTGGAGCAGGACCCTTCCTTTTGAACCCTGCGTCAATGTGTGGTACAGGTAGTTGGTTTTGTGATTCAGAAGACTTGCTGAGCAGCTTTTTCAGTTTACAGAAAATATGTTTTGTATATGCATGTACATTGTAACCATAAAGGAAGAAAAATTTCTGTGCATTTTCTAGAGATTGCACTTGGCATGTTCTGGCTTTGAGTTCTTTGTTTGTTCCTTTGTGCTTCTAATCAGTAAGTTTTCTTCACGACTGTCCAAATTTTCTAGTTTGACAATCTGGCTGGCTGTTATGTACATGTAATAACAAATTTTTAGGTATGCAAACTATGAAAAAGAATCCTTTATTTCCTATTTGCTGTTTTGATAATGTAATCCTAAATAAATTACTTGTAAGTACATAATTTATATGTGTATGTATGGCAACAAAAAGACTTCACTGTACATGTACATGAGAGAGTTACATCAAGAGTATGAGACTTGTTCAAATGTTCTTTGAAGACTGTGTGGTGCCAAATTAAAGTGCAATTTAATTAAATCAGACGTTCAACGAATAAGAGAGGTTTTTTCTTTCTTTCTTTCTATTTTCGGTGAAGTAATGTTGTTGTGTAAAAAGGATAAACTTACGACTTGTATAAAATGTGAAAAGTTATCTTGAGTATTTTTGAGTAAAAATTCCTCTTGGGGGTTGAAAGGGATATGAGATCAGTGAGTGGCGGGGAGTTATGCGTGCATGTGCACGTGTCAAACCGATCACAGTGTGGATTGTATCAAAGAATGATTCAAATAGCTTGTTAGAAAATAAGATGGTATCTACATTATTCTGGAGACGCGTCAGATCACTGTAGTTTGTTAAGTGAAACATTTTATGGCTTACTAATTATCTTACCATGTATATCATACATGTAAATTCCCAGTTTCTCTCTTGTTGTACATCGCAACCAAAAAGACTTGCCAAATTAACCAAATCATTACTGTAAACAGCTCCATGAATGCTCCTATCTCCGAGACTTCATAAAAAATAACTCTTGCACACCTTCCATGCCTATGTTTTTTGTATAGCTACAATACCATACATAATCAGCTATGTGAGTGAATATCAAAGACAAATATGCACAGGTCATGCATATTTAGATGCCTTTTCATGCCATTCATGTGCATAAAACAACCATACAGACTGCATGTCATTATGAAGTTCGCTTATTTTTGAGCTGTACTGTAACTGCTAACAGAACACTTTATATGCAAGAATATTTAAGGTGGCTCGAAACAGTTTTCAGCACTTTCCAAGTCTTAGACATTCATGGGTCACTATAACCACTCTATATCAGTTGATGCCAAAATCATGGTATCAAAAAACTGCCCAATCATTGGTGAACATGTGTCTGTCCAATTTATGGCACAATAGCTTACCATAGAAACAATATGACCTGCTGAAAACACCCTTAATTTTGGCTTTGGGCGCTCATAACTCAAAATCGAGCTTGGTGACCCCTATTTTTTATTATCGGATTGTGATAAGCATGATAGAGGCAACTTTTTGCAAAGTTGCAAAAATTCTGTGGAGTGGGTTCAGAGCCACCTTAGATGTTCAATAATAAAAATTAGGGGTCACTGAGCTAGTTTTTGAGTTATAAGCGCTCAAAGCTCAAATTAAGGGCGTTTATAGCAGGTCATATTGTTGTTATGGTAAAATAGATGATTGAAACTTGTTTACCAATGATTGTACCATCACTTCTTAACAGTATTCATCCTTCAAAGTAAAGCTGTTAGAAAAGTGCTGGAAACTGTTGCTAGCCTCCTTAAATGTGCAATCAAACATTTCAACACTGTTTTCCTGTACAGTCCAGCAGGTTGGGATTCTATAAAGAAAATAAACATTCTGAGTGAACACTTAAAAGTAATCCAGCCTGAGGATTCGTTTGATGATCACATTGTTAAACCACAATTGAGGAAGGTAACGTGAAATACATCTGTGACATCAGTCGGGAGCAGGGGTGTACAGAGTCTGTGATCTTGAGATAGTGCTGTATGGAAATCTGTCAAATTAATTAGTTTTCAGATCTGAATAAAGGAAGAAAAATAGAGATTTGGTGTGGAATTTTTGCAAGCTGTACTGAATTGCAAAGTGATATCTTTGTCATCTGTCGTAGTGATTAGATTAAGTGCCCTCCTTTCAATATTAGCCTTCCTACATGTACATGTAATAAGGACGATATATCCCTACTGTGCATGTGTGTCTGACAGGTACAGGAACGGCGTCTATTCACAGGGAGCAGCTTCAAATTTTCGAGGCACACTGAAAGCAAAATTAGTCAATTTAAAGTTGTTGTTCAGTCGTTCGCATGTTTTAATATGCAATTATTTTGAAGTAAAAGAAAGTTTTAAACTTTTAATTCCTAGGAAAGTAAAGAACACTTGGAAATGAATCATGAAACATTTTGGCAATACAAAAAGCTTTAAATTGTAGCGGAACGCATAGCAGAATATGGTCTGCTAAATTGACCAATCACAGCACCCGTAGTAACTAAGAGAGTTTAACAAATTGACGTCAGTTTTTCATGCGTCTGTCCTGTTATTGATCATGAATTTCCTCATAATATCGACAAAATAGCTTTGGATGAAAAACAGGACAGACGCTGGAAAGGAAAGGACAGATGCATGAAAAACTTACATCAATTTGGCTTTACAATAACAAATTTGGCAGTCTAGCGGACCAAATATATAAATTCATGTGTCTGTACGCTTATTGATAATGAAAATTAGCCAATGAGTACGCGAGAATTTCTGTAGTTGTTGTCAAAAATGTTATAGCACTTTTGAGTGAGTGTTTTCTAGTAATTTTAATTTAAGTGGTACATGTACACTGTATGTACTGGTGATTGACTTTGCTACACTCTGTATTTCACCTCGCAGCCAATACAAGACAAAGAAATTCTTGCAGAGGATGAGCAAACGTTCCTCGCAAGACAACAGGTCAGTTTGCCATTCAAGAAGCAGAGTAGGCAGTGTTTAACGTACTGTGCGCTCACTGTAGACTATGGTCTAGTCACTTAGTCCGTCGTGCGTGACGGTCACGCTCAACGCTCAAAGTCAAAGAGGGACTACTCGCATTCTATCGTGTCTTTAACAAATTGACGTCAGTTTTTCATGCGTCTGTCCTGTTATTGATCATAAATTTCGTCATCACATTGTCAAAGTAGCTGTGGATCCGCAGACTACTTTGACAACGTGATGACGAATTCATTGTCAATAACAGGACAGACTCATTAAAAACTGACATCAATGTTTTTTACGATAACAAATGGTCGAGTTGCGCGCTCTCGCTCGCTGACGCGTCGCACGAATTTCAAATTCATGTGTCTGTCCGCATATTGACGATAAAAGTTAGCCAATGAGCGCGCAAGAATTTCTGCAGTTATCGTAAAATGTGACCTCATGCAGTGGCGACAATAGGCATGACAAGTTATCTGTACTATACCGTACTCTGGTCTATCATAATTATCGTGAAAGCATTACTACATGTATATTAAGTGCCTCTTCTATTTTGACATTATTTTGTTGTTATCAATTGTGTAGCAACTGCTTCAAAAGATGCCTGCAACAGTAGCATCTGGTATAGCAAGACAACAACCTGTGAGTGATGTCCTTCTCTTCCTGTACTTACGTGGATCTCTGAAAGTCAACCCTTCTTACTTATTTATCAGCTAGGACTCCAGTTTCATTTTGGAAGCTCAACTGCTCAAGTGAGAGCACTTGAAGGAGCTCTGTCGCGGTATTTGGAGTTATTTTGGCCACCTAATAAATAGCCTTTCAATTGAAGGAAACCAGAAAATAGTGGTTTACTGAGATAGAAAAACACCAAAGAGATAATAATAAACCATAAAGGAACAAGGATGGTTAAGGATGGAGAAGATTAACACGGAATTACAAACGACAAAGTTGATAAATTTAGGCTAAACTTTTCAATGTGCGCAAACCGTGACGTAGTTGCTTTAATGGAGCCAGAAGACTTGCCCCTCTCTGAGGTGCGCAAGTCTTGGATCTATTTTTTGATTATAACTACAGTGCCATGATTCCTTCCAGGCACTTCTCATTAAGTGAACTAGGCGTTCGTTGTTCGTTATGCCTCCACAACAATGCTTCAGATCTTTTCAAGGAGTATTTTGTCAAAACATCGCACAATTATTCCACTAGGCGTAATGGTCTACAGAATCTTCAAAGAAAGGCTGCTACTATTTCGGTGCCCAAGTTTTTAACAATTTACCGTCGAGCATGAAAGAAGCTGTATGTCTTTTAATTTTTAAAACAATGATTAACGATTTTTTAAGGGATAGCTCTTAGAACTTTTAATATTGTATGTATATATATATATTTTTTTTTACGATATTTGATTTAATGTTCTTATTAGGACTTTTAGCTTTATTAATTTTATTTTTAGTTGTCCAGGGCACCCCTTGATAACAGCGTTAGCTGACGGGTTTTCCCTGGTTAAATATGTTTATATTATTATTTATTAGTTGTAGTTGAGCAGACTGAAATGGAAACTTGTGTGCCCAAGTGTGAAAAAGGACTTAAGGCTTTAACTATTGCTCTTATTCTTAGGATATCACTAAGCCCCGTGCTCCTGGCATGGGGAGTCCCAGTGGCAGGATAAGTACAGACAGACGACCCTCAGCTGGAATGTCCCCAGGGCCAAGAGGGCCAAAGGTACATTTTCTTCATTAGTTTCAACAGTTTGAGCGGTCCTTTGCTGCAAGAGTGGGGGATTTGTTTTATTTTTTCTACCATTTAGAAATACTTGTATATTTACAAAATAAAAATGTATAAGGAAAGAAGGCCCAGAGAAGCCAATGAGACTTGTGGACGGCCTTAAAGATATAGAATAAAAAATTATAAAATAAATTAATAAAAGTAATAAACACCCAATTTCCTTTGAAAGTAAGCCCCCGCCATTGAGGTTGTGTTGGGTTTATATTGTTTTATTAGTACTTTACATGGATTTTCATTTCCATTTGACGAAGAGGATAACGAAACAAGTTTAGAAGTTCTCTAAGTTGATTTGCCGGCAGCATTGTAAACGGTTGTAAAAAGTAGCTGAAACTGGATTTACTTCGGCAGGTTGAAGGTGGAAAACCGGGAGCAGGCGGCGCGGCTAGTGAAGGAGTGCTGGCAAATTTCTTCAACTCGCTCCTCAACAAAAAGAGTGGGACTGGTGCGGCAACGGGGCGAGGCGGCACTGCCGTGAGAAGCGATGCCGCTGCCGAGTTGGATCGCATGAACAGAGCGAAAAAAATTTTGCCCCAGGGCAACGCGGCCAACGACACATCGGAGTCATCGTAGAAGGTGTAGCAATTCCCCTAGTAACTCAAAGTAGAATACACACAGACTGTTATTGGGCATGCATTGCGTGCCTGTGAAATTTATTTTGTATAAAGCTAGGCTATTATAATTTGGTCAGGTCCAGATATAAAGGTGTTCAGAAGACAAGTAGATGAGATGTATACGATACAGAGGTATGTCGGGGGGAATCTTCAGTAGCCAAGATGAAAGCCGTGAAATGTGCGTTATGTCGATCGTCGGAAATTTTAAGAGAAAACGTAAAGTAATGCGAGAAGTGAATTCGCTGCGTAATGTTACTGTAAGCTACCATATACAAAGCTGCTTTCTTAGGTAACTTTGACGACGGTCACTCGAACATGAATTTGTGCTGTTGTAAAAACCTTTTCCATTTTTCTTCGTCGTACTTGTGATGGTTTATGTCAGTGTGTATCATGTATTGCGGTTTTCTCAGCAACCCAAGAAAAAGGAATTGGGTGATGGCCCAGTTGAAAGTTTTGAACTGCGGTTTAAGGTTGGTTGACTTCCTTTAAAACCATGGCTTTGTTACAATGTGTCAGCAAAAGTTTATCAGATGAAGTGAGTGAAGCGCACGTTTATTCGTCAAAACGAAAAAATATGTTCCAACAGTTGATGAATAAAATTTTATGGCCGTGTTTTCGCTGATCTTGTCAATGTAATCAAGTGAACGATTGCCGTTTTGGGTAAGTCTGCGTAGAAAAACTTGGAACAATTTTCGACTTTTACTATCCAGTCAACACAAAAAGCTTGGTCAGTCGCGAGTATTCGATAAGTTGTCGCGTCAGTTTACATCGTGTTGCATAGCAACATCTATGGCACGCGAACTGTCCTCTCGGATAATTTTCAGAGTCACTGTTCTGATTGAATAATACAGTTTTGCTCTCATGCTTGACACGATGACAAATCAAATCCATTCTTTCCCTGTTCTCCGTAGTTTTGATGACCCAGCCTGTGAAGGCCGAATCGAACGTAAACAACAGTTGCGGAAATAGAGCTGGAAGAGGGTTTTGTTTTTCAATCACCTGTTTTCATTTACTATCCCAGAGTGTATCGTCTTTTCATCAATCAAAGAAACATTCCACTGACAAAGATTCCAGCAGGTACAGGTGCGTCGAAAAAGCACGAGAATTGATGAGAACGCATTCAATGAGAGTTGCTTGCCCAAACGAGCGAACGAGAACGTGTTTGACTTCTCGTTGGTTCTTGTTGTCGTTTGAGCCGAAGTTTAGATCTTTTTCGACCCGTCGGTAACATCAGAAACTGTTGTCACCTCACAGAAAGCCCCAGAGGGTTAGAAGAATTTGATTAACGGCTACACGCGTGTTCCTGGAAAGACGTCTTGTATTCTTAGCTCGTGACGCTCGTGTTTCGCGCGCGACAGCCGTGTGTCTGCGCGAGGTTTTCTCTGTTGATGTGTAAATACAAATGTGGCTAGGACGTAAAGGCATTGTTAGTGGCCGTTTGAGACCGTTCTTGTATTTGCTAGGTAATGTGGAATTGGTATCGGCGCGAAGTGGTGGTCTTGTAGATTCAGGTTTGTGTCACAGTGTAGCTCGTCTGACGAAGATAAAGTAAATACGGGCCTCACTAGTTTTTGCAATTTGTCGCGCAACGGTTTTTGCACTGTGAGTTGAAAGGCGGTCTTGTGCTTTCGTGTTGCAAGGCACAGCAGCGTGTTGCACCGCAGGAGCACACAATCCTGTGAATAAAGGAGTGAAAAGAATGAAATAGTTAACTTTTGTCTCCTGTTACCATCTCTAACGCGAACATGTCCTGCAAAACACGCTGAACTCGTACTGTAGCGCTGAACTCATACCTAGGCCTCTTCGCGCTATGCCAAAATTTTTCTGGTTTACATATATGTAAACCATCATGTAAACCAGACAAATGTTTGCATGCGCGAAAAGGCCCAGGTACGAGTTTAGCGCTTCATTGTTTTGCAGTACATGTTCGCGTTAGAGATGATAACAGGAGACAAAAGTTAACTATCCATTGTTTTTATTCCTTTATTTACTCTCATCCTACTCAACAAGATTGTGTGCTCAATGTGGTTGCACGAAGTTGTACATGGGTCCGGCTGCTTCCCGCGACACCTTGCGCAACTCTACGACGATTTCCAAATAGCAATTTAACGCTGCCTGCGGTGTGATATTTGTTGTGCTTAGGCATGGCCTCAGGGTAACTTGCGATAACGATCTCGGTGAATTGGACATTTCACTGAGCATTTTCTCACATCGTAAATTTAAATTATTGGTTTGTGTTTTTCTATTCATTCGGAGCTATTTCCTTAGTTTCGTAACATTTGATCGTCATAGACTTATTAGAGACTAGGAAAAATGCCTTTTTTTCTCTGGATCGTAGTTATTTAGTTCGAGTTTTTCGCCCTCGTGTGCCGCAGTAATTGGAAATAGAATTTAATACCCAAATTCCATTTATGGACTGTTTCAAAGCGTTCATTTTGTTCACAAATGAGGCTTTCGCCGGCCAGGTTGATGATAATGTTCTAGTAAAGACTAGGGTGTCTCTATATGAAAACTGAAATGGTGCTTGGAAAACTTTTGCTTTTGCGGATACAACGGATTAATGGAACGTTCTCAAAGTAATATATCAAACACAAAAGAACGTGTTTGACCACATTTCCAAACACAGAGAAGAGAGTTGAAAACACGACGCGCAGCGGAGCATTTTTGACGAGCTTTGAGGTGTTCGGAAATGTAGTGGAACACCGTCTTGCGTATTTGATATATCTTCTCAACCGAAACTAAAACTAGGGAGAAAACGGAAAAATAAAATTATAAAACTCTATGGTAATTAGAATCAGATATCCAAACACCGTCACGGTCATAATGTCCTTTTGTTACATTAAACTTGATGTATTAGCGATAAGTTTGAGATAGTGGATGACAACAGTTTCCAGGTCATTATTCTGGTCCTAATACTTTGATGGATCAATACTTTCTCTCTTTATCAGACGATGTTGAAATAATGGTATCACACAAATGACCGATCATTTGTAAATGAGTTGTGGTCGTTCATCGTAATATAACGGGTAACCATAGCGACATAACCTGATACAACTCCCTAAACTTAAGCTTTAATTTAATGAGGTGGCACCCATTAGTAATTAGCATGAGTAGATGCAACGTTTTGCAAAGCTTAGACAAATTCTGTGGAGGGTGTTGAGAGCAAAATTCAATTTTCGAATATTTGAGATGGTTCTGAAACGCCCTCCGCAAAATTGTTTTAACGCTTGAACAAAGCTGTACCTGAAAGTGGTTACCACAATGTGATTACAAAAATGGAAGTCACAGTCACCGAGCTTGTTTTAAGTTGCAATAGCAATACTAAAAGCTAAATGAAGGTCGATATTTTGACATGTTGTACTGTTGCTATGGTAACCATGTTCATCAACTCGTTTGCATTTGTGTAATACCAATTAATATTTTAACGTCACACGATATACAAATAGTGCTATCGACTTGGCAGACCATAATTTTTGGAAAGTGCTGAAAACCGTTGCCAGCCACCTTAATTATTACTTGTTCCTGATAACTTACAATTCAGTAAAGTTCAGTATTTGCGTGTTTTGGAATGGTTTCCAGGCTCCTCGACCGTAATTTAGTTAGTTTATTTATTGTGTCTCTGTGTACAGTCTGTCCAAAAGTAAAAAGCTGTGAAATCGTCTAATAAACCGTCTTAAATGTATCCCAATTGTGTTTTGTTATTTGTTGACTGTAGCTGTGTGTATTGAAACGAATTCTCAGTCTTTCATAACGGTTCATTTAGGTGTGCTAAGCTGACGGAGCGGTTAAGCTTGGGCACTAGAGCATGGAAATGAGGCGAATGAATACAAAAGTGGAATTCGAGTATGGCAATACTACTATTCCTGGACTGGTCTTGTGGAAAGAAACAAGCCGAGTAGAAAATCACTTATCATTATTTTGACTGCGATATATAGGCGTGTTTTGAGTAAAATGCCTTAACCTGAATGAATGAACGGCTCGTATTATAGTTTGTCCTCTGAAAAAAGGATAGAATGTTTTTGCTATTTTCCGCTGAAATACAGGTCCTAAACCCAACATTTCAGTTTTAAATACAATTTTAAGTCTGCATACGAGCCTAGTGGCTCATCAGGCCGGAGCTTATCCCGGTTTCAGTAGCATGAAGCGACTAGGAGTATTTCTACTCCCCCTGGATGGGATGCTAGTCCATTGCAGGGGGGATCGCTGGTACCCATTTACACACCTGGGTGGAGAGGGGCACTGTGAGAGTAAAGTGTCTTGCCCAAGAACACAACACAATGTCCCCGGCCAGGGCTCGAACCCGAAGAGCTCGCTCCGGAGTCGAGCGCACTAACCATGAGGCCACCGCGCCTCCACAAAATACAATTTTGGCTGATTACAAATATTTACTAAATAAATGGTTCTAAGATGCTTCTCTCGGCACGCTTTCTCTTTAAGAACGTTGCAGATCATGTGTGGATGTTTGGCTGCCGGCTTACATACATGTAGGGCCGCATTATCGCAACGTTTTGCTCGAATTTCGGTCTACATGGAAAGAAACAGTTGCTAGCAAAATAGCTGACTCGGACAAACAAACCATTCCATGCGCTACATCTTTGAGAGCGGTGTATGGAACAACAGCGCTGGCGAGCTCTTCAGCACGATACTCGGAGATTTATGTCGCAATTTGGTGGCCTCTGTAGCTCAAAATGTTAGAGAAAACCCACAACGTGCAGCTTGGAATAATAATAACACAGAGTTTGAAGGAGGGCGTCAAAATATGATGGGCTGCCCATGTGTTTCAGTGTATATGAAGGCTATTTGTGAATACACTCCTCGCGTTCATAGCAGAAAAATATTATCATTGTACGCGACATTCAGGTGTAGATCACTCACAACAAAGCCAGCAAGCCAGCAAAGAAATACCTCGAAGAAATACCGTAGATCCGATCCGATTCGTTGCCTCGGTATTGGGTATATTAAAGTGAAACTGACCCGCTCTGTCTTCGCTTATAAAAAACAGTTTAAAGCAACGCTATTCATGTTACACGTATCGCACCAAGCATATCTCACAGTCACAGATTTGTTTATGTGGTCGAACAAATGGCTCTATTAAAATCAAGGTCCTCCAAATTGCACAGTACATCTAATTCTGCTATGCATTTCGGATAATAATTCCCGGTAATAATTGTCCTCCAACTCCTCCAGTTTCTATCGTATTCGCTTGAGTGGACAGCTTGGGTTGTCAAATTTGAAAATTTCTGGCAATAAGTCAGCTGATAAGTCTTCAGGATAAACAGAAGATACATTTCTTCGTAAAACATTTCCCTGTGAAGTATTCTGATCGGCTAGTCAGTCGCAACCGCCGCGCGAAACGTTCTCGACTTCCAATTCCTGACCTGATGGTTTTGAGATACGTCAGACCGTGACTGCGGCTTTGTAAGATCCTCGTGCAATTTGTGACATTTAGGCTCTTTTCGACACTTGAATTCGTTTAACATTACCCACGGAAGCAGTTTTTGTTTCTAACAATATATTTAGGCTAATCAAAAACCTAAAATGAAATAACACAGAAAACAATTTCCAATTGAAACTAGAGAAGATAAGTTTCAAGTTCAGAGAAATTGTGCAGACACAGGGAAAATTTCATCATCAGATTCAACTCACCGGTACCTTCAAGTGTTTCAAATGAACTTCAAAATGTGTTTTCGACATTTGGTGGTGTTAGAAATTATTTTTTTGAGAAGATATTTAAAACAGTCGCCCAGAAGTTTCCAATAGACCATTTCCGATGTATTAAAATTCAAACATGGCTCCGAGGCTTAGGGGAATAAAACAAAAGAAATTAATTATTCATCCATCCACCTCGATGTGATTTCTTTTGTTCTATTCCCCTAAGCCTCGGAGCCAAGTTAGAATTTTAATATATCGGA
Organism: Micromussa lordhowensis; assembly: GCA_964020085.1. NCBI lineage: Eukaryota > Metazoa > Cnidaria > Anthozoa > Scleractinia > Lobophylliidae > Micromussa > Micromussa lordhowensis. The sequence goes on from OZ026606.1 coordinate 9,220,787, forward strand.
AATGGTCTATTAATGTAAATAATGATTCCTTGCTTGAAGTTCAGCGTCGGTTTGGGTGTTTGAGTCTTTTCTTGTGCGGTCTCTGGCCCGGATTTCCAGATAGTGTATATGGATCAATTAGAAAGGAACTTTGAACATTCAAACAACAGAAATGGCCGTTTAAACCAATAGTAAGATATCTGTTCTTTCGTTCGTCATGTAGTTTGTCACGATGTGTCACACGATAGCTCTGACGCGCACACAGTTTGAAGAAAACCTCTAATTTATTTCCATTTTGTTTTTATCATGACCATATTTATGTTCCAAGCAAGCCCGATGCTGGAGGTCGTACACAAAACAACAAACGTACCAAAACTAATAATACAACAAAGGTGCCATGGACTCGCTCCTTGCAATGTGATGGAGTGAGTTGATCGGCAGTCGAAACTTCGTCTGGTTTGTTGTTATACTTTTTATTCTAGCTCAAACTTACCAACAATGAAACGAGTGGCAAGCCTATTGTACAGGTCTCCTGTGTCTTTTAATTTAACATTCTTCCCGAAAATATTGTACAGAGTGTTCAGAAAACGAATCAACACAACTTGAGAGGGGAGGGGTACGGCTAGTCCGCGCTTCCCCCGCTTTGACCAGTACATCTGGCATTTCCCTCCTAAATCAAACTAATTCAGTCACCTAAGTGACTTGGGTCTCAATTGGTACATTCTTTATCAAATAAAGTTAAACTTCAATATACATACATATTGACACAAAGTGTTCGGACGCCGCTCACTTGTGTGGTTTGCTGCACACTGCGAAATTTTGCTTAACAAGTAAGCATGCTTTTTTTTTGTTAACGAGAATGTTTTGCAAAGTGGTTAAACTCCGAAGCTAAAGTGCCTCAGGAAATCGAGTTGCTGTTGAAGTAACGTAGTTGTTTTAGTTAATTTTGTTATACTACAGTCTAGTCCTTTGAGGACCGTTTGTCTTTTGTTGCCCTCTTCTTCTTTCGTCGACGTCGTCGCTTGCCGCCATCTTTCAACACGTCCACCGCGTTCGCTTCGTCCGGAATGCACTCGTACCAGATTTTTAAATACTTGTACACGTTCCCGCAAGTGTTGTCGTCGAAGAAAATGTTTGAAGCCACCACTTCGCAGGCTTGTTCGTTTTTACACTGTCCATTAACTTTGCTGATAGTGTTTTCCGAGCCCGTCTCGCACAGTCTGTCCGATGTCAGCCCAGCTGGAATCTTGGGACACGTCACGTGATCGTCACGACCCCAGAATGCCTTGGTGACTTTGATGAGTTCGTATTGTTTGCATTGTACCCAGCCCTTCTCGCCTTCGCAGATTACAGTGAAATTCTGGGAGGGAAAACGAAACGTGCTAGTGAGAACGGTGTAATATTTGTGGATCGGGGGCGCCTTAAACTCTTTTGTGTTTTTACCGTGCTCAATTCTTAAAGAACTAAATCAAGCACAGGGCAGTTTGGAAATATCACTCGTAATAATATTAGTCTCAACCTTCTTCAGCTGTAAACATTCGTGTACCTTTCGGTTTAGTATTTCTTCTTTGGTGCGGAAACAATTATTTTAAGGTTTCCTTCAATTTGAAAGTCAAAGAGAAACTCACCGGCATGATCGGTTCGGGCCCAGCGGGACCCATAGGACCTTGGGAACCTGGTAAACCAGGGGCTCCGGGAAGTCCGGCAGCACCGGGGGCACCTTGCTCTCCGGGATCTCCCTTGTCTCCGGGTATACCGGGAGGTCCAGGTGGGCCAGGAGGTCCAGGCGTTCCTGTCGCGCCAGGAGCACCGTCTTCTCCAACATGACCGGGTGTACCGGGAGGTCCGCCCAATCCGGGTGGTCCTGGTTCCCCGGGTGCTCCCGGGGGTCCGGCTGGACCAGGCGGGCCGTTGAGGCCTTTCAAGAAGAAACCAAGAGTGAGGTTTTGTTCGAGCAGCTGGCTGACCATGAGCTGGTCAAGAAACGGTTGTGTGATACGGTCACCGATCTTAGGCCAGTCGGGAAGAATTTGTTGCGAGTGCTGTTGGATCAAAACGCACGAGATTAGTGGGTGATACAAAATACAAATCGTCTAAATCACGAGTTAAGGGTTGATGCTGCATTTAGTAGAAACCTGTCAGATCAGAAACAGGGATGAGTTAAATCTCGAGAACAGAGTTAATAAGCAATACACCTCAACAGCGCAAATACGTTCTTGATTCCGAAGTAGGAGGTCGAAAAAAATTCACAACGCTCGATAATTGAAAACGTTTCATGCCCTGTCCAAAAACATTACCTAACTAAGAACTGATAAGTACCTGCTAAGGTCGTGTGACTAGCCGCAAATCACATCACTGCTCAAGTCAAGTTTTATATATTGTTTAAAAATAGGTAACTCCTTAGACTTCACTGGTAACTTCAACGACACTGTGGTGTATTCGTCGATGCCTTTTTGTTTTAAACATTCTTCATGTCGTGTTAAGCTGCGAAGCATTAAGACTGAAAAACGAATTTGTAAAATTTGGTTAGAATTTTCGACAAGGTTGTAATAACTTTTGATTCAATTTGTCAAGTAGAATATCAAAAACTGAAAAAGGTCTTTTGTTGGATAAACGAACCAAACTAATAACTTCAACGCTTCATCCCGAAAATGATCAACCTGTAATTTCACACCACACGTTTTCAAGCTTACGGTTGCTGAGATAAGCAATCTTAGGCGATATTGTCTCGAAGTACCACCAAAATATTGGATGTAACCGGTTAATTAAACTTAAGGCTCACTGAATGGAAAATCGAGCAATGGAAACTGAAACTGTTAAACTGGGCGACAAAATCGCTAACGAAGGTAACGTTTTCCACACGTAGAGAAATGAGAGATTTTTAGAAACATTCTTTAACTGAGATCGCTTGTTCCGTCAGGCGTATTCCAGAAGGGAGTTATGCGAAATTCACTGAGTTTTGGAGCACTATCTCTCCTAAATCTGAATCTTTGGCCAAATTATTTAGCATTCGCGACATGGTTTTCCTCTACTTTCAACTTCGTAAATGTTCTTCATGTCGTTTTTTGTTATAATCAGTTTAATTCACATAAGCCAAGCATGCACCTCGTGTTTCTGCTTTTCAATTACGATTTTCAATAAAATTTGCACTTCGTGGTTTGTAAGACAAAGAGAATGTCAAAACTTACATATTGTCACATAAGAAGGCAATAAAGTTGTTAAAAACCTAAACATGGCGATTTCAGCAGAAGATTAACAATAACAATAGCATAATAGCACGAAACGTGCGTGTCTTCACGCACACGAAAATAACGGAGGTTAACGTTTCACTCGCGTGCAATTCGATCCCGGAAAGTTGTTATTATCGGGTTAGAGTAGTTTCGTTATTTTGTTTGTGCAAAGAAATCAAAGGCGTCGAGGAGAAGGGATATTGACTTTAAGCGAAGACCATTAATTTGGCTGGTACTACCTGCTCATTGTTTACATCAGACAAGTGTTATGCATCGACAAGCAAGCAGCAAAGAGCTGGAAACTTATACGAAAAAAACGAAGAAAAATACCAAATAAATCTCTCCGAATAGCTCATTTCGCATTGAGCTTGTTTAATACTTGTGATTCCTTTTTCTTCCTTTGCAAAAAGAGATCTTAACGTTAAGTCTTGAAGTAGTATGTTCAGCTTATGGTAGCAGTTTCAGAGGATAACTTGAAAAAATAAGAATATAACCTTTCATAACATGGAGTCCAATGTGGGGCTCAAATATGTGCACGAGAATTCAACTTCGAACATTGAAGGCTTAAGGCTACGATTTTCTAACTGCAAGATCGGTCAGTGAACTGGTAACAATACACGGTTCATTTGCTTCGTTGCAGTCGATAGATTTTTGCAGGCAAAGTTTAGTCAAAACATTTGGCCAAAACGTCCTAAATCCTGGCAATTCTCTGGGTAAATCTACCATTAAGTTGTTGAATTCACGGTTGTGGGTCAAGAAGAAACAACACAACGAGCCACCGAAAAACGACCTGCTCAGCGACTAAGTTAATCCGTTGGCGCGTATTAATAATACATAATGAGATTTCTAGTGAAGGGTGGTGAAAATAAGCTCTACTTACCGAACATTCTAGCCAAAGTAGGCCCGCAAATAAGGCAAGAAGGCAGCCTATGCCTCCTCTGAGCCCCATAACCTGGCGGTGAAATGAACAAGAGAACAAGTGATCAGTGATTCTCGAACACCCTGATTTGTCATTAATTATTACCGAGTTGTGATTCATCTCATCAGCAAAGTATCTTAGGCGCCAAAATTTTTTTTCCTAATCCTAAAAAGCACTACGATTTCCATTCATTTTTGAGCCAAAATGTGTTAAATAAATCTCCATTGATGACCAAACCGTTCCTTAGTGTCGTAACTATAACTCAAAGTTGATCAAGCGTTGACAGTCCAAACTTACGGTAGTCAAACTTAAAACTTGCGGCCAAAAATCGAAACTTTGGCTAAGCAGGACTATTTAAAGTTACAATGCATCAAGGTATTATCCTTTCATGTTGGGTTGAGTTCTAAAATAAAGAAACTAACGTCCACAATCCCTCTACCAAGTAAAAACTTGGGAAAGAAATGTCAAACGCAACAATAATATTAAGTGACTTGTTCGCTAAAATAATTTCCCTGTTAACATATAGATTATTAAATAAAGAAGGTTGTGTAACTCGACAATTATGAACGTCGGCCCGAGTTAAGTCAACCTTCACTTCCCACGTCCTCTTGCAAGATCCTTCCTTATATCAAAACACAGAGTCCTCCTTGTCCAGCGATCGCGAAAATTTCACGCGATGAGGAAAATAGACCTCATCCAAACAGATGGGTGAATAATAAATCCAAGCTATGCCAATGAAATTCTTGCTGATGTCCCATTTGTTTGGACGAGGTTCAATCCCGAACCGATCTCAGAAAATACTGCAGCGTTTGGTAAACGGAAAATTGAGCGAAATGTCCGCGGAGGAGGAATCGCGTTTTGTAAATAACGAAGTTGGTTTACCACTTAATTCTCCCCGCTCCTTTGTGTGGTAACACAGTGGTAGTTTTTCCTTCAGTGCTCCAGTTCAACACAAGATGTTTACGAAGTTTGCCAAGGAGACTAACCTGTGACAAAGCGTTTTGTTTCCTTTGGAAAAGAAGCCCTGTCAGTCGACGTTACCGTGAGGTCTGAAACAGGCTCAGGTCTCAAATGTTTCAATACTGGCGCTCGGGGGGCTTTCGCGCATGTGCGTTGTCGCCGTCCAACCACCTTCCCGTGCTTGACGTGGCATTACAAAGGAGGAAATTTTATTTGGCATGACGTAATGCAAGCTTAACATGCTTATGTCTCGGCGGGCCAATCAGCGCGCGCGGTGCAGCTGCCCGTGGAGTGAAACAATGGCTAAGTCATGGACCAAATCGACTCTTAGGTAATATTGATATAATTGGATAGCTATTTAATAATAAAACATAACCTCTGGTGAACTGTCAGGTACGAGTAACACAACCAATGGTCTAAGACGTGTTTTCACGCCTCGTAACCAATCAGGCGCGAGCTCTAGTGTCAAGTTGTATCAAGAAGACAAGACCTATTTGACATCACAGAGCGGGTGGCACACAATCAGTAAAAAAAATATTTTCTCGATTTTTTTCGATACAAGATAGGGAAGGACCTTGATTTTATTCCAGATTTTAATTTAACTGTGGTATTTTACACTTATGACAGCTCAAGCATGCAACAATTATTGATTGGGAGGTAGAAGCGCCGAAGCTAATGAACGTTTAGTTAAGAAAAGCTGTCCGATTGAGAAACAAGTCATCTGTGTAGTTTTGTTTTGACTTCTAAGTTGCTCCACTGAGGATTCAATGAGCAAATAATAAATTGTTTTCAATTTGTCTGTCCGCTTTTTTGTGCTCTAGATTAAACGATCTATTGAGAAAAATTGCTTATTTGGCAAAAATGTAATGATGTGATCAAACGCCTGATCAAATCGATCCGTCGAGGAGGAATTCTGTCATCTGAACGAGATTAAGTTGTCTCGGAATTCTTGAAACAGCGATGACGGTATAGGATAGACTTACACTGTAGACATAGAAATGTCTTCGGGTAAAGAAGTTCCCCTTGGCACGGGCTATTGTAAGCTTACAAGCCCTATAGAAAAACAGACACGTTAGGCTCCGTGAAAAATTGTTTGTCACATCCGATGGTTATTATGCCGAAGAAACGTCCAGTTTGCACTCGTAAAATCATTGAACAGTCATAACCTTTAATCACAAAAACCCCGCTTCAGTGGCCAAGCGTTGTTGATCGTGCGTGCGAGCGTGTAAAAACGTGCGGTGAAGCGTTTTGTCTCTGCGCTCTCCCGAGCTCCAATCAGCCGTGCATTTTCCAGGGAATTGCGCTCTCAGACATCACGTGAAAGTCTGGGATGTCCAGCTATAAATATCTTGCTTTTGTTTTGTGTTTATGTTTGGTGCTAACAGCCTGTACGGTGATTTGTTTCATAGTGAACCCTTGAAACACTGGTGATCGTCAAACAAACACCAAGATTTCAAACTGCACTGGTAGAGACAGTTGCGCGCACGTGATTGTACATTTTGTACTCATTAATCATTTTTGCGATTTACGCACTGGCGTAATGAATAATACCGCGAGCATAGTTTGACATTTGGCCGACATGCTCCACAGCACAGTGACATAATGTTAGTGCGGCGGTTTCTTGAATCGAGCTAATCCATGTTCGGAGCTGACCAGTGTGGTTTTGTTGTGTTCCTGGACAAGACTCTTCACTCACACCTGGGGCCTGTTTCTCGAAGGTTCCGAAAAGTTTTCACACCCGGAAAGCCGTAGCAATATTTCAAACCTCATGATTACAGAGCTGTTTTATTCACATATTCGTAATATGAACAGAGGTTCTCTTCATACAAAACGTTTCAGGCGTATGCACCTCTCTATTTTTAGATACAGGTGAACTAAAAATGGGTTTGCGGGCACGAAATGTTTTTCCTGGGCTTCCGAGAAACTGGCCTCTGACTTTCTCCAGCCAGAAGTGAAACTGTCTACCGGACGGTTGGTGGGAGGGAGGGGAGGGAGTAGCTGTATGAGGCTCCCTATGTGGGGGAGGGGCGAGTTGAAGATACTTCAGAATCATAAATCGACGAACACACTAAGGAGACATGTTTCTATTTTGTAACAAATCTTCACAATAAATAGCAAAGTAAACCAGGCTCCGGTTGGTCGAAGGCTGGATAACACTATCCACCGGATAAATCGCTATCCAGCGGATAAGGGTTAATGAAACACACCACGCTATCCACTGGATAGTGATTTATCCGGTGGATAGCGTTATCTATCTTTCGAACAACCCGGGCCAGGTGGACAGATATGCCTTGAAGCAAATAGTTTCTTGGAAAAACCTTTACGCATGTTTATGATGTGCCTCGACCTACCCTCTTGAGAAGTGTGGTAGGGGTGTGAGGGAATTAATACATGTCTAAGGGCCCGTTTACATGGAGAGAGGATGATCCTCCCAGCGCAGTATGTTTTCAGCTTTCATTTCAGTTTTCAGCTTTCATTCGTGTAAAGGGTTGTATTTGGCCCCAGTGCTAGGATCATGCTACCGCGAGGATAATCCTACCTTCATGTAAACGACCTCAGGAGGCCCAGTTCGCCCACCCACCATCTTGAAACCGGAGGTGGCCCTGGGAACGAGTTGTGAGAAACAACATCGTAATGACGGCAGTTTGATTTAGTTGGAGAATCATAGCTCGCTGTTGCTGTGTCTGAAATATCAAGTTTGTATATAATGGCAAATTGATGCTGAAAGGCAGTTATCAACGCCAATAAAGAGAGAAGAACTCCCAAAACTACTCTTTTGTCTTTGCAACCGCGCCGAACGTAAAAGAGCTAGGGCGATCTTGCATGTAAACCCAATGAAAAGTTGATCCCAGGAGCCGCGTTTTTGCATGTAAACCAAATGAACCTTCTAGTGCTAGTGCTAGGATCATCCTCTTTCTATGTAGGAGGGCCCTCAATATCAGTAAGGCGGAGTTTGTGAGTTCAAGCCCGTTGAAGCCCTGGATTTCCAGTTTAAAGCTTATTTCACTGCAGTTGCTTAAGAGGCATATAACTGCAAGGGATGAGACAGAAATAGCCTTAACGAGTTTCTGCTTCAAATTTAGCAAATTCTTATTTACATACAATGAGCACGAAAGAATACTAATCCCTTGTACAAATTGGAATATCTTATAAGGTCTGGGGAGGATCTGCTTTTTACCAAAATGGGATATCAGTCCGCGCCAAATATGTTGATCACTACCCCCTCCCCCGCACAAAGTCAATCCTGCAAGCTTAACCAGTCTGAGACTTCGTCCACGCGTATCCGGATATTTTGAATCCGCAACATTTCCTTTCCGGATTAAAAAATTTCCCCGCCCACACGTAGCGTATTCAAAGCGAATTCCCCTGTCCACATCCGATCGTATCCGCATTCACTCTAGACAAACTAGGTCTACACGTTGTGCCGCCATATTGGTTTAATGTTCCGTAAGAGCCTGGACACGATTTTGCTACGTCATCGGATTCGAAATTATCTGGATTCACCGTCCACACGTTATCGGATTCGTTGAGGATTTTTTTTCCACTCTGGAGAGCAGATTCAAAAATACTCGGATTCGCTGCTGAATTCGCCGGATGCGTGTGGACGGAAGCCGTATCCGGAAAGAAAAAGTTACCTGTGGACGGGGTCATTAGTGTGATGGTATTTGTGGGTAGGCCACGAACTGGTGTAATGGACGCGGGAACGCCCAGGGTAGTTTCAAAGGACATACAAAGTTTACAAATGCAAAGTAAATAGTAAACAAAACTGCAGATGTATACTGGAGGGATAATCGAGTAAGTAAAGAAAGAGGATGAATCAGTGAATTAGATGACAACTTCTTCAGACGATTTTCAAAATAGTGTGGCATCATCATCTCAAGCCCGTGCGTGCCTGAGGTAAATTTCTAAACATTTTGTAATGTTTCAAGGTATAATATATAATAATAATAATATTTATCCAGGGAACCCACTCGCCTTGGCGGTTTTCAGTGGGGCCCTGCAAATTATAATTTACAAAAATAAAAATTGATATTACAATAAAAACTAATTAAAAAGCTATAGCAATAATTAGATATTACAATAAAAACTAATTAAAAAGCTATAAGAATAATTGGATAGGTTATTGTTACAAAATTATAAGCTTTTAAGCTTGGCCTTAAAAAAGGACATCGATTCGCTACTTTTAATGATATTATCTAGGTTGTTCCAGTCCTTAGAGGCTTGATAAATGAAAGTTTGTTTGCCCCAGTTGGTACGCACGCGAGGAAGGTGTAAATCATTGCTTCCGCGAGTTTGATAAGAATGAAAACTACTATTGCGTCTGATGTCAAAATTAAAATCAATTTCTCCCGACAGATATTTATGCATCATAACACAGCGATGGAAGTGTCGTCTCTTTGAGAGGGTCTTAAGGTCCAAACGTCGTCGCCGGAGTGACTGGGATCGACAGGCTTGGATCCTAGCCTTTGCCAGGATTGCAGTGTTGTATTGTTTGCCTAGGCACTTTTCTCTCCTTTCTCGATCCTAGGGTATAAATGGTAACAAGCGAACGGTTAGGGGAGGGTGGTGGAAATAGGTGAAGGAGACTGGAGGGGCGGGGATAAATCCGTTTTCTCAGCCCAAATCCCATTTCCCTGCCTAATATTTGTCCAAATCGCAGTCCAAGTTTTAGTGAGACTCGAATCTGATTTTCCCAGCGGAAAAAAAAAATAGGCGAAACCCAGTTCCTAGGCATTTTACATCTTCATACCCCTCTTAAGGGCAATTAACAGAAACACTGAGGAGAGGGGTGGATGTTCCTGAACGTGGAGGGGTGGGGCACACAAACTGCGATGGATAGTCGCATCCTATCCGAAGGGGATAAAAAATACTTCTAGCCGCTTCATGTTACTGAAACCTGGACTGAACGCGTAAACGCTGGTATCAAAGGATCACTGATCTAGCTTCAAAGGTCGCTTGGACTTAAACCAACTTACCAAGTAAGCTTTTATTAAAAGACTCCAAAGGCTTTTCTTTATTTCTGCGTCTAGTAAAGCTCTTTGAGACTTTAAGCTGTACAAGTGACCAAAAGCTAGTTTTTCCCTACCATATCAGGGTAAAATTACTTCTGCAGGTAAGGAGAACAGCAAAACTGATCACCGACTTAAAATTGTGATATTTTAATCGAGTTTTTCCTAACTAACTTTCCGAAATGTGTCAAGATCGGTACGGAGAAATTGTTTATGGAGGCGTCGCGTGACGAGCTTTGTAACCACTACGAAGCAGACTGTACGAGAGTTTGAAAATATCAAGCCCCGGCCAAACGATCGCAACATTCAGCGCAACATCCGTCCCAACATTGTTGGATATTGTTGCGACTTGTTGCGAAGGGCTGGCCAAACGCACCAACATCACGCAACAATCTACGAATATTTATGGCCCCCAGTCTCCTGTCGTCTCGGACGTAAACATGGAGTATGTTCATGAGCGATTTCGCCGTTGACGTCGCAAAGTTGTGGCATGTTCTCTAGTGCTGCTTGTAGAGGACAACGAGAGAGAAGTAAAAAGAGGAAAAACTAAAAAAAAACTTTTCCCGTGCCTCTCTAGAATGATAACATTTCTCGTAAATATTCCACAGGCAAGGACGGCCCTCTAGCATTTCTATTAAATCGGTCGTCTCCCTCTCCGTCCATGTCTTTTTTGGTGATTTCTTTGAGTTTTTACAGAATTCAAATTGCGCGCCACTTTCCGCCATGTTTACAAATGACGTTTAAAGTGCGCATGCCTAGACGCAACATTGTTGCACGAACCTGGCCAAACGACTACAACATCATGCAACATCCGCAAATGTAGCGTGAAAAATTTGACCATTTTCAAATTTGAGCCAACAACACCCAACATGTCACAACATGTCGCAACAGGGTGGCCAAACGCGCGCAACATGTTGCGCCCAACAATGTTGGGATATGTTGCGCTGAATGTTGCGATCGTTTGGCCGGGGCTTTAAAATGGTGCTTAGCAGGGCTCGGAGAGATGACTCTGTATCAGAATGCAGGGCTGTATTTCTGCACATAAATATAGTGTTGTCGTTTCTTATAGGACAGAATGGAAGTGAATCGGGTTTATATTTAAATGAAGGAGAAGAACAAGAACGACAAAGAGAGCAACAAGAAAAGATCTCTCTCAGACTAATTAGCCTGTAAGTACAAAAGCTGTTTGCGTATATAGGTCTATGTATAATCACTATCAACACAATAGGCAAAAAAAAAAACAACAACAACACAATAGGCCATTTCAGAGTTACATTGTGCCTCTGTTTGAAAACGAGTTCTCGTACAAATCCTTTCATATGGAAATGAGTTTGATTTGCATGAAAATGAACCTTTCGGCGGAAAACATTTTCATATGAATAGTTTCGGACGAAGATTCGTTTTAAAACAAAGTCAAAGGCCAACTTGAACAAATGGCCTATATATTATATCAACTTTGCTAGCTTCATCACATTTAGTTGTTGTCAGTGAATTAGGAACTTCAGTTCAACCTCCGTTTGAAAGACTCTTTTCTGACTAAAACTGAAAATATCTTTGCTGAAATAGGATTCCCCATTTTTGCTGGGTGAGAAACATATGTTCATTAGTGAAAGCAGCACTTGCTATAGGGGAGTAAAACAATGGTATCTCGACACAGCCTGTCACAGGCATTCAGTTCGCCCAGATCTATACGCGTGAATGGAATAGCGGGCGCGTGCCCGCGGGCTATTAGTTATGGAGCAGCCAGATAAAGGTGACCCTTACCATATTTTCTCTTTCGCCGCTTTTCTTATTACTTCCCACCTAACGAAATTCCTGGAACAGACTTATCGCAACGACGTTTCCTAGCTAATTGTGTCAATAACAAAATGCTTAAATCTGATTGGTTCTTTAAAGCCCTCATTAAAGCTTAATTTGGCTTTTGCAACATCAAAACTGTCCGATTTGATCTGTCCGATTACTAACAGTTTGTAATCGGACAGGTCACATCGGACAGCTCAACAGCCAATAAAAGTTAAGCACCAAATCTAAGTAACCAATGAAATTTTACTACCTAGCTAATGCTAGCCAATCAAAACCAAGGAAAAAATTTGAGCAGGTTTCCCAGCTCCAGCTAGAGAACAAAGATGGACGAAATTAGCTGTTTCAATAACATCTATTCAGATATGTTTTCTTTAGAATTTGACAACCTGTTCAGCACTATTGATTTCGAAAGCTTTGAGAGTAAAGAAAACGAAACACTGACAGAAATCAACAATACGAGTAACACGACAAGCACAGCGAGCGAGCAAGCGACCTGCCTTGACAGAAACAACAAAGAGTTTCATGCATTTTGTTATTGACACAATTAATTGGAAGTAGGACTTCGTGTCGTACAATTCAGGGGTAATCGTGCTCGTAATTTCAAATCTGAAATTTGAAATTACTCGTCCGATTACTCCCTGAATTGTACTCCACTCAGTCCTAATACCATCACTAAGCGCTCAGCTTGTGTTTTAAAGCTCTTCCTAATGTCTCTAAGAGCGACAAGCTCGAAAAGGTATTGCAGGCCGTGTATAACACGTATGCCAATGTCGTTCAGATTCTGAAGTGAAACTGCTACTTTCTGGAAACGTTTGAGTGAGATTGGACTGCTTTGTTTAGGTTTGGCACAGTGTCGTCTCTATAATTCACTTGCCGCTTTGTCATTATCGTCTTTTAACTTCCATTTGATGTTTGTTCTTTCCCTTATCAGGTGAACACTGCATTATCCATTACAGAAAATAACGACTCTGCGGTTTCAACGAGTGCGCAAAGTAACTGAGAATAATTAACACAGCTAGAAAAATACCGCGTTCTGAGAATGTGTGTCTCCCAAACTCGTTTACACCATAGCACCTTAGCAGTTTAGCGTCTTAGCGGACGCGCTAACCCACTCAACCAGCACAATATCGTTAAAACGCTCTCGCTATGAAGCGTGCATTTTATCTAGAATACGCCCAGTTTCTTTGAAAGCACGCGCTTAAAAGTACGGCTGCGAAACACAGTTGGCGTGATCCAAATGTAGGGTTAAGATTTTCTCGTTTTGAATGGTGTGGGGACCTCTATCTTCCACTCCAAATTATCCATGGCCTAAGAACGGCATCACCATTCTGAATGGCAATAGCATTCTAACAAGCTAATAATGCAGTGTTGCAATATGTAAACAGTTCCTGCTATATCACTTCTTGAAAAACATTTGAACTTCTGGGAAAGCGCATTTTCATCTCTAGAATCGATGGACGAAACACATCGTGTGTTTCAAGTTTCTACGACACTGGCACATTCTCGACATTGTATTTCTTACACTGTACTAGATGTCCTGTAGGCTCTTAAACTGAAAGGAAAAGCTTCTTAACAATTACGTTGCTGTAGACCCGTCAAGTACTTTCTAGCTGGTCATCTCTCGCCGATCGATTGCACAAATAGTAATCGTGATAATAAGGGGTTGGGAGGGACTGGTGAGAGCATGTGTGTAGAGTGCTCTGTAGGAGAAAAAGATGGCGACCGGTGCATTTACCCATAAATCGTAACGGAAGAAAATTTTTACAACGCTCATAAAAACGTACAGAAAAGTTCTAAAACCTTCAAACCTAGCATACATAATTTCGTTAGCATGGGGAAAAACATTTCAAAAATATGGCTTTCCTTTACTTTATGGGCTGTGTTAGGCTTGCATGGGATTGTGGTAAAATACACAGCCGCCATCTTTTTTTTCCTAATGAGGATTAATCGCTTGGCTTAGTCTCGCTCGGTCACTGAACAAGCCAAATATAGGAAACACAAAGCAAAGACATGATCCGTGACGTGAATTCACCAAAGCATGGCGGCGACTCGTCGTAAACGAGGTTGTGCTTGTCTAACATATCGCCGTAAGATGATCTTGATTACACCGGCAGAGTTACTCAACTTCTCTGCCCTGAGGTAGGTGAGGCAAGCAAACCAGATAACAACGTAGTCGATAATCCTCAAGAAAACAGTATCACACAATCCGGCTCTGTTTCGAGGATGGACAAAACTCACGGGTTGATCTTACATTGCAATGCCTTGTTGTAAACTCCTGTGGCCAAAATACAGTAACACTCCTGAGAGGAACTCGGTTTTTTAACCACCTTAATCATGCATTGATACCATTGTTGTGACAGGACACAGCATTTTTTTTAAATAATCAAGCACTAAACCATCCTGCAGCTTCTTCCAAAATTCACCTTTCATACTTTTTCCGATATTTTCTTTCGTCTCCAAAAGGAATTATAATATAAAATATTCCACCAAGTCAATTTCTTTACATCCGTCTCAGGAACATAGAACAAAGCTTTCTTGTCTTGATGTTACACCATACCACACCATAAAATCCATAAAATAAATCATCGTTTGTCACTCCACTCTAATCAAGAGCGCAATCCAAACATTGCAAAATATCATTTTATGTCGTCTTGTTTTCGCTCACCAAACGAAAGTAGCTTCTTAAACTTGCTTGCAAATCCCTTTCTTATCGCACCGTAGACTCCCTGACCGACACTTTTCACAGAATATGACGTATCTTCGATCTCTAGCTGCTTTCAAAGTTGGCAGATTAAAAAGAAATGAGGCTGACAAGAACACGCCCGAACCGGCCAATCAATGCACGGAATCGTTCAATTGAATGGCAGGTTGTAGTCGAACCGGTGGCTTATGGGTAAACCAGGACAAGTAAGACGAGAACAATAGTTTTAACGTCGGGGCTTTGTTGTTAGCGTTGAACTGACGTCTAGCCCCGTTTATTCTTCTTTTCAGAGAAGAAACAAGATCTATTGTAAGACATTTATTTGTGAGTAGCATGTGTGATCTGTGGTTGGCACAGCGGTGTTCGGAATAGGAAGACTTTAGACGAGACAACACAGCAATCGGACTCGTAAGTTAGCTTTTGATCTTTGTTTTTTTAGCTTTTAGCTTTTACCATGAATCGGAATGGGTGAAAAAATGGGTGGAATTCTTCAATTGTGCTTTCCAATTACATACATTGACTTTTTAAACTCTTGATTTCTCGTTCAAAGTCAAAAAGAATACCGATTAGCAAAGATACATGAAGACGTATTGTAAGATTTGTTAGAATTGCTTGCTTTCACTAAATAGTTACGAAGGCAATATATGGCATAACAAGCTGATGATGCCGTTACTTAACTGACAGGCCGTAAAACCCGACTAAATATGAGTGTTTTCAATACTTTGACGCAGCTATCCTTATTTTATTACACCTTGAAGAAAATCTCGAGTTTTGTTTTTGACAGCTTTTCGCACTTATTCCAAGTGCTTCGCATTTTTCTCGCTCTTGTACAAATTGAATTAGTTGTGTTGACCTTTCCGTGCTAGTCACCAGTTGCCACCTGTGCCATATGTTAAATGGGAGAGCGAGCGTCCCCTTTGCCATGGCAACCATGTTGTTAAACTTTGACAACGGGAAGAAAGATTGCTTTGAGAAAGCTATGTTGTCACTAGTCTAGTGTGAAGTAGAATTGTATAGAAAACGCATTTTGGTTACTACAATTAGTTAGCGTAATATCTTCCTTTTGTTCATTTGTGCTTTCTCGTTGTAAAGACGTTGATTTTATTGCAACTTCGAGTGTGGATTACAAGAACCGTAAAACCAGCAATGCATATATTCGAGAATATTGTAATTGCTTCATATTTAACGTTACTTTTATTTTTCATTTTTTCAATTGTTTATTTCTCAATACCAAGAGAGCCTAAATGTAGAGCAAAGAGCTCCAATATTCATTTGGCAAAATAATACGAGAAAAACAAAAGAAACACAACAAAACAGTAAAAGTACTGTTCTTTATCTTGCATTTAAATGGTCATACACCAGGGCTTTATCCGCGGCCGTAAGTTTAGAGCTAGGACAACCTTATTGAATGCACACAGATTAGCGTTAAATCTACAGAAATTCAAATTTTTGTTATGGGATTACAAGTCGATTGCTTGCAATTAAGAACCATAAACTCCCAGGGCTTCTTATTTCATCCCGCCTACTTCAACGCTTAGTTCAGCTTTGATGTTGAACAATTTTATTTTGTGCATAACACTTTAACAAACTGAGACCTCTACCCCCTACTCCGTAGATTCGTTTTGACAGATTTTCAAAAGGACGGTTTTCTATTAGCGCGTGATCAAGAATGGGTGCTACCTACACTACAAAAAAAAAAAAACGACCGAGTTTTGAAAACAGTGCCTGATTTTCTGCTTTTTTCCTCTCTGTTATTATCATATTTCAGTTTGGTGAATTATCCGTTGAATTTTTCTATAATTATTAATAATTTTGCTTTGCATGTTTTTAGCGTTAGTAGCGATCTAGTTGAATAACAGATATGTTGTTGTTGATGTCTGGATTATTCGCATAACTCCTGGATTTATTCTCATAAATCGTGACTTTGATTTGGCAGCCATAGTCTCAGAAGACATCTTTAAGGTAGCATTTATAAGTCTATCCTGCCCGTGTACGAGAAACTTTGATCACTGCAGTTCTATCTCCATTTAAACTTATTGTTTCTTTATCTACTGATAGGAACCCAGACAATATATTGTTGTCAGTAACGTTAAATATTGTCACTGCGATCAATATCTTTTTATGCAATTCCTGCCTTTTTAAATTACAAATTAAACACACTTGACAAAGACTTGACTTTATTTTAAGTATTAGACTGATGATCTTCGGAGTGTTTAAAGGATTGTTCTGAAAAATAATGTACCCCGAATTGGCAAACAGAAAAACTATGGCGCAAGGCTTTGTCTGTTCGCTGGCATTGTAGTATACTAACAAACTTTTCGCACCAGTATCGCTTGACAAAAAGCCAAGAAGAATCTGTTTATATTTCTAGCGCATTTTTCAGTCATATTTTTTGTGTTTTTTTTTTACACGTTTCACTTGGAAATCGTAATACTTCTTTGATCAGATTGCAACATATTTGTAGATTTGTAGAATTCTTAAAACACGGTGTTTTGCAAGCTACAGATTCAAGTGTACAAGGAATCAATCTTGTATTCAAATGTCTAAAATGGTCTACTTCACTTGTCTTCAATTTACCGAGAAGGCGAAATGTTTCAACAAGCCAAGTTTTTAAATTACTTAAGTTGTCCATTGAAACTGAAGTAGAGTCGAGAAGTTACGAATTTGACGAAGATATGCTGGCTTCGTGACCTAACCTTCTCACGATTTCAATGGTCTCTAACTTAGATAGTTTAGTGCTAGGCGGAATTTGCAAACTCCGGGATAAAATAGAGAGGTTTTGAAGTTGTTTTGTTCCGCTCAGAGAAGCGAAAGAAAGTGCATTTTTCTTGTAGTTCTATTTGATTGGCCATGCGGATTTCATTCTTTACTGAGTCTCTTTTGAGTATCGCATGCAATAAAACAGTGTTTTTTTCACTATTTATTGTGTCTGTGTAGAAATGTGGCATGTTATTGAATATTTTTCCAAACAAAGTGATACTTTCAGTGCAAAACATTTTCATTGTTGCGAAGAGAGACAGAAAATTAATTAATGGCAAGCGAGAGGTGCTCTGATGTGCGCCATTTGAGCAGTTTTACGCAGTCAGATTCACAATTGATGGTTTAGGCAAAAAGTCTTTAGTGAAGCCAGGTAACGTATTAGAATCAGAATCAGTCGGTGTTTGACTGCATTATTTCCCCCCGGCCGGATAAATGATATTTACACAATAGTCGAATGTTACGATTGTTATGAAACAATAGAAGTGACTGTATAAGTCACAATAAGAAGACATCGATATCGCAACACCGCAGTATTGTACAGCTTGTTGCTTTCGCGGGCAGAGGTGTCGAGTGCAAGAAAAGAGTCATAGAGCCAGAAAACGAGAATCACTAGAAAATGCCATTAAAAATTATCAACCTTGAAGTTATTCACTGAGTCCTATATGGTCAATCAAACTTACAAGAGCCGGTTAAGATAAAATTTCACTGATCGTTGATTCTAGTATTATGAACTACTGATCATTCCTTTAAGATCGATGTATAGAACCTACTAGAAAATGAAGTTCACAATCTTTGAATTTTTCTTCACATCATTGTCTCCTTGACCTCGATAGCTCAATGTCCCATTGACACCTAAGTGTTTTATGACACTTAAGTATTGAGTAACATTACGTCAGAGCGCTTTCATTTTGCAAGACATAACAGGGAAAAAGAGAATTTGGAAATTTCGTATCACACGAGAAAGTTTTGAGTGAAATACTAAACGAAGAGAAATATTGCAAGGTCACGTTTGATCAGAGGTGAAAACCATGCGGACAAAATCAGTGATTTGATTTTCGAGAGAGCGTGGATAAAAAACTTCAATGTTTATTTGACCGTGTAGTCACACTCTGGCAACCTGTTCGCGCGGGAAACGGCGAGCGCTGATTGGCTGGTGGGTGTTCAGGGTCAACACATTACGTCATCGTATCTTAATGTTGTGTATCAAGTGTTTCAACTCTCACGCGGGGCCAGTGATGCCACGTTGAGCGCGTTACCATATCGCCGCTAAATATCGCAGGCTCATTTCTGGCGCCGCCGCTCGACCAATCAATCAATCAAAGTTCTCTTATTGTGGAGAGAATTCGCGAAGTCAGTTGAGCAAAGAGCGCCAACATCTTTCCTTTAGTGCCAGCCAAGTATTTTGGGTTCTACGGGCTGACAACTGCAGGTTGGTTTTATACTAGTGGATGTTTCCGTCATTGGCCGTGAATCTGTGTGTGGATCAAGTGGTTGTTTGATATCGGTGGGAATTGCCTTGGCTCTTCTGTCTATCCTTAGTTCGCTAGTCTTTTGACATCGACGCGCGTTTTACAGGAGTGTCAGAACCGTTAGATTCGTGCGTGGTTGGTTTTCCGAAAGGAGAGCTTACACCTGTTCAGGACGAAGAATTTCAAGGTGTTTTATGTGTACCAGGACTTAAATGATATCACTTTTAAAGGACCTTTCCTGCAGACATTACGGGTGACATATTTGCTAGTGCAAGTCTTGTCCCACCGATATCTACGATCTACTCCACTGAGGGGCGATATCATAGCGTAAAGTGAAGGTATTTTTAAGGGAAATTATGGTAAGTAAAACGCTTTTATCTCTAAAACGTTCAACGGAATTGTCACACATCTGTTTGTGTACCTCGCGTTAGAGTAAGACTCTGTAATGAAGACTCGCAGCGCGAAGTAACTTTGGACGAACGAGTATGACATGAATGCTCTCTATTTACTCTTAAATTGGTACTTTCCTTTTGTATGCTTTAGTTTTGACAGAACATTCACTTAAATGTGATTCCTAGGGGAAGAGAATTGTGCAGCTAAAATCTCGTTATATCTCGTTGTCTGGGATACAACAGGTTTAAGCTGAACTTGTCAATTTGGGGAGTGGAAAGGGTTACTCAAACAAACTTAAAATTCCCTCAAAGGAGTGTTACATCTTGTCCAAAACTGTTAGAACGTTTTAGATCAAGAGTTCAAAAGAGTAAACTTTTATTAAAAAAGAAAGCCCGCGAAAAGACTTTTTTTTCAAGTCTCATTATTCTCGGATGAAAGATCATCGTTAGCTAAAGATCCAAAAATTACAAACCAGAACTGAAAATGTCAAAATACTGCTTTTTGATTGGTCGAGGGGTGACAGATTTTGCACACCTGTCGAGTGGACCAGTCAAGAGAGTGTTGCCTTCCCTTCATACAAAACTACGTTATCCCCAAATAGTTTAGTCATGAGACAAAGATAATTAACAATTCATTCACCAGTTGTCTAATATATAAACAATTTGCTGGTGGGATGAAGTCACGGTAGGCAGGCTAGATACCCCAACGCCCCATCTCCCGCCTATGTTGGACTGCCAGAAAGGGCCGGTCATTTGAAAATAGTGTTTTCTGTTTGTTTCCTAGGTCATGAGGATCGCATCCTTGGCGGTACTAGTCGCCATAGGCCTAGTCCATTTCGAACTATCGGTGAGTACTGGCTTTCAAACGATTCAGTAGTTTTGGTTTACAAGGCATGTCGGCTTAAGCGATCCGGCGAACGTTTGATCAATCGAACGATTGATCGATCGGTTGGTGGTTGATCAAGGGAGCGTATCAGTTTGGATGACTTAGTTCGTGCTTACACAAACTAACTATTTGCAAACACTGAGAAATATGACATCTAATGGTAGTCCAGCCGTTTCTTAGTTTAATGCATTTAATTTAACGCACTGCAGTATAATTTAGGTTTATGATTATTATTTTTACCAGTCTTTAGCTTAGATTGAAGTTGGTCAAGTGCCTTCTTGGGTTACCGAATACACCGAAAGTTGTTCGACGTTAAACTTGATTATTAGGCAATGGCTAACAATTTATTTGGAGGATAAATGGCTTAGTAGAAAAAGACCATATAGATTATAACCTATCGTTTACTTTAATCGTCTTGGTACCATTTCGAAAATGTTTTGATCGCGCGCCATATTCGGTGTCGTCCCACCTGCTTGCACCCCAAATATGGTACAAGTGAAGTAAACTGTGAAAGGAGTTACTTGTTAATTTTTTACAATTACACGTCGTTCAGTTCTTCTTTTTTTTCTCCGTTTCCTTGCTATATTTCTGGCCAAAATTTGTTCTAAATTACGAGAACGGCCGTGATTTTTAGAACGTTATCAAGTTAAAAACAGGACTGGAAGTTTTGAGGGACAAGACATCACAAACAAATATTAACAAGTCAGTGAAGGGGCAGCCTACCGCCTTAGAAATCCTAGCCACGATCGATGTACGCGGTGGTTGCGGTCGTTTTGGCGTCATTATATGCGGCCACACACAAATCGGTAACGACCTTCATTTCAACATAAGTGTGCTTGTAATTGAACGGTAAAATGGGGTTAATCTCATGGTGGCGTGTGAGATCCTTTCTGGTGGCTTCTGTGGCAATAATAAGCGGTATTTCATTGCTATGTATCTAATGGTAACTCCGATGGCTTTTAAGATCGTTAATTCATTCCCTGCGATATTAGCAGATTTAAGGGAAGTCACGGTGGACCCATCTCTAACAATTACTCTCACATTGGCCGTCTATAGTTGAACCTGTACTGATATTAAAGCGCCATATGAATTTGTAAATCGTACTCTTCTGATGTCTCTAAAGATCTCTTATAGAATCTCTTAAGTTTAATAGTCTCATTAAGAGCGACGTGCGTGCTGTCTAGATCGGTTGAGACTGATGAAAAAGTGAACACTCTTAATTGATTGAAAGGGTGGTATAGATGGTAATTTCAGTTTATTTTAACATGGTATTCACTAGCTTGTTAGGTATAAACATTTTTGTAACAGGGTGGTTTACCGCAAATGGGGCCTTGTAATCTCTTCAAGAGATTACAAGGCCCCATTATTCCGGGAATAAAAAGCTTCGTAACTGTGCTAGATTGTGATAGGAGACCCTGCCATTAAACTGCATTGAAGAGTTAGAATAACTAAAATAGATAAACTGGACCGTATTCCAATATCAACTCAATATGTTCTATGCCATTCTTGTTCTTGCAGGCGTCACTGCCCGTGTCTCCATCTCCAGTCCCCCCTCTGCTTAACAAACTACTCAAGGATCAGAATGTAACGCTGGGTTTCATTCTCAAAGGATTGCAAGGTCCGCCTGGTATGAACGGTATGGCAGGAATGTCCGGGTCTCCCGGACCTCAAGGACCTCCGGGATTTAAGGGAGACCCCGGTCCCCCAGGTTTTCCAGGAAGTCCCGGTCTTCCCGGAGCTCCCGGTTTCCAGGGTCCTCCAGGTATGGACGGCGCTCCCGGTGCTCCCGGTTTACCCGGTCCTGCAGGTTTCCCCGGAGGTAGCGGTATGCCCGGCATGCCCGGTATGCAAGGCCCACCGGGTCCTCCCGGTTCTCCCGGCCCTACACCAATTAGATACGTAAGTACAGCGACTTAATATTTTTCATTCCTGTGTGTAGCTCTCAATTTCAACTCTGTATTTCCAAACGCAATGCTAATAACGGTGTTATCGAAGAAAAATGTGGTCCGCTGCTGCTTTTCCCTTGAAAGAACAAAAAGGTTTGTTTGAGGAAATTACCAAACGTGTTCCTGTATCTAAAGTTAAACCTTTCAACTCAAAGCTCGAAATGTCACGATGTATTTGATTTCCTGAGAATTTGGTGGCAGAACTCGAAAAGATATATGCCTTCAATTAATGATTCGGTTCTTGATTCTCTCACCTGTCACCTCAACAGAGCACTAGTATTGTAAAGAGAAACTAAAAACTGATCACTCTTCTTTCCTCACACAGAACGGCACAGTGAAATGCGAAGAGGACACAGCCTGGCTGCGATGTAACGAGTACAAACACATAAGCATAATCTCCGCTTTCTGGGGAAGACGAAACTTTGGTCTGTGCACAGAACACACAGGAAACCTACAGTACAACAAATACTGCCCGACAACGCCTCTCTTTCTCACAAAAGTAAAAGACGCCTGCGAGGGAACGACCATGTGCGAAATAAGATGCACGAAGTTCTTTTTCAACGACCAGTCATGCGGAGACGTATACAAATACTTGGAGGTCTACTACAAATGCATTGAAGTTATAAACGGGCACGAGGTTGTCAACGAAGACAACTTACTCAACGCAAATTACTTGGGTTGAGCGAGACAGCGAACGAACAAACTTTTATTGGATGTAACTTTGCTTCGCTCTTGGCTGTATCATTTCACTTTGCTGGAAAAAGAGTTGTATTTGTAAAAACGGGCTTGCCTGAGGAAAAAAAGCGAATAAATCGTATGACAACTACCAAACGGCGAAGTCCTCGAATTTCTAATTCTTCCGCGAAAGAAGACGACATACATGGTTAGATGTCTATTCCATGTGTTATATCGATTTAAGGTAGTTTTCTTTCTGTAAATGACATGATTAAATCATCTTCGTAGAATCGATCGATATTTACTCGGCTCGACTCGTTATGAAATTTAACGAATACATGACTGTATTAGTGAGGTAGGGTATTCAATGTTAGTTTCTCGACAGTTTTTTTTTTGTTCTATAAAGTCGCCACTAAAGCTTGTGCAATAAACTGGACAAGGTTACAGCACAACCTCCCGACCTGGCAAGAAAAACCACTAAAGAACGCGATCACTAGCTGGTTAAATCGTTTGTGTATGATATAGTGCGATTTTATGATGTAATCTTCACTCTTATATGTAAATAAACTGGTAATGGATGGTTTAATGGTGTACCCGCTAGTGTAGTTCTAGAACAGTCAATCGATGATGATTGCTATTGTTTGGTGACTGATCGAGATACATGTGAATGAAATTCTACTTCAGCAACATGAAGTACAAGTTTGTCAATAAACGACGTTACCGTTATTTAATGTATCCTTGTTCAAAGCAGCTTTGTGTTGTCTGTCAGTATCCGTCCCTAGCAAAGTGCGCAAGTTGACGAGAACCTGGAAAACGTTTCACTGTGATGCGAAGGCAAGTTAAAGTCGTGTAGGTAGAATCCAACCGCGGCGCAACTGGATCCAATAAAAGGACCTTATATAGTCACTGCCGCTCAGAAATCGCTGCGAAATCTCTCAGCTGTAAAAAGGAATCTTAAGAAAGTCTATGAGAGACAAATTTTACACCATCAGCGTAACGTGGGGCTGCATACTGGTAGCACGCGCGACACGATAACATCGTTAATCATAAAAATTACAATTTCCTCGATTGTGATTGGTTTAAAAAACTCCTATTTTCCACTAATTCACTTGCTCAGTTGTTATCGGACAGTTTGTTATTGGACAGTTCAATGAGCCAATCACATTCAAAGTTACATTTTAAATCAACTAATCACATTCAAAGCTGTAGTGTAAATCAGCCAATCTCAATTCCAGAGTGACATGAAACAATTTACTTCTCCTTTGTCAGCATTTTAATGCAAATTTTCCCTTCCTTTCACAACTTGGCTATTCTTCTTCACTCGAAAATTGTAATTTTTACGATTAATTGGTAATAAGACTTCGTGTCGTCCAATTTGTTCTGTAATCATACTCGTGACAAACAAATCGGTCCGACTTTGTTATCACCTGTATGATTACAGATGGAGTTGGACTACACGCAGTCGTATTACCATTACAAAACTCGGTATTGCGTGGCTTATTTCACGCAAAACTTTAATAACTTCTGTAGTTTTAGCCACTAAACTGCGAGACCATGTCATCTTCTCAAAGTTTTACTTTTGTTAATCACTTTTACGTACTTTAAGCCTTGTCTTAATTGTGATGTTTGTAGTTTTCTGCTCCAAGAGTAGTAATAACAATTTTGTGAGAATTACATCAACTGGGGACAATCAACTTCGTGGGCAGTAGTTGCTTCTCGCTGGTCACTTTTAACGGAGGCTCTTGTAGGAGTTTGGAAAGTATTCAAACTCTACCCCTGTTCTTGACATGAAGGTTGGTCCTAAATGATCAGACTAGTCTTATCTGGACCTCCTAGTTTCTCTCGCAAAACCACCGTTGCCGCGCAAAGAAAATTGAAGCCTTAGTTATATCATTTTTAGTATGACTTCCCGTTTATCGACTGCTACAATTGCTCAAGAGAGGGCTTGCTGCAAATTCTTAACTACTGAAAGACCCGAGGAGTTTCCATAATGTACCGAAAACGCTTCGCTTTCACACAATCACAGAAGAACTTGAGTTCATGTTATTTTGAAAAACTTTAAAGTTTCTCTCAAGGAGCAGGAACATTCCCAATATAATGGCAGAAATATAGGTATATTTTTCTCAACCAGTGAAACTTCATAAAGCTCGTGGAACCTGGGAACCCCATTAGTCCCCACACTTTCCCCACACTCGTCAACTCTTGTGTGTGTAAAGTCCCGGCCAAACGATCGCAACATTTCAACGCAACATATCGCAACATTGTTGGGCGCAACATGTTGTACGCGTTTGGTCACCCTTTTGTGAAATGTTGGGTGTTGTTGGCTCAAGTTTGAAATGGTCAAATTTGAGCCAGCAACACCCAACATGTCACAACACCTCGCAACACGGTGCCCAAACGCGCACAACATTTTGCGCCCAACAATGTACGTTGCGATAGATTGCGTTGAATGCTGCGATTGTTAGACCGCGGCTTAGCATTCTATTCTTTATACTTCATTCTTGTTTGTTCGAGCTGAAGAGACTGTTAAGAAATTTAAATGAAGTCAATAATTTTATTGAGGGAAGCTTGAATGAACGTTTTTTTTTTTTCGTGTAGAACTTACATGACGCAGTCACTTGTACGACACAAGCGAAAATTAATGTGTTCAAAAAATGCATTCCATTGGAGAAACTTTTAAAATGGTGTCGTAATGCTTCAGCTGTATTTGATGGTACGTATGAATTTGTTTACTTGCAAATTTTTCTGTGAGTAAGTTAAACTGTGATCACGAAATTAAGTACAGATGACGCCTCAGAACCTCTCATTTACTTTTTAGTGAATCAGTACAGTGTTCTTGCTACGAGTATTACGTCACTGTAAGTTGTAGTTTTCCCTGTGAAGAATATCAACGGTTTATCTATGTTTCCCCTTGATCTGTTTTATTTTCGTTCGCCGACAAAACTTCGCAATTTACTTTGCAAAACTACGTCGACCAAAAAAACTAAACAAATTCGAGCACGCCGCCATTTTGGATTTTGTGACGTCACCTGTGTGACACTATTAACACACCTCTAACGGTGACAGTGTGACATAACGAAAATACAGTCGCACCTCCTCTCTGCAACGGCGACTCTTTTGCCGCGGCGGACAGTCCATACATTCACTCTTATTTTAACCTCTCTAAAACGACCACTTCTCCACAACAGCAACTGCCACTAAAACTTGTCCCAACTGTAAAAATAGAGAGATTTAGCAACAGAACGGGAACGTCATTTGACGACGCGACAGCGCGCGGAATAGTCTGGACCCGACTTCCGGTGACCAGATTGACGTCGTCAGGCCAAGGTCACGTCTCTTTCGCGACGGGAAAGTAGGCCATTTGACGTCCCCACGAGAACGTGAAGGTTTCCGTTCATTTTCCAAGGGAAAAAGGTAAGAAAATCACATTTCATGAATTAAATCTTCACCTTTGATAATTTCCGATTCGCCAGTTACCTATCAATTGTTTTTAATTCACAGTAATACGGTTTTTTTGCTGTGGTTTTACCGTCGCTATATTAAGTTTCGCAAAGTTGCCAAATTTTGTTTACGTTTTGAGTGGGTTTAATACATCGAGGTCCCGGCGCAGTGTCGGCTTTAGCCAACAAGGACAAATTGTAATCTTCCATTCTTTTTTACTTTAATAACTTTCTGTCTCGAACTAGTTTTTAAATATTCAACAAATTCTTTGCTCTCTGTGCTGAAAAAGTCTGAAAAAAGCGGGGCCGGACCAAAACTGTAAACTTATATAATTAATTGCCTATCAAAACAAACATATGAATTGTATACTACAGGAAATTAAAATTTGTTTCTTTTTTTAGTTTACCGCTCTTTGTTGTTGAAGGATCTTTTTTGCGTTAACCGGCGATGGAAACCGAAAACATCGATGGGAAGAAAAAG
Source organism: Micromussa lordhowensis (assembly GCA_964020085.1). Taxonomy (NCBI): domain Eukaryota; kingdom Metazoa; phylum Cnidaria; class Anthozoa; order Scleractinia; family Lobophylliidae; genus Micromussa; species Micromussa lordhowensis. The sequence goes on from OZ026606.1 coordinate 9,247,437, forward strand.
TGAGTATAAAATGCATTTCAATACCCGTTGAAGTTACCCTGCGAGCAGAGTCTTCCTAGGAAGATCGAAGGAGACTCTGCTCGCAGGGTACGTTGAAGTGAACCCACCCAGCAGCTTAGAGACGTAATCAATGAACCATTTGACCGCAATGAGAAATGAATATAAGAATTGAATCGAGATATTCTTCCTAGCGCTGTTAATTAGCCGTTCATCAGTTTCAAAGTACAAGCTTTCGTAAATCATGTTCACTGATACAAGTTTAACATTGACATAAAGTGTTATTTTCTAATGATAAATTTAGGTGGAAGACATTAGAAACTACTTAACACATTAAAAACTAAATTCGGACCCTTGATTTTTAACCTGGGAAAAGTCGTACAATTAGGATGCTTTTCATTTTCATGTCTCGTTAGGTCAGTTATGGTATGGTCCGAAGCAAAAGATTACGTTATGCTGAAAGAAGTGGCTGCAGAAGGGGTTTTTGACAGTAAACCTGGGAGTAGGGAAAGAGGCACCTCCTGGCAGAAGGTTGCCAACAAGCTGAACAGTTTGCCACAATTCAGCGTAAACTCCCGATCAATCAGGGATCGATTCAACAACATTAGTAGGAAGTTGAAAGCTAAGTTATCAAGGGAGTCGAATGAAAGTGGAGGGGGGGACATGGAAGAGCCAACCGAACTGGAAATGTTGTTGGAGGAGCTGCTACAGTTAAACGAAGAATCAGAAAAGAAATCACATGATCAGACTGAGGCCAAAAAGGAGACCCTGGAAAAAGAAAGAAAGCAGGCAATAGAGATGAGAGAGAGAGCAATGGAAAGCATGGGAGAGACAAAAAAGAGGAATGTGGATAGGACTGATAGGGAGGGGGAACCAGTAAAAAACTGAGAAAAGAAGACGAAGATCTGGCGGCGACACGCTGGAATGGCTGAGGGAGCGGGCTGCCACTGAAACCCAAATGAAGGAGAGGGAACTGGAGGAGAAGAAAAAAGAACGACAAGAGCTAGAAGCCACGAGAAAGCAGCAAGGGGAGCAAGTAGCTATGCTTCAGCAGCAGATGTTGCAACTTATACAACAACAGCAACAACAGCAACAACAGCAGCAGCAACAACAACAACAGCAATTTGCAATGATGCAACAGCAAATGTTGGCAGTGATTCAGCAGCAGCAACAGCAAGCTCAAGCATTATTTAATCTAGTACAGAAGAAAGAGTAAAATTTTCTGATATGAATTCTGTACATGTATTAGTTATTCCGCATGAAATCATGAAAATGACGCTGTTCTTGTATAAACACATCAATGTTATTGTATTTCAGTGCAGTAGCATTTTTTAGCTTGTATATAATGAAGATATAAGTGAAGTTGAATACTCTTACATCCAGTTGTTCAGAGTCTCAGTTGTTCACTATGCAAACAGTTTCGATGAATTATACGTCAATTACATGTACAACAAAACATTCAGCTTTTGAATTTCTGACATTGAAAGGAATTGAAAGGTATTACACAGGGTCATGCAATATTACATGGCTTGTTGTTGTAAGCAGAAGATTCTTAGAAACAACAAACCTCCACTGAGAGATTTATCACATGCAAGTCATATTCAGGCCCCTTGTGCAGAATGGCAGAGATGTCTTAAATTATTACTTCACCCCCCCCCCCCCTTCCCTCACCAGAAAACAGAAAAAAAAAAAAAAAATATGATAGGCCCATGGGCACTGATTGGTATTCCACCTTTATCAGCCTACAAAGGAACAAAAGGCCAGAAGGCAGAACAAACATTTAAGGAAAACACACAAAATATTCCTTTACAACACCGGAAATTCTTAAACTTATCTTATCCACAAATTATGAGCCTCAACTTTGGTGAGGCCTTCTTACACAACAGGGCAGTTAGTTTAATTTTCCCTCATAAATCACCAATCAATCCACTAAATGACCATGAGTAGTACTAAATATTGAACTCAGAATTAACTGGTGGGTTGCAATTATGTTACATAATTTCACTTGACAAGAAAGATTAACACTCGTGATAACCTCTCAAAACTAAGACATGACAATAACAGCGGGTTATTTAAAACTAATTGTAAGACTTTAAAACCATAGCAATCTTAACTCTGCATGCACCAATAGCTGTTGTACATGTACATAATGGCATCAGAGTAGCAAAATTCAACTCCAAGCCTTCTTTTGAAATGCAAATGAGTCCAAGAGGTCAAAACTGATCAGTTATACATGTACGTAGCACATCTATTCAAGCCTTAGTTGCCTTAGTTGCCAGGCACCAAAATTCAAAGACTTTTCCCTGGAATTGTTTGTCTTCACCATTTTCATGACCTGTGACCAGTCAACCTCCAAGATTAGATTTCCAGATTTCACTCTTAATTCTCATCAACCAAAGCAGGGAAAAGAATAAAAAAATTAAAAATGTACTCAATATTTCTTCATTTTTGCAACTAAGCAAAACCTTACTGTTGATTTCATGTTCTAGACAGCTGGCCCCACATTTTCTATATGTAAGACTACCACGAAAAGTAATCATTTAAAGAAGGAGGAGCAATCTCAAACATTTCCGACACTTGATTTCCATATAAACAGGTTTGAGCATTCTCTAATAAAGCACAGACAAAATACATTTTTCCAACTGCACTTAAGTGTACTTTCATCTGCTTTTTGAAATCAATAAACTTAAAATAATTGCAAATATTGCCAAATAACAGCTCAACAGACACTCGAACCTCACTCATTGCTTTGTTATATAGTGTCATTTGGGGTGTTAAGTTGTTACTCCTGTAGGGTGCCTGGAGATGCACACCCAAGGGATAAGCTGGATCTCCATATAAACAAAGTGGCTGCCCATTGTAAAATGCGACCCGTTGTAACTCATTAAGAAGACCAGATTCGTGGAGCATTACGCTATCATGCCTCTTCCCTTCAAATGGGCCACAAAGATTGGCTATCAGGCCATTTGGGGTCACGACACTTTGGAATTTAATACCATGGACCCTTTTGTGGCCATTGTACATAACTCGCTGGTTGTATTTTGGGCGGGCTATTTCTCGCACAGTTCCATCTATGAAACCAAAACAGTTCTGGAGTGGAGCACCATGCTGATAAATGGCCTCTGCATACCTATGCAACTCCCCTGGTTGAAGGAAAGGATTCATTCCCCAATTTTGCAGTCGATGGCAATGACGTCGGTAAATGAAATCAAGTACTGAGTTGAAGATCAGGCAAAGTTCAGTTGGGTTTCTCCCAAAGCGGGGTACCATATCAGTATATCGACATGGATAGGCCAGTCTTCGCAGAAGAATACACATGCCTTCCATGGCATCACACACAGTTCGTTGAGAACAGACAATTTCATCAGGGATTTGCAAGTTGTTCAACAGCAATTGCAGATCATTTTTGCCAAATCTTAATTCAGTCCAGCATTCTTCATCTTCCCAATTGTCAATGTCAAAGCGTTCAAATTTTGAATAGGGGAAAACTGGTGTTGGCATCATATAGTAAAACGAATTCTACGTCATCAATACTGTTTTGAGAATGTGCAATTACCAAGGAGTCGCGAACAGTGGCTAGACTAGACATCATGAGCGTAGTCGTATGTAATGTAAACCTCGCCAGGCTAAGGCGTTTGAGATTACGTGAATTTCAATGCGCCATCTCGCTTACGATAGACATGATATATGACGACACATAATCCAAAGTCAGAAGAGTTTAATATAGTAAACAACAATACAATGTTTACCTCACAGTGAATGGTGCTTATTACTTTGACTTACCTATAAAGAAGCTTTATCTTAAAATTTTCTCAGCTCTCAAAAAAATAATTTTGATCAGCCTTTGTACAAACGTTGATTACAGTCTTCGGATTTCTTTCCTTCACAGCGTTCAATAATTAACATCTGGTTCCATGTTTCTTTCTCCGTTATCTGTGACCTGGCTGAAAAGCTTGACTAGTTCGAGGAGAAAGTAATATTCGAGAACACGCGTTTAGGACGTCGGTTGTCTACGGGTAGAGCTAAATCGCTGTTTACTTGCAACGCAACGGCGTCGTAGACCCAGTCCTAATCGGTCATTGCAGTGCGCGCGCCGTCGTCGAATGACGTTCCCGTTCTGTTGCTAAATCTGTCTAGTAATAACCTCTGGACAACGGCCATTAATCAACGACCGAGTAAAGGTGTATACAAAAACTATCTTTTTTATTGTAAAACGTCACCAAACGTCATCCATACCGGGGGTCGTTGATCTGTGTTGCCATTTAAGTTTCTGTTTTATTGATGTATTTTGATTTATATATGCTAAAATAAGCATTTTGTGAAAAACAATAATGCACTCCTCCTAAAAAAACAGGTGTCATATTACATCCCTTTCTCCCCATAACGGCCACCTCTCTACTTTCCGTTATGGAGAGGTTCGACCCCACGTAGTCAAATAAGCGATATCCGCATCCAATTTTCTTCCATCGCCGTGATGTTTTTTTTTTGTTAAATCGTCTATAAGTAATGGTAATAGGACTGAGTGGAGTCCAATTCGGTCTGTAATTATACAAGTGATAACAAAATCGGACGACTGCGCAGCGGGAGTCCAATTTGTTTATCACGAGTATGATTACAGACCGAATTGGATGACACGAAGTCTTATTACCAATTAATCATAAAAATTACAATTTCCGAGAAAAGAAGAATAGCCAAGTTATGAAAGAAAGGGTAAATTTGCATTTAAATACTGACAAAGGAGAAGTAAATTGTTTCATGTCACTCTGAAATTGAGATCGGTTTGATTGAAACTACAACTTCGAATGTGATTGGTTGATTTTAAACTACAACTTTGCCGGAATGTGATTGCCTTAGTGAACTGTCCGATAACAACTTGGCAGGTCAATTAGTGGAAAATAGGAGATTTTTAAACCAATCACTGTCGAGGAAATTGTAATTTTTATGATTAATATATTTATTTTTTCCAGTCCGTACTCCCCAAAGTTTGTGAGTCTCCCTCCATGGAATGCGAATCAATGTAATTCGTTACGAACTGCTTACCTTATCGTTGACGTATTTTAAGGTCTTTTTGCAACAGTTTCTTTGATTTTTACAGTTACGAAGTAGAGATATCAGGAAGAACGAAACATAAAGCTTCGCGTCCATAATGGCGGTTGACATGAAAATTTGAATTCGCTTCATGTAGTTGCGAAGTGTTACATTTTGTGACGTCTTACATGAAAAAATCGTAAGCAAACTCGAGAGTCCGCAGTACAGCTTAGAAGTCGTCTTTAAGTGTCATTAGTCCTACATGTATGATATAGGAGATGATGTTCGCTCATCAAAAGTTATCAGTTGAGTAAGGCCCAACGAAAGTTTGGTGACATCAACTTGTGGTGTTGTCACTGGCAACTGGCTCAGTTTCCAAAGGCAACTTGTCGGCCTTTGATGTCATTGGCAGCTAAGCGCGGGAAATTCAGGCGACGATATGTCACCAAAGCTCCGTCTCGCCTTACTCAGCTGATAATCGTAGTATCTATAGGACACCATGCAGTCAGTATCTCGCCTTTCATTTGGCGTCTCGTCTTGGAATTCAAGTCGTCTTTAGCGAACAAAAAAAAACATCTGTAAAGCTCCTCGCCTGTTTCATCGAACATGTAAATTTTTTCGCATAAATCTCTGTGGACAATCTAGATTTTCAGAATTCACTGAAAAAAACGGGAAATTCCGCCGAATCAGAAAAAGGAAGTGTTGAAACGTGCTCCTCCGTTTTCATTGAAAGTTTTTGGCGCGAAAACCGACCGTATGAGCTGCACCTTCAGAAAGAAAGCTCCAACAGAGCGTCTGACAGTTTCCCGCCTTTTTCAGCAAATGCTTTTTGCATGGAATTCTTTTAATCAGTGCAAGCTAGACATTCAGGATTCAGTATTGTGCTACAAAAGCGTCAACAGAATCGCGCCAAATCTAAGTACATGTGAACAGGCCGACATAAAAGATTCAATAAACAAAAGCGCTTATGAAGTGTTTGACAGTTCGATCATGGGGCGTTTCTCTCAGGGAATTTCTTTTGAAAATTCAACAAAGGAAACCTACCGCAGAGCGTTTGACAGGATTTGAACGCAACATCAAGTAACAACAGGCATCAGTCAACAAAATGCCAAAATATTTGTTTCAAGGTGATGTGGTTGAGCGAGTTTGACTAAAACTCACACGCTAAGCTCTTCACATCTTCTTCTCTAGGTTTCAAAAACCGTGACATCAGTAACATAAGAAAAGCTGTCAAGAGCACAAAGGATTAGAATTGTGCTTTGTTCGTCACCAGAAATGAAACACAACGACTGTTTTTCTTGGAATGATTTTGCCATTTATACTATTATAACAAAACCGGGAGACTATTGTATGCTGCAGAAAATGCCCATAGAAAAGTTTGAAAAGTTTGAATCCGAGGTAAGCACGTAGAAAAGGTACGGTCTTACTCTGGCATTCAGTGTAAACATCTTAGACTTATTTGTCTTTTTTGTGGTCTCTCCAAAATTTCAAATCCGAAATAGTTTATACAAACTGGTTTATTTGAAAACTGCGAAGCAATATTAATGTGAAATACAGTAAAGATTAATTTAGTTTTGTCTGAGTAAAATACTACAAACTATTTTAGCGATAGCAGTGGTTTGTGGTACGATAGTCAGTTAATGGTAAATTAATTCCTGTGATGTAATTCTTGTTGTTAACACCTTGGTGCTTTTAAATTATTACATTTAAAAGTGGAAAGGAAAGTCAATTTTACCCTTAATGAGAGACGAAAAAGAAACATGCAATTGGAAGATTAGAATTTCGTCGATAAGAATAATCGGTTAAATCAGTCACTGGATTTCCAAAGTTCGCTTGAGCATCTATGCAACCAAACTTTTATAAGGGAACTACTGTGTATTTTTATTTAAACAAACAGGATTGTTTTGAATGAAAACTATAAAATCCACCACAAATTTCGAGAAGAATATTTTCAATGATGTACCGCCCGGCCATTTTTAAACGGTTAATCTTAAGGGATACAAACAAAACTCTTAGGGCATTTTTGAGGCGTTGATTGACCACACTGCATGTAAATTTTGAAAGCTAACGACCACTGTATGTTTTTGTGTTTTTTTCAAGCGTGGTGACTAAATCACTTAAAAATCGCTCAGCGTTTAGACAAACTGGTGTTTCGCGCGCACGCTCACTGGGCGCAATATTGGCGGGTAAGTGGAGGCGCGTGGCGCGCTCTTGAGGCATGACGTAATGAAGTGACAAGTTGGGCCACATTACCTAACAACTTGGATTGCGAGGGTGACCAAATCGGACCGACACAAGAGTGTCGATTTTCTAAAAGTTAGGATTTTTCCCGTCCGATTCTCTGGCCTTGGATTCTTCAAGAAAGGTAAGAGCATATCGATGTTTAAGTCATTTGAACAGCACAAATTGCCTGATTTGTATATTGACACTGAAGGCTTGTGAGAAAAGTCGAGAAACCCCTGGAATTCAACGAAGCGAAACGGAGATCGTCCCGCAAAGAATAGAACCCTAACCCAAGCCTTCAGAAAACCAGGTAGTTTTCGCCGTCTCTATTTTATTGCCGTTTTTTTTCCTTTATGTTCCCTGTTTTAAAACAGTCATGGTTTCCATTTCGTAAAAATCAGTCTACGAAAACATCCATGCCAAGTCAAGCCTGAAAAAAAGTGTTTGATCTTTCTTATTTTACATGTGATTTATTTATTTGCGAGAAGGACGGAAAAGAAATGACAACACGGTTTAAATTATCTAACGATGTCGTTTAAACTGAGCAAAAATCGAAGTTGTTTCTTGTGTCACGGCTTCCTTTTCCCTCGAGTTTTTCTGCGTTATAAATGATTGTTTAAAGAAGAACCTGTTTGCTCTGACAAACACGACTAGGCAATACGAAATCATATCCGTGATTTTAACCCAATATTATGACTAAGTTAATTGTTTTCATTACTTGTTAGAAAGAACAAAAGAACCACTAAAGTGATGTAGAAAATATTTCCTACACTTTAAGCTTATCCCGTTCAAGGTGAATTAGAAGTCAGTGAACCCGCATGCCCCGAAAGACCAGTGTCAATTTGATAATGTTCTTAGCCTGTCAAATTAACTGAAGTGCACAACTAACTGCCAAATGGATCAGTGATTTTGATCGGTCGATACGTATGTGTCGATAAGTATGTGTTATCCTCGTGTCGAAAAAAAATCGTAGCGCGCGAAGAAGGCGCCAGAACAAATTTCGCTGTCACCCATGTTTTGGACCCCTTTTCTTCTAAGGAAAATATACTTATAAATTCCAGCCCCTCCTTGTTTACTGCAGTGGGATTTTCCGTCGTAAGTTTATTTATGTTCTCTAAAAATAATCTGACATCTTTGTTCGAAAGCTAATATATCACCTGAGAGAAAATTAAGCGTTCATTGCATGCGCTCTCTATGGTTTATTAGGACAATGTTTTTTATTTTTTTGATCGTGATTTAGTCTGTGGTAGCTTGCGTATCAGTGCATCTAGCTAAGCGATAATGAGAGCTTTTAATTTTTATTATTTTTTTATTCGGTGATATAACTGTCTTGTTTCCTTTATTCTTTTAGCCCGCTCTAATATTATACAACTTCTAACATTGTCTTAGGCTACTCTCAGACTTCGATGGTTTCGACTTGCCATGACTAGGTGCAAAAAAAGAAAAAAAGAACATTCGGGGCAAATTATCGATATTCGAAATAACAGCAGGACTCGAACATTGTACCTTATTGTTACTTATTTTAGCAGGAACTTAATCTTGCAAAAATTGAACGGGCCTATTTTGCGGGATTTGAATTTCGCGATTTGTCCCCAAAAACCTGGCTAAAAGGAAATAGACTTCGCAAAAATTGTCAAATTACTGATCCTCATTAACAAACAGTTAGTCTCAGAATTGGCACGATATTTTCCATACCGATAGTCCCCAATGACACTGAACAAAACTATCTAACAAAACGAAATCGAAAACAGTTTGTCGTGTTCCTTTGCAAGAAAGCAGAGCTATGCAGAGTACATGACAAAAAACATTGTCAATTTCCGTCAATTTTGATCTTCAGGAGGATAACCTGACTCGCCCTTTACTGCTAAAGTATAATTCCTGCTTTCTCCCATCGTTTGACAACGCACGTGTATAACTAGTTTAACCTCATTGCTAGTTGAGTGGTTGGAAAGGCTTACCATCCATGTTTATTGAAGAATTATAAAGGTAACGTGGTTAATTTCGCGCAAACGTTTTTGGCGGGTCTTTGATCTCGCAATTCTTTGAGAATCCGTGAATATCTCAATAATATCCGTGAAGTCTCAATAATGCACATATCGCTGAAGAGCTACACAAATTTATAACCTTTTAATATTTACGCCTTATAAAATGATGTACATCTCTACAAATATAAGCAAATGCAAGAGAAATTCACTAAAATAAATGCTTTTTGAGAATTCATTTTTGATCTCGAGACGCATTGAAGTACTGATGAACTTTTTTTTCACTTGTTTTCAATTGTTTGTTTAGTTTCAAATTTCAGGTCATTTCAGAAGACACTAAGCTCAGTACAGTTTATGCACCCAAGCAAATCATTAAGAGCCAATCAATGTAAATTTTCGGGTTAAAAACTTAAATTGTTCCAAATTTTACTCACTGAGCCGTGCACGAGACAAAGGCTAATTATTTTATATTTTAATGATATTGTAACTGAGACTAAGCTAGGTTTTTATTAGCCTTTAGAAGGAGACATTTTAAATACACTGAGGAAGAAGAACTTAAGGTTTCCAGCCTTTAATTCGCTTTCAAGTAGAAAAGTGACAAGAAGTTGTCAGTCCATGAGAAATTTTAAATTATTTATTATACAAGAAGTAAACAGTGAAAGGTGTACAGCTAGGACCTTAACATGGTTTGTAAATAGAATGAATTTTCCTCATGAAAAGGAACAGCCTGAAGCTGTTTGGAAGGCTTTGCACAAAAGAAAATTTAAACCATTCAGCAAAAAGCTCAAAGTTCTTGAAAACACTCTTGCGACGTTTTCAAACGTTTCATGGTTACTGTTGTAAGATTTTTTAATGCGGACAATCGAGGCATTTTAACCCAAATGTTTAGTGCTATTTTTGAGATTCCCTAAAACTTAAAAAACTCAAAGTCGATTTTATTGCATGGTGTAAATACAAGAATAAAATAGCGCGGTTTGTCGTTGAATTGAAAGGAGAAAGTTCTTAATACCCTTAGCTGTAAGACGTTCTAGTTCTAATACTGAACAGTGTATCCAAACTCGTACTGATCTCTTTTCGATCGTTGTTGTCGTCTCTTTCATTCCGGCATTGCAAGAATTTCAGTTTCTAGGTGATAAACGATGGAAGCGTTCATGAAGATCACATTTTGATTTCCGGGTATAGAAAGGGGCGGTTATGATGTCAGCTCTTCCCAGGGTACGAGAGCAGGTACCAGTTAGTCGCCATGATAGAGTAACTTAACCAGAAAATCTCTGATCCTGCGTCTTTATTTTAATTTTCAGGCTATGAAGGCTGCAACAGGCCTGCTCAGGCTGGCTTTAGGCCTTGCTTTGTTTGTCTTAGCGGTAAGTGTGTGTACTAGGCCTTGCTATTTCTTGATCAGAGTAATGTTAGTGTTTAAGTGTTTAGTTTGCTTCTTTAATTACAAGGTCGGCGAGTGGAACCGCTGAAATTTTAACATGGATCTTTGCTCCCTTCGTGAAAGCTATGAAGGTCCCTCGATCTAATCCGTCGTATAGGATATTCAGTTCTGAGTGGCAGTAGGAAATGTGTGTTCTAGAACTTATTTTCTCCTGTAATTTGTTATGACACTCAAACGGTAGTGCTTCATTTTCCGGTTTCCATGTATATTTTGTATAACCATCCTTGAAAGAATTTAGTTTCAAATGAGAACGTTTCTTCTATTGAGGTTTTTAGATCCGATATTAGCATTACTTGACAAACGCATCTACAAGATGCTGAAAGGTTGGGAGAATCGATAAGTTAACCACGTACGGTTGGAGGCTAATTAAAAACGGTTAATCGTAACCTTGACGTCAAACACTAGTCTTATTAGTCAGTCGGGGTAGTCCCACAATGCGCAAGAAATCTGTACCTTCTGTCATGAATCATATCCCACTGAAAATCAGTATGGAAATAACTTACGAGTGTACGGACAACATGCAAAAAGGGTGGCCGATCAAAAAGCTAAATTTGAAGTAAAAAATGTAGCTTGATGCCAAGACCTCAAAGTGATCTAACACACGCCAGTTATCGCTTTTTGCTTGACTAAATTTTAGGTGTTTGTTTTTTCGTTCGTGAGTTTATTTCTGTCATTCGTCGGTACATCCTCCCCATTCGTGGGTTTATCATTCCCGTCTGCATATTCATTTCTTCTGTCAGCTCGTATATTTCTCGCGTCTTCGTTTAGTCAGATGTCAAAAGCTTCCACGCAATTTGAGAAGGTAACAGGCCATAGCAACTGTCATTCACACATTGCCGTATACAAACCGTTGAATAAGTGAAAACGTCAGTGATGTCCACTAGTAGATACTAATGCTCTGCAAGTCTGTTTGTGGAAAAGTGTTATCATTATGTTCTCTAGTCTAAGGTCATTCACCTCACTTCTCAGCTGACAGACGCCCTTATCTAGTCTAAGCCAAACCAGACATGCTTGGCAGGGGCGGATCGATACAGAACTTTTCAAGGAGGGGTAAGGGGGGGGGGGGTAGCGGGGTGGAGTGGGGTTTGTCTGCTTCCTTGGGTTTGAGGGATCAATTGAGCAGGTTCCCAAAATGTGGCAAATTGAGAATTGGAACCTAATTGAAAACTGTCACACCAGAAATACAATAGCAGTCAAAATTGTTTTCATAATTTTTTGCTCCACCAACTCCAAACCACCCCCCCCCCCCCGAACCACCCACCTAAATTTCCCCCCACTTGGAAAGAAAGCGGAGCTCCTCACAAGATTTACAAAGGACGTAACAACGCTAATAGCCTGTAGTTTTGTTTACTTATTTATTTATTCACTTGTAGCACTGTTCACCTATGCCGCGCAAACCACACCTAATTCAGAAGCGTGACAACATTCTGAGCTACTACTGGAATCAAAAACTACCCATCGGGTTTTTTGTCAACGGTCAAGGTGGTTTGATGGGACCCCCGGGACCTCCCGGACCTCCTGGTTCCCCCGGTTACGTCATGGGTGGAAGTGGAAGTGGAAGTGGTGACGCCTTTGCCCGTGGGGCAATTCCTGGGCCTCGTGGTCCCCCGGGGCCACCCGGACCCCCCGGGCCCGGAAATGCTCTCACTGTAAGTTGCAAATATTCTAACAGCAAATACTCTAACAGCTAAACTGGAGAAATTTTTGAACGAGCTCAATGCTTATTCCCTACAGTTTAGGAAGAGTCGGGAGAGGCAAATATAACAGTTGTCAGAATTGTAAGCTAAGCACTATTCCAGCAGAATTCTGTTTGTCTAATGTGTTTTAAATTACTCGTAGCCTTGCTACCATTATTCAGTGCTATTCTTCTTATGCCAGCCTTTAAATGCCAGTGTGTGTGTGTGTCTCTCTCTGTAGGGTCCCCAGGAAACCATCACGTGTGAAGGCGAGAAGGAATGGATCGAGTGTCCACAGTACAAAGTTATCAAAATCAATTCTGCTTTCTGGGGTCGTGACGACTCAGACACGTGCACCACAAATGGCGTTCAGCACGGACTCAGCACCTCTGACATGTGCCCTCAAGACGAATCGAATTCCATGACCAAAGTGGAAGGACAATGTAAAGACGAGCAGGCCTGTGAGCTGGCAGCCACATCGACCTTCTTTGACAAGACCGATTGTGGACAGGTCTATAAGTATCTCCGTGTCAACTATGAGTGTCTACCTAGCGAGTCAAGAGTGAAGGCAGCTATTCAAAGATCAAGAATAGCCGGCTAATTTGATTCTCTGAGTGACTGACATAGCTTCTATCACGTGATAAGCTACGAAACGATTTTACCGCCTAATATGGTTCGGCTGTCCGAAGCATCCAGGACTTCTTCGTCAACAAGCTTGCTTGATAACCGCTTGATCGACCATTGGGGAAAACTTCATGTGACGGCACAAATCATGTTGCTCTTTATGACGTATGGACGTTACTGTGAACACTTACGAAGGACTTGAGAAAAAAAGCTGGCAGCAATGTAACATACCACGTCATGTTAGACGGTGAAAAACGTTTTGCTTAAGATGGAGGATAGATGAAATAGAAGGACTCGCTTTTCTTGATGAGTTTTCCAGAGAACATTGTGTAAAGCATTTTCTGTAAACTAGGAAAGCACTTCATTCCATCACACTACACATTATTTTTAATTTAATACCAAATGTGTATATAGTAATGTTTCTTAAACCTTTGGCGCATACTTTACGTGAGCCTGTCGAATTCCTTGTAAAAATTACCAGCGGGTACACGGATGTAACTATGCGCACGATCCTATAAGACATAACAAGTGGACCAACACATTATAAGACGTTAAAGATACTGCGCATCCTTGTGGTAGTCGTATTAATCACTGTAGTTGACATGAATCATTCTTGTGTTGCTATTGAATATAAACTCATGAAATTTGTGACAGTAAACTCTTTATGGTCTTTTGAGATTTATTGCGTTTACACTGAGATGTGGGAACTGAGCAACCCCTTAAATATGTACGTAGACAGGGTGACCCGTCCTTTGAGCGTGCGTTTTTGCCGGTACGAAGAAGACTCAACATTTTCGACTGTAGTTACAGTATGTGTAGTTCAGGAAAGGTTGTTCAAATAGGGTAACAGTTGTAATCATTTGTGAGAGTCGACGCAATAGGGGACGTACTCCGAAAGACGGAAATTTGACATCACTTATTGGTACTATGGTTTATAGGGTAGTGAATTCGAGACTATATTGGAGTAGTAGTGGAGGGTGAAGCGGGGGGGGGGGGGGGGGGGAGGGATGAGGGATGAACACGTTACCTTGAAGGGAAAGCATTCAAACGCAGTTCTGTGTTGGAGGGTAAAAGTTCATAATATGGTTTGGCTTGTGAAAATTTCTTCGCTTTTTGCGATTTCTTAAAATGATCCCGAATGATCTCGCAAGATCACTTTTTAAAGATTGTCTTGTTGTTTTATGGCTTACGTTACTTAAAGAACTCACTTCCACAAAAGAGATTCCTTTGTTTTTACAACTCTCTTTCCCTTCTGTTATTTTTTTTTTAGACTTGAGTATAACTGATTAATACGCGTAGTCGGTTCCCAATCAGAATTGCAAGCTTGAAGTTTGCGATGTTTTCCAGTCCGTGATCGTGGCTTTTTTGCTAAACATTTTCAGTCGTGTAATAAATTTCTTATCAACCAAGCTTGGTCGGCACCGTACTAGGAGAGTATCAACCCTTATTATATGGCTAGCTCCGCGAGCGGGCAAGATGAATCAAATCCTGCGCTGTGATTGGCTACCCGAGCGGGCAAGATGGAGCCATCTTGCCCGCTCGGGACTACCCGCCTTGTCCCGCAAGAAAAATTTCCCCAAAAGCTATATAATAAATCCTTTATTGACCAAGCTTGTTCGGCCAAGATGGCTGGATATTGGCCGAGTTCTTTTTTTGCGTGTTCATGGACCTCGACTCCGTCTCAGTCCATAAACACGCAAAAAAAGATCTCGGCCAATATCCAGCCATCTTGACCTCACACTTGGTCAATAACCCATACATACTGTCAAGGCCTTACATGGGTGGAGGTTGACCTAGGGTGCGTTCCTTTGGGGTGATCCGGATCAGGATCAGTGATCCAAGATCACTCGGATCTGAGTACATCAACTGAAGGAACCGATGACCACTCTGGGAACCGATGAATCCACTCTGGTCACTGATTTATCGGTTTCTTTGATGAACTATGATCCGAGTGATCTTGGATCACTGATCCTGATCCGGACCACCCCAAAAGAATGCGCCCTTAGGGTTGGAGGCGATGCTGTAATTTCAAATTGATGGGTCAGTGACACAAGAACAGTAGTTTGCTCTACACTATTTTGAAGTTCACAATAGGTCACTGAGAATGCAGGTGTGTTTTACAGGTGACAGAAAACCCTAATATTCAAATAAATCTTAACCCCATTCTAAACTACAAGAACAAGACTTGCCAAGTTATATTTGTTGAATCAGACGCCATTCAGCTCCTGAATGAAATTTTATTCTCGTGTAATCGTGCGTGGTAAATTTCAGTGTCACCTTCTTAATCTGCAACTGATCAGGCTGTAAAATATACCTCCCTCCGTGGACAACTGCTATAAACGCATATATTTCTTCTTGTGCAATGGAAGCTTTAATGTACAAAGATGTTTTCTAGTGAAGATTCACAGACTCACTCGCTGTGAAGATTCAGTGTTATTGCGATTGCGCTATTCCTGTATTCGCTCCAAACATTTACAGAAAATTGCAGATTCTTATGAATTCTCACCTAGTAATACTCAATGGCCAATATGGTCATCGACAACTGCTTTTGCCTGACAAATTCGACATGGCATTGCACAGGTGAAAACGTAGCGGTTGTGGGTCATATTAAGAATTACATATTAATAAAATAAAAGCGTATTTCTTCTCGTGTTGATTGAATTTTCCAAGTCTTGACATTTGTACTTCAACCGATTTGGCAAGCAATGGAATTTTTATAAGCGTAAGATGCGACGTGTGGATTTTGTCTCGCCTCTCCCAGCTGTAGTCTGTCATATTCTCTTGATATTTCTCAACCAAGACCTGATCGATCTTGATTATCCATCTTGCCATTTCAGAACGTCATTTAATCGTACAAGGGAAATTCCCTCGGAAGCTATCTGGCTCCCATTCCGCTCATCATTCTACAGTCGTATCGAACTTTCAAAAACTTCGGCACACCGGGACACAGCGATTTCTCGAAGAACATCTCAGACACTGGAAAGGTACAAACTGGACGCTCTTCACAAACATGGCGTAAAAACTTCAAAGTGTCGCCTGCCGGTGGACAGAACTTCAGTGGGGTATAGTGCTTGTCAGGTATACATGTTTTAAGATCGTCCCTTCCCCAGAACGCAGAATTGATTTTAAGTCCTTCCTCCTTTCCCGCGCAAGACAACGATAACATATTTCCCTGGCAGCCCAGTGCTGTGGCGTTCCCTAGCCGAACCCAATTGGTCAGGTGACTTTCAAACACCGGCAACCCAGTAACCAAGACAAGCCAGGACAAACACCACAGTATATAACTCCATTCCAACGGAGGGCGCATGCTAAAAGCGTCAGAAAATCACGAAATGAGATAGGTTCAATGTAGAGCTTATGCTTCTTCTAGTTTGTGTTTTATAAACCGCTGATCAGATTATAGCAGAGATACTGTATTATTAATGATTTTCTCTACACGCCAATTAACGTTGTGATCAGAACACCTGTAGTTCTTGCCTTGTTATTATAGCCGTCTGACGATTTTAGCTTTCCAGCTTCATCGTTAAGTGCTTATTTACTTTGTTAGGAACATTTATATTTTGATCTGGCTGATGAAATCCTTGTTTCTCTCAGTTTGTTTTGGAGGGCGTAAAGACCGAGAAATTTTTCTAGAATTGCACTATTTGCTGAGAATCATCACGAACACAAGAAACATAATAGTCGAGAATTCCAACTGCTCAGTTTCTTCACAGTGGTGTTTTTCTCCTGTTGATTCAGTTATAAACTGGCTAAAGATTTTGCAATGTCCCGTTTGAGAATAAACTTGCCGAGGGGATCCTCATTCTTCTAGCTAGGAAATGTCGAGTCGGATCACGACTTTATCTTTTAACCGTCGTTTCAAAAACAGCGATGGCATTGACATTCACTACAAATATCTCTGTGATAAAAACTATGAAACTTAATTTAACGTTTAGTTTTCAGTCACTATTTTGTTAAAGAACTCTGGCACACAAGGTATTTGACTGAAAGTTACAGGGAATAGATTGAAATGAAAGCTTTAATGTAGCTTTAAAGATGTTATTTTATATGTTTTCTAGTGAAGATTCACAGATTCACTCGCTGTGAAGATTCAGTGTTATTGCGATCGCGCTATTTCTGTATTCGCTCCAAACATCAGATACAAAAAACAGCATTAGCATCGACATTCAATACAAATGTCTCTGAGATAAAAACTATGAAACTAAATTTTACGTTTAGTTTTCAGTCACTATTTTGTTAAAGAACTCTGGCAAACAAGATATTTGACTTAAATCTACAGGGAATCGATTGAAATGAACTTCTAATCTTTTCCACTCGGTTAGTTTAATTTTTGGGTTTCGCAGGCCTTATCTGCAAAACTTCACTGGTCGCTAATTTAAAATCTGCAATGTCTTCGTGGGTCTAAACGGCTCAACTTAATGCTGCGGAACACGGCAAACACATTTTCCCATCGTTTGAACCTCATTGATCCGCTGAAAACGATTTTATCTCAAAACGCCCAGTGAATTACAACAAGCTAGTGTTCTGTCCCCGACGTCAGATACAAAATGTCACAGTGACCTGTGATTGAGGAACAGATTGATGACCTGATCATAAACAAACAGGTATCAGCGCCAACCCGCCAACGAGAAACAACCGTGGGTTGTCCTCATAAAGAAGAGAATTTTCACTAACAAACCCTTTTACCTCCAAAACATTAAAAAAAAAATAAGAAATTTCCATGTTAAATTACGCGCGTTTCACTAATTTTCCACAAAAGCTGAGGTGAAGGATTACAGCGCATGCGTTCTCACTAAACTCGCATACCAGGGAGATGACATAATTACGTAAGCTGGGCGATGACTTTATGAAAACAGCATTTGCACGCACCGCCGGCCTGTCATAATTTTGAAAAATTAGAAAATTCTCTCCGTCCAAGGTAACTTTTGATGAGTTTATTTTCAACGTGGTTTTATTTCAGATTTCATGTGAATTTGATTTTTCGAATAAGTGGCATTTCATTCGTCTGTTTCTATGTTTGTTCGTAGCTGACGGTTAGTTCATCTGCTCGATTTGCTGGTCACCCGGGCAGTCTACCCGTGACTTAATATTACGAGGTAAGAACGGCCATGTTTGTCCGGCAGTTTTTATGTTACTGCTGGGGTTGAAATGCTTTGTTCCTTTTTGAGATTATCTCTTTCATCTCGTAGCCTGTCGTTATCGATACATATGAGCTTACGCCTCACTTATCTTATGGAGACGAAACAAAATGGCGCTTAACTAAGCTCGTCTGTTTCGCTTCCCTGATCGAAGGGTTAATTTAGTACAGCTCAGTGAGTTATTAATGTATAGAAATAAGAGCCAAGCAGTTGTTTCTTCAAGGCTTGTTTGGGAAAATCAGGGAATCAGTGGCAGCTTTTCTTGGCCACTTAATCAGTACAGTAAGATTTGATTTGCAGTAAGATGTTACATATGGTCGCCGTTTTGCTCTTAGCAGTTAAACACAACAAGTTTTTTCATGTAACTATTTACTGTCTTTCTTTACCGCAGTACGCATCCAAAACTGGAAAACGCCAAGCAATAAGCAAACGGCAGTTGTGCCGAGGAGCTCTTTCTTTCACATTCAACAGGTAGGACTGAAGTGATTTGTAGACATGTGTACTACAGAATAGCTCTGAACTGAAAAACAAATTCCTGTAAGAAAATAATTAAACCATTTTCAAGTAATCAGCACTCTCCTTGTTGTGCATGGGGCACTTAACACTATTTTAAAATGACCGGAAGTTGAAAAGATTAAACAACATACAGATATTGAACTGGTGTGTCGAGCGATAGCCCTGCTTTAGAATAAGCTGGGACATTTTCTCCAAAGGCTAACGCTCAAACGTTAGCTGCCTATCTTGACTCCAATTAAAAAAAAACTGTTTTGCAGCTCAGGTCATTAGATCAAACATAACCCTGTAGCTATTGCTAACTTGTTTTATTGGGAAACACTTGGGATAAATTTGAGGTATGAAAATGAAGTCTTATGAAGGTTTTTTCTTTGATATATAAACCTCTCGTTATTTTTATTATTATTTTAATAATAGGACATTGCTTTTTCTTGTTATTTTGTATGACTGACCACTTGGTCTTCTTTGTAGTCAAAACATGACGCTGGCACTGACAGCTTTGACCACGATTTTAATCGTCGCCTTCGCCGAGTGCAAGGTAAGGGAAAATTGTACCTTTGTTATTTAAAACCTTTTTTTCGTGGCCTGTCTGGAAATTAGCTTGTGAGTCCTATTAGACGCACTGAGTCCTTACTGAACTAAAGATGCCTTTCTACGTGAAATTTAAATCAAGTAAGAAATTGGTAAACCACTCTTCTTAGTACATGCTTAGATATATAATTTTAACCAATCAGTGAAAATAGGACTTTTTGTCAAGTCAACACTGCTGTTGTCTGGAAATTCAATATGGCGGCCTCTTCAAATGGGATAAAAATTCTTTCATGTTTTAATTTCGTAGCTAAACCGATAGAGGTCACAAACGTCTAACGCCAAATGCCTAACCTGAAACTGCCGTTTGCGGTTTGCCTTTAACATGAAAACCTTGGTTCTAAATGTCTCTACTGTTTTCTTTCGTGCGTGTGCGTTCTGTTAGGTTTGAGGGTGCATCAAGATCTATTTTGACGAAGCTAGCTTCTTCCTCTCGATCTGCTTGGCAATGCATTGTTACTGCGAACACGCAATACATGTCATTTACTGTTGATATACTGTATGCTATGTTTTCCCGTCTGAAGACCCTCGTGCAGTCATAGGTTTGCGTGACTCCTCTTGCTCGCGTGACCAGTGCGAGATAATTTTAGCAACCGTTATTTGGCTTGTGAACAAGAACTGCGTCGGTGACAAGTTACAGTGAGACCTCTGTATAACAGTCTAATGTACGGAGCCTTTCGACATTGCTTCGTATTAACATTTCTTGTTTATAACGAGAGAAAGTTTAGGCACCCGCTATGGTTGTTATACCTCGGTTTCACTGAATCTTCAAAGGAATAAAGATTACATGCCTCTTTAGAGTGTCGTGAAACATTTAAAGAAGCTGTTTGAATTTAAATTTTGTTGCTGCTTTGTGGAATTGAACCCTGTTTTATATGATCACACTTTACAGCTTAGCGATGTCCCCGACAATGTTCAGCTTCAAAAGGATTCAGACATCAATTTAATGGAAGTCCTAGAGAGCCTTGCGCCTGTCCCTAGCGAGGAGGTGGTAGCTATAAGACCCAAGGGAGAGGGAATAGAGAGATTCAGACGACGAGTGGAGCCTTCTAGTGGAGTTGCATCTCTTCCAGATCTTCCAGATCTCCCAGCACCCCAAGAAAATAACTCGATCTTCAGCCAGAGACCGTTTTCTGACAGTGGGGCTGTGCCTCCCTCAGGAGAAGGTGAATGGGACAGCGGACATGCCGCGTCGTCGAAAACAAAGAAAAGCGTAATCACTGGAGAGGATGCTTCTGGTTCTGGGGAAGGATCTGGAGTTGTAGAACAGGAAAAAACGAAACCTGTTGAAGAAGATAAACCAGTTGTGTTGAAACCCTCAAACTCTGTTCCTGAGCCCCCCTCAGCTAGCGAAGAAGGTAGTGCTGTGACTACATCAGCCGTGGCTGCCGATACGTCGGAAAATTTTTCTGAGCCACAACCGCCTCCGGTCGCCATTTCACATAACGCCGAGACAAAACAAACCTCCGCTGCTGTTGCTGGCACCGCGTCCTTCAACGCCGCGGAACCTGAGGAAGCTTATTCTGCCCAGCAGGTGTCATTGGGAAACAGTACGGTATCGAATCAAACTAACAATGCAAGCTATAATTCGGCTACTGTACAAGTTCCTAAGAAAGGAGGTCAACAAAAAAGTTCTAACTTTGATCACACACCCGAATCTAGTGGATTAGCAGAAGGAGCTCATCCTGTGCTATCTGCTGATTCTAGTCAGGAACATGCAGCATCAGGGTCAGGGGAAACAGAGGAGTCAAGCGGAGGTGGAGTGAATGCGGATGAACTTGCCTTCATTGCTGGTCTTCAAAAGGCAAAGAAGCAGCAGAGCACAGTACCCCAAACACCAAAGAGAACAAAACTCCCAGGTAGCATAGGAAACGACGAAGATGACAACGATGACGATAACGATGACGTTAGTGGAGATGTCAGTGGAGAGCAATCCGATTCCAGTGCAAGTGGCAGCCAAGAAGATGACACCACCTCCTCTGGCTCAGACGATGTTCAGGACGTTAAAGCTGAGCAGAGGTCGGGGACGAGACAAACATCTGAGGAAAATGACTCACGAGAAGAGGATGACGCTTCAGCTGATGCTTCAGGCTCGGCCTCCGACGAGGATGAAGATGATGAAGATGATTCAGGAGAGTCCAGCGCTGATGAAGTAGAAAGAAGAGACACCATAGTTGACGTGGCTAGTGGATCTGGAGTAAGCTTCCTTTCGGGCGTAAGCCAATCAGAAAATGATGAAGGTTCTTCAGAAAGCTCCGGAGAAGATGATTATCCCGAGGATACCTTGCCAGGCAGTATTGGTGAAGTGAATGACATTGAAAAACTCGAGCAAAACCCCGCAGAACCAGTGACTGCAACTGGGTTTACTTTTTCGTCTGGATCCGGTGAAACTGTGGCAAACAATGTGAAGCAAGCGGATATGTCAGGCTCTGGTTTACCCGACGTAGCTAAAGTCCAGAATTCAAAGATAAAATTAGTGCAAGATAAATCAGAGTCAAAGCCTTCCGCTGTATCAAAAGTGTCAGGGGAAGCCCAACTTCCGGGCAGTGTTGGTGGCATAACCAACATCGAGCAACTTGAATCAGACGACCGTGCAGATGCAGTGTCTGATGCTTCTGGTTCAGGAGAGTCTACTCCAAGCTTAGTAAACTTGGACAGTCAATTAAACTCAGAGGAATCTTTGTTGCAGCAGGTTTTGCCAAGTGCTTCGTCTGGATCTGGAGAGTCGGAAAAGCCAGAAGAAAGTCTTCCAGGAAGCATAGGTGGACAGATTAGTATGACTGAGGTACACGATTCCTCCGAATCAGGGTCCGGAGATGAAGCTGTGAAGATAGTCAGTCCTATGTCAGGCACAGGTTCGGGAGAAAGTCCGAAGACCCGCTCTCACGTTGCTGTCGTCTCCGTCGTGCAAGAGTCTCACAGTTCTGGATCAGGAAGCGAAGAACAGCTTAGCGGCTCTGGAATTGCTGACGACCTTCAGTCTTTAGTGTCTTCATCAGAAGACGAGACTCTTCCAGGTAGTGTTGGAGCTGTGGGGCCTAATCTCATGACCATGGCTTCTCCTGAAAACAAAGTAGGCTCTGGTATGGCGGACCAGTCTGGTTCTGGTTCAGGAGTTGGCTCTGGGCTACATGAAGAAGACAATTTGATGAAGACATTTCAGTTTTCTGATAGTTCTGGATCAGGGTCAGGGCAAGTATCACCAAATACGATAGAAACAACAAAGGTTCCCGAACCAGTCTCGGCCTTCACCTATCAAAAGAATGTATCTCAGTCTGCCAACTCGACGATCATTTCTCAGACGAAGTCTTCAAGTGAAAAGACAGAAGATGGTAGTGGAGAATTTGGACTTCTCAAATCCCTTCAGCCTTCCCAAGGATCTGGAGCTGCCGAGGAGCCGTTACCAGGTGGTTTTGGCAACGGAGATAGCGCAGACATCCAATCCCTGGCTGGATCTGGAGGGGAGGATGCTTCTGGCTTCACTTTTCAGTCTGGATTTGGGTCCTTCCTCGATGAAGGAAGTTCTGCATCTGGATCAGCAAGCCTCGACGTGGCGTCTGACGTATCAGGTAGTAGCAGCAGTGGCAGCAGTAAAGGTTTTTCTGACTCAAATGAATTTGAGACGTTTGCGAAAAAGGACTATGCCCCAACAGCTTCAACTTCAGCATCAGCAAGTGCGGAACAGGATAGTGGATCAAGCTATGGATCGGGCTCTGGACCATTACCAGTGGCCAAGCACACGTATCTGCCAACGCCGAAGAAAGTAGGAACAGGGATTTCATCCACTACATTGGCCGCATCTGCATCTGGATTTTCGTCTTCCGGTCAATCAGATTCTGGCGCAAGTGCACTTCCGGGGAGTGTTGGAATCGAGGAATCGTTTTCGTCCTCTGGATCGGCAATCTTCGATACTTCTGGTTCAGGATTTATCCCCAATATCGCTGATTTCCCACAGGAAGATTTACTGAACACAAAAGACGCTTCAGGTTCTGAAGAAGTCAATGTAGTTGAGTCCGGGGCCGGAGAGGGGTCTGGTGCGCAATCTTCCGGTGATCAAGGCGTGGAGGAGACAAGCGTTCGTTCTCGCACTGGTAAGGTAAAGCACATTAGCTTCAACTTAGACTCAGGACTTCAAGCTGATATCGTACCAGCAAACCCGAGAAGGATACCTATCAACTTAGGTGTCGGATCAGGTAGTAGTTACGGCTTAGGATCTGGGGCTGGGATCGATTACGGCTCCGCCTCTGACTTCCTGTCTGGCTCGGCTGGCAGCGGTACCCTGGAGCTGACTCCGGCTACTAATCCTTCTGATGCTATTGTGAACATAATCGGCAGCGCATTCAGTCCGGCTGAGAAGGAGGCAGACAGTGGGTCGAGTAGCACTGTGGAGGACGGATCAACAGTTAAACATCAAAAGCAGGCGAAGAACAGGCATCAGATACCGAGCAGTGGAGACGATGAAATTGCTCCCTATGAAGACAAGGAACAAGTTAGTTTTTGCTCTAGTTTATGAATATATTTAACCTCGTTACCCTTAAATTTGTCGGTGAATGAAATTATACTATGCAATGATACCTAATCAGGGACCCAATCTGCAATGATATGCTGTCCTTTTTGAGAAATGTAGGATTTTAATTTGATTCTATACTTATATGTTTTGCAGTTCATTTTGTGAAATTTAGGATTTTAACTCGGGCAATACCAGCGTACTAGCTTTTCTATACGCCAACTGCTGTCGTTCTCAACAGTTAGCTGACCTTCGTTTGTTCGCAATTTATTTAGAATCATGGATAAACATGATAAATGTGATTGCAGCAAAAGGCAATTATTCGAAATTATTTCTCTCTCTGTAATCACTGTCCACAAAATTTATTTGTTTGTTCGACAGTGTTCTTTCCAGAATTGAAAGAACATTATAAATTCATTGAATAGGAGGTCGATAGAGATAAAGAAATCATTTGGCCCATTTTTCCAGGTTGAATACGATCTGCCCAAGCCAGGAGATACTGTGGATCAACAGCTGTTGGACCGCTTTATGATCAGTCAGATCCTAGAACAGAATCTCACGTTATTCTATGGTGGACTTGCCGGTCGCCCGGGTAAACAAGGCCCTGTTGGTCCCCCGGGAGCGCCCGGCATGCAGGGTATAACGGGCGCCATGGGTCCCCCTGGTTCACTTGGTGAAGTAGGAGCCCCGGGTGCTGACGGGGAATCCGGTCTGCTCGGTCCCCCTGGCCTTCCCGGCCCGCCTGGTTATCAAGGGGAGCAGGGACCACCGGGTCTCATGGGATTAGCCGGAGAACCCGGGGCTCCGGGACTTCCGGGGCCTTTGGGAGATACGGGACCTACTGGTCCGGAAGCTGTGATGCCGGTGAGTATTATATATGTGTTATTTTCTCATTAAAACAAGAAAACAAGAGGGATTTCATCAGCAATGTTTGCAACTTCTTACGAGTGAAATCCTCTTCTCTGTATCCTTAGAATTGCTCTTACATCTGCGAAGGAGAGAAGACTTGGCTCCAGTGCAAGCAGTATGAGACTATCAAAGTAAACCGCGCTTTCTGGGGACGAGAAGAAAACGCATTCTGTCCTGAGGCCCCAGTTGGTCTCGACGCGGGTAAAGTTTGCGAGACTGATCCAGACAACACGTTTAAGAAAGTTGAAAGCCAGTGTAGGCACAACCAAGCTTGCGAAATCGTGGCTTCAAACACGTTCTTCGACGATCCAACGTGCAAGAACACGTTTAAGTATTTAAAGCTCTGCTATGAGTGCATACCGGACGAGGTGCACGCAACTGACGTTTTACTCGATATGGGAAAACGAAGGAAGAGAGGAACTCGTCTCGAAGACATTCTCAGAAAGCGAAGAGAAAAATCTAGAGACAAACTGTTGAACGATCTGTGGAAACATCCATACCACGGGAATGTTGTGTAAAGGGATGTTTCAAGATTAGGACTTACCTTCTAAGGGATAGTTGTTGAGGATTCTGTATATAGTTGAGTGCTTGCCTTACCTAGTCTTGTCTTTGTGTAGACGGGTCCAAGTCTAGTCCATACAGATAATCATTGATCTGGGTTGGGGGAATGGATAAGACTAAAGACATATACCAAGTTACCCCGAATTTAATGTAATCTGCGGAACAATTTCCTATAGTTTGCTCATCCCAAAAGCCGTTGAATTTATCCACATATACACAACTATCAATATTTTCAATGAAATGGCAAGAGTTTGGATTCTTTTCTTAACCATTGTTTCAGAATTGGTTTAGGAAGCATAAATATCAACGGCTTTTTTAATCTGGAAAATTAGGGGACATCCATGGTTACGATGTAAACGCGGGTATCACAACATTTCCCCCCCAAATGACGACGTTTTGTAGAAGAAAAGAAAGAGGATTGAATTTTCTGCTTTTGCATTCTGGTCGAACAGAGCCGTTATTGACATATAACGGTAATAAAAGAGTTTTTTTCTTTTCTAACCTTTCATTTTATTCGGATTTTCGAGGACAACGATCGTTAAGACAAGTTGAAGAAAATTTCTTCATTGAATCTCTGAGAAAAAGAGAAGCATAGTCTCGCACAGAAACAGAAAAAAGAGAGATGTTATTCGTAGGTAATGTATAATTACATTTTAAAATGTTAAATCCTTGAAATGTGGGCAAATTCCTACGCAACTCGTGTATGTTCACCGTTTCCCTTTCTGGGAAAATACAAAAAATGAATTCTGTCTGTATAATAATGTGATTATTTTATATTAAAGACCTAGCTATTTAGCTAAATCGTTAGTATTGTAAATAATAAAGACGTGTCGCCCTTGCGGTAATTGAGAAAAACAGTTTCTGTCCTAAAAGTAACTGGATTGTCCATAGTGTCACACTCGTGTTGTGTACTAAACCTTGTAGTTCTTTGTTACATTGGGGCGTGTATGCGTCTAGGGTGTTTTTAAGAGCATTTCCTAGAATAAAAGGTTTCCAAGAAAAGTGACTTGTCAGTGTGAAATATGCAGGGTTTACTGGCCGGAATACTACACTTCGTTGTTTGGTTTTATATGCTTGAATGGTTTGTTAGTGTTTTCTCGGACACTCTTATACCCCGTTCACACCAGCGTATTAAACATGTCTATAGTGGTTTAACTAAACAAGGTTAAAAATTAGTTGCTCATATGTCGTGCACACCTTACAACTTAACAAGCCGGGTAAACTCCTGTTTGATTGAAATCGGTTCAGTAGGTGGTTTGAAATTTGTCTACTCAAAATGATTGCAAAGTAAAGCGTAATCGACAAATTGGAAACTGAACCTAAACCTGAGTTTAGTTGGTGCGAATGGGGCATAAGTTAAGAAGGACATTTTAGAAATCGTAACGATACTTTATGCCCCTCAACACCCTTCGTATCAATGTTGACTCGTCACGTGATTGAATCCACACTTACATGCAACGACCTTGAGAATGGGGGGTGGGGTGAGGCGTGCGTCAGCTGATCAAAGATATTTGCTCATTTTTTAACCAGGGAATTTTTTGAAGAAAAACGTCCTTTTTGAGAGAGTTTCTGAGCTATAATTTTGCAACTGGTTTAGTCAGAGAACTCGTCTATTTAAAAATTCTCTGCCAAAATCCAGTAACTCACTAGACAATCAAAAGCTACCATTTCATTTTGAAAACAAAAAATCTTAATTTACCACTTCTCCAAATGGGAAGCGAAACATGATTAAAAATCCCAACTGGTACCAGTTGGCTATTTAATTTACTTTGTCAAAATTACGTAGTGTAAAAATAGATTTCACAGACCAATAAGGGTCGTAGTAATAAGCTTCCTTATATGGCCTGTATAGGTATTCATGAGGGCTTTTTAGACATTTTGTTTAGAATTAGGGTATCGATTTGGCCATTTTGGTGTCAAATAAGGTATGGTTTTGCACTTCAGTCTTGAATTGGGTAATGATGTTTAGAAGAAACTACCTCTCCTAAAACGTCTGTGAATATTTTCATCTTTTCATATTAAGCTAACGATAGTGGAATTATTACAAAAATTGAATAAGTTAATTTTTAGTCTTCAAAATTGACCTTTATTTGTATTCAAATCTAAGGAATGCACCATCCACGCTACGCCAGTGAAATTTGAAAACACGGCTCCATTCCTACGGTTAGGCCTACCGTCCACGCAAATCCGTCGAGAAAACGGAGCTTTTCGAGAACGCTCTTTAAACCGGAGGAATTTGAAAACGCCTGCTTTATTTCTACGGTTAGGCCTACCGTCCACACAAATCCGTCAAGAAAACGGAGCTTCTCGAGAACGCTCTTTAAACCGGAGGAATTTGAAAACGCAGCTTTATTTCTACGGTTAGGCCTACTGTCCACACAAATCCGTCAAGAAAACGGAGCTTCTCGAGAACACTCTTTAAACCGGAGGAATTTGAAAACGCCTGCTTTTTCGTTTTCGTGTGGACGGAAAACATTTTGAGAACGGTGACGTCACGATAATCATGTGATTTCCCTGCCCAAATCCAAAATGACCGGTGATTATTGCGTTTCTAAATTCCCCCGGCGTGGTGTGGAGAGAAAACATTTGATGCGTTTTCAGAATGTAAAGCGGGCCTAAAATACATTAATAAATATAACCTTATAATGGAGGCACCACGTCACATGTACTGATTTGAAAACTTAAATTCAATTCATCCAATTTTTATCAGATTAACTAAAGAATAATTATATGTACATTTATTATTAAATTAATTTGATTTATTATTATAATTATCCAGTATTATTATAATTATTATGTACTTCTGATAAGTTACTTTAGAAATAATCGCGTGGACCTCAATAAAAGGAGGCACAGTGGCCTCATGGTTATTGCTCTCGTCTCTGGTCGAGCGGTCTGGGTTCGAGCCCTGGCCGGGGATGTGTTGTGTTCTTGGGCAAGACAATTTACTTTCACGGTGCCTCTCTCCACCCAGGTGTATAAATGGTACCGGCGAGTTTAATGCTGGGGGTAACCCTGCGATGGACAAGCATCCCATCCAGGGGGGGGGGGGGGGAGTAGAAATATTCCTAGTCGCTTCATGCTACTGAAACCGGGATAAGCTCCGGCCTGATGAGTCACTTGGCTCGTATGCAGACTTTACCCTACCTCAATAAGAGAATCTTCTTCTTCCTCAAGAACACTTAGTAGCATATTTTTAATTCTGAGTGCGAATGACTTGTTTGTAAGTTTTCTCAGAGAGCATGGTATCTCATTCCATAGTTTAGCACCAATTCTTGGAAAGGCTTTTTTTGTATTTCAAACAATATCTTCTCTTATGCACGATCTGCGCCTAAGAATATCTGTGATCTATTTACCCGTTCTTCTGACGTCCATTCATATAACACATGATTTTCTGATGCTGGTGACTTGCATGTCAATAAATCAAGACTGAGCACTCGACTTAACTCGTTCTCTATTTTTGAAACTAAATTATGGAATTGCTTGAAACCTGAATTACCAATTTTTATTTGCGGTACTGAGGATGAGGATGATTATGTTGAAGTCTCTGATCTTGACGTTAATCTCAAAAATTACTCATTACCATTAATCAAACTCTAGCTATTATGATTTCATTTTTATTAGTTCTTGTTCAATCCATGTAAATTCTAGTTATCTGTTAATTTATGTGGATACCTATTTACTTTTTTATCTTATTCGTTTAGTAACCTATTTAGTAATCAAAATGTTTGTAATTAGATCTTGATAAACTGGCCCGCCTAGACTAGCACTAGCTATCCGCGGGCCAGTCTAACTGCAAAAATGTAAATTGAGCAACAAAATAAAGATTGATTGATTTAAGATCGATTGTGGTGGACCTACCAAAAGTGAAATTAACAACTTACGGCTTATGATCATGGAGACAATCTGCATCAAAATTGTGGAATGCTTTACACCTTATTCCAAAATGGCCACTATTTTAGTGGTCTTTTGTTTGCCTTCAAGTTAGCCCTTGTTGCCTCGTTCTTAAACTCGAAATTCAAAAGAACATTTTACGATAACTGCAGAAATTCTTGCGCGCTCATTGGCTAATTTTTATCGTCAATATGCGGACAGACACATGAATTTGAAATTCGTGCGACGCGTCAGCGAGCGAGAGCGGACAATTCGACCATCGTAAAAAAACCTAGCCTCGCGAATCGCCTCGTGGATCCACAGCTACTTTGACAATGTGATGACGAAATTTATGATAGATAACAGGACAGACGCATGAAAAACTGACGTCAATTTGTTAATTTTCCCTTGAACGAGGTAACAAGGGCTAATTTGCAAGCAAACAAAAGAACACTAAAATAAATGGCAGCCATTTTGGAATAAGGTGTTTACAAGACGAGTCTAGGAAGATTCAAACTTAATGGCTAAATGGCAGCCATTTTGGAATAAGGTGTTTACAAGACGAGTCTAGGAAGATTCAAACTTAATGGCTTTTAAGAGCAGTTTGCACAGACTATGCTTGACTTCTGATGATTTCCAAGATGATTTCTCGTACTACTTAGATAATATTTTTTTCATTTTAGACTTTGTTAGATAACTGAACAAAAAAAAAAAAAAAAGAAACAAAAAATGCATCTTAGAAATGTCCACTGAGACTAGATCAAGACCTTTTGATAAGATAATGACTGGAAACATTCATGATGAAACTCATTAACGTATTGTATGTGTACGCAAGGAAAACGGCAGGAGCAGACAATTTTGTAAGATGAAAAAAAAAACTATCAAAAATAAGACCCTATATTTCTATAATAAAAAAGACCGTTTTTGTGCATACGTAGCAGTTTTAGCAAACATTGTCCAGTAGCTCGATGCTGAACAAGAGTGTTCGGCACAAAATTACAATCATCATAACTTTTAATTGGCATATAGAACCCGCTGTGATCTACAGGTGTCACACCGGACTCGTTAGCGAGCATTCCGATATAGACATCGTCCATTCTATACGGCTTGATCACCTCAAATAAAGGAACCAGACATTGGACTACATCGTACGACATAACAAAGCCGGCACCGCTACAGAAATCTGGATAGTGTGTGTGATTGTACTCTTCATAGCTGACATTCCATTTCCCGAATCGAAGTACCATAGGATTGTGGTGCAGTTTGCCCATGAAAAGCCCCTGTTTAGGAGTGGAACCTCTTCGCAAGAATTCTATCAAATCGTTTGTGTTAACCAGCACATCATCGTCTGTTTTCAATAGGAACGAAAACTCACAATATCTGGCTGCCCATTCGAATGCCATCTGTATCTTCAAACTCTGGTTCCAGTAATGTTCAAAATAATAACCGCGGATTATGTCGCTGAAGTTCTTATTTTCTGTGTTGACCAAATCCGAATGCGTTTGATTCTCTGTTTGGGCAATCAGAAAATATGTCTTCCATTGAGGTGCAGTCAGATTGTTATCAGTGCCCCAAGTTTGACGAATTAAATTTCTCCTTTCCAAATGTGCCGGTGCAGTCGAGACCAGGATAAGAAGGAAATAGTCTCGTTCACAAGCAGTCCTTGTCATCAAAGTAGTTCTGTGCTGCGGAGTTGTTTTCCAAGATGTACAATCGTGGCGAGGAGTGAAGTGGCTGGGAAATCTGGGAGGCGCGATGGAGTGCGAAGACTCGAGGAAGACTCCAGTAATTAATGTAGTTATTAAAGCAGATCCTAGTATTCCAATGAGATGAAGTTCCCTTCTCGTGAGAAACAGTATTTTCCATTGTAAAAGTACTATACCGTATTTTATCTTGCGACGCATATCGTAACTCTTCAACTACATGTAGTAAATCACACTTCTCATTTGGCAAGATACAAAGTGCTCCTTCCAAGTGCGAGCTCCCGCTAAAAAGGAATCAAATTACATTGATTTAATCAAAGAAAGAGGGAAATAACTGGATATTTAAGTAGTAGTGAATGCATCGTGTTTTACACTAAGGTTTCTATTTTCGTGACCGTTAAAAAGGCGAACTGAATTCTTCGGTCAGGTACATGCATACTGTTGAAACATGTAGAGTCACACATGAACACTGTACGACTGTGGTTATATTCAAAATGTATATGGACACGATTTTCAGAATCACCAGGATTAGAAATTGCAAGTCGTGCACCCCTCTCGTGACTCTGCCGTTCTTTTTTGTCCCTAAACTGTTTACTGTTAATTCGTGTATCGATTATCCCTCTGTGGTCAGCTCTCGGAGCGTTTGATTTCTTAGATTTGCACCGATACTTTCATTCGCACTGTGAACTTGCGCTAGTTTGTGGTTTAGCTTCAAACTTATCAATGTGCCGTTGTGTAGAGTCTAAAGATTTTATTTTTTATATTTTCTATCTATTTTTTTCACTCAAGTTTATGAAATGGATAAATGGTCTCCCAACGCAATTTAGTATACTCCTGGTTTACGCCTTTAGTTTGCTCAATTGCGTTATCACCTTATCATTAACAATTATCCTGCGAAATCGCGCGGAATATCGTCTGATACTTATCAGACGATATTCCGCGAGATTGAGCAGGATAATTAATTGTTTTTATACCGCCGGATACCTGTTACCTACGGATGACAGATATCGAGAGCATCATGACCATAGTTGGATAGTGTTACAATTTGTTGAATAATAATGCTTGATATACGGCAATTGTAACCTGGAATTGACTGGGTTCATATTCATGTACATTTTAAAACCGAACTCAACGAAAATGAAAAGAAATCCACCACTAAATCCAGAATAAAAATAGAAGGAAGAAAGAAAGGAAGCAGAACTCAGGGGTTGACAGTTTGCTTCAAATTATCTGGTAAGAGTCTACAAAAAGAACATCAAATGTTGTCACTGCGCCTTTCAATAACATGCGGATTCTAAAATTCAAAGCTCAACCGACAAATGCGTTTTTCGTTACCGTCAATCAGGCCCTCCACAGACTAGGGATTTAGTTGTCGACAACTATTTGTGATCGACAACTAAAAGTTATCGACAACTAAAAAACGAAGTCTGTGGCGCAAGTTGTCGACAACTAAACCCAAATTATTAGTTGTCGACGGCCTCAG
>OZ026606.1:9284682-9304682 GCA_964020085.1 Micromussa lordhowensis
TAAGTTGGGTGCATATAACTGTGTCTTCATATCTTTCTTTGAAGTTCAAATACACTGTATATGATCTTTTTGTAAAACTTTTTCTGTCTTAAATTTAAAAACTAAAATTAAACACAGACTGCAGAATGCTGCTGCTCGTACTGCAGGCACAGCCACCGTATGCAATAAGCTTCTTCTAAAAACATACCCAATTCAAAACTACTGGTAGAGTGTAAAGCCATACCCTATTCATGACCAAAATGGCCAAAATCAATACCCTACTTATGACCAAAATGGCTGGAAAAGGGAGTACTCCCTCCTTGGTATTGCACACTATAAATAAGAAAATAAAAGGCAAGTCAGCCAAATCAGAACATCTGCTTCAGATCACAAAAATTGGGATCCTTCACACTGAAAGGTAACATACAATCAAGTCTGAGTGGGTCTACTTAGCACTTTGGTTAGCCTGAAAAGCACTCCTGTTAGCCGAAATTAGCTTAGGTTGCTTGTGGTTAGCCTTTATACTGGGGTTTATTCAACTTCAACTCAAATAAACAAGGCCTTTCAACCTGCAACCTACAAAATATACCTGCCGTTGTAAACAGGTCTTCAAATTCTTGGAAAATGCAATAATTGGGTATGTTATTCTTGATCATAATTATTACAATGAAGAAAAAAAATAAGGTTTTTTATCACTCTGAATTTCACTGGTCCACTTTTCACTTGTCTCCATTATTGTAGTTCATGTTTACCATTCCACCTATTTTCACTACATTATAATCCTCTATAGACCCTTTTCAGAAATGGCTGCCAATAACTTTGTAAGTAGAAAAATTAGCCTTTTAAGTGACCTCATTTTTAAGTTGATAATTCAAAATAATTTGTACTCTCAAATGAGGTTAGAAATTTATATTGGCGACCATTTATGAAAAAGGTAACAATCATTCCTAAGAGATTCAGATGACAAAGAACCTGACAGCCAGCCATATTGGATGACAGGAACCGAAAACACTAACCCCCGGTCCATGGACCCCCATTATGGACCAGGTCCGCAGACTACCCAACAGATCAGTCCATGGACTACCCCTACGGACCCCCTCTAGGGACCACCCCAAAAAATAGAATAAAAATAATAAATAAATATTTGACTTATGTCTAATAGATTTCTCGTGTCTGTGAATTTTTTTACGCTGTGCAAATGAAACAAACTACCCAAAATAATATCTAAAAGCAGGAGCATATTGCTAAAAGCTGCTTTCAGCATAAGGGGATGGCGATGACAACAAGGAGGAAAGTTCTTACCTTCCATTCATGGCTCAATCTGGCTATGAAAGATGTTTTGAGGTCGTTTGCTTGTTTTATCTGTAATTCCACTGAGCAAATTGTGAAGTGTGGAACGAGTTCATAAACCCACAGGAGAAGACAGAGGGGAAGGTAGATAATATCTAAAAGCAGGAGCATATTGCTAAAAGCTGCTTTCAGCATAAGGGGATGGCGATGACAACAAGGAGGAAAGTTCTTACCTTTCATTCATGGCTCAATCTGGCTATGAAAGATGTTTTGAGGTCGTTTGCTTGTTTTATCTGTAATTCCACTGAGCAAATTGTGAAGTGTGGAACGAGTTCATAAACCCACAGGAGAATGGCTGAATAAAATGGCAGAGGGGAAGGTAGATAATATCTAAAAGCAGGAGCATATTGCTAAAAGCTGCTTTCAGCATAAGGGGATGGCGATGACAACAAGGAGGAAAGTTCTTACCTTCCATTCATGGCTCAATCTGGCTATGAAAGATGTTTTGAGGTCGTTTGCTTGTTTTATCTGTAATTCCACTGAGCAAATTGTGAAGTGTGGAACGAGTTCATAAACCCACACGAGAATGGCTGAATAAAATGGCAGAGGGGAAGGAGCAGAAATTTTGAGGCTTCCGGGAGGCTTCAATTCCCGGTCTTTCATATATAGCCAGAGCAAAGGAAATGGCACTGTGTATAATGATATAACTTGCTCTCGAGCCTAAACCCAAATCTATTACATTTGTACAACATAGCATTCGAAATTTCGCCAACACGAGTAATCTATTAGACAGCCCATAAGTAAGATGTTTACTTATCATTTTTGTTCTATTTTGGGGGGTGGTCCATAGAGGGGGCCCGTAGGGGTAGTCTGTGGACCGGTTTGTAGGGTAGTCCAAGGACCTGGTCCATAGTGGGGGTACCCGACAGGAACAATAAAGCTTGTTAGAATCGTTTTGTTAATGATCATCCAACATGGCGGCAACATGGCGGCAATAACACTGCAAAGATCTATGGTACACTGTACATGTAGTCCACATTGTTATAGACCAGTCCAGCAAGTCTTTTCCCAGCCAGTATACTGAGCACTTTAAAATACACATACATAAGGATTCCGCCTGTAACTTTTCAAGGCTAAAATTTCCTAGGTTTCTAAGCAGACACCCTTTATTAAGTGGAAACCAACTCGAGTCTCTAAATTTGCTTCCAACATTTACCATAAAATAAACCTGCGTTCAGTGGACACCTCTGTTAAGCAGACGCGGACACCAATATTAAGCCATTTTGTTGCATAAAACCTGCAATAAGCGGACACTACAAGGGCTATTTACTTCTAAAAGCCCAGGTCAGACTCCTTTAATAGCTATATCATTTTAAAACTAAGTAGATTATTCCAGATTGATGCATTCACTGACAGGACATTGTGCTATGAGCAGTCTTTGTGTTACAAAAGAGTTAATAACTAGGGTATCTAAAAGATAGTAATGCTGCGGCACATTCTGTTGATAGCGACATATTTTACGCAGTGATTTATCTATCTGCGCGTTCCAAGACTTGCAGTAACATTTATTTCTCAAAGTAGTGTCAAATTGTGCTGTGTAACTTAAAGTCTGTCCTTGTATGCATCAACTTCATGTATGATGACGCATCGATGGCGAGGTGTGACAAAAAGCACATAGTGATCTGAACTATGTTTGGACATTTAACAATTATTCCTCGAGCCCGAATGGGCTCTGAGTCAATAGCGTTCGTGGCGCAATGCACTCTGGTATAAAGGGACGCAGTGCACTCTGGTTAAATGCAATGCATTGTGGTAAAAAGTGATGAATTCGAGAATTCGTATCCCCTTCTATATATTCTTCTTAAATCCTGTTTATGTTGCTGCTCGCTCGCTACGCTCGCTGCGCAGCAATTAACTTTTATTGTACAATATAGTAGAACCTGTTTAAGAGCAGACACCCTGTATCATGCAGACACTTGTCACTGGAACTAGTGAGTGTCCCAATGCTGTCCGCTTAATAAAAGGTTTCACTGTAAAGAGGATTGATACATTGTACTCCGCGTAATTTAAAACCCCGGCAAGTCACGCAACCAGCGTTTCGACACGCAATCCTTCGTGGTCGCTCAACAGTGTTGGCACAAAAGTTACTTCAGCCCATCAAATATCATAAAAGTGTACGTATTTCTACTATGTGCATTTCGCCGGTAGAAGATCTGAAGATCTGAAGTCCACTCTGAAGATGATCGCAAGATCGAAAACGTTTAGTCAACCATTTTAACAGTTATTTCTACTAATGACATTACACATGAAATCTGAGATTAATATTGACTTTCACAGCAAAAATGTAATCGTAGCAAAAATGTCAGTGCAGTATTCGGACAACTCGAAGTAAAGCATCCACGTTTATGAATTGACTGTAAACTGTGAACAATACCGACAGACTTTAGTACAGCTTGCTATGATTATTCTAACTCTTGTAAATTCTACGATAACTACATGTACATGGTTCGATCGATGCTATCGGATGTGTGTAGTGTCAAATTCGAACGCAGTCGAGCGCGTTCGATCGCGTTGTTGTTTCGATTTTATTCGATAGTGTTCGATTACTCAACAGGTTAGTTTTGGTCGATGAAAAGCTCGATACAATCATACAATAACACCACTGGTAAAAGCATATTCCATTCAAATTTAGTCTTAACCCCATCAATATCAGCCACAAACAAGCTTTTTTCAATGTGAGTGAATTCAAGTTATAAAACTTTTGTCAGTACCGTCAATCAATAACTTTCGACAGTGTCGCCTACTGTGTAATGTTACATCGACAACACAACGGTGAACATTCACTCACCGTTCGAAGTCTTCTTGCACGTTTGTGCATTTTCAAAATTAGTTCCTACTTCCTGCCAACACAGCGCTAATATCGATCAGAAGTATCTCTGTTGCACGGCATAGGTCCAAAGTCTGATTTATCAACTGCCGAACAAAGAGTGTTGAAGGAACAGAGGCGTCAAACTCAAATTTTTCGAACAAGAAATCCCAACATAATGAGAGTTTCAGCCTGATGTGTCACGCGCTTCATGAAGTAAACAGCACGCCACCTGTGTTACCCACTGTGTCCAATCAGCGAACCGTACTTGAACAATCGTCCTTACTTGAACAATGCCTTTTACTTGAATAATAGTTTAGGTATTTTTAATTACTAGAGTATTTTCTTATTCATTTTTAACATTATTATTCTTAGATAGAAAAGTCAATTATTGTAAAGCGCCTTGAACATAGGACATGAGCGCTATATAAATTACCTATTATTATTATTACTTGTGGCAAAGAATCTTCTGAGTCGCTGTTTTGCCGTGCAGATTCGTTGGCGTTTTTGATGTTGAAAGTTTTTTTTTTGTGCTTTGTTTTGTATTTTGTCTTTTCAATGAGATTGTTTTTGAGTATTCTATGAGCTGCGGAAACCCTCAAAGTTATCTCACTAGAAATGTCACACGTCATTAACCACTTGAAACTGACCGTGTAAGGAGCCCCTGACCGTGTCGATTTGAAGATAATTTCTGTTGAAATTTTGTGGCCTAATAAGGTCTAGCCTGCGTAGCTTGGCGGTTAATAACGCGCTCGAATAGCTCTTATCGCAGTTATCAGCGGTTTGACATGCAAACGAGGCGAAAGGGTCAATACTGCATTGTATTGACCCTTTAGCCTCGTTTGTGTGCCGCTCTAAACAAAGGAATATTTGACAGCGGGCTCAACTCCGATAACAGCTATTGGTAACCGCCAAGCTACGCAGGCTAAATAAGGTCCACACCGAATGTTTTTCGGCCGTCGATAAAACCCGGAACATGGAACATCCCGGAACATCGAATAATTATAATAATTATGAGAAATATATGTATTTGAGGAGGGGAGGGATAGGGAGGGATAGGGAGCGTTGGTATTCATTCAGCTTTCCACAATGAGTGCAGGCTCTTCTTCTTTCCCGCCAATTGCGTCACGTGGCTTTACTCTGTTCTTCAATCCCACACACAAAAAATGGACGATTCGGACGATGACTGTCAGGCAATTCATTGCGTTTCCTATGTGTTATAAACCTAGACGATTCAATAGTAATTCATGTTGCTTCCTTGAGCGTTTTCCTTGTCCAATTCCACGTTGTTTACCTCACCTTCGAAATTCCCTTGACGAAGATCTCTCATTTCTTCAAAATCTGAGGTGTTCGTCTGAACTTATTGTCAAGTCACACCAGTAGCCATTAATATTGTAGTTTTGTTACTTCGTGTTGCAAAAGGCTATCCCCAGTTTTCGAGCTCTTCGCTAGGAACGCCTGGCACTATAGCCTCCCACGCAGACGCTCTCAGAGGCTCGTCACGCGTTCCTTTCCCACGTGAGGAAGGAACGCGTGACGAGCCCATAACAGCGTCTGCTTGAGAGGCTACTGGCACTATGACCCACCAATTCAGCCTCCCACCTAGCGCAGACGATGTCAGGCTTGTCACTCGTTCCTCTCCACGAGGAACGCGTGGCGAGGTTTACACCTTTCCGGAAGCTCGAGTAACAAGCAATAGACCTCTTTACCGATACGGCGGCCATCTTGAATTCCGAGGAAATTATGGGATGCCCAGGGGGCAGATGAGAAATAATTAAAAAGAATACTGTGGCGTGATAACTTTTAACAATAATTTTTCGATAACCATAGGAACAACTGCCAAATATCGTGACGGAAAGATGTAACGCTTGTAATATTTGTTATGGAATATGAGAGACAAGCGGTAAAAATTTTTTCCTGAAAGCTGTGTATACGATAAATTTTCCAGCGATTGCCCCCTCGGCAGCCCATAATTTCTCAGTCAAAACAATAGATTCAAGATGGCCGCCGTATCGGTAAAAAGGTCTATTAGTCATTATAGACATAACAAAATCATTCATCAGAGCTCGAGTAGTCCGATCTATTTTAGACAAGAAACGCAATGTTAAAGAGTTTTTATTTCTATCTCATGGGCCCACATGGGAAGAACCATTTCTTCATGAGAACTCGTGTATACACATATCTTTGAATTGACGTAATGAATTAAATAAAGACATGAACATAGGCTACCATATTTTTCGGTCTGGTTGAAGCGTTCGAAGGCCACCGTCTTGGTTTTCAATGAAGAACGAAATCTGCGAATAAGGGACAGTCACGTGATTAACCTGATAGCGAAGCGGTGACTGCAAGGAATGGATTTAGTCTACTTCCGGTAAGTTAGTTGCCAGCCTTCACGCATTGAAGTTATTTTCAGTTTTCTTCGTTTTTTTTCTTTGTGTGTGTGTTTTCTTTTCTTTATATATGTATTCTGAGCTGATACCTGCTATATTTAATTAAAAAAACCTAATTTTACATATATTTCTCATAATTATTATAATTATTCGATGTTCCGGGATGTTCCGGCATGTTCCGGGATGTTCCATGTTCCTGGTTTTATCGACGGCCATGTTTTTCTCACAACAG
This sequence comes from Micromussa lordhowensis, assembly GCA_964020085.1. Lineage (NCBI taxonomy): Eukaryota > Metazoa > Cnidaria > Anthozoa > Scleractinia > Lobophylliidae > Micromussa > Micromussa lordhowensis. The sequence continues at coordinate 9,291,440 of OZ026606.1, forward strand.
GTTGTAAAAAAAGGTATTGATGACATCATCTCTTGATATGAACGTGACAACCGGCGGCAAAAACAATAGCGGAAGGGTTTATTTAGGGTTTTATTGGATTAAATTCTGGCAGAACGGATAAGTGATAAGTTCTCATTTCTTGAAACAGGTATCCTCTTCATTAATCTTGCCATGGAAGAAATCCGCCACTGGAGAGATTCGCCTGAAGATATTTATAAGTTTATTTTTTTTACAGCTTGGCTGAAAAAACCGCAAAACGGCTAAGGTCATATCTACATGGTCCATATAAGGGAGTCTACTCCCTGCTAACAGGGAACTCCTTATTTTCACGGCGATATCACAGAACATGACAGACCTGACGAAAGTCTAATTTGTGAAAAAAGTGAGCTTGTCGGCTCAAATCTTTCTTATTACAGCTTCCTTTTACCCGCGCGACATACCCTTGTAAGAATAGCTAAGTGGGACTCTTCATTCGACACTTATAAGGTCAAAATAGCCACCTTAATTTATAAAATTCAGTATTCACGCAACTTCACTGCCAGTTTTCAGTCCATGAAATCCATAACTGTGCATTATGTATGAGTTATTGACCAAGTGTGAGGTCAAGATGGCTGGATATTGGCCGAGTTGTTTTTTTTTTGCGTGTTTATGGACCGAGACGGAGTCGTGGTCCATAAACACGCAAAAAAGAACGAGGCCAATATCAAGCCATCTTGCCGGAACAAGCTTGGTCAATAAAAGATTTATTATATGGCTTTTGGGGAAATTTTTCTTGCAGGACAAGGGGGGTAGTCCCGAGCGGGCAAGATGGCTCCATCTTTCCCGCTCGGGTAGCCAATCACAGCGCAGAATTTGATTCATCTTGCCCTCTCGCGGAGCTAGCCATATAATAAATACTACTACTACTACTACTACTACTACTACTAAAAATAGCGTGTTGCTGTGCAGCACTTTGAATTTGATTGCTGTTGTAGAGGAAGTTTTCAAAAAGGGTTTTTATGGCATAACGTATTGGGTGAAACACAGACATTTCAGGAAAATCCCCTTTGGAACTGACCAAGGGGATTTTTCTCGAAACGTCTGTGTTTCACCAAATACTGTATGCCATAAGCACTTTTTGTAAACTTCCTCTACAATTTTACTTCCATTTTGGCAACAGTTTTGGTTCAAAGTTTTACCTTGAGATGGGTGTTACAATAAGTAATAAGCAAGGTCTGTCGCTAAGTAGAGTGCTGTTATGTTGTTGAATAACATGAAAGTTTCCCTCTGATCATACCTGCATGTGCATAGCTTTAGCAAACTCTACACAGAACAGCCCATTCACTTTAACCCGTCTCACTGATGGCAGTTGAGAAGTTCAGCTATGGATAACTCAGTACAAAATAAAAATTAAAGAAAAACAAAACATATCAAAAATGCCAAACATATACTTTAATATTAACTCAAATTACTTATATCAAGAAACATCAACTTCACAAGAGTTTAATACTGCATTATTTAATTATTCTGGTATCATAAAATCTCTTTAAAATGGTTATTGTATTTAACAAAAAATGCCACAAACTTCTAAGCTAACACATGCCAATAGGAATGCCTTTAAAGGACGCTCTCGACAGTCAAGCTCAGTTTTAATGCACAAGCATATATATGACAATTTCCTGCACCAAGAAACAAGGGAACAACTATGTTTGCTTATTAAAATGTAAAAGCGTTCTCTGGTTAAAAACGGTTAAAAACAAACACAAGCTTTCGGCTATCAGTCTATAGCCTTTAACGAATGAAAAAATGTAAGCGCGTGGACGGAATATATACGAAAAGGGGTGAGAAAAAATTCTTATAAAAGTGTAATACAAAAAGAGGTGTGAAAAAGGAGTGAAAAATAATGTAACAAAGGGACTAATTACAATAAAATGGAGTATTGCCTAGGCAACGGCTTAGAGTTATTTTCCGGGTCGAAAGTTTTTGCTGTATGCCATGATTCTAGTGTTTTCCGAACGCGGTAATTGCCTTTGTCAATAACACAAACGTTATCAAAGTCAATGGAGTGGTTGTTTTGCCACGCATGGTTTGCAACGTTTCAGCCCTTTGTATAATTCTTCAAATTTCGTTGGTGTTCTTTTTTCGGGTTTGAAAGCATCTTCCGGTTTCTCCTATGTAGTTCCATGGACAGTCTTTGCATAGGAATTTATAAACAACATTGGATTGAAGATCTGGTGGTGGTCTGAACTTCGGGGACGGGAATTCTTGTTGAAGAGTTTTGAATGGTTTGTTGACAACGCGGATATCGTTTTTACGGAGTAATCTCGTGAGAGGCTCAGTTAGGCCGCTGATGTAGGGGAGGCATGCAAAACCCTTGTGAGTGTCAGACGGATCAGCCCATTTGAAAAACATAGAGACCAATTTTTCTGGCGGGGGAACTGTAGGTGACAGTGGTTTCTTATTAAGAATGGTAGAAATAACGGACGATGGGTAGCCGTTAGCTTCTAACGCGGCTCTCAATCAATACCATGGGGTAAATTATTTTATTTATCATATTACATTGTATTAATTAATTGTAGGTCCACATCAGCCTCATTGTCTGGCAATTTTGTAACCTGCGTTACTAAATAAATTGATGATCATGATTTTATATACAGAAATACAATTGTAATCGTCTGATAAGGAATACCAACACATGTTGATATTAACGGCAATCTTTTCCAGCCCGTTCAAAGAATAGTTTCTTAATTTTAACAGAGTCAGGCTCATTACAGTCCTTCTGACTAAGCTGAATCATATGCATAACATGTATTTGCGTTTGGGGTTGAAGTGACTGCTGACTACAGTAGTAACAGGAGATCTAGAATTAAAGATCTCATCAGTTTCCTGATAAACTCTTCACCGGTCCCTTTAAAGCAACACCAGCGCTAAGCTCTAGAAAATGGGTGTGGTCAACGTATTTTGAGGACTTGAATGTTGCTTCTTTCAAAGCTGGCAGTGGGTTGGGCCTCGGGGTCTTTGCTTCGTCACGGTTTTGCAGTAACGTCTTAGCTACTGCCTCTTTGATAGCACAATTTAATGGCAGGTTTTGCACCTTTAAAGCGTCTTGGAACAGAGAGGAATGAGGAAACCCAATTTTCTTTGGATCCATCAAGCTGTCGCTTGGATTGCACTCGCGGTATAAATTTACACTTGCTGTCAGAGAACGTTGAGCGATTGCTTGCAATACTTCTCGATTATTCTCACTGCCATCAACTGAGTCGAGCGCAACATCATGACTTAACTTCTGTGTACTCAAACATCCATTCCAAGTTTCCACTCGACTCGACAACTGATCGTCGGAAACGTTGTCTCTTTTCATCAGCTTCGAGATGACATCTTGCTGAGCGTACCCCATTTTCAGAGATGCCTGTTTTCCAGTGTTCACTAGCGACAGTGTTGTAAAACGCGGGTGGACCGAGCTCGAATGGCTACATCTACAATTTGCTTTAGGTTGCAAGTGTGAATCTTGCTGTAACCATCCTAGATCGCGGCGGCTCACGGCGACATTGGTCTTTAACGTCTGAACATAACTGCTATTTGCTCGTGGTACAGATTGTTTAATCTCTCTCGAAAAAGAAATGGGAAAGCAATTAACTTGGTTTCTGTGAGTTTTGCACATGTCAGGATTACACTTCACGCTATCGCCAGAATACGCTCGCAATTGGGGTTGTGTTAATTTCGATGTATCGTTCTTTGTTCTCCAGACATCGTTCCTTGTAAAAACCAGTTCTTCAACTGGCGGTGTCAGATGAAGATATGAACAGTTCATTCTTCTACGACCACTGCCGCTCCTTTTCTTGCGTTGATCATGAGTTCTTGTCTTGTTCTTTGCTTGTTTCGCCCCCTGGAGACAGCATCGTTGAAACCTTTTATAGACTGCTCGATGGATGTCTGCGACCTTTATACAAGCGACAGATTGTGGTTTCTTGCTCTGTGCGTTAAAGGTCTCCAACACGTACTGGATGCGCGCGCAAAGCCTTTCCACCACATATGTTAGCCAGTTGACCAAAACAATGGCGATACAACAAATAAAAAGACGAATGATTATTAAAAGATCGCGTATTTTTGATCTTTTACTTCCCGTTGTTGAAGTCATCCGCTTTCTACTCAGTGTGGCAAAGTTGGCTCAGTAGCTGTTTGTGACGCTTGTCTATTACTTCACTTAAGTTTCCTCGTGGAAGTGCACGCGCAGTTACTTTGGAATTAAGTCGAGCAAAAACCGTTGAAAACAAACAGATAGATAGATACTTTATTTTGCACAGGATTCACATCTACAATGAAGCTGTGCATCTAAAGTATTACTTAAAAACCTAACCTAACCAGTATAATAATATTACATTAATACAATTTAAGTGACAAGGAGCCTTTCGTGGCATAATCAAGATTGTTAAATAGATCGTAGAATAAGCAGGCGGGATGACAGGGGAGGTGCGGAGGAGGGGGGATGGGGGGATGCCAGTGTCATTTCAAGCTTAAAATTCCAAGAGGGCATGGTGACGAATCCTACAATCTGATTGGTTCCTATAGCGCAGTTACCACAGTCACAATAACGCACGCGCGATGTATATGTGTGTGGAAAAGGTGACAAATTACAAACATGATTTGAGAGAGAAAAAAAATAAGTAAGTTATTTACCGGTCTAGGGTCGGTCTGAATAGTGAAAATCTTTGACCTCGGACTTGAATCAGTGTTGCCCCAGACCGCAGGCTTCGGGTAATATAACGGGGCAAAATAACCAGATGACTGACTGACCGTCTGACTTAACAAATGACTAGTTTACTATAGTACGCACTCCCTGATTCACTAATCCACCGTATGACCGACCAGACGACTGAATTACGGACCAGCTCCCGAGCTGGCCGTTTGACCTTCTCTTTGTCAGTCTTTCTGTCAGTCTGTCTGTTTTCTGTCTCCTGGCTGTCTGACTTACTGACTGACTAAATGACATAATCTGTCTTTCTATTCGTCTGCCTGTCTGTCCTCTGTCTGCCCGTCCCTATATCAATCTCTTTCTCTCTGTCTTTCTTTACGTCTGTCTGCCTGCCTTTATGCCTGTTCGTGTGTGTGTCTGTCTGGCTTAAGGGGGTCTTATACAAAAAAAAAAGATGTTTTTAGCAAAAAAACTCTGTGGAACAGTTTTGGCACCACGTTAAAAGACTTTGCACTCTGACTTCAAAAATGACTATTTTCAGGTCACATGCCTCAATAGTTAATGAATGACTAGCTCCTAAGTGTTAAAAATGGTGTTCATTACAAACGCGATAACTTACTAATGGATGGTTCGAGAAGCATGCAATTCAGTTCATGCTGTCCACAAGCAGGTTGTCCAGGAGCCAAACCTCAGAAAGCAGTGTTTCGAGGGATTTTATCTCGTAAAATTTGGAAAAAGGTTTCTAATATTAACTAATATTAAATGTATTAACTGAATAACAGGGATAGAATTTCATTAATTGCAAATTTTGGAGGTTTGCCTCCTAGATAACTGTGTTCTTTACCAATGTTGAAAATCTGACAACATTCGGTTAAAACCCTGTAAAGATATCGTACGTGAAATATTGGTGATCGGTCTATTTGGTCATTTTGAGAAATATGGCTTTAAAGTTTGTCTTCGGTCTCTGAGAACCCAAATTGTGAACGGGAAGGGGGGTTAAAGGAAAGGGGAAGGGGGTATGTCGAAAGGGTTTACATGAATGTTTCATTGAATACGCGAATACACACCAGTCATAGAAATGTTAAACAAGTATAAGGAGCGTACAAGATGGCACAGGAAACAAAGTTCGGGACCATGATGCAAAATTCTCATGAGTACACATCTCTAAAGCTTTTCTGTAAAGTATCATTAAAATGTACTAGATTGAATACATTTTGTGAGTACTTTTAGACTGTAAACAATGGTTGCTATGGGTGTTGCTATGTTGAAATATAGCTGTCAGTGTGCGAATTTCTTAATTTAAACATACATCAAGGAGTAATTACAGCAAAATCGTTTCAACATACGATTAACAATTGGTCAGGGATGGTGAATCTTCATGTTTCGAAAAAATGTTTTTTTGGGGAAATATCCAAATATCAGAGTATAAGACCACCTTAATTGTTGCTGATTTTTCTTTTCTGTTGTGGACTTTGCGTATGAGCTTTAAAAACGTAAAAGGTGGTGGCTCTGAACCCTCAAGACGATTTTTTTAAAACTTTGCAGAAAGTTGCATCTTATCCTGCTTATCACAAATCGATAAACAGCGGTTACCGAGCTCGAGCTAAAGTTAAGGGTGTTTTTGTGCAGGTTGTATTGTTGCTATGGCAATCTATTGTATAAAACTGTATGTCCGCAACTTGTCAACCAATGCCGGATTGGGCATTGGTTGATTGATTGGGCATTGGTTGTCAAAGTGTAGCTGTTGGGAGAGTGGTGGAAACTGTTGCCAGCCTCCTTAAGGTTTCAATTTCTTTGTGTTTCCACCCATAATTGGAAACCTATAAGCTGAACATATAATCTTAATAGAGTTTTAATTTATTAGTGTCTACTCCTTTGTTGGCACATACTCAAACGTAGCACCACAGTTCAGTTCGAAAATAAGCAGGCGCGGATCCACCGTTTCACGGAAATCGGTCAGATATTTCAGAATTACTCAGAAACTCCAAAAAGGGGACTCGAGGAATAAAAAAGTCCATAACATTTCCTGAAGGAGCACGGCCCTTGATCCCTTTAGAAGGCACTCGAAAACAGTCACAATTTATCCGATATATCCGCGCCTGATAAGTTTTTCTTTTAAGGTTTTTCAGGTTTAAAGTTCGGATTAATATCAGCTGCACCAAGTCCCTTTTACAAAAACACGTTTTAAAATGACATAAAATTACCCTATCTATTTATTTGTTTATCGATTGATCTATTTTTTGGAGGTTCATGTAATTTTATACTGCATTTAATGCCCTATATCTGTAACTCGGATCATTCATAAATTATTTTACTCATTTTAAGATAGTTTCAAAGTTGTGAATTATAATTTAGTGAATTATAATTTAACTTCTCCTTTTTTAATTCTAGAAACGTGTATTCGCTCTCCTAATAAAGGTGCTTTCCGTAAGATGTAAACTATGAGATAAAAGTACATCTGGGTGCCTGAGATCATCTGAACTTGCCCCACGTCTGTGAATGCAACGGTTTAACTTGCCTTAATGAAGATCTCGTTTCAGTTTTGACGTCCTGGGTTTCTATAGGGTAAACTGATCAGCTGTCAATAGCTGTCAAGGCCGACAGTATGTGTTGGTCCCATGGGTGTCCGCTTTTGCGAGCGTAGACGTATTTCCGGCTGCCGGACAGAAAAGTCAATCTTGGGCAAGTAGAAACCTATTTATGGTCTGAGAGCCGGGCAACATCACCTCAATGGTAGACAGTATGGATGGTCTAGAGGCGAACCTGTGCGAGCTCCGTCAAAAGTTTTGAAATGCCTCTCTTACGCCAACCAAATGCAAACGGCTTTTTTAAGAGCTATCACAAACGAGAAAGGCTTGATCAACAAATCTTTTAAAATCTGTTGTTTTAAATTTTTTTTTCGCTGAAACGTTCAATATTATAGTGTTTGCAATAAATCGATTGCCAGCAAACGCCCATTGTTCTTTTAGTGCTGGTGACCTTTGTCACGTGACCTGTCACGGTTATGTGTAATAACTTTTCAATAGTCTCTATACTTATCACAGCAAGCTATTTGTCTTGTTTAATAAAATGTAAAAATGATTCCTTTTGATCAGTTCTGGCATTCCCCAGCAGGTGATAGATTTAATCAACCGGTTTCAGGTTACAATACAATTATAGGGTACAAAAATATTTTTTTCATAATCTTTAGTCTTTAGGCGTTCTAAAAATGTATACTTTGCTATGGTTTAGAATTAAATCTTAGCCACGAAAAAAAAGTTTGAAAAAAAGGTGTCCCGCCTTAAGACATTAATTCGATGATGCATCAGTAATTTTGTTTCCTCGCTCATATTAAAGATTTTTAAAATGGAGGCTTGAAAAATACGAGACAAAAAGGTGATTCTACTAGCGCCAGGTGGCCATCTCATTCTTTGCAAGGTGAGTACACCACAACAAGCCAGTTTCATCACCAATCAGAAAACGTACTTGAATTCTTATATTTACCTCTGGAAAATAAACGGCAAAAATAATATTTCAAGAGCAAAAAGAGGATGGAGGGAAAGAAAGATAATCTCCCTATAACCTTATTCACAAAGTAATCCCTCTAAATTAAAGTTATTTTTAGACATGGTACCCAGTTCTCCCGCGTATACTGTTACCATTCGCGTTGCGTGGATGTTCTCGTGGAGGATAAAAATGCGTGTAAAGTCGCTTGGGCTGTCCACGAGAGCAAATTTTGCGGCACAGGATTGGCTATTTCTATTTATCTATTCATCTATTTAGCTATTTGTCTATTCGTCTATTTATCTATCCACCTATTTATTTAAAAAATAAAGAAGCCTAAGCCGTGTATAACACTGTGATAAAACACGACGGGCATTTGAGAACACGAGAGAAATGTAGAAAACGACAATGTCTAGAGTGTTTTATCACAGTGTTATACACGGATTAGGCTTCTTCGTGGGCTTTATGATATAGAGGTAATGAAGCGAAAAACAATGAAACACGCTTTTTCTCTGTTTTATACTCTGATAAAACATAGGTTTTTGACCAATCGGAGCGCGCACAGGGTCATATCTACAATATAAAAGTAAGTAAGTAACTGTGTAAGTGTCAGGCTAAAAACACTAAATGGGGGCACTTTTAACATAAAAGATTAAAATAATAAGACCTTATGTTTAAAAAGCGAATCAAAGATATTGACAATATAAAAATATAAATAAGATAAAAATGCGTAAGAGATAATCATCTATTCATCTATTGAACTATTTATCTATTTATCCATTCACCTATTTAATCTATTAAATATCATTTTATTTGTCTATTCATCTATTTACCTTATCTATTTATCTACATACTCATTTATCTATTCATCTATTTAAATATTCATCTATATAAATATTCGTCTATTCATCTATTTATCTATTTCTTTATTTATTCACTTATTATTTTTTATACCTATATATACATTACTTACTTTAAGATGATTTCCAGTCCATACTGCGCACTCTCGAGTTTGCTAACGTTTTTTTTTGGTTTTGATTCATGCAAGAAATGTAACATTTCGCAACTAGTTACATGAAGTGAATTCAACGTTTCATGTGAACCGCCATTTTATGCTTCGTTCTTTCTAACATCACTTGATGAACCGAATTCATAGCTGTAAATATGCTGGAAAAAGAATTTAAAATGTCCCAACGATAAGGTAAGCGGTTTCTAAGGAATAACAGTTAAGCAATAGACTTTTTCCGTGTTTGCATTGCCTCATCTAAACACGAGGAGGGTTGGGAGAATTCGAGACTACGTCTCGGGTTTGTATATCTTTCGAGAATTCTCCCAACACCCGAGTGTTTAGACGAGGCTATGTAAATACGGAAAAAGTGCTCTATTGCTTTTATAAAATAATTCTCAAAACTACGCGCGAATCTAAAACGTCACAACCGTGTTTACATACTCTCATCTAAACACACCTATCGACCAATGAGAGCGCGTTTAGTAGCTCAGTTATTTTATAATGATTCGTATTCCATCGAGCGAAACTCACAAACACTGGAGTGCTAAGACTGCGCAGTAAGGTAAAGGCAAAGTCTGCATACAAGCCAACTGGCCTATCAGGCCGGAGCTTATCCCGGTTTCCGTAGCATGAAGCGACTAGGAATATTTCTACTCCCCCCTGGATGGGATGCCAGTCCATCGCAGGGTTACCCCCAGCATTAAATTCGTCGGTACCCATTTATACACCTGGGTGGAGAGAGGCACCGTGAGAGTAAAGTGTCTTGCCTAAGAACACAACACAATGTCCCTGGCCAGGGCTCCAACCCGGAGCACTCGCTCCGGAGTCGAGCGCACTAACCATGAGGCCACCGCACCTCCCGAAGTACGGACTGGAAATCATTTTAAAGTGTTAGATTTCTAACCAATCAGGAGTGATCTGAAATTGACATGAGAGGGATTAGCTTGGGAATTTTCTAAGGCTCACATAGGGTATTTCTCTCTTACCCTCTCTTCAGTAAAAGAAAAAACCAAACATTCTGTAGTAGAAACGACCGTTTGAGTGCATCCGTAATAGTTTGATTAAGCACTGTCCAGTAGCTCGATGCTGCAGGAGAACGTGTGGCAGAAAGTTACAAAAACGTAAATCCCAATGTACATAGAACCCGCTGTGGTCCACTGCTCTCACACCAGATTTGTTTGCAAGCATTCCTACATAAACATCGTCCATTCTGTAGGGCTTAATCACATCAAATAAAGGAACTAGACACTCGACAACATCATATGACATAACAAAGCCTGCACCAGTACAAAAATCCGGATAGTGTGTACCACTGTACTCTTCATACGGGACACTCCATTTGCCAGTTCGAGGCACTTTGTCTGTGGGGTGAAGTTTGCCCATATAAAGACCTCTTTTAGGCGTCGAGTTTCTTTGCAATAACTTAATCAAATCTTTGGTTTTAACCAGTACATCATCGTCTGCTTTGAGAAGGAAAGAAAAATTACAATATCTAGCTGCCCATTCGATGGCCATCTGTATCTTCAAACTCTGGTTCCAGTAATGCTCGGGATAGTCCGCACGAATCATATCGCCATGGATGTTACTTTCTGTTTGAAGTAGATCTGATTGTGTTTGATTCGTTGTTTGACCTACGAGAAAGTATGTCTTCCACTGAGGTGCAGTCAAATTGCTATCGGTACCCCAAGTTTGACGAATTAAGTTTCTTCTTTCAAAATTTGCCGGTGCAGACGAGACCAGGATAAGAAGGAAATATTTTTCTACACAAGTAGTCCTGGTTATCAAAGACGTTTTGTGTTGGGGAGAAGCTTTCCAAGATTTACAATCGTGGCGAGGAGTAAAATTACTGGAAAACGTAGGAGGTGATATGGAGAAAGAAGGCGTATAGACGAGACCAGTGACTAGCGCGGTTATCAAAGAACATGCTATTACTCCAACAAGATGAAGTTGCCTTCTTGTCAAAGACAACGTTTTCCATTGTAACAGTACTATTCCATATTTCAACTTGCGATGCATATTGTGAGTAGTCTTCACAAGTTTGAGCTCCACCTAGAAATAAATCCAACTAGATTAGTTTATATGAAAAGAAAAACAAGTTCATAAACTGACTGGCGAGTCAAAGTAATCTCCCCAATCATTCTAAGCAACATATGGCAGTCTGCGGCCTTTCCCTACATCAAGGAAGCACGGAAAGTCGCAAAACTCTAGAACAGAAATTTATTTTTCAAATCGGCACTCTTAACCTACATCACGAAACCAGGGGGGCCCAGGGCACTCCCTATAATAAAGGGGGTAAGTTTCTAAAGAAACTGTGGTGCTGTGTCGATGGGGAGTATTACAGGATAATTTGGTTTTATATAATGATATCCCTATAATGGCCTATACGGGGTGCCATTTTTAGGCTTTACGTATAAAAGGGTAGGAATTTCACAGAATTCATTTTTGGAGATTTATTCATGAGACTGACCAGTTGCAACGCCTACAATGATACGAAAGAGGTACTTGGTAAATAAAAGGGTAAGGGGTGGACCTCGGTGCGGAGCGTCACCGTCAAAACGTTTGTTGAATATCCCCTCCCACCCCGGGCAAAACGGTCTTGATAGGGGCACCGGAATCAGTTAATTTTCTGGCGATTTCTCACGTATTAGGTAAAAGTTCAGCAAATTTCTCAGCTAACAATATATTTTACAGATCTCAAATCTCAGCTAAGATTCGTTAGATACTGCTATACTACTACGCAATTTTTTATAGAATGCACGCTTGACAAAAAAGGTAACCTTGTGGCTCAAAACGGCACAAGCATGTACGAATTGAAGGGTATGGCCTTTGCTGGGCATTGCATTAAGAACATGTAGAGCAATCAACACCCCCCGCCCCCGCCCCCTCTCCCGTCCGAGTCTGAACCACCACCGCCACGACTTGATCTCCCTAAACTGACAACTACTCGGCAGAGTAAGCCAAACAGGGCGCGTGTCTGCAAATCACATAGAGATCATCCGACGGGAGTTAGCAATTTTCTTTTGTGCCAATTACTTCCAGCTCCATTTTCTTCACAAAACTCCCCTTTGGATGTAACGTGGCGCTTGCATCGAGCACGACCAACGCTAGCTAGCAAAATATTCAAGTTGGGCGCGTGCTGGAATAACTATGCGACTGTACCGTTATTGACGATACAGTTCTCAGATGCACAAATGAAATTAATAGGTCACTTGAGAATTCCGGCTTTAATTTGACAAGGAACATTATATTTAGTTCAGAATAACAACTAAGATCTAAGCTAGCGACATTCGACGAACCACGAGCGAGTTACCGGTGACCCATTTTTGGAACACTGACGTGATGACAGTAAAGTTTTTCCCGCCTGCTAAATCCTGATTGGTCAATTCAAATTTCAGTCGCGGCAGCCGTATGCAAGGGTTTAAGTCCCCAGTTGTCAACCCTCGCGTACGCAACAGGAAAGAAAATAACAGCACAGAAATAAAAAAAAAATGAGGTTCGTGAAGTAACTCAAGCTTTTAGATTAAAAAAGAATGCTGCCAGAGCCTTAACCGGTCGGATATTTAGAAAATATTGTACTGGTAGTAAAGCGTTCTGATCAAATAATTCTGGTATTTTGTTTCTCGCCAGAAAGGCTGGAAACAAATGGTTCGGAAATTTGGACAGTGGATTTAAAAATTCATATATTCCATTTTGTTACTATAGGTAACACAATAAAAATGTGCAGTTTTGAATGCAAATTTCGCAACTTTAAATAAAAAAGATATCCAGCGTCATGAATAGGTTTTTTCTCCAATCGGGTCACTTGAGATGTATCCTAACATAGGATGTCCACTGTATTCCGGAATTTCGAGACAACTTCAGAACTCCCAAGTAAATTGGGTACTTTGTGGCGCAGCTTTCGGCAAGGAAGCGGAGATTAAAAAATTTGCACATCGACAGCCCACGGACGTTATGCAAATAAATCTACCTATGGACATTGAGGTTTTTCAAGCGCTCACTATATTTGATCTAATATTTGTAGGAAAAGAAGATAAATAAAAAATGTTTCATAATGATCTCCGAAATTCGGACGTACAAAT
>OZ026606.1:9309682-9359682 GCA_964020085.1 Micromussa lordhowensis
TCGATTTTTATACCGCAAGTTTCGATGTCTCATTGCAGTCGGCAGCGAAAATAAACATGCAGTATGGCGAGACAGGATCGAATCACGTGGAAATGTACACCTGCGGGGTGGGCCGCAGGCTTCTTGTACAGTGATTTGCATAATTTCGATTCAATTTCGATATCAAGCTGAGACCTTATGATTTCCTCAACATGAGGGTTCTAAAAGATCTGTGCAGTATTGTGTCTACAAAAGGAATTTGGGGAGTATTTTATTGTAAGCCGTCCGCACAGATATTTTTACTTTGTATATAGCAAAGATAGCAGTGATGTCACCTATTGTTATTAATATGCAAACCAGAGAACTATTGGCTGTTGAAACAAAGAATATAAAGGCAGAAACCGACACAACGTAGAATGTTTTTTTTGAAGGTGTACTATATTTCGGCTGGCCAAACCAGCTTTCTTCAGGTACAATGGAAAATTTTGCATCGGAACGTGTTTTTTATGTAGCATATTACCGGAAATGCGTAAAAATAATTGACAGTGTAAATTACAGATAAACATATGAAGAAATAAAATAGTAAATATACAAAATAAAGTAAAGGGAAACGATTAAAATGTTTCTTCGCGGATGTTCAGAACATTGTTCTGCCTTTTTGGATTAAAAAAGCCTCCCTGGCTTTACGAATGGAGTCTCGGTTAGAAGAGATTTTTTCGATGGGTATTAATTGCATGTCGTTAGCAGTGTGGTTAGTAGAGGACAGGAAATGTTCTGCGGCTGTAGTAGGTTTAGATTTGGTGTTAGGGTTATCTATGGTACGGCGGTGTTTATTGTAAATTACAGCGGTTACATTGAATATGTAGATGAGGTTGAAACAAAGAATTCTCTTGTTTCAGGAGCCCATGGGTCATGGGCTCCTGCTTGTTTACCGTGTTAACATTTAAATAACAAAAACAATATTTGTAAACAAATATCTTCCCTATTTACGCACGTGGAAAATACGAGCGAAGAGAGCGCGAAGCCCGACGGGGTGGGGGTAGGGTTTACGGTCCCCACCCTCTACTAAAGTCAAGTCTTCCGTTTTGCGCTGGCTTCCAGTTCTCTCGCGATTCTACCGCACGTCCAACGATCGATCAAATAAAAATACGAGAAATAGAGGGCTGTGAACAGTCCTCGTTTGGTTGAAAACAACTCTAGTTGCCGCTAGACTGCTGGCAGTCTGTTTCTCTCGAAATTAGCAGGGGCTGAGGCGAGGCGCTTGGCCTAAAGGGGGAATGGGACGAGCTCAGTCGTACCGCCCTTGTCTCGCCTTCTTCCCTACTCGGCCACCGCCATAACGCCTGACTAAATTAAATACTCGTCTAGGTGACCCTGCCAGCAGACTAATTTGCCACCGGATAAAAACAAAAAATAACTCTGGGTGGTTTGACAAAACGTGCGACTACGTAACTGTCTGTCCACAGCTATTTTGTCTTGCTTTTGTCTTGCAGCCGGCGGTGGGCGAGAAGCGTTTCGTGATGACCCTAATAACAACTGCTGGCTACGAAATCAATCGCGCACACGAAGACAAATAACTGGCAGCACTAAATAAACGTATCTGTACAGACTACGATGTAACTACGGATCTTGTTCGGGAAAGGACCTCTAGCTCCTCCCAATTTCGAGCTTATTACCAAGACAGACGAATAATCATAAATTAGATTATGAGCTCGAGATTTCTATCGCGCGATCGAGTCGACGAGGGTGCAGCCCGAGTCAACTGTCACGCTTAGAAAACAAGAGCGAATAAGGTAATTGTTAAATTATCGGATACTGTCACATTTTCTGGAATTATAAAGTAAATTGTTTAAATCCAGACACTTCGAAAACGCAACGAAGCGGCCGCCATTTTGTTAACCACAAACTACATCATTGTACTACTCACTTTGCATTGACAAGAAAATAGATGATAAACGTGACCAATGTCAGTGTCACGCCATTCAAAATAAAAATCAAAACTGTTCAATAGATAAAGTCCAGAATCTTAGAAAAGAAAGAAGGTAACTATGCAAAGACTCTCGCCAAGATTCAGATCACATTAAAGTAAAACATCAGAAGGATCAATAGTTGTGTAGTTTCAATTTTAGTGACGTCATGTGAAAACCGGCAATAAAAATACGGCAGTCGCGATAGAACGCTAGTTGAGTTACGCTAGATACAAGTAGAAATTCAAGTCGTATACTTATGCAAATGTTGCAATCTGCTATCCTCCATTAGTACACCATCACATTGAAGAAATCCTGAGCTCATAATCTAATACATGGAATGCAGCTAATTATGCATCTACTTAAATACAGATACCAAGACGCATAAAACGTAAGACAAACAATATTAAAAACTGGATTATTGGATAGTGGATTGGCTTAGTCAGTCATTGTTAACCATACGTCTGAAATAGATGCATCATACGTCTGAGATATTTTTCAATCCCCGTGACTTTTTCTTTCCGGATTCAAAAATTTCCCAGTCCACGCGTAGCGTATTCAAATCGAATTCGCCTGTCCACACGCATCCCATGGTATCCGGATTTACTCTAGAGAAACTAGACCTACCTACCTAGACCTACCAACCTAGACGACCTACGTTGTGCCGCCATATTGGTTTGTTGTTGGGTAAGAGACTGCGCACGATTTCACAGTCGACATGTTATCAGATTCGTTGCGGAATTATTTCTTTTCCACTCTGGAGAGCGAATTAAAAAATATCAGGTTTCGCTGCTGAATTCGCCAGATGCGTGTGGACGGAAGCCGTATCCGGAAAGAAAAAGTTTTGGATCCACAAATATCCGGATACTTGTGGACGGGGCCTCAGATGTAGAATTCAGCCGGGTCAAGGAAAATACGAGAAATAAAACAGACAAACTCTTTGGTTCTCCCCAAGGTGTTTGGTGGGGTTCGAAACTTGAAAACCCTGTACCCTATTTCAGACCTAACTCTGTGATTTTTGCTACCGATAGGCAGCCTTCATATTCTTGAAGTGATCGAGAAATTTTGGTTCGACGGTTCAACCCATCGTTCGCATTAAGAAACAGCCAATCAGAAATCCTGTTTTATGGCGCAGTCTAGCCAATCAGCAGCTGTCGTATAAGTACAAGCACATCGTGCTCGCTATGTGCTCGCAGAAAGTTATCAAAATACAGTTGATCAGAGTCAAGGTTTCGCTGTTTACAGGTGAATTTTGGCACTTTTTGCTGATCTGTAATAATATTATTATTATTATTATTATTATTATTATTATTATTATTATTATTATTATTATTATTACTATTACGACTACGTTGATTGATATGGGTCTTATGTGCGTGAAATTATTGTCATCATCATCATCATTATTATTATTGAAGTTACATGTTTAGGTTTCCACTTACCCCACTTCTTCCAAGCTGAGTGAGATTCAGAAGTGTTTGCCACGCAGCATCTGGCAATTTAGCTTGCAGTTTAAAATACAAAAGCACCCAATCTGGCACCCTCATACTTTCTAGGATCCGCTGGTATGTTTCGGGTACAAGCAGCTCTGCCAGAGCTTGCTTGGAGCCATTGGCATCCATCACCAAATCCACGACCTCCGATATGGTTTCCGACACCTTGTCTTTCTGCTCGTCTCCACCATATAGCAAGCTGTTCCCCAAAATGCAGGCCAGGGATTCATGGTACTTTTCCAACACACCATCTATCTCTTCGGTGATTTTTCTGCATTCATGCGCCACTTTTCGTTTCTTCCTAGTGGGACCCAATGCGCTTTGCAGCGTCTCTTCAATAACGCTGCTGCCGCTGCTACTAATGCTGTTAGTATCCCTCTCTGACTCATGCGAGGAGTGAAATGGAGTAGATGCTGCTAATGGAGGGGAAAGGAACAGGACCGAATCCGCCATTTTTTTAAATTTCCGACTCCAACTCGACAATTCTCGATTGCAATTTTTGCATTTCGAGGTCAGGATTCGCGTGTAGGGTTTTCCCGCCTAAATGTTTGCATGGCGCGTCTCCACAGTCGTCCAAAGCGATTCCATTTATGGCGTCCACAACAGGAATAAATTTGGGCGAAGCAACGAATCCTTTTGGATCAATCTCTCGCTGTCGAAGTAGTCCAGCGCAAAGACCAAACGACGACGCAACAAGAAGATTTTTCTGTCGCATGCTGAACGAACAACCTTGTATGGCAGGCTTCAGGTCTGCTGGCGGCACGGACCGTATTTCGTCTGGGAATCGACGAAAAATTTCGTTCTGAGCAAATTTGTTCGGCTTGATTCCACAAATGCCCTTCGCAAGAACAAACCAGTGCTTTCCAGGGTCGAGTGACTTGCCAATGACCCTGGTCAATGGCCACGACTGATCGGAAGGCGATCCATGGCAATCGTCCAACTCCATGAGGAAATTGCGCCAAATGATTCAAACTCATTGTGCCTTGTAATTCAAAAAACCCGCTCAAGTAGAGCATTATAAACTTGGTGATATTTTAACTTATACCTGTTAAAATTTGTACTCTGAAATGTACATCGCGACGTCCAACTGTGTTTGCGACCGCTGAAGCCTGGAGTCCATTATTAGTGTCACATGCGTCACAAAGAGTGTAATGTCACGGGCGAGAGAAAAATTTATAAGAGATCAATTATCAAGCCAGGGATCAAAACATCATTTATGTTGGATCAAAGAGCAGCAATGTTGGGAAATGGAAATAATGTCGAATCGAACTCCAATTTCTTTCAGCGCGCCAACTAAGGAAGTTTTGTTAGGTTTGTAGCTTATAATCCAAGTTGCACTCAACGTGCTCATTGTTCAGTTGTTTGTATTAACGTTACTGTGGTAGTTAGCTTAAGTATCACGCAAGTGAAAAATTGAGTCAATAAATTGAGTCAATAAATTGAAATACCGTAGAAGAGTAATAAATAACCAAGGTACCAAAGTTTCGGGGATGTGCGATATTCCGAACTCGAGTTATTCGGCAAAGGGTTGGAGCCCGTCTGAGGGACTCCAACATGGCGGCCGGAAACCACTGGAAACATCTGTAGTTTACTTTGGCTCTCTCATAACGTTTATTCTAAAAACATTCGGATATTTTTAATCGATATTTTCGTGCACGTAACGTGTTACCAGAATTAATGCCGATGTCACGCATTGGGAAAAAACCGTGTTCTATTTTCAAAACAAAGCGGTCTACCGAGCTGCAGACAAGCCAACAAATGTATGTTTAAAAATGACTTTTACGTGATTAAGGTAAAAACTTAAAACTTTTAATTTTAGTTTTTTTCTGACGTCACGTGAAAACCGAGAATACGCCTAACGTCACGTGAAAACCAAGAATACGCCACTTGACCGCTGGCTTGACCGCTGCGGTTTCTGTACAGTTTTCTGTAAAGAACCTTGACACCCTATACAATTTCTGAAATCTGGGTTCTGGTTCTAGCCGCGATGTTAAAATCGTTAGAGCTTCATCGGCTCCCAGTTATCTTTACTCCAGCAAGCATCTGTTACATTACAAACGTACATGTCAAAAACATGAAACAGAAAGTGTCATGTTGAGAAAAACCTAATTGACATGCTGGACGGCAAGTGACAATATAATTATCTCATCTACAAAAATGATTGACGCAACCAAACACGTCTGTAAACTTCCCTGCTGTGATTTTTTTTGACTATGAAGCTCGTCATGACTTCTATTCGAGGAAGCATTCATCAAGGTCATGAAGCTTTCAGTGAGCATTCTAGAGGCCGACAGTGTGCATATATGTCACTTGCAGCTTTGCTTTTCAATCGATCGAATTCGGTCGATTTAAAAGGCTTCGAATATAGCCTAACATTGTTAGACGAAATAAATAGTCTAATGTACGGCTACACGTTGCGTTACTCAGTGTCACTGTCACTAATAGACCATTTTACAGTTGTTGGCTTAGTGCTATCCTCTGAATGGCAGCGAGGCTGGAGTTGACCTTGTTTTGATACAGACCTCACTGCTTTTATTGTGCAAATAAAGTTGTTCTTATGCTAACTAGTTAGCATTTACATGAGAAAAGCTGAGAGGTCTGGACCAAAGCAAGGTCACCTCCAGCCTCACTTGCATTCGTGGCCAGGTAACTAAGCACACAACTGTAAAATGGCCTATTGTTCTAACGATCAGTTCATGGACCCGTTATTGCCGTTATACGTGTAGTAACTGTTGTTATTAAAAACTGGATCATTGGATAATGCCATTCAAGAGTTTTCATTGGCTTAGCCATCATGGGTTATGAGCCATTATACCATGCTCCACAAATCTGGTTAGCGTACGCTTGATAGTTTAGGGCATTTTCATTCCTGTTTAGTTTAGTTTGCTATATTTTGAGAGCGTTTTTAATAAAACAACTATTCCACTCGCGCTTGTTGGATATGAGATGATTATAGCCAACTCGGCGCTATGCGCCTCGTTGGCTATCTACCATCTCATATCCAACGCGCGCTCGTGGAATAATTGCTAATTACACAACAGTGACTGTTGTTACACCAAGTATTTAGTTTATTTCCAAGTTGCGCTTGATAGACAAAAGAAAGTGTCACTAATCGTTCTAAGAATCAGTTAAAAAGCCCTTATTATTACATGTTGCGTTAGTGTTATTCGTTACACCTTCCGTTTTCGTTAACCAATATATTTCTTTTCCACTTTTAGCAATTACTACAAGCATAACCCCAAGAAAAGCCTTAGCCACACCAATAGTTACTTGTTAATGTTATACTCAAACAACATACATGTAACCATGTCATTTTGCAAATAAAATAAGTTATATTTTTGTTCAAATTCTCAGTGTCGTATTTGCATTCAAAAACACCTTTAACGGCAGCACTGACTTCTCAATGAGAACTCCTAGTCTAGATTTTATATCAGACCAGAGCGAAAAATTGGTACCCCATTCCAGACCTCTAAAATGGGTCATGTATAACACTGACTGAAATAGTTACGAGATATCAAAATTTGAGCTAAATTATCAACTTCAGCTGAGAACAAAGAACTGGCCTGAGGCTATTCAAACGCAAACTGAGTTCGTCAGAAATTAATTATTATACAAAGGTCTGCTTCAACGTGGCAGGAGCCTAGTGTGAGCCACAAACAAATGTTCGTTAACGTTCTTTTCCGAGTCTACAGAACTACGAAATACGTTTTGTCAGGAGCCCATGTCGATAAGGTAAGTAGATGAGGAAAATAGTTATTCTTAATTTACAGATCTGACCAAAACTTCGCAACCTTTATAATTTTTCTAGAGCTGATTTCTGCAATGGTCGGTACAAGGACCCCATCCACAGGGTTAAACTGCTACATCTAGGTAGAGGTTCCATTAGATTACCGGCATATTTTATTTCCGCTTTTAGGCATAGCCAAATCTATATTATAATTACAAGGCGGATTGTTTGCGATGATGCCGAAAACATGAGCTCCACCGCATGAAGTTCCTTTATATGCGAAGATATTGCAATACTGCACTCCTGATGCAAATGGCTTGAAAACCGGAGTTTGGGTTTACAAAAAAAGAAAAGAAAAAAAGACATGAAACTGAAACTTAAAGAAAGAAAGAAATAATTTTTACGCGCTGTGCACTGATGACGTCACGAAATTTCGACCCCCGTCGAGACTCAGACAAACAAAGTCCAATTCTGTAAGAGAAGTAGGGGAAATGTATGCGAATGGCGAGTAGTGCGCAGCAATGTTTTACTGTTTTAATGGATGAGGACGGCGTACCTGGCTCTAAATTTGAAAGAGAGCCAGAGGAGTATACTGTGGAATAGTTAAAACGATGGATGAAATGTAGAGGATTGAAGTTAAACGGGAAACGAGACGAGCTTCTGAAACGTGTACGCGACTGCTTGAAGAGCGGAAATCATCACACGCTCTATCCAAGTTGAAGCACTGACGATGGTAAAGGGTTTGCCGCGAAAATTCTTAAAGAAAGTTCAGAGGAACAAGCAAATTGTCCCTAAAACTCTGTTTCTATTATTCCTTCGACTGGCTGGCGCGTTTTTCCGTCGCAGAATATTCCTTCGCTCTTGAACTATGGGCATGTGCATGGGTCAGAAAGGGACTTCATAAAAGGAGAAGCCGTTAGACTTCTAAGAACTCCTCAGAAAAAGCATTTGTACAAAAGATATTGTGTTTTAGGATCATGGGAATGTCGCTAGGTCTATAAAGATTAGCATAATCATTCAGTTTGTGTGTCATCGTAGAACAGCAAGTAAACAGGTATTATCGAGTGGAACAGTTCGAAAGTTGTTTTATTTATTTTTTTGGGGTTGCCGTTTCGTCCCACCAAAAACTGGTAGCAGAGCGAGGTTCACAAGTCCGTTCGAGAAGATGTCCGAAACTGCAGAAACTGCGGAAAGCGTCGAAGAAAGTACGGGAAGCGCTGAAGACGAAGCCGATGCAAATGAGGTTCTGCTGGAGGAATTAAAAAGGCAGAAACGTGTTTTGAAAATGCAGCTTACAAAGCTCTATACCCGTCTAATGAGGCTAATGTCCGATGAAACAATCGACAGGGAAGCAATTTTAATCGCCCTCGAAAACGTGGAGGAGAAAAAAATGGATGCAGTGCAAATTTTGGAAGACCTGATAGTTATTTACGAGAGAGTAAATGATAAGAAGAACGTCGAGCGATCAAATGAAGAAATCGACAAGATAATCGAAGCTACCGATAAAGAAATTGCCTCAGTGAAAGATTTTCTCTCTTCTTCCTCTCAGAAACCGTCGTCGACAGCTTCTGATAAACACGTGGAGGCGAAACAATTGCCGCCGTTGGACGACAGTTTGCCGCCGAAAAATCCAGAAGCAACAGCGAAGCCTTTCTTTTCGCAATCGAAACAACCACCAAGTACTTCTGCCGATAGGAAACTCGAACGAATTAAATTGCCGACATTCTCTGGTGACAAGACAAAGTTTGAATACTTCTGGACAGCCTTCGAAAGCATTGTGGATGACTCTGATGAGCCGGCGAAATACAAGATGATAAGGCTAAAGGCTTGCCTTCAGGGAAAGGCAGAAGAATCAATATCGAAGCTTGGCTTTTCAGAAGAAGCGTATGAAGAGGCCAAAAAAAACTCTCAAACGAAGATTTGGTGGCGAAAGAAGACAACTTCAGAATTATCTCGAGGAGGTAAAGAGAATTAAATCAATTCAAGAAGGAAACGTACAGGACTGAACTCGAGAAATTTGCTGATACTCTCGCAAGCACGGTCGTTACTCTCCGCGAACATGGTCGATGGAGTGAATTAGATCCTGGAAGCCTTCTCTACACTGTTGTTCTGGAAAAGATTCCGAAATCTATGTTGTCCAGATTTTACCGTTGGGAAAAGAAAGCGGTCGACCGGAATCTATTGAGACTCTTCGAGACTGGATAACTGAGGAATCAGAGTATCAAGTGAAAGCTGTGGAAACCGTGGAGGGGCTTCATGGTGGCAAAGGAAAGCCGAAGGAGGACGTTAGGAAACGGTGGAATCGAACATTTACTACCTTTAAGCAGAAGTGTTACATTTGCCAAGGGAATCACTCAATCAGAAACTGTGAGGAATACAAATCTATGAGCGTTGACGACAGGTGGAAAATTGCTAAAGAAAAGAAACTATGTTTTCGTTGTTTGGCTAATAATCACCAAGGAAGGGACTGTAAGAGAGCGAAAGAATGTGGGATTAATGGCTGCAAGAGAAATCACGACAAACTCCTGCATCAATCCCAGGAAATTCAAGCCCACGAACTAACTGTCGTCGAGGAATCCTCAAATTCTTCTCTTCCCCCTACAAGAGCCTTTGCAACTGTGCCAAGTGACGAACCAGCTTTGCCAAATGCAGAACAGGGCATCGAAGAGCACTCCCACCTTACAACGCTCGCTTCCGCGCAGAATCAGGAAACTGTGTCTCTACGAACAGTGCCCATTTGGTTGTCTGCAAATGGAAGGAAGATTAAAGTAAACGCCCTTTTAGATGATGCAAGTAGTGTTTCTTATGTAAACGAGGAGCTAGCTGGTGCACTTGGTTTGTCTGCAACATACGAGCAAGTCACAGATAATGTTCTTAATGAGAGCGTGGAAACGTTCGATTCAATGCCTGTAAGCATGACGCTGGAAAGCTCTGATGGAAATGTGAGGTTACCCTTTAAAGCTCTAACCTGTCCGCGTCGTGTAACTGGAAATTACAAGGCTGTTGTTTGGTCAAAATTTCAGGATCGATGGCCCCATTTACGCGTCTGCAAATTTCCAGAACCGCCAGCTGACCCTATTGTTGACGTGCTCATTGGTCAAGATCAAATCGATCTCCACTACTCAAAGTGTGAGGTCAGAGGAAATCCGGGAGAGCCGATTGCAAGATTAGGGCCCTTGGGCTGGTCGTGTGTTGGTCCCCCACAAGGGAGAGCTGTTATCAGGAGCCACAGGACGAATCTGGCCTGTACCTTTTTCACCAGACCTCACATATTTGATGAAATCAACGATTCTCTGAAAAGGTTCTGGGAGATAGACACTCTAGGCATCCAAGAGAATGACGTGAAGATATTGTCTAGAGAAGAGAAGCTTGCGTTAGACAAGACTCGCCTCTCACTCACTCATGATGGGGAGCGTTACCAAGTTGCGACACCTTGGAAAACTGATTGTCCAACGTTACCAAACAATTATGAGATGGCCTACAGTCGTCTTAGAAATACAGAGAAGCGTTTGATTCGACAGTCTTCGGTGGGAGAAGATTACCAGCGGGTTGTTACCTCCTACATTGACAAAGGGTACATACGCAAGGTGCATCACAACGAGAATGAACCGGAAAGTCCTTGGTATCTACCTCATTTCCCAGTATGCCGTCCTGAGAGGTCAACTACAAAAACCAGAATCGTATTTGATGCCAGCGCCAAATTTCAGGGTACATCCTTGAACGATCACATCCTGCCAGGTCCCAAACTACAGACAAATCTGTTCGATGTGCTTCTCCGTTTCCGTCGTTTCCCAGTAGCTATTGCCTGTGACGTCAGTGAGATGTACTTACAGATTCGTATCCCGCCTGAAGACCGCCCAAAGTTCAGATTTCTTTGGAGGAATTTGGAAGTTGATCGCGAACCTGATGTATACGAATTTGAACGTGTGGTGTTCGGAGACGCATCTGCTCCGTTTCGTGCCCAATTCGTGTCCCAGGAGAATGCCAGGATCCACGAGGAGAAATTTCCCCTTGCTGCTGAGACCGTGATGAAGTCGACATACATGGATGACTCGTTGGATTCAACTAGGGACAATGACAGTGCAGTCCAGTTGTTTCACCAACTTCAAGGCCTGTGGGATGAAGCAGGAATGAAAGCTCGAAAATGGCTAAGTAATTCACCAGAGGTACTTACAGTCATTCCCCAGGAACTCAGAGCGTTTGAAATAGATCTTAACTACAATGCTTTGCCTTTGACGAAGACCCTTGGGGTTTTATGGAGTGCACAGGAAGATGTTTTCTCCTTTCACGTCGCGACACCTGTGGAGGAAGATGTTCTCACCAAAAGGTCTATCTTGGGAAGAGTGGCGGCTGTTTTTGATCCACTGGGCCTCGCAAGTCCATTCATAGTGCGAGCAAAGATCCTTATCCAAGATTTGTGGTCAATGGGGTTAGGCTGGGACGAACCCATTACTCCTAAGATCTCTGTTCGAGTAAAGGAATGGTTCTCGGAGTTGGAGGAGTTGAAAGAAATCAAAGTTCCCAGAAGCCTGCGAGAACCTAAGGTGGAGAAATCGAGTTCTGTTCACACCTTTGTCGACGCGTCGAAAGATGCCTACGGTGCAGTGAGCTACCTGAGGTGTGAATACGACCAGCTTCGTAATGGTGTCTCCATCATCGCGTCAAAAGTTAAAGTTGCCCCTTTGAAGCCAATGACTACACCACGGCTGGAACTGATGGCGGCCATTTTAGGTCTGAACCTAACGACGTCGATTGTGAGAGCCTTGAACATTCCGATAGCTGACGCCCATTTCTGGTCTGATAGTATGGACGTCTTATACTGGATCCGTGGCAGAGGAAGGCAGTTTCGACCATTTGTTGCGAATAGAGTTGGAGAGATTCAGCGCCAGTCGAGCCCCGAGCAGTGGCAGTACGTAGAATCTAAAGAAAATCCAGCTGACCTATGTTCCCGTGGACTAGTTGCCCACAGCCTAATGGAAAGCCAGCTCTGGTGGAATGGTCCACAACTTCTTCTGCAAGCTGAAAATGATTGGCCACAAACCAAGATTGAGGAGGGATCGGAGGTGAAAAAGGAAGCACGGAAGACCTGTCTTATTCTTCAACAACAGTGTTTTGTCTCAATTCCTGTCTCTAAAGATCCCACATGGAAGCTGAATCCAGTCAACTGGTCAAGTTGGACAAGGCTGACGCGGGTGTCTTGCTGGGTCATCAGATTTATTAATAATTGTCTTGCGAGACGCGAGGATCGGACTGTTGGCCCCCTAGCCCCTGAAGAGTTCTAGAACATTGAAGTTCAAGTCATTCGTGCTGCACAGCGGAAAGACTTCGCTAAGGAGTTTAGTGCCATTCAAGCAAACCGGGCCTTGCCTAAGAAGAGCCGATTATTAAAGTTAACGCCAAAAGTCGACCATGATGGCTTGCTTCGTGCTGACGGACGGTTACAGTACGCCGAAAATCTTCCCTATGATGTGCGTTTTCCTGTCATCTTGCCAAGAGGGAACTGGGTGACCAAATTGATCGTGAAACACTATCACGAGACTGGGCATCATATCACCGGAACCAATCATACACTTGCAAATCTCTCAACCAAGTACTGGATAGTAGCAGCACGAGAAGAAATACGAGATTGGGAAAAGTCATGCAATGAGTGTAGGAGACGCAAGTTGAAAGCCGCTGACCAAATCATGGCACCACTACCGGATGTAAGGTTACGTCAACCACTTCGTGCATTCGCCCATGTGTCCGTTGATTATGGAGGTCCCTTCATCACCGTCCAAGGTCGCGGGAAACGGCGACAAAAACGTTGGCTGTGCCTATTTACCTGTTTATCAAGTCGAGCAGTGCATTTAGAGATGGCTTACGGTCTGGACACCGACAGCTTTTTAAGGTGTTTCGTCCGAATGACCAGTCGCAGAGGATATCCATTAACAATCGTCAGTGATCGGGGTACAGACTTCATTGGAGCAGACAGAGAGCTTCGAGAGCTCGTCGACGGACTGGATCAGAATAGAATTCAAGATCAGACGGCCGAGAAAGGAGTTAAGTGGTCGTTTAACCCACCATTAGCGCCCCATTTTGGAGGAGTTCATGAAGTCATGATCAAAGCAGCAAAAAAAGGCTATACGTGCGATACTCCGTAATGCAGATGTCAACGACGAAGAACTAACCACCGCCTTTGTAGGAATAGAAGCCTTAATGAATTCCCGTCCACTTACGTATCAGTCAGCCGACCCTAGAGACGCTACACCACTCACACCTAACCACTTTCTTCATGGCCAGATGGGAGGTGTCTCAGCGCCAGAATCGGTTGATGAAGTCGAGTTTAGCCCGAGGAATAGATGGAGGCGAGTTCAAGAGTTAATTTCACACTTCTGGAAGAGATGGATGAAGGAGTGGCTTCCTTTATTAAATGCGCGCCAGAAGTGGACCGAAATAAAACCGGATCTCAAGATTGGTGATATTGTGCTTGCCATATCTCCTGATTGCCCCAGAGCACTCTGGCCTTTGGGAAGAGTTCTGGAAGTGTTTCCAGGACGAGACGGCCATGTTCGAGTTGCCAAGATTCAAATTGGCCAAAACACTGTTTTGAGACCTGTGTCTAAGTGCGTTTTGCTGGACTCCAATTAGGGCAAAAATGTTACGTCTTGTTAAGTTTGACAGAGTCAAAAGGGGGAGAATGTACAAAAGATATTGTGTTTTAGGATCGTGAGAATGTCGCTAGGTCTATAAATATTAGCATAATTATTCAGTTTGTGTGTCATCGTAGAACAGCAAGTAAACAGGTATTATCGAGTGGAACAGTTCGAAAGTTGTTTTATTTATTTTTTGGGGGTTGCCGTTTCGTCCCACCAGCATTCGATGAGAATATAACCAGTTTCAAAACCCTCTTTCGGGCTCCCCCACAATCTCATTGAAAAATAACCTCTCTAAAGTCAAATTCACTGAACGGAAGTCGGCTTTACAACAAACCGATCAAGTGCGTAAGAAAATGCTGCCTTCTTTGTAGCCGATCGCAATGTTTGTCTGAGTCTGCGCGGGGGTCTCATGGAATTTCATGTGGCGAAATCTATTTTTAGTAATGCACAGCGCTATTGAACGGGCTCGAGACACGACGTTAATGACGCATGCAGTAACCGTTTCCGACGCGTATGAAGCGATTGTATTTTGAAATCAAAACAATCAACTGTCTTCGCTCTAGTAATAATACCCCTTCCAGAACGGCCGACGAAAGACACAGGCACACAGTTAATTCATTTCCTCTCATTGCATGGGTGTAAATAACAAAGCGCAAGGGCTCCTTTAGTCTCCTCGGCAGCCGTTGTTAGGGCCCAACCCTAACCCTAACCCTAGGGATCCTTGTGACGTATCACAATAGACTTCTGATCCCCTGTTTTGGGATATAATTACAACCAGGTTGCCTGCTGTGACATCAATGATAGATGGAAACCACGAATATTCAGACTGAAAGGCAGCATTCTTGATCTATTAGGTTCGCATCTGAATGTAATAACTACTCTCAGAGAGTCACCTTCAGTCTTACACATGGCTGTAATGCACAGCATCTCAGGATTCCGGCTCACAGGTAAATTTACTGCTTTGGCGTTGAATTGTTTGCGATTGCCGCAATCCTTCTTGGTAAACTTGGCTGAGAAATGCTAGTCAAGAGATTACAAAATAACCATGCCACGTGTCTGAGGACCCAAGCAAAGACGCTTTTGAAGATCTATATCTAGTAGTTTGTGGGTGTTATAAACTCCAACAAACCTTTTTGTACAGTCATTACGAAGCAGATATCTTTCTTTGAAACTTAGGAGCCCGTGATTTCTATCGCGTAATAGTCGAGAGCCATTAATCTAATTGTTTTAGCATAAATGTCCTAGTCGTTCAAAACTTTATCTTAATCCTCTTCACAGACGCCTCGAAAACGCAAAGAAGCGGCCGTTTTGTTAACAAATTAGAGCACACTTCAGCTGCTCACTATTTAACAATTAGATTATGAGCTCGAGATTTCCATGAGGAAATAAATAATTGATCAAGCCGAAGGCCGAATCAACTATCACTTCATACAAGTTTACCTCGTGAGTCTCACTAGGCTCGACTTCTGAGCCCAGAGTCTCACGGGAGAAGCGACCTGCGATGTCGTGTTGCAATGTCGCAAGAGGTCGACTTGTCTATTTTGAAGGGTTTTCATTTGCGTTTAGCGACAAAAATGAGGAGTGGCGTGACTTTCAATTGGTGTTTCAGATCACATTTGCGAGTGGTGAAACGCATCATATCAGAAAGTCTAAGGTGAACCATGTGAACTTGTTGACAAATAAGCACGACATAACTTATCTTGTTGGATAAAGCGAAGCCCCCGCGCATTCCGAAGGCGCGCGCGTGTGACGTACCTCGCGCGTGTGCTGTAGAAATCCGCCTGCGAGTCAGTCCTGGTTTTAGTGCTTGCGCGCTCTAACCATTCGTGATTTTGGGAAGCCACATTGAATTCTTACGAAGGAATAAAAAATCCAGAGGGAGTACATGTACTGCCACGCCGCTCGACTGGGTATTCTGTTTACCTTTCTGACTCTGGAACAGGATTTACTTTGCTTCCAGAGGTATTGCTTCCTTAATATCTGGAATAGAGGTAGGCAAATTTATCGCTTTTTTGTCTGAAATAGGTTCAGAGTCTGGTACAGAATGTCCGTCAGATTCTCAGCGGCAAACCCCGCAGTCAATTTAAGGGAATATTCCCACAGGGGAAAAACATGGCGACGCAAAGAACATATCAACATCAGAATTCGACTATTGCGTTACGAATCTCACACTGAGGTCTGTCTGCGTTCACCGAGACTGTACGTTGGCTCCAGAAGTTTTAATGAATGACAAGCACTCGAGTAATGATCGCAAAAAAGAAAAATGTTTTGAAAGAGAAAAAAAGAAAACGAATCGCAAAGATTTCGGTTTGGTCTTTTTCTATAAGCGGCACCCCTGGTGAGGGTGAAATCCTTAGGAAGTTTGCCCGGAATGTACCGCCGTTTTCAAATCCTGTTCCATCTTGGGACGAAACAGGACATTTTCCGCGCGTATTCCTTGCCTGCAAACTCTTGCTATTTACACCGACCATATTTCAACGGTGAAACGTGCGAAATTCGCGTACTCGCACACCTTGCGTGAAAAGTTTAAAATTATACAATTAATATTCAAACTCGCGCAACTGGTGGCTTGTCGTGCAGGTATCGCCTTTACCGCTTCGTCACATTTTTATTTATTTTATTTTCCAAACGACACATCGTTTCTTCCGCTGAAACCTGAGCTCGTATAGCTGGATGCATCTATACCTTGTACTACAAATCAGGCTTGGCTTTCTTGGAAGTGGCGGAACCAAGATTTGTCTGATAATATTTAAGTTTTCAACAACGGGGAAGGGTTGTAGTGAAAAAAAACAAACGGGTTAACTTCAAAATTTGGTGAGTAACCCGTCATGTTTGCAATCCATTTTGATTTTTACTAAGTTGCTTAATATACTCTTATCCCATCCTTGCACAATTCAATAGATCAGAGGGCTTCAAAAATAGCTTGAGCTCTAATAGCTTATTAGACGCTCGTTTTATGGAACTATTTTATGCCGTATACACTCTTTTTTTTTAATAAGAACAAACTTAATAAGAACATTGAGGCTGAAATCGCTAGAAAAATAAGAACAATTTAAGAACAGTCTGAGGCTGAAATTGTTTTCAGCAAACAAACATCAGTCCGCGACGGCAGTGTAAAGCTAATGATTCTTTTCAAAATTTAGGGTCTTTACTATACAGTCTTTCAGATATATATATCACTCTTACCCTTCATTATCACACTTTTCGTGTGTAAACAGTAACAGATTACGTCTATGAGTATGAACAATGAAGTCATGTACTGTATACATATACTAATAAGCACAGGTTCTTTGTCCGTCACTATATGATGCATGTGAAAGGTAATTCCAGTACAGTATATTGGTACAGTATAATATGATCCACGTTCTGTAAGCTTCACCCAGTTTTTACAATTATTAAATCCAACTGTTTAATGTTTATCTATGGTTTAGGCACCCTGTAGGACAGGGTCCCTACAGTGAAGTACTGTAAAGTACGGTATAACCACATTTGGGGCCATTAGAGAACACAGAATTTTAAGAACAAAATAAGAACATTTTGAGGCTGAAATGGCCGAAAAAATAAGAACATCGAGCCTGAGCTAAATTTTACTGGTTCTTATTAAAAAAAAGAGTGTAATCTTGCGAGAGGACCTGGTACAGGCATAGAGCAAGAAGACACTAAAATGACATCAAAAAAGTTCACTTTACACTGGGCACGTTCTAATATGGGTCGAAGAGAGAGCTGTGTTCCGCGGACCATATCTTGCTTTATTTGATAGTGTGGGGCGACCGCTGACACTTATACAGCTGTAAGTGGTCGTTGAAGCAATAATGTGCAAGATTTTGGTAAGGAAACGTGTACGGCCCTTTGCGTGTGTCTTCGTTCCCCCACTTATTGACTGAGTGAGGTCTGGCGGGACGAGAAAATATTTGGCTTTCGGTCAGGACGCACGACCTCGAACCAAATATTTTCCTGTCGGCCCTCCCACTCGGTCAATAAGTACTTATTGTCTTTCTTTCTCTTATCAAACCAATAAAGTTTGATTTGTTTCTAGGAGGAGCTCGAACTTGACAGGAAGGCCTTGTAACTTACCAAATATGAAACGCAAGTTAAAATACGGTTTAGTATTATTACCATGGAAAATGTTGCTTTTAACGAGAAATGATCTTCATCTGGCTGGAATAATAGCATCTGCTGTGATAACAGCATTGGCCACCGGTCACTTCATCAACTGGTCTTCCTACTCTGTCGCGCAGTCTCCTATTCTTCCGAACAACTTTACTCCTCGCCATGATTGTAAATCTTGGAAAACAACTCCCCAGCACAGAACTACTTTGATTACCAAGACTGCTTGTACACGGAAGTATTTCCTTCTTATCCTGGTCTCGTCTGCACCGGGAAATTTGGAAAGGAGAAGTTTTATTCGTCAAACTTGGGGCGCTGATAGCAACAAAGCCACTCAGTGGAAGACATACTTTCTCCTCGGTCAGACAAGGAATAAAACACAATCAGATCTGCTAAAAACAGAAAATAGCATCTTTGGCGATATGATTCGTGCGGATTATTATGAACATTACTGGAACCAGAGTTTGAAGATACAAATGGCCTTCGAATGGGCAGCCAGATATTGTAATTTTTCTTACCTTCTTAAAGCAGACGATGATGTGCTGGTTAACACCAAAGATCTAGTTAAATTCTTGCAAAGACGATCAACGCCTCAACAAGGGCTCTTTATGGGCAAACTACACCACAATGTTGAAGCGGCTCGAAAAGGAAAATTCAACGTCAGCTATGAAGAATACAGTGCTACACACTATCCAGATTTCTGTAGTGGTGCTGGCATTGTTATGTCATATGACGTGGTCCAATGTCTGATTCCTCTTTTTGAAGTGATTAAGCCATTTCGAATGGACGATGTGTATGTTGGAATGCTTGCAAACAGATCTGGGGTAACACCAGTGGGCCATAATGGGTTCATCATTCCATTCAGTGAGGAGGTCGATGATTGTGACTATGTGGCAAATACTCTTGTACTGCATCGAGCTATTGGGCAGTGTTTACTCAAACTGTTGCGTCTGCACTCTGAAGATTTTATTTATGGCACAAAACTGGGATCATATTTCTGACACCTGATTGCCTATAGGGAAAATTGACTTTCCAGTATTTGCCCAAGAGATTGTCATGGTAAGAGAGTGAATCCCCCATATAGGCCGTCTACTCAAGGTAAACCCTCGTAAGTTACTTTAGACATGGTGCCCTGTTCTTTTGACGATGTTACTCGCGCGATGCGTGGGCAGCCCAAGCGACTTTCTCAAGACTACCTGAGATGGCGAGAAATGTGTTAGAAAGTCATTTCATATGATTGATTTTCAAAAGAAAGTTTATAGCAAAGATGCTTTCTGCCCTCTGAGCCGTCTTTTTGTTCAGCTGGGCTTTCGTTTGTTTTGTGCTCGTTTGGCTGTTCATTATTTTGCCATTTATTTGGTGTTAATAAGCGAACTTCAACGGTAATGGCAATTCAACGAGTGACAAATGGCTGTGTGAGCGTTCGTCATAATTCTTTGTTCATTTTTCTGCCGTTCTTTACAAAACAACAACGTGAAAGAGCCAAATTCTGCTTATTGGAGAGAACGTGATTTCTTTTCCGAATTCAGTTTGACGCTGTCTTACATATTCTGTTTGGGCTATTTCTGACAGTGATAGACAAACTGAATGAATCTAAATTCTCGCGAGTTTCGTAGGTTGAATGTAAAGTCGTTTTTTAATCGACGTTGTCTCTGTGCGTTATTGCCATTGCTGCTTAAACTGCCTTGTGCTTTGTGCTGCTTCGGTGGCGAGTGTCTGTCTGCACTTTCAATCATCTGTTTGTTCGGTTGCTTAGCTTAGCTTGTGTTTGGGCGTTTGTTTCTTTGCACTCGTTTGTCTACTCATTTCTCTGCCGTTCATTTGTTATTTTTTTGCAGGGGACATCCATTTCTTATTTAAACTCCTATTTAAGTTCAGTTCGAAATGTATTAAAACATAGTGAGATTGTCTGTAATTAAATATAAAAATACACATCCCACAGCGTTGGAGGTTTTCCTTCGCTTTGAAACGAAACGTAAAAAGACCCTCCACGAAAAAATCCACGCAACGTGCGAGAAACATCCGCGGAAGAACTGGGTACCATGTCTAAAAATAACTTAAGAAGGATTACCTTTGGATAAAGGCCTATTCGCTACTTGCACATAACCATAATCCTTTGCGTTTCGGGGGGGTAACTAGTAGAAGAAATGTATAGTATCATGACAAAAATTAGTTTGGTGAGCTCGCAAAACCAGCTACTAATGCTTAAAAATGCACCAGAATTTACCAAAATCATGATAGGAGAAATTTGTACTAGTTTATAACTAAATGTAGAGAATGTTTTTTTTTTGTCCATACATCGTCTTGTAATTTTACAGACGATGTATGGACAAAAAAAAAATTCTCTACATTTAGTTATAAACTAGTACAAATTTCTCCTATCGTGATTTTGGTAAATTCTGGTGCATTTTTAAGCATTAGTAGCTGGTTTTGCGAGCTCACCGAACTAATTTTTGTCATGATACTGTTAGATAATAAAAATGCAAGCTAGAGTGTAAATTATTAAGTTATTCATTCGTTATTGGATTGTTAGCGAAAAGCTTGTTTTTGGTGTTGGTTAATATAACTGTGTGATATTTTAGCGCATTTGAAAAGTGTTACTTGATCCTTTATTACATTACTGCTAAAATTATACTCTTCCATAATGCTGTGTTGTTGGGCTTGAGCTTATTCATATTCATGAAACACCAACATCTCCAGCTGTGTTTAGCCAGTTGCTATGGTTAGAGTCTCTTGACATCAGTTAAGATAATGAAATAAATCCGATGTCTAGTTTTTGGAGGCGCTCTTCCTGGAAATAACTGTTTGGTGTTCTGTGACTTGTCAAGATTTTGTTGTGTGACTTTTAGGCCAAAATGTATTCGTTTAGTGGTTCTTTTTGGACATTGA
This sequence comes from Micromussa lordhowensis, assembly GCA_964020085.1. NCBI lineage: Eukaryota > Metazoa > Cnidaria > Anthozoa > Scleractinia > Lobophylliidae > Micromussa > Micromussa lordhowensis. The sequence goes on from OZ026606.1 coordinate 9,330,480, forward strand.
AATATGGTTGTCTAATTAAAATCCATACCTCGCACAAAAGCGCCAGGAAAAGTGTATTTACTTTAATCAGTACTAAGGTGTTTGTTTGCATATGTTTAAACTCAAGAGCACGTACCAAGATAATGATATGGAATAGGCGGGCTTAAATTTTAGGGAAGCCCAACCCACGAAGCTGGAATTACACTTGTGACACGTATGTTGTACGAAATATTTAACAACAACTTTTATGCTTAATTTTAGTGTGATTCTAGGGTTTGACTTAATGGAAACAAAGATTGTAGTTTTTATATTTCTTGCGTTGTTTTATCTTGGTCAACCACCTGAAGATTGATAGTTAAAATCTAGGATGAAAATATTTTAGTCACTGCGTGTAGCCTCGAAGGAAAATATGCTAAACAACTTCGTGCGCAATCGCACTGGTATCTTATGCGAATTGCGCAGGCTCTGACGTTAGCCTAAAATTAAGGAATTGACAGTTTGACAGTGATCTGACGGATCAAGTGGTTGACCCCATAAAAGAAACGTGAGAAGTGAAGTAGTAGTAGTAGTCGGTTGAAGTTGTAAGCAGTTGTTACAGAACTTGAAGTTGAACTTGGAGTAGTAGCTGTTGCAGTGTAACGTACTCAAGGTAGAAGTCAAAGCAGAATAACCTTGTAACCATCATCGTTGGAAATAAAGGAGAAGTAGTAACCAAACAACCGAGTGTTGAAGTGGCTGGCTAATTCCCCTTAAAGCTGCTTTAACAATACCATACATTTCTTCTACTGGTTACCCCCCAAAAACGCAAGGGATTATGGGTCATGTGCAAGTAGCGAATATGGGGGATTCATTCCCTCACCTTGATAGTCTTCTGACCTGCTCATTAGCATAATAAGTGATTCAGTTTCTGATCGAGCTACAAATAACACTTCTGTATATGAAAGGTCATAGCAAGATCAAGTTGAGAACTGCTAAATACTTTTTGTGCCACGCGGGTTTCAAACTCAAAATATTTAACAAAGAATGTTAGTGGGTTTTTGTAAGTCAGCGTCATCTTCAATATGACACTCAAGGTGGTAAAAGAGTCTAAAGTCAATTTGCATCTAACATGAGAGTCTTGTGCTAACAAGGTAACTTACAGTCAATTTATATTTTCAAAGTCAGACTGGCCTGCCGATAGCTGAAGAAATCTTCATTAGTTTTAGTATTAGTTTTAGTATTAGTTTTTATTTAATACCTTTGGCTACCAAAGGTCTTGTCATTACACTCTAAATGCTTTATTATACCTCGAATTAAAGATGATTTCTAGTCCGTACTGCGCAGTCTCAGCACTGTGTCTCACTCGATGGAATGTGAGTCGATGCTATTCCTTACGAACCACGTGCACATACGTTATCTTTGGGGCCTTTCAAATTCTTTTCCAACAAGCTTCATTGATTTTTGTAGCTGCGAAGTTGTTTCACTAAGTGATACGAGAAAGAACGAAGCATAAAGCTTCGCATCCATAATACATGAAACTTTGAATTTTGCTCACGTAAGTAGTTGCGAAATGTTACATTTTGTGATGTCTTGCATGAATCAAAACAAAAACGTAAACAAACTCTCGAGAGTGCACAGTACGGACTGGAAATCATCTTTAATGCACGCGATGATTATTATCAACTCAGTCCACCTCAGTTGAACACCCAACGTTCAATCGAGAAAATACAATTTTATTGGACAGATAAAGCGATTTACCTCGTGTAATCAAAGTTTCACATAGTACCACATCGTTTTTAATTTTTTGTTGTTTTTTTTGCCCTAAAAGAAAACCTACTTCATTATAACAGTCTTTATTTAAAGATAATAGTAACAGTAATGATAATAATGACGATGATAATGATGATGATGCTGATGATAATAAAACACTGTTATAGCACAAACCATCCACTATTTGTGCGGGTGTATAGATAAAAAAGGATGATATAGCACATCGAGTTTGTGGAGGTGGCGTGGCCGAGTGGTTTAGGGCGCTGGATTTGAAATCTGGAGGTCCCTGGTTCAAATCCTTCACCATACTGCTATCTGGATTTGTTCTCGGTAGTCCCGAGTTTAACTCCTCGACCGCGTTGTGTAAATAGCCAACTGGTCAGCTTCCCACCAGTTGGGATTCTTAACAGTTTATGTTCTATTTGAAATATTTGTTTGTTTATTTATAGTTTCCCCAATTAGCACAACAGTGCTAAATACATACGACACTTAAATAAAGTTACTATTATTATTATTATTATCCTGTAAATAAGTAAGACTGCTGTTACCAAGCCTTTCGAAAAGATAAGTTTTACAAATTAACTAAATGTACGAACACTGTTCTGTTTCCAAATGTCCTAAAGTAATAACTATTCCACAATCTAGGGGCACACGCCCTGTGTCCATGAGATTTAGTTTTAGATCAGACATAGAATTCGTGTTACTTAATCGAGTGTCTTAAAACCAACACCAAACCATTTACTTACCAACTAGACTACTCACAAAACTAAAACCAAAGTAGTTGTCCGATTACTTTCCACACTCAATTGAAAACCGCTCTAAGTTAAAAAAAAACAATTATATGTTTTACAAAATTAAATTACAAACCTACTTAAAATTGAGATAGAAAGGTAGTAAGCAATAAATCTAAGAATACTGAATCGTTCAGGTTTCACTCAAGGCAGTATGAAGCCATCCTCCCTGTCTCTAAAAGTCCCGTTATGTTTAGGTGGAAGCACGTCAAACATTCCTTGACCCGGGTATTACTAGAGCACTGTCTTTATTATTTATTACATTAGATATCAGGATGATCTTGTTTGTATAGCCAGGTGTATAGACTCGCCTACTGAAGTTTTCGATCCGATCTAAATATTTGCCTTGAAATGCAGAGCTCCACACTTCCAATCCTTACAGAAATAATGACATCAAAGATTCGAAGAGTTTACTAAGTGCACGCTTTATACTTGTATTCTCTTAGAATATACAGTCGGTAAGCTGCCAATATCATAGTGAAGATTCCAATTACAAAGATCTTCCTGGAATGAAATTCCAAGAAGTTTCCGCCACTCCCTGCGCTCAAACCCAGGCATTAGAAGAGGGCGAGGCTTTGTTGTTCATCCAACAGCCTTTTCCACGTCTTTGACAAATTCAATGACATTTCATTGTTGGATGTCCAGCTCTCACGGTTCTCAACTTCCGCAAGCACTGGGTAAGAATTCTTTCTGACAGTCACACTAATAGTGATGTCATCGGCGTATTTTGCCATCCTGTCGATCGAATCAACTAGCTTTATATCGTTCACCATCAAAGAGAGTAAAAGCGGCCCAAAGGTTATTAAATGTTGGCATTTAATAAGCTGGTTGATGTCGCGATGAGTCTTGTGTTCCGTTTAGAAGACAGCATTTGCTCACAGCTCTTAGACAGTAGTTCCACATCAGCTTGTGTAGGGTAACACGATTAAGGATTAACCTCTACACCAAGTGGGATTCATTCGCACCTCGCAAGTACAAAACTGACCAACCTCATCCGCACCTATCTATGCTTCCAAAATTTGCTCCTCGCCAGGCTTGAATTGATTGCAAGCCCCTATTAAAGATCTGAGAAAGCTCCTGTTGCAAAATGGTTACCTTCAAGGTGTTATCACGTTCAACATTAACGATGTATTGAACAAAAATAAAAACAAACCAAATAACCCTGTTCAAGCTACAGTTCCCAAAAAAGATATCTTAATCGTGTTACCCTACTTAGGTCTTCACTGTAACTAAGTCACGAAACGTCTGAAATCCTGCGTATACAATTTCTACTCTTTCGTCAATCTCAAGATCACATTCCAAAACACACCAATCTTATTTTCCAAACAAAGATCGCTTGAACCGATCTCAGAAGTCTAAAGTCATCTATAAAGCAGGTTTCTGGGACTGTGACGAATTTTACGTTGGCAAAACAAACGAAGACTTCATGACAGAAAAACAGAACATTTCAAGGCCCTCGCTAATTGTGACCATCAGCCATTGCTGATCATGTGAAAACTACTGGTCGCAACATAAAATGGGATCATTTTGCAAACTTAAAGAGACTCCTTTTTAAAAGAGCTAAAGCCTTCCCTAATGTCAATGTCAGTAGTGAGAAGTTGTTGCTTTATTTGCTATTACTCCTCGTGATGTCTAGACAGGTTAACGTACTGTTGCAGATCATTTTTCAGTCTAGGCTCCAGCCCCCCGGGCGAGGCCTTGCGAGTGCGGTATTGGAAATTTCTCGTTCATTGTTAGTGAACGAGTTCAGGTAAATCCCGATAATTCACGAGTAGTGACATTTTTATTATTCAAATTGAATACACTGCAAAAAGAAATCGTCAAACTTTGAGTCAGCCGAAGCCATGTTGTAATGACAGTGGTGTGTTTACACCATGGCTATTACACCACGGTAATGACGTCAAGGAGGCTGTTTCGTCACAATCCATTATCACGTGGTACAAATCAGCCAATCAGAAAATCGGAATTCGTACAGTGTATGAAAGTTGAATAATAATTCTTGTTTTCAGTGCTTTTACTGTAACAGACATTATTTAGAAACAACCTTATTTTACACCACACCCATTGGACAAATCATCTCATGTCACGTGACAGGCGTTAAAATGTTACTATTTTTTGGGTCTATATCATCACGACACTATTGATCTTTGATTAGCCCAAGTTTCAGAAATTCTACTTAAATACCTTGCAAAGCACAAAAGTTGGCGTGAAGTCAGTCGGTGCAAAAGTAGACATTTGAGAAAAATGTACTTTAAGTTTCTTACACGAAGGATTAAGCATTTAACAAGCCACTAATAGTGGGAGGGGGGTGCAGATTGGATCTCGGGGGACGGGGTGCACTGGTTGTTCTATTTTGTAAAAGTTACCGCAGTTGTAGGAAATATTCATTTTCATAAGGGAAATGAATGAGCCTGTGATGACAATTCGAGACAACGCTTTTCACCAGTAATTATACCAATCGAGTTGTACATGTCTTTAAAGCTTTTTTTCTGCTTAGTCTCGTTCATATATGTTAAAACTAATCTATACTTTCGTCACGGTATTATAGTAAACAGCCGTTGCTACGTAAAAAAATTTATACCTCTGTGTACTTTCCTTAAATTTCACACTCATCTAGAGGAAAATTCGGCAAGACCGTTTCAAAATGTTTTTGACAAGTGTTCAAGGGTCTTCTGAATCTTGTATTTTCAAGAAATTGAATTTTTCATGAACATCGCCATATTTAAGGGTACTATTCCACCTTAATCAAGCTACACTGGGGAATGGCCTAAGAACAAGAGTTTATGCATCATTTCCTGTCATATTTGTTTTATCAGTAAGGGGATTTTTAAAACAATTCACGTTAAAAAATGGGAAAAAGTAAACGACGTTTCGACCGCTTTTCCGGCGGTCATTCTCAAGTTAAATGATGAGGGTAAAAATTAACATGGTTTATGGTTTATGGTTAACTTTTGCCCGTACTTTTTTTTTTACCGCGAATCATATTTGTTTTGCCTTAAGGCGGGGGTAAACATGAAAGCCGTATTTTGGCTGGGTATTATGTTTTTAATGCAAATATCTCGTTTACGTTTCAAGCAATCAAGAATCTCTCTGCTCATCTCACATATCTATGTTTTGGGTTGTTTTGTAAATTTTTGGGTGATTTTTAGGTATATTTGGAGAGAAATAGTTTTTCTCAAAGGATTAGTAAAATTGATGGAAATAGGAAATTTTGAAGATTTGTTGTTGTTTTAAAATTAGAGTTTGAAATTAAAAATTGGTAGATACACTCCAAACAGTTGCCCAACAACCTGGGGTGCCATTGTGCGGTCGGGCAACTGTCTGGTGGTGTTCCATAACCCTTTTTTTCCCTTTCAACCTCTCTGTAAACTTACCAAAATTTCACTTAAATTCACGTTTACCCCCGCCTTAACAAAGTAATCTGCAAAAGCTCCCGCTGTGGATTTTTTGTGTGACCAAAACCGCCTTTTAACCCCTAAAAGGTGCAACGAGTACCCCCGTCATTTTGATATGGTCCCCCTTTGTTGCAAATGCTTGACGGTGGGGCTAGAATATTTGGACAAGGTCAACTATACTGCTCTGATTGATGATGGAAGCAATTCTTGTTCAGTGATAAATTGATGAAAATAAACTGTTTTGTAGAAGCAATGCATTTCTCGAAAATAATAAATCTGGCATTCTATTTCGTTGAGACTAAAATTATGCCCATACGTCTGTGTTTGACTTTCAGGGATAAGACAGGTTGCAAATCGCAGTATCTTCGCGAGTAGGCTATTCGCGGGTTCTTCGCCTTCGCGGGGGAGGGGGAAGAGAAATACAGCGGGCCATTAAACCATAGTTAGTAGAGGAAACTCTACTAACTATGATGAAACATAACAACAGCAGCCAATATAAAAGGGTAATTGTAGCTTATGGCCCGAGAAAGCTACGGTTTAGGTCAACAGATTACAAATATTTTGTGTTTTTGCTAACAGAACAGCCCTGCATTGGAAGAATGGCTCATCCTCGGTGTAAGAACCTATGACACCCACCAGTGTCGTAAAACAAAGAAAACAAAGAAGACAACATAATAGACCCTAACCCTAACAATAGCTACAAAACAAAGAAAAACTTCACAAGTTTTTACACCGAGGCAAACCCAGAAGAATGGTAACTTCAACGTGTGCTGGCGAGCTTTCGAGTGCTAACTTATCGCTTATCGCCTTTAAATTGTAGCAAACCTCGATAAAAGCTATACAAAAAAAACTCTATATTAACTTGCTTGAGAAATTTCTCCGAAATACTCACGTATGAAAACCATAATGACCTAAACTGAGCAAGGTTGTTTATTTATCAATCTTCTTTCATACCCACAATTTGACGGCGTGACACTACTGTTGTTTACATAAAATGAGCTAAAATTATGCATCACGCAAGGCGAATCTCGTCTCGCTTTGCAGGTGTCAATTTTCATTCAATTCAAGCGATGCGCGAGCCATATTTCAGTATAAATCCAGAAGAACATTGAATCTTCAGGTTCAAAATAAGTTACAAGGTGTAGTTTGACGCATTGATCGCTCGTGCCTTAGACCGGTAATAAATCGAGCTTAGATTTCTTCGACGTCGTGGAACCTTGACTGTTCTGAATGCGGATATTTACGCATTAGTACCAGGAACATTGACGGGAAACGTTTATAAGGTGAGTTCAGTTTTATGGTGAGCATTTTGTATTTGGATTACCAGTCGCTTTAAAACTGAGCTTTGAGCTAGTTTAAGTGTGATAGGAACTTGACTTGACAAGAACTTTTATTCTTCCACAACGAAATCGCGGTTCGACGTTCGAAATCGCTCAATGTTCGATCGAATCACGTATTCTTTAACAAGAGGTTTCGACGTAAAATCAACATTCTAGTTACAAGTATAAGAAGCAGTTGAACACTCAGTGAGCGGTATAAACACTGACAGCATTGTTTAGAATTGAATTTCTTCCTTCATGGACATGGTACCGTATTTTAAATTTAAGCGAAAATTAATTAGTACAAAAATAGTAGTAAGGAGTTATGACTTTGACAATGTCACGCTTTAGCACCTTTGTTGATTCAAACTTCACCGCTCGATTTATCATGTGACGCGAAGTAAACATGCGGAGCTTCATAAGAATCCGTTTAAAACCTATGGAAATATGGGACCTTCAACTTGGCAGTTTTCGCAGTGAGGTCTATTACATTTTCGGTGACGTGTTTCTTGCCAAACCTGGTCGGTAAATTATTTGACTCAAACAGTGTATTCCTTCTCTGTTTACCTATATCGAACTGAAAGTTCCATCGGGCAGCTTTTTTGGAAAGATTGTGTTCACCAGTCGAACCACCAGAGCAAATCCAGTGTTGAAATCTAGCATATCGAACTGAAGGTTGAGTCGACAGTGTTTCCGAACAGAACTGAACGAGCGTGTTTGTCATACAGTGGAATCCAGTGTTCAAAAAACACAAATCGGATCTGTTTTGCCACAGAATTAAACGAGTCCTGTTCATCAATCAAACTAGCGTGTTCACTTTCACTTCAACTTTGCCCATCATATTGAACGAGGATTGCGTGACGAACGTTACCGGCCGGTAAACGCGTTATAATTTTCTCTCGGTAATGTTTGCAACAGAAGAGAACCAAAAGTCCGTTATTCTGTATTATTATATGGCTACAATAGTACGCGCGTTCTGATTGGCTGCTGAGCGGGCATTATACAAAAAAAATTTTCAATGTTAAATTTGACCTAGATCTTGGCGTAATAAAGGCAAAAATTGTCTCATGTTCAAAGAAACTGTTTTTACTGTCCCTTCTGGTTTCGATCGCACGGCCTGGGTTTTCTCTGTTCAGTGAACATGGCCTCGAATGATCTCGCGCGCGCGCAAACGGATATGGGAAAGAGCTTCCGGTTTTTTTTTTCCAGCGCTAAAAAGGCCATATAATAAACAACTTATTAACCTCGTCCGTTCGGTCATTACAGGGAAATCTCAGACCTCAGCCTTGATGTATTGACCTCGCTGTCGCTCGGTCAATACATCGAGGCCTCGGTCTGAGATTTCCCTGTAATGACCTCACTCTCGGTTAATAAGTGGTATTTAATAAACCCCTTATTATAGCACAAATTATTCGCTCGTTGGCACTCTATCGATAGGTATACCTAGTCTTACATTTAATACGGGTAAAATTCAAATGGAGTTAAAAGTAACTTTAGTAGGGCCAGTCTATAAGTCATCTGATAAAAAAAAAAACTGCCCTCAACTATGTAATGGTAGTAGGACTGAGTGGTGTCCATTTGGGTCTGTAATCATACAAGTGATAACAAATCAAGAGTACGATAACAGACCGAATTTGACGACACAACGTCTTATTACCAGTTAATCATAAAAAGTACAATTTCCGAGAAAAGAAGAATGGCCAAGTTATGAAAGGAAGGGAAAATTTGCATTAAAATACTGACAAAGGAGGCGTAAATTGTTTCATGTCATTCCGAAATTGAGATTGGTTGATTTAAACTACAACTTTGAATGTGATTGGTTGATTTAAACTACAACTTTAAAGTGCCACTAACCCCCCAATTTTTTTTCTTTTATTAAAATCTACTAGTTTCCCTGATTTCATCAGCGAAAAAATTATCTCGATTGATAAAATCCTTGCGTTTCTACAGGCGTTTGAACCCGTAATGTCTATGTTCACGACCGCGCAAAGTGGGATCTGGGTCGGGCTACTAGTGACGTCACTTCGGGAACCGAGCTGAAACACTCAAGAGACTTTCGACTGAGCTCAGAGGGCTGTCAAAACATTTTTGGGTTATTGTGATTCATATTTTATCGAAACCGAACAAGATTTTCACGTGAAAGAAATGTATTATCTAGCATTACAATTTACAGTCTAGCTACGATTTGGACGACTGCGATGTACATTTCTTTTTTTTCATTTCGAAGTGCGGGTCGCCAGCGGAGATTCTCGCGTTGTAATTTTTGCCAGGATCAGGATCGACAATTTGCCGGTCCATTTGGGCTATAACGGTACATGTAATGGCAGTAGAGTTAGCTTACAACTCTTAAAGAATTACAAAGATGTCAATGGACACGAAGAGTCGGTAAGTTGGCTTTAAGGAACTTGCAGATTTCGGAGTGTCAAAACATTTTTAGATTCACACACTAATTTCCCCCGAGATACAAGTGAAAATACGATGCAGTCGTGGTCCACTTCCGCCTACTTCGCCAGGTCAATGATTGAAAACAGTTTTAACATGAGAGATAAGCAGAGATGTCGGCAAACAATATAAATTTTCGCTTCATTACTGTCGCGCGACCATAGTATATGCATAGCCAATTCCCGTGTAAAAGTATACAAATTTGCATATTTCGTACCACTAAATCATGGCAAGTCCTTCGTTAGGATATTGAAAAGAGGTTCAGTATGGTATGATTAAAATATGAACACATTTCTACTTCACTGACGGTTATTTTGAATGAAATGTCCATTTTACGTACGCAAATAACCTGGGAGTTCTCGACTTTTTTAGTTGCGTTTCGGTTGACTGACAATCGCATATGAGCGCATGAATTCTTCTTTCAGCACGACGAACTCTGTCGGTAGCTCTAGAGTCGAATCTCAATCGTTTGATTCATTTTTCTCACATAGTTATAAATGCTTGATCCATTCTAAGTTTGAAATTTAGATGTACTTTGTTCCCCAAAGATGAAGCTCAAAGAACGAAAGAATTCTGTATTCAAGTATGGCTATTGAGATACACGGTCGGATTACGGCTTCCGGTGTGCGTGTGTTTTTAAACTAAAATCCACAAATACATAGCTAGTTCACCAGTTGAGGCTCAACAATCTTAATCGCTTCGTTGTACATGTAGGACACAGATTTCGTTTACTATTCGTTTAAAGATGTGTCTATTTCGAGTAAAAAACCTATGCGTTTAGTTTACCGTGTGATTTCATGTGATGGACTTGGAGGATCGATTGCTTGCACTTGGAATAGTCAGATGGCTTCCAGCTTATCCCAAATTCGCGTCATATGTAGTACCATGAAAATGTCAAGCTTTCCACTAGAGATAGAGAAGAATATACAGGCCATGAAAAACTATAGGTTTTATAGTAGAGGCGAAACCGAGATCGAAGAAATCCTCGACGGCTCCCCGACTTTCGCTTCGCACGATGCACGATCAGCCACTTCTTTGGTCTTTTTCTCGTTTCTGGTCGAGTTTCATCGGGATAGAGGTATCAAATGAAGGGAAATACTCTATTCTTCGTATCCTGTATTGCTACAGTCTCCAACAACACATCTTCCTTGCATTCTGCAACGATTTTGACACACACTATCGTATGCTGGCATACATTCTTCTCAGAAAGAAAACATTTTTATTCCCGAAATGACGTCAGAAGCCAACTCGTCCCATTCTCCGCTATTCCTCGGTCGTGAACATGGAAATGTGCAGAAAAATGCGTAGAAAATTAACAAAAATAGCTACAACGATAATTTTTTCGCAGTGGTGATTAGGAGAAAAAGGAAATTTATATAAGCGAAAAAAAAATTTGGGGATTAGTGGCACTTTAAACACAAACTGTCCGATAACAACTTGGCAAGTGAATTAGTGGAAAATAGGAGTTTTTTAGAGCAATCACAATCGAGGGAATTGTAATTTTCATGATTAGTAATGGTAATAGGACTGAGTGGAGTTCAATTCGGTCTGTAATCATACGAGTGATAACAAAATCGGACGACCGCGCAGCGGGAGTCCAATTGAGATAGGTTGATTTTTGATTTACTATAACTTTGAATGTGATTGGCTTATTGAACTGTCCGACAACAAACTGTCAAATAACAACTTGGCAAGAGAATTAGTGGAAAATAGGAGTTTTTTATATAAATTAAACCAATCACAATCGAGGAAATTATAATTTTTATGATTAAGACCTTATCAGATCTTCGCCGTGTTTTTCAAGAAATTCTTGAAAAGTTGATACAGAAAAGATTAATCAGTAATAAACATAACATTTTATCTAAACAGCAATTCGGTTTTTGAAGTATCAGTTCTACAAAGCATGCAACAATTGAAGTTGTTGATAAAGTGACAAAAGCTACTGAAAACTTTCAGTATACAATTGCCATATTTCTGGATTTAACAAACGCGTTTGACACTGTAAACCATTACACCCTTTTGTTTTAAAAAAGGCCATGATTGGTTGACAGACTGCCTAGCAAACAGAAAACAAGTTGTTTAATATGCATGTAATAATGTTTCTTGATAACCAGATATAGTTGAACACAAAATGAGAAGTAAAATATTCGTTTGTTCTTCTGTCCGTCCGTTCGCCCGTTCACTCAGTGTCTTACTTGACTACAGAAAAGATCACCGCACATACTTACTTTATGGACTTAACTGAACAGACAAATTTGTCAAGGAAATAACTGATATGAACAAAAGCTTACTAATGAATAACCAAAACCCAATTCATCAGTACTAGCGACCATGTCTTGAACCTGGGATCTCGTTAATAGTAAGTCAAATTATAACAGTTCCCGTTAGTCGTGCACTAACTAATCATTTTTCTTTCTCTTCATTTATGCCAACGCAGTTTGATTTATTTCTGGGAGAAGCTGGAACTCCAAAGAAAGCCTATGCAATTTGCCACGAAGCCGTGTGGTTAACTAGCATCAGATTCAAAATATGTATCGCAAATTGAAACATTGCCTAGTGCTATTGCTCTGGAAAATATTGGGTTTGACGAGAAGGGAACTTCGTCCTCTTGCATTAATTATGTGCACAGCGGGTTTAATAGCTATATTGGTCGATGGTGTGTTCTTGAAGTCGGACCGCTCCACTGCACCTCATACTTTTCCCAGTGACTATATTCCTCGCCACGATTGTAAATCTTGGCGGAAAAAAATTCCACAGCACAAAACTACTTTGATTACCAAGACGACGTGTGAGCAAGACTATTTCCTTCTTATCCTGGTCTCGACTGCACCGGGAAATTTGGAAAGGAGAAATTTAATTCGTCAAACTTGGGGCACTGATAGAGATCTGACTGCACCTCAGTGGAAGACATACTTTCTCCTTGGTCAGACAAGGAATAAAACACAATCAGATCTTCTTCAACCAGAAAATAGCCTCTATGGCGACATGATTCGTGCGGATTATTATGAACATTACTGGAACCAGAGTTTGAAGATACAGATGGCCTTCGAATGGGCAGCCAGATATTGTAATTTTTCGTACCTTCTCAAAGCAGACGATGATGTGCTGGTTAACACCAAAGATTTGATTAAATTCTTGCAAAGACGATCAACACCAAACAAAGGGCTTTTCGTGGGCACGCTGCACCACAATCCTAAAGTACGGCGAGAGGGGAAATGGAATGTGAGTTATGAAGAGTACAATCATACCTACTATCCAGATTTCTGTAGCGGCGCTGGCTTCGTTATGTCACCTGATGTTATCGAGTGTCTGGTTGCTTTATTTGACACGATAAAGCCATATAGAATGGACGATGTTTATGTGGGAATGCTCGCAAACGAATCCGGTGTGATAGCAGTGGATCACAGCGGATTCTATATGCCAACTGAGGACTATGATGATTGCATTTTTGTTCCAAACACTCTTGTTCAGCATCGAGCTACTGGACAATGTTTACTCAAACTGTTACGTATGCACGGTAAAGATTTTCGTTATGGCACAAACCTAGGATCGTATTTTTGATGATTTTTTGATGATTTATTACACTTTTTTCTTTTAAAGGATTTGATTTAAAAAAACTGGCCTTAAAGGGGGGGCCAACCACAAAAATATTGTCTGTAAGGGGGGGTCACTCAAAAAATTACCCTAAAATGTTGTAATAACAACATCTATGATGGTGCAAAATTTTCTACCAAAATGCCCTAAAATTGCATTTCTGAGGTTCTAAAAATCTAAAATTTCCCGGGGGAGCATGCCCACTGGACCCTCCTAGTTTGTAATGGATGGAAGAATATCAATTCAAAACTACTTGAGAATGTTCACTCCCAACAACAAACAGTACCTTGTTTATCAAAGGAAAAGACAGATTACCATGGCCAGTGCACATGTAAATATTTAAAAAATATTTCTACTATTTTCAATTTAAACTGCAGTAAATAAATCTACAAATGTTACAAAATGTTTGCCAGAATGGCGTAAAATAGTGTTTCTGAAGTTCTGAAATTCTAAAGTTCCCTAGTTAGGGCACTTGTTGGGTTAAAAATAGTCAGAGTACACAAAGGACATATCCCATAGGTGAAAACGGTGATTCAGAAAGAACTTTTTGAAACTGCAGTTTTTGTGTTTAACTTATAAGGTAAAATTTACTTGATCCTTCTTTTTGCTTTGCTTTTGACTTCTTTTTTGGGGGGGGGTCATCAAAAAAATTTAGGTTTATGAGGGGGGGGGGGCAGGGGAAAAATATCCGGTTAAGAGGGGGGCCATCGTATGCTACAGAGACTATCTACCAAATCCCACCAGCCCCCCCCCCCCCCTACCCCATAAAAAATGAACGGTCCCTAAAATAAATAAATATCTCAATTGCCAATGAATTATCAATAAATATCTCAGGGCCAATGAAACTAAATGATGAAACAAATAATGCAAATGAACATAACATGGTTATAAATCCTAACTTGCAGAAGGCAGACCAGTTGACTTCTTAGTAAGAGTGTTATAAATCTTAGTGATATGAAAAATTTTCCAGACAGAGATTCTCATTATTCAAAGGCCACGTGCATTGACGCGAATTTCTTCCCTGGGTACCCATGTGATAATAGAGACGCAACATTCCTCTCTCCTCCCTCTTAGTGTCGTTTTTGTTTCGCCGACAATTCTACGATAGCTGCAAACTTATTGTCGACCAGCTTCGGTTCAATTCCCTCAAAGCGACACACAACAAAAGTCTTTTGCATTGAAGAATTTGATCCGGAACAATAGACAGAGTTGAGCTACGGTCTACCGAGAAACTACAGAGCGGGACTTGAATCCGCGGCCTAACCACTCAACCACGCTCTAAACAGGTTCTAATATAGATAGATAATATATGACCTACGGATTAAAAACTCAGTTTAGCGGCATCACAATTTCCCCTGCTTACAGACGATCTATTTTCCAAGTTGAGTGGCTCATAGCCACTTTGATTCTTAGTCTGTGAGACAATTATTAACTCCATCTTCGGCGTTTGTTGCTAGCGCTGTCAAGGCCATTGCATCCACTCTGGCATCCACGCGCAACGAGCGTTAGTTAACAAGAGCTCGTACAAAAAAAGTATTCAGCGATAACGTTTGGGTGGCAGCTCTCACAAGGTGTAACATAAATGGCTCGATACCCTTTCAGAGAAAAATAGAACACGCAACTGCTAAACTATACTTCTGTCAGATAACGTTGACTAGAAAAGCTCTATCACGCAAGGAATCGGCATATTGCTACTCCCATTGGATGAGACGCCAGTCCTGCACAGCTCATCTCACCCTGGCCTTTGTCTTTGTCCAGGTTTCGAAATTCACCAGTAAATATCAGATTTATACCTGCCCGAGAGTAGCGTGTAAATAATACCACAGGAACCCGTTGTTCAAAGGGTGAATAACCCTATTCAACTGTTGGCAAAACCGTGAAACCACACTATCCACTGGACAGTGATTTATCCAGCGGATAGTGTTATTTATAACATAGCTATATGCTAGCGCGCGCTGTGATTGGCTAATTTTCTATGAAAAAGAAATGGATGGTTCATAGAGATGGTTCATGCTGACGCCATCGTCGGTGAAATTTCTTGCCAGCAAAAGTTTTTCTCACAACTTTTTTTCGAGTAAAACTTAACTTTAGCTGTTACTAATGGCTAGTGTTATTCAACATTTGAGTTAGGGTTTCTCGGTGACATTGAAGACTTGGAAAATGTGTCTGAAATGGTTGCAGAAACATCGGAAGCGTCGAAAGATCAACAAAGCGAAAGTGCCACCGATGAAAACAACACGTGCACGCGCACGTGCAAGTGTAGCGAAACGTGCTCTCAGTGAAAACGACACGTGCATGTGCACGTGCACAACTTGCAATTTGATCAGTGCAGAAAAAGCGACTTTTCAGCGTGAAAAATGTCTTGCTATGTTATAAAAGCAATGGACAATGCCTAGCTAGCGTCCATCCAATTCGGGATGCACTTGGACAGTTGGGAGAGCACTTAGGTAGCTAGAGATGCTCTCGGCTCCGCCTCGAGCATCTCTTACGCTACCTTCGTGCTCTCCCAACTATCCGCGTGCATCCCGAATTGGATGGACGCGCGCTAGGCATTGTCCATTCCTTTAACATTCTTTAGATGACTTAGGACAAGGTTCCTCAACCTAACGCCGCCTGGTTAGTTCAGTTGGTAGAGTGCCAGTCTGCTGTGCGGAAGGTCGAGGGTTCGGGCCCCAGACCGGACCAACACGCTGGGTCTTAAAATAACTGGGCAGAATGTGCTGCCTTTGTAATTAGATCTGCAAATGGTTTGACGTTCAAGTCTTCTTGGATAAGGACTATAAACCGGAGGCCCCGTCTCCTCCATCTTAAGTGTTACATGGTTAGCAGAACCCACACACTTATCGAAAAAAGTAGGGCGCGTCGTTCCTGGTGTTGTCTCATGGGTTGGTGCTTCACATAGGGTTAACCTCACTGCACCTTTCCCCCTTGGACAGAATTGTCCAAGAAAAATGACTAAAAATGACTATGACGGTACGAGGAACCAAAATAATTTAGGAAACAGCCTGGAAGGCAGCACTCCTTAAAAGCCCTACTTCTGTAACACATTTACTTGTAATCGTTTATTTGTCTGAAATACAAATACAGTAAAAAGAAGAAGGCATGAAGCATTACTTTAAATTATATAGCAAAATTCATTACTTGACGAGGGAATTCCACGTTAAATTGCACGCGAAAACCGATATCGCAAATCGCGATGAGTGCGATATCAGTTTTCAAGTGCAATTTAATGCGGAATTCACGAGTCAGGTAATGAATTTTCCTTGAATCACATAGGTGAATAAAACTGTAGAAAAAGACATAGTAGAAATTTTTTCTGCAGTTGTTGTGTTACAGTTTGACGACAGTTGTTACGAAGATGCGAAACAATATCACTTAGCCTCGTTTTCAACTCGCAATTCCACGCTAAATACCTCGCTTCGTAAACCAATCAGAATGGAATATTTTATTCAATTATAGACCCTTTTCATAAATGGCTGCCAATTTAAAATTCTTTTGTATGCATTTAAATAAGCCTTACTAACCTCGTCTGAGTGTAAAAATTATTTTGAATTACTGACTTCAAAATGAGGTTAGTAAGGCTAATTTTAATATTGTCAAGTTCAAGTTTCAAGTTCAAGTTTATTAAGAGAAATAAAGAAAAATACAAAATCTGATGTACCACTGCTCGCAGTTAGCTATAGCTATTCGAGGCGAGCAGTGGCTTGACACTAAATAGAATAATTACAGTAACATTACAATTAACATTACTATTAAAATACTAAGTAGAGTTAATTATTATCGTACAATACATTAGAATAAGCTGAATACTGAATACAAAGTGAACAATTACAATACAATTACAATACTAAAAAGAATTAATTATTATCGCACAACACATTAAAATAAGCTGAATACTAAATACAAAGTGAAAAATTACAATTACAATACAATTACAATACTAAGTGAAATTAATTATTATCGTACAATACATTAGAATAAGGTAAATACAGAAAACAAAGATTCTCAGGAGAAATAAGGCAGATTACATGAGAAGCTGGAAGGACAATGCAGATAGAAAGCTAGTAGAATGAACTGAGTTTAGTTTTCAAGACATATTCAAATCCAATAGATCAATATACTCATTCGCCTCCGAGAGTTTCTGAAGGAGCATATTGTGAATGTTGCGTTTAAATTTCACTTTAGGCATTTGACGAATTTCATTAGATAGGTTATTCCAGACTCTAACACCGTTTCTAGAAAAAGACATGTTTTGCTTGTCTAATCTAGAGTATTCGAGAAAGAAGTTGCCTCTTGTTGATGATCTTGTGTTATGTGAATGAATATTATGTTGGTAATTAAATAAATTACTTATTTGAGGTGGCGATGTGTTATTTGAGACGTCATACATTAAGACGGCAACAGACTTGAAGTAAAGAAGATCTAGAGGTAGTAAACTGGATGAAATGAAGCAGGGTATTGCATGAGTTTTATAATTGGCCGCCATTTATGAAAGTGGTCTATGCGATTCTTTATTAAACACATATATAACGTTTTACGAAGGAGGGGCTGCAATACATTAATTCAGCAAATTAATGCCTAAAGTGTTCTAACGGGATACTTAATGGCTCAACCACATCAACTGAAGCTAGCGCGCTAATGAAATGTCTAGACTACGATTACTGCCGTAAAACCTCTATTAAGACCTCTCCCATCTAATAAGGTCCTACGATTGGGAACAAGAAATGCAAGCAATTAATTAAGCCTCCTAATCTCAGCTACTCTAAATTTTACTTTGTAACTAGTACAATAAACTAGAGCGTTCTACCAGAGGGACGAATTCACGTAGAATACCGGCGTGCTTTGGGGTAAGTAAGTTACACGTATTAAAATATTACCAGTAAGAGTCATTATTATCCAACTCTGCTTCCTAGAGTACAAATATCACACGATATTTGTACTCGCCTCATTCCTCCCGGCCGCGTGAAGTTCAAAACCTTGGCAAGTCAGAATTTTGGGAAAAGAAATCGTTGGATAATAAATCTCTTATTAGACGTTTTGGTGTGTAGTATCGCTGTATATTTTTACTCGTTGTTTGTATTTTGACTCGCCCTACGGGCTCGTCAAAATACTGCACAACTCGTAAAAATATACAGCGATACTACACACCAAAACGTCTAATAAGATATATATATTAAATACAAAATACACAGTATACTAATACGTGTGCTCAAAAAGAATCGTAATATAAATTACAAAAGTAACACGTTTCACTAAATGGAGTACGCCCCTCTTAATTATGCTTGAAACAAATAACCCCCCTCATCCTCGTCAAGGAGTACAACAATGGTCTTTCAAATTGTCACTACTGCTCCTTCTTCGTCGCTTATGGTAGACACAGAAGCGTAACTCTCGCTTGAATCCTCAAAAATGGAACTCAGATCAGTAGGCATGTCATCGTTCTCATCGTCATCATCACAAACGTCTTCGTCACAAGCTCGTTTCCTTTCATCATCGTCGAACTCTACGTCCATCCCTGCTTCTTCGCTGATCACAATAATATCCGGGATGTTTCTCATGAAGGCCCGCCTTTCGTTCTTCCCTTTAGCATCACGCAAATCAAACCTTACCTTCCGATTTTTGCCTTTTGAGTTGGTTTGGTCTGGATTTGTATCGCCAGGATTAGAAATATCTCGATCAACTCCACGCTTCTCTGCGTTCTTGTCATGGTCTTGACTGTACTGGAATCCAGCGTTCTCGTGGCTTTCAACATTTCTTGCAATTGCCGTGGCTTCGGTTGCGAGACTGTGTATCGTATCACAATCTTTATTCCCGTCACTGCTGTCAGTACAGGAATTGGGGGTAGTCTCATAATGATTTAAAGCAACAGCTTTCCTTTTCTGTGGAAACAGAATGTTGCAGACTCGATCAATCATCGTTTCAACTAAAAAACATAGAGAGAAGTGCAAACAACTGAAGACTGTGCAGTGCATGCGCAGATTCATTCCCCATGATCCTGAGCTTTGCCGGAGAGAAGTGCAAAAAAACTGTGAAGCAACTTTAAAAGCCTTGTGCAGTGCATCTGCAGATTTGTTCACCATGATCATGATCTTTGATGTATCTGCAAAGCGTGCTCGTGGTTTACCACTTATCGTCTTCGGCACGGGCCTAAAGTTGTGCTACAATCCTTATAAATGATATGAAGAAGCAAGCGTTTTCCAAGTCATTGCCCGCACTTCTGCGTACTCCAGTCAAATTCAAGCGGGCTTTGAAGAAACCATACCACTATGTGTCAAGTCGTCTTTAGCCACGTCTAAACTGTTAAATTACAGTTCACAGCTAATCTTAAATAACAGCTTATTAAGCTAGAGAAATGCCGATGAAGTGATAGCAAACCACAACGGAACAGAACAGGGTTTCGACTGGTGAACATTGAAGCTAGATCTTTTCAAGATGGGACTTGCACCGGCAACGGAGGTTGATTCTTTTAGATCGTTTTTGGCAACTTACTGTGATGTTGTAAATATAATATCGTACCCCTTCTCATTGAATGCTTTAAATCTCTTTCTGTGTTAGTTTTGATAATTTCATTACATCAAGACACGCTGCCAATTAGTTGACGATTCTGTTTCCTATTTCGACTTTTGCTATATTTGAGATCTTGCAAAAAGTAACTACCTTAATTAGTTAACTACATTGTTAAGGTGACACTTACTGCCTCGTCTTTTTTCCCTTCCTGATTTTTCAGTTTGTAAGTGGCACTTCCTCTTCTGTTGCAAAATAAGTGAAGTTAATAGCTCTTATCGCAGTTATCAGCGGTTTGACATGCAAACGAGGCGAAAGGGTCAATACTGCATTGTATTGACCCTTTAGCCTCGTTTGTGTGCCGCTCTAAACAAAGGAATATTTGACAGCGGGCTCAACTCCGATAACAGCTATTAAATACTGCTATACACTGGGTTTTTCGGAAGCCGAATGATACCGATCCAGGATTAAACAGTGATCGAGGTTGCAAAGTGTTTTTCATTGCTATTGTTTTGTGAAATTTGCGATTAGACAAAGTCAATGCTGAAGGGCATAAAATGTAAACGGAAAAACGCTCTGGACAGCAATTACAGCTTCTTTTACATACACGCTAATTCTGGATTAGCTAGTCATGCTTTGAAAAACCAGGCGCTGGAAATAAGTTGTTGTTTGCCTTGGTTTCAAGTATGCTATAAATACAGTGAATGACTAACGGTCGTTTGGCACGGTGACATGGTACTTATTTCCCTAAGTAAGGAAGGTTTTATAATAAACCAAAAGTACTCACAATGACGTGCGTGGCAATGTGATATCACCCTGAGAAAGAAATAACAAGACAAAAGTCAAAATAAGAACATTTGCTGTACACATGTACAACTTTACCAAAGGAGGGAGAAGCCCGCGAGCCCTCAATCTTGGCACAACCTACTGAAGCTAATGAGTGCTTGAGTGTCTTCATATTAGAGCTTATAAACCTTTTCCCCTAAACTGGCAGTCGGACAGTCAGACAGAGAGACTAGCAGACCAACAGACCGACCGAATGACTGACATTGAGACAGACAGACAGACACAGACAGGCAGATGGACAGACAAAAAGGACAGAAAGGCACACGTTTATGCACTTGCAAGGCAACATACCGAGCAACAAGGAGCTGCATCCTTCTGTACTGTATACTTGGTAGTGTCCCTCCTACGACAAAAAAAAACAAATCTTCAGTATGACTTCGAATGAATTTGTAAATTCTACTTAGTTTAAGCGATATTTTTAAGGGTGAAATAGAGTTGTTGTTGTTGTTGTTATGATAAAATGCGTGTCACGCTCATCTTACTTTGTTGTTATTAATATAAAAAATAGTTTAGGCCGAGTAAAATATACTCAATAATGTACAATAACATTGTAACCTACTTAACACAACCGTTTGCAAAACCAAGAGGGCACCAAACCGAACAAAGAGAAGGTCAGAGCCAATGATAAAAAGGTGGGAGCCACTAATGATAGGGCGGAACCCAAAAATGAGGGTAAAATGCCGGTCGCGAAAGAGCGGAACAGGACGATGTGGGTAGGAGCTATTCATGAGAGTTTTGGAGCCAGTGATGAGAGGGTGGAAGCCAGGAATGAGGATGAGAGCCAGTGATGAGAGGCCGAAAGAAGGCGATGAGGATAGTGGAGCTAGTCGTCACAGCATAAGAGGACGGAGGCCAGTGACGAGGATGAGAGCCAGTGGTGAGAAGGCAAATAGGGGGAAGATGTGGTAAGATAAGGTTATGAAAGGGAAGGAGCCAGCCATGAGAGGGTGAAAGCCTGGATTGAGGGTCAGAGCCAGTGGTGAGAGGGCTTAATAGGGTGATGTGCGCAAGAGCTGGTCATGAGATTAGAGAAGGTGGGAGCCAGTGATGAGAGGGTGGATTCCAGGGATGACGGCAAGTGGGAGAGTGCCGGAGCCAGTGAGGAGAGTGCGGGAGCCAGTGATGAGAGTGCAGGAACCAATGAGGAGAGTGCAGGAGCCAGTGATGAGAGTGCAGGGTAACCAACAGTTTTACTTTACAGTGTAGCTGTAAGTATATTTACAGAGTTCCATCAGCCTTGGCATCAATAAAAGCTTCAATGCCGGGAACATCCATGGAGCTGAAATAAAATACAAATAAAAAGACTAATAACCATGATGATATTGGCAGTAAATTTTGTACAGCTGGTACGAAGTTTAGTTAAGCTGGACATTAGCAGAGCTGCATCGAAGGGGGTAGTTTCTTCATCAACAGCTCGCCTTAAAACAAATTCAGCTTAAACGTCCGTCATTCTCCTTACTGTTCTTTCACCTTTACCATCTATGTCCCCTTTAGTATTACATGTACCTTTTTAAGTGTTTTTCCAACTTAGCAAATGACTTTTTTGAGCATAGCTAGCCAAAGGGATTCTAACCATAACAGCTCGTATCTATTTCAATCTCAGATTGAATGACTAACTTGTTTTCTTTGCTGTCATAGTCATAGCAATTTTTCTTGGACAATTCTGTCTAAAGCACCAACCCGTGAGACATGGCCAGACCACAACACCGGGAACTACGTGCCCTACTCTTTTCGATAAGTATGTGGGTTCTTTAACGTCCCCAGCTAACCATGTAACACTGAAGATGCAGGAGACTACCAACTAAGCTAACCAGGCGGCGGCGGTGTATTCGTCATAAATGCTTCTTTGCAATTCGTAAATTAGTACAAATTTTAAACTTACTACCAAGCTGTTGCCAGTGGAAACGGCGATTCCCCGATCTCAGTTGTCTTGTAAACGGTCTTCTGACTAGAAGAATAAGTAAATGAAGAACTGTTAAACGTGGATAATTAAAAAAACGACACATACAAATAAAAACCAAAAAGTGAGCTATGTTACTGTGCTGTCTTACTGTGTGAAATTAAGCACGCCATGATATTCAATGAATCATCTAGCCTGCGAAAACAGCCGTCCTTCTTCGCTCCTGGGGCCGGTTTCTCGAAGGTCCCGAAAAGTTTTCGCACCCGGAAAGCCGTAGCAAAATCTCGGAGCTTATGATAACAGAGCTGGTTTATTAACGCATTCTTAATATGAACAGAGGTTCTCTTCACATAAGAAGTTTCAGGCGTCTACACTTCCCTGTTTTTAGATACAGATGAACTAAAAATGGCTTTACGGGCCCGAAAAGTTTCCGGAGCTTTCGAGAAACGGGCCCCTGGCCCGAGTGGCGTTTCGCGAGAAGGACGTCTGCGATTTACCGCCGAAAATTCCATACTGATGACGTAAGTGTGAACATTGTAATGTTGCCTCAAGCTGCAAAATAGGCATAAATTAACATTTGCGGTTTTTCCCCGAGGAGAAAGAAGGAAGAAACTTGCATTCTTTGAAGAAGAGGCGCTGAAAAGAGCGACAAATACTATGCGAGGACTTAGTGATATTAAGTTTCACTTCTTTTCACGTTTCCGTTTTGCTGTCTGTCCTGTAAATAGCAAATCGAGAAGCGACAGAGGTTAGTGGTTAACATTATTACCGTGGAAAATGACTTACGCTGTCGACAATTTCTTGATGAAACCTTTTTTCGGATAGCTGCAAGAAGCATAACATCTCTAGACAAACGTATAGCTTTCTCGAAGTAAAGCTACGGCGTCTCCGAAGAAGAACGTACGACGACAAATATGATATCCGTGATAAGAATCTACGTACTGTGCTTACAAACAGTTCTAATCACAGCCGCGCCCGGTGTCACAAATATAGAACGCAAGTAAGCAACATGTCCATGGTAAATTTCATTTTTTGTCCCTCGAAAGCAAATACTTCGAGACTTAAGAACACATCTCTTCTTGCAATAGAAATGAGCCTGAACAATGCTTTTAACACAGGGCAAATTACAGAGGTGTCAGACTCGACGAAGCGACAGGGAGATAATAGCGGAGATCATGCAGACCTGTGACCTCTAAAAATTTACCATACCACGGTCTAACGGCTTAACTCTACTTGACAATCCTCCTTATAACACAAGATGAAGTGTCCTTCGTAAACAAGAGTGAAGCAACAAAAACGGTCGAGCGACCGAAAAGAGAACAGCAAATGTACAAATGCCACGAACCGTAGGAGTCGTGTACAGTAGGTCTGTCAACCCCATTTTAATACCACGCATTTGTTTTGGTGAGAATATTCAATGTCCTGCATATTTATGGCCTTGTTATGCATAATTACCGATCGAACCAATCAGCGTTCATGACCAGATTCGGGACAGATTTGCGTCATCAGTATGGAATTTTCGGCGGTAAATCGCAGACGTCCTTCTCGCGAAACGCCACTCGGGCCGGGAGCGAAGAAGGACGGCTGTTTTCGCAGGCTATGAATCATCTTGCTTTTATGAGAAACGTGAAAGCCGATTTCTCGTGCAAACCGTCTCGCGATGGTATCTTTGGTTTCGATTGCGTAATGTGTCAGTTGTTCATGTTTCCAGATCTAATGCAAAGTCTGTAAATAAGTCGAATCTTACCAGTTTCATAATCCCGTAAAAACGTTTTAAACTTACCATTTACTGAAGTATAAATCCACGTTCGATATTCACATTTGACATCTTATCCGTACAATTTCACTATCTAACAAATTTCAACCAATCAAACCTCGCCTATATAAGCTTACCGTTTTTTCTTGCGACACGCGACGATAATGCCAATCACTCCTGCCACTCCGATACTAACAGACAGTACTAACATGGCGGCGATTACAGCACTGAATTCCTTCCTTGAGCCCGTGGATGCTTCCACTGTCCCGTCTGAGGGCATGCGTATGTTCCATTTTCCGAAAATACCACTGATCAGGTCGGTGTTATTTAGCAAGCGGCTGAAATTCAATCATAAGATCAAAAGTAATGTTATGTCATAAAAAACAACGATGAAACGACAAACAGGAGAAACATTTTGCACACACAGAGCAGCTTCAAGCGGTCGAAGATGAGATGGTAAAAAATATTTCCTAGCTGAAAATTGCAAAGCTTAATTTGCATGGTCTTAGAAACGGAGACTTGAGTATTTTTGTGACTTACCTCATTAAATCCTCCTGTGTTAGTATATTCAGCGTATTATTGTCGATAGCATGGAAATAGATAATGGTCCTAAAAAAGAGGAAAGCTACTGTTAATGAGCAGACCTAGTTTTAAAATAAACGAACTAAAGTAAAGTCCGCATCGAGCCAAGTGTGTAATATCAGTCCCTTAAAGTGGCTGAGAGTATTTCCAGCCCTGGCCTCTCAAATGGGATGCTAGTCCATCAAATAGTTACCCCTCAGCATTAAATTCGCGACAACTCATTTACAAATGTATGCATCTGGGTATGCGGAGAGATGCATTGTGTAGTTTTATCATGAAACCTTGACTTATTTCTAAAAAGTACACGAAATAAATGTTTCCAGGAGCCAATGGGCTCTCGAGGTATCAGAAATTAGGACGTCACCATAATCAAACAAGAAAACATATGTAAAAAACTAAGTAGAATAATAAGAACAACTTTATTTGAATGTATAACAAGACCCACAGTTGAGAGAATACGAACATGTTAAAAATTCCACCCCCGACATCTTTGCGTAGCCCATTTCCATTTCCCATTTCATTTGCGTCAAAGGAATCGAAGAATCCACTCTGGACGTGGAATCTTCGGATCCTTTGATGCACCATGATCCGAGTGATCTGGCATTAATACGTTTTTTAAGAATCCAATCTTGGATTTTCTTAAAGAAACGCACCCAAAGAAAATGTCTTATTGAACATCCTAGGCTTACCCCTGAAAAGTGATTGGGTCCTCCCCAGTGCAGTTGTCAAAGACAAAGAACTTACCGTCCGTCACCATCCTCTTGCATGTCTTTGATTATCACTGTCCCTCCAGTAAGATTACGCAGCATGCTAAAGATAGGTTCGAGATAATGTCAAGAAAAAACAGAAATAATCGCATGTGGCCAATTACTACGCGGTCAGTTGTATTCTCGGTATTGGACTGGAACTAGCTTGGAATGGAGGCTCGTGTGAGGGAATATCATTAAGAAGAGATAAATGCCATTAGCATTTGAAAACACTCCCCGCATTAGCCTCAGTTGCAAGCTAGTTCCAGTCCGATACCTAGAATATGAATAAGGCCTATTAGCGTTCACAAGAAAACCTTGCAATCCACAGTAAGCGCGGAAAAACAGGAATCCAATCCATGGCTTAAACACCGTACAGTATGTATCGTTTGCTTATTTTATTTTTCCGCTAGGATGTAAAATAGGATTGCTGGTAATCGTTCAATTGCCAGGAAATCCTACAAAATCTTAGTCGGCGATAAGTCTACCTGTATTCGCATTTTCGAGGGTGTGAAATGACCCTGAAAGAGATTTGATCAACGTACGTCAAGTTAAACCACTAAAATGAAGTATCTCCAGCAATAGCTAGTGATCATATGCACACAAAAAGAGG
Organism: Micromussa lordhowensis; assembly: GCA_964020085.1. Lineage (NCBI taxonomy): Eukaryota > Metazoa > Cnidaria > Anthozoa > Scleractinia > Lobophylliidae > Micromussa > Micromussa lordhowensis. Next base: position 9,356,696 of record OZ026606.1, read on the forward strand.
GTAAACAACAAACCTGTCAATTTCCTTTGTCTTCTCTTCAACAAATTCAAGAGGAATACCAAGCTCAAGTGACAGTTTTGTGGAATCGGAGAGAACAAAAATCTGATAGAAAGAAAAAGAAGAAGTTATTAGGAAAACTAAAATGGTAATTCAGATTTTTATCTGCAATGTATCGACGACAACAACAACAACACACGTACATGAACAGAAGCATTTTGATTGGTCCTGTGGTAAGGCACCTTCAACAGGTTGTCCGCGGCTGAAACTGACAGTGTATAATGCAGCTTCCCAGTGACCTGGGCCGAGAAGTTGGACAGGGTTATTTCGCCAGTGCTCGCGTTTAAGGAGAAAATCCCAGGAATCTCCTCGTGCTCGATGGAGTACAGCACAGAGCCATAAGCACCAGAGTCCTGGTCCAATGCCTGGGTGACAAAGAAAAGGGCAATTGTGTTATGAACTCTTGGGATTACAATCGTGGAACAAGTCGTAGGCCTAAAATACTGGCTTGCAACGACAAATTACATAAATGCTAAAGCAGACAGGAATCCATTACCTGAACAATTGCTACAACATTGTTCCTTGAGGCTTCCCCTTCATAAAAGCCTAAATACATAAAAAAAGGTGCTGAGTTATTACATGTGAGTTGCGAGGATACCTGGTGAAATGTAAAACAGATTTAGTATTTGGAAAACGGGATTAATGGGAAAATAAGCTGACCAGGGACCAGAGTACACCCATTTCGGTACTAAATTAGTGGCCGAAATGTGTCCTGTCTATGGATTCATTGTAATTTCAAGGTTATGTCATTGCTACGAGTCGACGTTTTGCTAAACATCACCAGTAAACAGACAAGAGGGGACATCATTGCACGTTATTTCAACAAACAGTCGCGTCAATAGGAGTGCGCATTCCAACTCTTAACAATACTCTTCAAACTAAATAGTGCAAACACCCCTTTCTCCATATTGCGCACCAATGTGTCCCCTCAAAGCAGACGCTCAAAAGGGGTTTTCCACTCAGCATGGGTAGGAAAATGATACGAGATCGTCCTTCATAAACTCATTAATAATTCATTCAGTCGTGATCGGGAAGGTTTTTTGATATCTGATCTTAATTAGCATAGATTTTTGCGATCTTATTTCTCCGCTTTCTCCTCAGTTTTAGTTTCGACTGAAAAGATATATCAAAACCGTGTTTGACCACATTTTCAAACACCTCAAATGTTGTCAAAAATACTCCACTACGCGTCGTATTTTCGAGTTTAGAAATGCGGTCAAACACGGTCTTTTGTGTTTGATATATTACATAAAATACTAATTTTTGAACATTGATTTTAAAAAAAGACATAACAGCATCCTCACCTCCTATGAAATGTGTTTGAGTGAAAACTGGAGGATTATTATTCTCGTCACTGATTTGAATTGTTGCTGTTACCTCGTCAAAGGTGATGTCTTGACCTAAAGAAAATGACAGCATCAAACAAACAAAACAAAGTTATTACTTTTGAACAAACTGTTGGGCTGAGTCGGCGAGAAAGTGAAACACTATCTATTAACTTGAAGTTAATAAGGTTGAAAATCAACCACGTTACGAGTTCGTTAAGCTAATGTTTAGAGCGTCAGGACTTTGTCAGAGCAAATATCATGCACTGTTTAGAGCAACGTAACGTTATATTGCGCAGGTTGTAATCACTACCAACTTTTACCTATTTTTGTTTCCCTCTGTGTTTTGCGGAAGTAGTCGGGAAGCCCTCAATCCATTCTGTACATGAACCAATATACACTCTTTTGAAATCCATTGATACAATTGGTCTTTGCATGGCTTTCACTCACTGACAGACAGTGATCGCACTTGCCTGCTGCGTTGCTTTTTTGACTTTCAGAGGTTACTTTTTATAGTATCTACTGAAACAATCTAGTCAGCGCGGCTACGGCTCGTTCATTGTTCGTCCATGAAATCATGGTAGTTATGTATTCAATAAGAGAAACCCAAGTCTTGGCAACGGTGGATACAACTACTTTGATTCCTTCCAGGCAAGGAAACTAGGAAACTGTAGAAATTCTCGCGCGCTCTTTGGCTTGTTTTTATTTTCAATAAAAGGACAGACATGAATTTATAATTTATGATAATAATAATAATAATAATAATAGTGTCTTTATTGTTCAAAAGATAAAATGACATATCTTATGTTACATTAAAATATAATAATAATAGTGGGCTATTTACATGGGTATGCCTCTAAATAAGATTAATGTGTAAATAGAAATAAATGCAAAAATCAAATACAAAAAGTACACTATTTACAAAGCTACATTATATTTAAAAACAAGTCTATTAAAAAAAGTATTCTTAAAACGGTCCGTGTAAATGGCAGGCATTGCGGGAGATTTATTCCTTAAGTTGTATCTTACAGTCTTGGTCTCAGGGAAATTAGTTCTAAGAGGGTGGTTCGGGATCCTAAAAACCTTCCTACAGATTCTGTGATCTTGCACTTTAAGTAGTTCACTTATCTCTAATTTCTTGGATATATATCTGCGTTTAAAACATCGGTCTAAAAACTGCTGGGCTATAGTTAGGTCTGATTCAGAGGCCCCATACACAGATAAAGCATAAGTAATATTAGGTAGAACTATGGATGAGAATAAATGGTCTACTTCCTCCTGGCTACAGCCTTCTTTTCGCAGGCATCTGATGACATATAAGCATTTGTTAGCTTTACATAACTTTTCTTTAAGGTGAGTGCTGAATTTGCAGTTCGGCTGAAATGTGAGTCCTAGAATGGTGACTTCACTAGTCCGTGGTATGTCTAAGATACTATTGTAGGCCTCGGCAGTGTATCCCTTTTTATGCATAATAAGCTCTTTACATTTTGTTGAATTCGAATTCTATTTACAAAACAAAGTTGACGCCAGTTTTTCATGCGTCTGTCCTGTTATTGACGATGAATTTCGTCAAAACATTGTCAAGGTAGTCTACAGATCTGCAGC
>OZ026606.1:9364682-9384682 GCA_964020085.1 Micromussa lordhowensis
AAGGGAACTATGCATACGAAAAGCGAGTTTATTTAATTATATTAAACCATAAACTGTACTCTTTTCCTGGAAGGCATTTTCTAGCACTGTACAAAGTCGTTTTGTTACCTGCCCACTGTTGGTGACATTGATTTTTATCACAGATGTCCCGACCGCCACTGACTCTGAAACCTCCGACTGATATTGACTCGAGGTGAATTGTGGTCTTTCAACACCCACGTCATATACGATGACCTGAACCGTCAAGTTTGTCGACAGCTTGGGAGAAGCCAAAGAGTTTTCAGCGATCACAGTCAAGTTGTAAGCTGGTTTTTCATCTCTTTCCTATGGAGGGGAAATACACAAAAAAAAATTCCTCATCAATTTGTTAACCGCAATTTTGGTAGTGCAGAGATTAAGAAACAATGACTGAACTATGTTGAACAACCTCTTTTTCAGGTGTCTCCCTTCCAAATTTCAAGGGAAAAACCCTGGGAACGAGCACAGCAGTTACATGAAGCAATATAATTAATTGCTTGACATGCTGTACTGAAAAAACGAAGTTAGATGTCACTATGTTTGAACCACTGCTATCCATTCTCACAGTATGCCGCTCTCAATTCACGAGTACAATTAGATACCAGCGAGTTTTTAGGGAAAACTACGATGACCTGTAAATAGACCACATCCCATACAGGGGAAGTGCCAATACCCCTGGCCGGGTGGACACTCATCAGCGAATAGAAACCGGAGTTGAGTACCAGCACAGATGTTCTGTCTTTCATTCCAAGGATTGGGTTGGGCTTATGATAAGTTAAGATGGGAATTTTTTTATGTACTAAATCACACATTTTAGCCACCAACCCAGTCACACATTACATTACTTACATAACGTAATTCTTCAGAAAAGCGGTTCAACACTCACCAGTTGTCGATTTGTACGAATTATTCCAGAACGGCTTGCAATAGAAAACACTTTAGACTCATTACCTGCATGAAAATTCACAAAACTTCGAACAAACTATGGTACATTTAATATTCGATAAAATGGATTCTAACTCCTTATTCATTTAAACGAGAATTAACCTTGCATTTCATTAGTTTCTATTACGTTTTACTACTCATTGCTATATTTTAGTGTTTCTTTTATTTTCTCCCACTACTATTATTTACTTTTTCATTTGTATACATGTTTAAGAATTATTTGTTCTGTAATCTACTTCCTCAATTAAGTGTGTAAAATGTAAATTGTAAAATGCCTCTTTTCTGACCTTATATTCACTTTCAGTTAATAAATGGTGGTTACCTAACTAGTTCAGTTAAGCTCTCTAGTTATTCTGGGTGACCAGCAACTGTATGTATTTTTAATTTATTTTTACAGTTCAAATAAACCTTGTTGTTGTTTGTTGTTGTTGTTGTTAAAAATGAGGAAGTGAGGGACGGAGGGAGGAAATCTTCAAGTAAGCTATGTAAATCGATAAAACAAAAGCTACCTTCAATGCGATAAAATATCTTGGCGTTGTCACCCTCGTCTCGGTCAAAGGACGTTACCCTGCCGATCTCGGTATCGGCGGGTGTTAAATCTTGAACACGGATGACCATGAAATCCTACGCAGAGATAGACATACAACATAAGAAAAAGAACAAACTAAAACAAAAACCAGCATAAACAAATTAACTGAAACACGTAATGGAGAATGTTTTTAGAATAAAACGTGAATACCAAATAGAGATGTTTTCATTTGAGTGTCGAAAAGTAATTGGTTTTGCATTTGCTTCATGACTGGCTTAAAAAGTTCGCGCCACTATCGCGTTTTCCCGCGCTTCGCGTCAGCGACATGAAATTACTTGGAGTTTTGATTGGTTCACTGTATTGTCTGTCTCCTTTGTGATTGGCTAAAGAGGGTTGCTTTGGTTTTGAAAACCGCTCTAACCTATTCCAATACCTCAACTGCCACGCTAATCAATTTTGACTTTTGGAACACCGAACAGAACACAGTTTACTTGTTAACAGTTGAAACAGGTTACATTGCCTGTTCTCAGCAAATCATTGCTGTCTGCATTTCCAAAGTCGCAAAGTAAATTAAAATGAGTGTAGAGCGGAGTCATAAAAATCAAAGATGGCACATGTATGGTTCTAACAAAACATAAAACAAGTACAAACCGTTGTGTTGTAAGTCGGGCAAAATAAATTGTTTTCTACGGTGTTCAGGTCGAGTTGTTTTTCATAGAACTTTGGTGCGTTGTCATTGACATCAATGACGTTGATTATCACTTGAACCGCTGTCCTTCGTGACTGCGGGATACCTCGGTCCTCAGCTTGTACAATCAGAGAGTGGAAGTGAAATCTTTCATAATCTAATGCTTCAGTCGTTGAAAATACACCAGTTGAAGAATTAATTCTGAAACTAATAATATCGAAGAGAGCGTCATGTTTCCAACTAAGGTTATAGCTTTTATTTCGGGTCAGAACTTCATGCTAGCCCACATATCCATATATGGATAGGACATAACCATAAATGGATATCTATGGATAAGACAATATGGGAGTGTGCTCTATATGTGGGCTAGCATGAAGTTCTTGCCTTTATTTCGAGGTAGCAAATCTCTGAGAAATTCGAAAACGGAGATTTTTCTCTGAAAACGCATCAAATGTTTTTGTCCATGCTACGCCGGAGAAATTTGAAAACGCAACAATCATCGTTTTTTTGTTTGTTTTGGATTTGTGTTTGAGTAACACTCGGGCAGGGAAATCACGTGATTATCGCGACGTCATCGTTTTCGAAAAGCTCCGTTTTCAAAATGTTTTCTGTCCACACGAAAACGGCGAGCCGGCGTTTTCAAATTCCTCCGGTTTGAAAAGCGCTTTTGAAAAGCTACGTTTTCAAGACGAACTAGTGTGGACGGTAGAACAAACCGTGGAAATAAAGCTGCGTTTTCAAATTTTTCTGGCGTTTTGTGGACGGGGCCTCTAATAGTTTACGTTATGTATAATAGTTATTATTATAATGATAGTTTACGTTATGTATATTTTAACATAAGATACCCCGGTTCCGGGTACGGGTACGGGTCAGATCACCCGTACCCGTACTCGGTAACACGATACACCGGGTAACACCGGGTACGACCTGGGCAAAAATGTTGCGCAAAAGACTGGGTTCTAGTTAAGAAAACGAGGTCACGTGGTCAGTTAATGAATTCAAAATGGCGCTCACCGTACCCGTGCGTGAAAATCGGGGTATCTTAAGGTGTCTATAAACTTGTTCAGTGCCGGTGTACCTGTCAGATGTTGATGTAGACATTAACGAATAGAAGATTTCTGCATTTCCTCCGATGTCGCTGTCGTTCGCCTAAAGAAAACAGATTAGAAGCACAATGTTTTAGCGGTTTACACTTGAATGTCGAAAAGTAATTGGTTTTGAATTAATACGCTACGGTTGGTTTAAAAATATATATAATACTTGGAGAGGAAGCCACATCAGCCCTAGCTGGTTTTCTTGTGGGGACTCTATACTGATCGATTTGGAATTTGGAAATGTTGGTTGAAATTTGGAAATTGATGAGAAAAACCCTCGGAACAAGGCGAGAACCAACAACAAACTCAACCCACTTTTTCACTATCGCGCCACATTTTTAAATAATCGGAAGTAAAACCAAAACCAATCGTGATTCGCTACATGTGGAAAGAAGAAACTGCTGATTTACCTTAACGGCGCCCACAGTCAATCCAGCGACTCCTTCCACAACAGAAAACTGGTAGCCACCCGGTAAGGTAAACTGGGGCGAGTTGTCGTTGACGTCACTGACAAATACCGTGACGTTCACAATGGTACTCTACGAGGTAATTCGATGGTGACATGTATAAGCTACAGTGTTTATGTTACAAGGACAGAAATTATAAAACAGCTTTAAGTTTACATCATGTGTGGCTAGGCTGAACTTATCGCGACTGCCTCGTAAAATTTACAACAGCCGGTTGATTGGGGGGGGGGGAGGGGGGAGGGAATTGTTCACGACATTGTTTGTTGGAGATTCGGTTGAGGGCAAAATGCGATCTCTTCTTGGGTGAAAATCAAGTGTTCTAGCGGGTTTCGCCACTGAAGGTTTTAAGGAACAGGGGGTATCTTCCTAGCGTTATACTGGCTTAGCAATTTAGGGGGCACTATCTGACTGAAAATATCGAATCTAAAACTCTACAAGCAACAACGAAGATAAGCCCCCCCAAAAAAATATCTTTTCCCAGATTGACTGCAAAATGGCGGCAAAATTTGCTGAAGAGCGACTTCCCAAGAGTATGGCATTCACAGTCATAGATTCCACGCAATTAGCATGTTTATTCAATTACGCAGATAAATAAATAAATAAATAAGAACTTTATTTAAGTGTCATATGTATTTAGCAAAGATTTCAAATAGAACATAAACTGTTAAGAATCCCAACTGGTGAGAGACTGACCAGTTGGTTATTTACACAACGCGGTCGAGGAGTTGAACTCGGGACTACAGAGAACAAATCCAGATAGTGGTAGGGTGAAGGATTTGAACCAGGGACCTCCAGATTTCAAATCCAGCGCCCTTAACCACTCGGTCACGCCACCTCAACTAAAGCTTTATGTATGGTACAAGTTAGAAAATAAATAACAGGACGCACCCGGTTGCCTCTATCTATCGCTGTAGCAACCAACTTATAAACATCTACTGTCTCCCTGTCGAGACCCTCAGCAGTAGTTATGGTACCACTAAAAAGGAGGCAAACAGAAATAAAAATTGGTCAATGAGGATTTGATAACTTGCCACTTAACATATGGCCGCTTAGTGGAGATTTGACTGTAAATAACAAAAAAGCTGATGGACAGAAAGGCAAAGAGGACGGCAGCAAGGCAGAAGAGAAAAGAAAAGCACTTATGGTAACACAGAGAACGGTTTCTTTCACTCAACAGGTTAGCTGAATACCTCAGTTCATCAATTTTGAAGACATTCCCGAGGTTTCCGTCCTCCAAAGAATACTTTATCTGTCCATTTGCTCCAAAATCTTTGTCCGTGGCCTGTAGTGATAAAACATTAGTGGTAGAAGAATTGTGTAATCCAGATTTCGTAGCATCATCCTTGTTCAAAGCTCGGTCACAATGCCTTTCTGAATCTTTGCTTTTTAAAAACGAAAAATGGTAACTACATCAGTCTTTTATTACATTTTTAGGTATACACCCGCATTGAACTCTTCTACTACACAATGAAGCATATAGGGCTCTCTATAGCTATTTACAAACATAGCACTTGTTTGTAAAAGGCGCCGAATTTGAATAACATTTTAAAACCTTAGCCTCATATTGATGAGGAAAACTCGCCACTTGTTTGAATTTGTCAGTTCTTAGTGCCCGCATTACTGATTTCGTATTTGGTATTTGTCATTGTAATCGACGCCTTGGTAGAAAAACACACCAAGAGCCGGATTCTCATACTAGTGCAAAACGCGCTGCTAACATAGTTTAAAGGGGTTTGCTACAACTGTATCGCACCTTTGTAAGTTATTCTGTTTCGGGTAAACTCGTTACGATAAAAAATCAAACACCAATTGAGCGAAACAGGCAAAAATTCATTTCTACATGTATAAAACGTCCTTCCGTATGCACGTTTTTTTTTACACTTACTTTGACGGTCAGAATCGTTGAGTTTGCTGGAGCACCTTCCATAGCCGTTACAGCGTAAAACTGTTCATCAAATATTGGAACATGATCATTGATGTCTTCCAGCGTGACTTTGACTGATACCGTGCTCCACCTAAAAAAAAACAAGATTTTGACAGATAGAGCAGTTTTATTTGAGTGTCGAAAAGGAGTTCGTGTTTGCTAGGGTTTTGAATTTTCTACGCTAAGTGATTGGCTTAAAATAACTCACGTTACTTTTTTATCCAATCACAGCCAAAACCAAAACCACTCTTGACTTACTCGCACAGGTTTTCCCGCGCTTCGTATCAGCTACATTGATTTGCTGAGTTTTGATCAGTGGCGGATTGCCGGTCGTGTCTTTTGTGATTGGCCAGAGTGGCTACTTTGGCTTTGTTTTAACGACACTCGACTGAAAACCGCTCTAATGGCATTATGGTATTAAAAACGTAAAAAGGTGCGGCTTGTGTGAAAAGACGTCCAGTTCTTAGCGCGCTCAATCCTTACCAAACCCCCTTGCTTTTCTTTAGAGATCCGTGTTGTGTCCGTCTGTGATGGGCTGTTTTTTATACCCTTGAAAAGTCAACACCAAAACCTTTACACTATTTAGACCAAAATCTGCGATTTTCCCTCCCCATTTATGACCTAAAAACAAACGCAATTCAAGACTAGACTGTGAAAACTATATCCTATTCGAGACCAACTTGACAAAAATCGATATTCTATGTTTGCCTAAAACGGCTAAAAAACATACCCTTTGGGGCCTCACATAGATATATACCCCATATAAGGGAGTAACTCCCGGGGAATAAACACCCCCCAGGGGGGGGGGGGGATGAACATAGATCCATTTAGTATTTCCGATCAGTAGAAGTTGCTTGGCTGAGAATTGTCACTCGTAACTAGCTATCAATAATTTCTATTCAGTGGGAGCCACTGTTTGGTAGCATACAAACCTTCTCTGACTCTTCACGGCGTCATTCTCTGCCTTCACTGTCAGATAGTACACACCGATGGTCTCTCTATCAAGCTGCTTTGCACTTCTCATCGTTCCATTAACAGGACTGATAGAGAAATCTAGAGAGTGATTATTGACATCCGGGACAAGACTGTACGTCACATATGCATTTGACGCAGCGTCACTGTCATTGGCGAAAACCTGGCAAATAAAAGAAACATGCTAAGATGGTTTATAATATTGATAAACTTGACCAAGATGAAAAAAAAGCTTTGCGAATGGTTCCCTTAGCGGTCCGGATTTTTCAATACGCCGCGCTTAGATAGACCTGCTTATGAGTTAGTCTTGATCGTCCCTTTGCTGTTTTGAAGCATTGAACAAATCCGAAATGACCGGTGATTGTTGCGATTTTAAATTTCTCCGGCGTGGTGTGGCAAGAGAACATTTGATGCGTTTTGAGAGTGAAACCTCCGTTTTCAAATTCCTCCGGCGTGAGCGGGGCCTGAGTTGACTCTGTAGAAATACGACCTTAAAATAAAAATACCTGTAGGACAGGTGTTCCACTTGGCTGTTCTTCTTTCACTGTTACCTCATAAAAAGGTTTAAGGAAGCGAGGACTGTTATCATTTATATCTTCCACTCTAACTTCCACTGTAACATTACTGCTATGCATCTCAACAGTTTGAGTTTCTCCGGCGTAAACCTAAGAAATGTCAGATTACGAGACAAAAAGTAAGGAAATTGCCGATATTAGTGCAGTTAATGCAATGATGAAACTAGAAAAGACCCTCCTTTCTCACCAAGAAGTTATAATATTCTTGCTTTTCCCGGTCTAACGATCCATTCACGACAAGTACACCAGTATTTGGATCGATGGCGAAATCGTCTCCGTCGTCCAGCAAATAGTATGCAAACGTAGCGTTGTTTCCCTGAAGAGATAAGGAACCACGACAGAAGCAGTTAAAACAAAGATCAAAGATATGGGGATACACAGTTTGGAGTTTTCTTTAATACCGGAGAAAAGAACAGTTAACGCTCGTAAATGAGAGATTTGGAGAATTTTCCGCTTTCAAAAACCTTTTTTTGCTAACTAAAGGCCTTTCGTGGTTTCATTACTTTATACACCTTCAACCTTGCTAATGTCGCTTTTGCCTTACAAAAAAAGTCAATCTCATTTAGGAGCAGGGTTCGCGCTGTGGTGAGAGCGTTTTCCTCACACCAATGAGGCCCGGGTTCAGCCCGGGTTCAGCCCGGGTTCAGCCCGGGTTCAGCCCGGGTTCAGCTCGGTGTCATATGCGGGTTGAGTTTGTCGCTGATTTTGGCTTGCTCCGAGAGGTTTTTCTCCGGTTCTCCGGTTTTCCTCCCTCCTAAAAAAACCAACATTTCCAAATTCCAATTCGACCAGGATAGAGAACCCGCACGAAAACCAGCTAGGGCTGATGTGGCGTCATGTCTAAACATTGCAATTTATTTTAATTCATTTACCACAAAATCTAAATAAACGCGCTTCTGTCACTAACTTTATCTCCATCACTCGCCGTCACTTGTCCAACCGTAGCATCAATGTCCGCGTTCTCTCTGATTACAAACGAATAATATTTGTTTGCAAAAACTGGTGAGTGGTCATTGACATCTCCAACCTCGATTTCAACTGTCGCATGATCGGGGAGATGAAAAGTAGAATAAGCCTACAAATGTAAAGAGGAGGTAATCAATAGCAATTTCTATTGCACAACTAAGTTAGTTCAGAGGGCTGGTAACTAAAATCAACCAATCAGATTGCTTCATTGCTAGTCCATTGTTCTCTAATTATCGGTCCTGGCACTGTCCCGAATGATCCCGCAAGGTCACTCCTGAAGATTTTCGGGTAGTTGTAGTCGTGCAATAAATATCTTATTAACCAAGCGCAAGGACCGTACTTGGAGAATATCGGCCCGAGGTCTTAGTGCGGACCTCACTGCGCTCGATCCGTACTGTCAAGATCTCGGGCCGATGATCTCCCAGTACGGCCATCGCGCTTGTTTAATACATGCACGATGTATGTACACACTGTAATCATCTAACAGAAAAGATTCAGAGTGAAAGAAACTGTTCCCACTAGCATTTAATGAAAAATAATATACTTGACAATTGGACTTCTAGTCCGAGTGTTCTACGAGCAGTCGGAAAACACACTGTAATAATGCACACTTAGAGCTCCTCTTCTGTGATTCTATAAAAACACGGTGGGTTCTAATATAATCAAAGCCCGGAGAAATTCACTGTCGCTTACACCACATATGGGCCCTCGTCTGTGTAGTCCAATAATTAATTTAGCAGACATTCTAAATGATTCCAGTCAAGTTATTGGATGAGGTTTTTGTGATATCCAGAATAATCAAGGTCGAGGTAAGGGTTATCAGCCGAAGCCGAAGGCTAATAACCCTTACCGAGAATCTAATAATTGTTTTACAGTGGAACCCCGCTATAACGAACTCCGCTATAGCGAAGACCCCGTTATAACGAACAACATTTGAAAGCCCGGCAGAATTACAGTAAAATATGTGGAAACAAACCCCGTTATAACGAACCCCGCTATAACGAAATCCCCGCTATAACGAATTGATTTTGACAGTCCCAACGCACAATTTACCCCGCTATAACGAATATTTTGTCCTGTCGCTCTCAGTAAGTAAAAATGACATGATGATACAAATGGCTGATAAGCCAAACACGACTCCTATTGGTCAAGATAGGGAAACTTTGACCTTCAGAGCTTTGCTTTATTTAAATGTAGCTGTTAAGGTAACCTGTTACCTTGACATGATTAGCCGTGACCTTGACATGACTATTGTATAATCTCCAGTTATGACCTCACGAGTATTGATTTCGAAAATTCACTCAAGGCGTTCGGCCAATCAGAAAAGAGTTAGAGAGTTGAATGTATAATAATGTAAATTATTAAGTTGCTTCCATCTCGAATAAATGTTGAGTCTTGCCGTCTGACATTAACAAGCGTGCGAACGAGTTTCAGTAATAGATCACAGTAGACGTCAAAATGTGGCGATAGCAGAGTGTGTCACTGGTGTTCCGTCTTCTGTGATCTATTACTGAACCGATTCAAGGCACCATGGAATCTATTTGTTTTACATAATAGAAAAACGTTAATGACGTCATCATTACTTACATCTATACACCTGCCCTCCAATAGATCATAAGTGAGAGCCAATCAGAATGCGAAAATAATTTGACTTATTATATAACAGCCGATAAACAACAATGGGAGAGCCAATCTGATCTGCAGATTCCTAATAGAAGTGAACTGTTTAAAAACTAATGTCAGTGATATTGCTTAGCCGGTCATACCAAACGTTTTGGTTTCGAGGTTTACAGGTTGTTACCTAGAGACTTTTAGATCCACGTTTATCGCAATACGCCGAACGGCTAGGGGTCACATGACCAGAGTTGGACGTACACTTACCAGGACTCGTAACCTGTAGTTAGATATGGTCTCTCTGTCCAACGAGCCATTCAGGGAAATAACTCCAGTGGTTTCATTGATGACAAACAAGCTGTGTTTATTGGCTGCTGAAATAATAAAAAAAAACAAAAAATTAACAAATAAATAAACAAAACAACACACGCAAATCGTAGGTAGAGAAACGTAGATCAACATGTAGCGACCCCGAAAGGTTTTGAAATCATTGTATTCACGACCGTTGCATTGTGCATGGCTGAAATTCAAATTTAATTGTCTCTAAGACGAGTATTTACTTCTCAATTCTGATTATAAGTGATCTGTATAGAGACCCTCTATTTTATCTTGAGTTCGTCAAGACCGCAAGCTTAACAAAGTATTAACCCAGCGCGTGGGATTTGAACAAGGCAAAACTCCAAGGGGTACATATGAATGTTGTGCCGCATAGCACTATGTACGGTAGATCTAATCCGGAGGTCGTGGGTTCGATTCCCACCGAGGTCAAAAGATTTTTTCTTTACCTCGTGTGGTTCCCTGATTCCCTTTACTAGGGCTAACGCCCAGTGGGTTATTCATGGGTTCAATTAGCACTTAAATTTACACTCCAGAGTTAATTCTTTAAAACCCAAGGGGGTTGAGCTGGGGAAAGACAAACAAAATCGCCCGCTTTGCGGTCACGCTCGCGCTAAACGCTTGCTTTTGCGCGCGCGCAGGACGAAAAAAAAAAACGCAGAAAAAAGCAAACGTCTGTGGACTCATTGGATTAAAAAGAATGTGTGCCTGGTACTGTTGATACTTACACCTAATAATCTCATACGTAACTGGCTCATTAAGTGTGTCTTCATCAGTTGCAGTCACTTGAATAATGGATGTTCCCTGTCAAAACACACATCAATAGTATCAACTGCTAACTAAGTATGACCTGCACGTAATTGTGTGTTATATTAAAAACAGTTTAGGCCTAGGGTAGATGGCTGCTTTGGTGAGACGTCTTCTTAGGATAGGTTTTTGTTGATGTTTGCGTAAGGAAGGTGTCTGGTTTAAATGAGAGTCCACTTAGTATATACGGTAGTTAGGGAAGATGCCTGCTTAAGAGGGGGTCATTTAGAAAAGCTAAGGTGTTCGCTTAGAGTAGGTTCTCCACAGGACAGGTGTCAGGCACCTGCATAGGGGCAATGTCTCTTTAAATGAGCTGTCAACTTAGGGAAGATATCTACTTTTAAGGGACTGAAGCTATCATCTCACAACCTGTAGGTACATGCCTAGAAAACGGATGTAGGATGAGTGTTTGCTTAGGGTGCAATAAGGATGAGTGTCTTTGCTAAGGGGAGGTGTTTGCTTATAGGAAAGTTGTGTTTTAATGGATTCTGCATAGTGGTACTCTCTGCTTAGACAAGTGTCTGTTTATATTAGGGGATGTGTCTCCTTAGGAAAGATGTCCACTTAGCTTTTTTCTGCACAGGGGACACGTCTGCTAAGGCAAGTTGTCTGCTTAGAGGAGGTTCCCTCTTAAGACAGAAATCCACATTAAAGGCTTGGCATAGGGGAGATTAGATGTCTGCTCAGGCAAGGTGTCTGTTAAGAATAGGTGTTGACTAATTAGGGAACATCAATGTTTCTAAAGAGAAATCATCTGCCTGCCTAGGGAGGCACATGCTTAAGATAGGTGTCTGCCAGTTGGGTGGGATGCCAAAATGAGGTCTCCTAGTGTTGTCCAACCGGTAATTCCAGCATTGATAGTGCACAGCTTTTTAATCTTACCACAAATGCATCTTCTCTAACAACTGCTTTGTATTCATAACTGGAGAATCTGGCAGGAAGGTCATCCTCATCTGCTATTGCTATCGAAAGAACTGTCCAATTGGAGAAGTCTTCTTGATACTACAAGTACAAAAGGACATGACATTGTAAGAGGACCCCATGCTAACAGTTGACAATGTACAATGTACAGACCTATGCAATCAAGAGAAAAACAATCAATGGTCATGAATGCATAACATTTCACACCTGACCTGACACCATGTTGCAATGATAATAGGTGGTGGTGATGATGATGATGATGATGATGACAATGATGACAATGATGATGGATGCATTTACTTACAAACCACACTTTCTGTACACAAGACATTGAAGGTGTTACTGGATGTATCAAAATGCACCACCTCCCCTCCCCATAAAAAAAGAAAAGAGATTTATAATAATTAGTCATTCAGCAACTCCAGTGGCAAACTAACATTGGAAGCTGTTATGTTCAGCACGTATGATAATCTTGACTCAAAGTCGAGGGGTTTTGCCACCAGCACACTGCAGTGATAAGTACCCTTCAGTTTAAACATTCCATCCTGAGAAAAAAATTAACATAATTTAAACTACATATAATTTACAGTTGACTTAACAGAGTTAAGTAAAGCATTGACAAAAGTATCAGAGATCTCAAACCAACTTTGACGAGACAAATGCTGGGGACGACTCCAATATAAAAAGGACAGGGTGCTCATCTTTTAAGGGTTAAAAAATGCAGTTTTGCCGTCCCTTTAGGGTATTAAGTCAAAACAATACTTATAACAGGAGAAATGTGTTGTTTTAGAATTGGCACCTCTTAGGAGTGAAAAAAAAAAAACCAGCTACAACCACAAAACAGGATCTTAGCACCTCGATCTTAGGGGTTCTTTTCAAAATGTCCATTAAGCACCCCCATCCTTTCTATGTGGGAGTCCCCCCTGGGAATAAGTTGATATAGAGGGGGACATTGGGGTTTATGGTATTGCAGCATCATCTAGCCCAGCAGTATGTGGTTTTTTATCCTTTTGGCTGATGGTATTTGGTAAAAGGTCCTTCACGGTATTGCGGTACCCTTCATTTGCGCTCTCCTGTCTCATACAGGTCAATACACTATGCAAAACAAAACACAGTAAGCTATAAAGGTCAATAAGTAAGCTATTAATAAAGGTTGAGATAAATAAACATGCTAGATGGATGCAACCTTAAGTAAGCATGACCGATTATAAAGGGATCTAAATGTGGTATCGGTATTTTGTGGCTTTTTGACATGGTATTTCAGTGTTTGCCAATTTTTCTTGCAGTATTGTGGTATTGGGTACCCCCAATGTCCCCCTCCATATACATACAACGTGTAGTTATAAAACGTTTGAGTGGTATACCAAGGAATATCCTACAGGCCACCTGAGATACACAGGTGTATACCATATCATGTGACAGGAGGTATTGATATTCCATAATTTTCTAGTATACCATGAGAAAGTGTTGCATAACTATTTTATACCGTGCAAGTTGGCCAACGCAATGAATGCATCACACAATATATACCCGTGATTTCTGCTTGATTCAGTGTATGTACACATTTTTGAGTAGTAACTTACGATCAACAACTGATTTGTAATAACTCTGATGCAGAAAATACAGTAAGTATTGTTAAGCTTTAAATAAAGGGCAGAAATATACAAACTTCATTTCCATCTGTTATCTCGTAGAGAATTTCTCCATTTCCTTCAATATCTTCATCCAGAGCTGTTGCAGAGAATATCTGTTGATTAACGTCAACTGCCTGATAGAAGAGTAGTTATGTAAAAAAATGTTAAAAATTATTTAGAGGAGGACTTGGGGTTGCTTAGTTTAAAAATCATACCCAATTTGTAGATCCCCAATCAAAGTGTTCAAACCTTTTCCTCAGTTCAGACTGTAATAGGCTACGAGTGGTCCCTCTTTCAATATGACTTTTCAACGTGCTATCAGTTATTTTTTTAATATTTTTTTTCGTTTTAACGTACATTGAAATAAGTATCACGCATCAACCAGGATAACAATTTCTCTCGTTTTTGTTCATCCTTTACATTGTATCCTCTTTCACTTAGTCCGTTAGGCATGACTGTAGATAGACTGTGAGCCAAAAATGGGCTGGCCTCGCAGAATCCTGGGGCTGAGATTCCTTCCACAAACTTCTTGGCCCCTGGAGTTCGAGTAGCCATTTTTTTCTTGCAGTTTTCTTTCATGTCACGCACACCGGACTAAGCAAAAGATGAACTACTCTATATTTTAACCATTTTAGTCTAGATTAAAATGGTGAAAAAGTATGTACTCTACATCAGTTAATTTACTCAGAAACCCAATTTCGCATATCCTCTGGTATCATACAATTGATATACATGTATGTTACACATATAAATTTAAAGGTTTCAAAGATCTTTCAGAATTTTTTGCTTATCTTTAAGATCTTTAGAGGGTTGATCTTTAAAGATCTTTTAAGATCCTTAAAAATTCTGGAAAGTATAATTTTTATCATTGCCCCTTCCAGATCCCTCCCCTAGGCTATTAGACTTGAATTCATTTCATACGGCAGACTATATCAATTTACATGTAAATATATATGATATTAATAACAAATTATTTTAAAATGTTCTTTGTGTCCAATTACTTCATTAATAATAATGAGGCAGCTTTGAACAATAATTTAATAAACATCCTTCCTTATAGAAATTATTTAAAAAATATAACAAATCACATGCATGGCTTTACACACCTCTCCAACAGTAACATTGTAGTATTGCCTTGGAAAGTGAGGAAAGTGATCGTTGACATCTAGAATCCAATAAAAGACTTGTGCTGAAGCCTTCAGAAAAGAAAAATGAATAACAGTGTAGACTGATGAACTGCCAGTGATTCAAGATTTTGATCCTAAAAGTTTATGCAAACTTTCGGGATATTTATTTATCCTAACACCATTGGCATGTGGATGCATTCAAGGAATGACGAGCCAAATGTTACATTTTGGAGAAATGCCAAAGATAGATATAATTATGAAGTAAAGGCCCTGGCATGCATTAACATACCTGGTATGTGTTTTCTCGAAATTCCAATAATTTCCTGAGCTTTTACGCAAGAAATTTCACACCAAACATTTCCAATTTTGTACTTTAATATGTGAGATTACAAATTAATGTTCACTGAAATTAGGAGTAATTTGCCACCCATGATATTAAGTGAATAATCTGCAAGCAAATTAATTAGCGAATGCCGCTAAAGCACTATTATTTCCAGAAGTAAATAGAAGGCTCTTACACAACTGATGAAAACAGATCGATCAGATTTGTTACACTGATCAAACTGATTTGCAGTAACAAGAGTCCACCATGTAATACAGTAAGTCTTTTGTAGATTGGGACTATATATTTACCTGGTTACCAGTATTGTCAAAGGCATATACCATAAATGTTCCATCAGTAGAAGTTTGCACCTAAAAATCAGTTGTGTCAAGATTAACCACTACTTGTGACAACAAAATATATTTTATTTCTTATACCAACATCTGTATAATCCCTCAAACTCCCAGGGGGTGGCTGGAGAGGGTAAGGGGGGGGGGGGCAGGTGGAGATCTGCATGAAACACGCCATTTAAAGATGGTTGGGAGTGGGACAGAAAATAATCTTAACGTCTTGACAGTACAGTATTGGCGCTTTAAGGCTTGTTTTTCCACAAATGTCATTTAACAAGCACATTACCAGTACATGATCAATGATAATTTGTCTAAAACAATAAAATAAAAAAGAAACAAATAAGAATCACATTTCCACTCCTCAGTTACAATTTGAGAGATGGCAACGTTCAGAACTGTTCACTTTTCGCAAAAAGATAGTATTTGCATATTTCCGCGTGCCAAATTAAAACTGACATAAGGTAAACGCAGACGTTAACGTAATTATGAACGGTTTTTGAAGCATAAAAATTTGGCCATTCCATTTAATATGTGCACCCCCCCCCCCCTTCCCTATTGAGGTTAAGAGAAATCCGAGCGGGAGGGGGGTCTTTTGTGTGTCGGCATCTTTGATCTTTGAATAAATCCTGAAGGGGGAGTGTGTCGGCACTTTGATCTTCTTTTTCTTGGGGGTCAAAATTTTACTTCCTGAGGGGGTGAAATATAAAGTACCTCAATAGGGGGGTGCGGATAAAAAGTGGAATGGCTGTTAGTATCGTGTTCTACAAACCTCTCGGTCAAAGCGACCCTTCACTGAGATATTTCCAGTCGTGCTGTTGATAGCGAAGAGGTTTCCAACATCGGGACTCAGCTCATATGTTACTGGATCTGGAACTGCCTTAGCTTGAGCTACAAACGATCCTAAAAGAACAATAAGAAAAAACGCGCTTATCCGCCATGTTCTCCGCCTAGCAGCCAAGCCTCCAAGGGCTCTTTGGATATAGGAATAGGGACTTGGGGACGGCCGGATGTTTGGAGTGGGGGTGCTAGTCGAGTTCGCTATTCTTTCATTCTCGAGGTGGTGGAGGGCAGGAGGGAGGAGTTTGATATAAGGGTTTGTAGTCAAGTCTAAAAAAGTCGAGGGTGTATAACTGTATTTTAAAATATTATAATATTCCAATAGTGACCTATTACAAAGAGAGTGTTTCCAATGAGTGACGTAGTTCCTTTTCATACGAGCCTGCGTGATCTTTTCGTCATCTTATGCTCTTAAGTGTCACGATCATGACAAAAATCAAAGGAAATATTATAATTTGACATCTTCATAAGACTGGAATAAAAATATTTTCATCACTGTATTACAGTGGAGATCGTTCGATTGACACTCGTGCAGTTACGAGTGTATCACACGACGAGAGAATTCTGATCCTTACTTTGAAGATAACTTTTGTACTTAAGAATTCTTTTATCTATTTCAAAGCTTAGAATTAGAGGAAATCAACCAACTTCATCTCTGCATGCGATTTTAGATGCCTTATTATCAACTTGTAAGTAACGTTTACAAAATTAAGAGTCTTTTTTAAGTCTTAGCTTTTTATACTAGGTTTAATATGCACGGCTCTTTAGAAGACCACTTTGTAGTGAAAGGATCCCGTGGTTAAATAAAGCTATATTATTATTATTTTCAACTGGCGAAATTTGTAAGAAATTAATTGTAAGAGAATTGTAGACGGCGAAGAACCCGTGTGCATGATGAAAGGAGGAAGTACTGAAAAGTAAAGTGAAATCACTCACCAGCTGGCGTTTCTTCATAAATAGTAACAAATATGAACTCTTCCTGAAATCGGAAGGCTACAATGGTAAAAATAGAATTCGATCAGCATTCATTGCTTTTAACTTTGTGTCGGACCAGAAGAAGTTTTCCAACAAATTATCCAAAATGAACACAATTCTGTTGTCTTTGTAATGTATAGCTTGATTACAAGGATAATTTGTGGGAAACTATTGCTAACCTCCATGATTTTTATTCGTTAAATTTGTGGAGAATTTTGTCGGGTGGCCTTGGTTGGAGTAGTCACACGGTAAATGTTTTTATCCTGTTGCAAATGGAATTAACCAAGCTAAAAGGCAAAATAGGATGGTTCTGGAGTGTAGCTTCGCTAAGCTGACTCGTTACTAAATGGATCCCAAAAACAACATCCTCTTTACTAGATCTAAGCCAAAACTCCATAATGTAGGAGACAATGAAAGCTAATGAAACAGAAAGTTTCTTTTCTTTCGATGTCGTATCATTTAATTGTGTGACAACTTAGGTAGTCGCCAGCACGTACTTCGAGCAACTCTCAGTGTTTATTTTTGACATACGATAAGAAATAATTAAACAAACTGATCCGAGGAAGTAACAGATACCGATGAAAGTTACTCTATTTATTTTTCGTCCTTGGCTGTCTTAATGTCGGCAAACATCCTGTGATAGTCGTGAGTCTCGACGAGGGATCTAACGCTCCTAATACGCATCATAAAGAAAGGCCTGGGCCGAGTCGCAACTTGAAAACGACGGCGACTCGAACGACAGCTGAAAATGGATAAAACGAATAAAGCTCCCGACAGAAAAATCACACGAGAACCACTCTATTCTTGAAGTTTACGCATTTACTTTCAGTAGTCCTCACTACTGACATAAAATAATTTTCGTCTCCTTAACCGAGCCAAAAGCATTTACTCCCAATCACGGGCATTTACTTGACCCCAAGGTAACCCGAACTTTTGTAGAAAGGTCAACACTTATTTGAAAAGTCTACGATCAAGCCTGCTCAATACTTGGAAAGAAAACGTTGGACAGCAAATTTATCAATTCTTTCGACCGGAGGACCTGAACGCAGAATTAAATAATTTTGAGTTAAGATAACTGTTGTTTGAACTGGAGCACGATTAATGATTAATAAGGTTAAAACATTTCAATTCTTGACTGTATTATTTAACAGAAACTGAGGTAAATGAACTTATTAAACAGAACTTGTACTTTTGATATTCTACTTTGAACCATTCACGACAGAAATCATGAAAGAAACATCTTGCTCGATCGGTTTATGTTTCAGACCAGAGCAAAAGCGGCGAAGAAAAGAAAACTGAAAATAAAACATTATTTTTACGTTCACGTTAGTACAGACTACGTAAACAAACTGCCAAAGACTAAAATGAACTGATATAAAGGTTGTCAACTTAAATTAGTCCGAATTTACACTTTTTTTTCAAAAAAGTAAATGAGTCCTCTGTGGCTTTCTAGACATAGATCAACACCATTCAGCAAACAGCATGAAAAAACTGTAAATTTTTTCGCAGTTTGTGGTACTGTTTTGCAAAAGTCGTACGACTTTTAATTATTTTCTGAGCCAGAAACGAACCAAAGTTAAATAAAATTTTCGCTTAACTAGCTACCTTATCTTGAGTGTAGAAGGAAATATTTGTAATAAAAGATATTCCTCTTACAACTTTTAATGGCTAAAACTCTGATCTTTGTGTATATTGAACGTTTAAAGCACCCTGCATAGAGAAATATTCCTTGAATATTTTCTGAATTATCAGTCACTTACCTTGGCAACAGTTCAATATCCATGAAATCAATATAATCAAAAGCAATTGCTTCATGTCGGCAAGCTGTTGAAAACTTCGTCAAGCTACATGGTTTTCCTCAAATTTGTCAGTTACAGTCAATTTCCCGGCTTCAATTGTATTCTCTGGTATAGTAATGAAAGTAACTAACACGTTTTCCTTTTCTCTGGATCCAGGAAACAGAAATGGTGAAAACAGAATTTTACAAAACTTGAAGCACCGTTTTGAGATATTCAAGTGTGAGTATAAATCAAATCCAACTTTAGTATCACAATAACGTTGTTTATTATGCGTGGGTGTCAGACTAATTTATAAATATCGACACTCTGCAGAGCGATATCACCCACCCCGGGTCAATTCCAATGAAATATCATTGTTTGTAATTTTTCTTCGAAACAAAACCTATGTATGCAAATTATTTCCACTATTTATTCAAGTGGAAATAGATTTTTACATTTCTGGATCTTTCTTTATCCGTTACAAACTTGAAGGCAACAATTAAAAGAAACGAAGAAAACTGTGGAAATTGAATAATATCTTCTAGCATGATCATATTGATAAGCATCTCGAGTACCCAGGAATTGTTTAACACGTGACCCGCATGTGTTTTCTAATGTTCCCTACTGGCCGAAAAAAAGGCGCTGAATGTTTATCAAAAAGAAACTCTACTGAAATCATGAAACTTCTCAACGTTGAGAGAGAAAAATCTAGAAAGGGTATTAATTAATTTTTTCAAAATATTCAAAACCACTCTTTGATTGAGTCATTTTTAACTGGAAAGAAACATTATAAATCCAAATGTTGATTAATTAATAATTTTAGCGATAAATGTTTATGTACACATTGCAATTTATGGCATAAGATTTATATTCTGGTTCTAAATAAATAATTAATGCGAAGTAATCTATGGGCGCAATTGCGAAAGGAATACACAATCAGCCGATTAATCATTAGCGGAAATTATCAGTACCCCATATAAATGGGTACCGGTGAACTGGAATGGTACCCTAAAATATGGCGATGCTCATGAAAAATTCAATTTCTTGAAGATTTAAGACCCTTAAACACTTTTCAAAAACATTTTGAAACGATCTTGCCGAATTTTCCTCTAGATGAGTGT
>OZ026606.1:9397182-9409042 GCA_964020085.1 Micromussa lordhowensis
TAGTTAATTGCAATAAATATCATTTATACATGTAGGCCTTTGTGTGGTTTTTGATTGCATTCTTGTAATGGGTTACAACTGCCTGACCCCTGGTCTTCTGGCTGGGAAAGATGAGTTGGGAAGACATTGAAAGGTTGTTAAGCTGTTGGAATTTTGTGATGAGCACCTCTAAATTGACCAGCTAGTACATTTTCCTACTAAAGGTGTAGTTTGTCATCATTGGCTATGCCCACTGTACCTGTCATCCCCAGGTGCCTGCAGTCACACCTCTCCTAATGGGCAATTCACTTGGACTTGGTCATGGGAAACCCTAACTCAAACAATCTCCACCTCTATAATGCAGGCACTTTTCATAATACAGAAAGTCAGCCCTGTCACTTTGGTGTCTGTATTTAAGAGCTGTTTTTAATTTGGATGTCCTGCAATGTCCACAATATCATTTTATTGGTGATTACTGCTGTTGCCTTTTTCATGGCTGGGAGATTTTTGAAATCTTGCTGGAACGAAGTCCCCCCTGAGATTACAGAACAGAAATTATTCTGCCAGCAACTGAAAATAATGCTTTCCCTTTACTTGTTGTTGCAGATGAATGCTAACAAACTGCCTCATTATTGGCTGCCCTGAAGAGGCCATAGTCTGTTTCATGTCAGTGATAAGCATTTGTTAAACACAAACACATTTCCCTGTCAATAAAGAAAACGATAATTTTTCTTGTTTGTGATTCCATGGTGGTAGCATTTGGAGAGGAATGTAGAGGAAGACAGACAGACAGACAGAACTTTATTTTACGTGGCACTCCACTTAGATAAAAGCTACTTTACAGGAAGCCCACAAATAAACAGATAAATTACAAAACAAAGGAAAGTTAAAATGTACGAAAGCCAACTTTGGCAACTTTGTAATCCTTGGGCGATGCGTGACACTTATATTCAAAAGAAAATAAAAACTTACTGATGGCATAGAAATATGCAAAAGCGTCAAATTGTGAAACATAGCATAGCCCTTCTTCAGTGGATTTCCAGTGGAGTTCGGCGCATTTGGAGAGGTAATGTCAATGTGTAATCAGATCGATAAATCCTGGCCTCGTAGCCTACAATCGATTGAAAATTCACTTCAACTGCATAATACGGTGCAATTTTCTGTCGACTCCTTGGTAAGATTTGGTGCCTGTATACCAAAATAAATGGACGTAGTGCGGGAAAGTATCTACAATTAACCGAAGCTTAAGAAATGAAAGAAAGGTAAAATCGACTCGCCAATAAACAAGACACTATTTTACGATACCTTTGATCGGTCGAAACGAAAATTTTCCCGCTGAATCGTGGAGTATCTTTCTTGCTAACAACCAAAATGATTTCCCGAATTTCTATGGCTCACTGAAGTAAATTAAATTGAAAGTTTTCCTCGCAAGTACGATCGAGAAAAGTATCATGCAACGATGGCCGTGTAAGAACACACCAAAGTACCTCAGAAGCTGCCGTTCGCCGATTGGGCAGAATAATACAAAGGAATTTTCTGCCCAATCAGGAGCCAGCATTCGCCAAGCCGTTTGGAAATGGTCTGGTGAGAGTCGGTTCCCAGGGGCTCTTTCACACCTCCTTGTAAACTTTCGTGAAACCTTTCGTCGCGCCGATTTATTTTCCTCGCGCCCCCATTAACTGCCCCTGGGTCTCCGAGGATGCAAGACACTTTACTCTCACAGTGTCTCTCTCCACCCAGGTGTATAAGGTGGAGTCAATGTATTGTGTTCTTAGGCAAGACACTTTACTCTCACAGTGCCTCTCTCCACCCAGGTGTATAAGGTGGAGTCTTTGTATTGTGTTCTTAGGCAAGACACTTCACTCTCACAGTGCCTCTCTCCACCCAGGTGTATAAGGTGGAGTCTTTGTATTGTGTTCTTAGGCAAGACACTTTACTCTCACAGTGCCTCTCTCCACCCAGGTGTATAAGGTGGAGTCAATGTATTGTGTTCTTAGGCAAGACACTTTACTCTCACAGTGCCTCTCTCCACCCAGGTGTATAATGTGGAGTCTTTGTATTGTGTTCTTAGGCATGACACTTTACTCTCACAGTGCCTCTCTCCACCCAGGTGTATAAGGTGGAGTCATTGTATTGTGTTCTAAGGCAAGACACTTCACTCTCACAGTGCCTCTCTCCACCCAGGTGTATAAGGTGGAGTCATTGTATTGTGTTCTTAGGCAAGACACTTTACTCTCACAGTGCCTCTCTCCACCCAGGTGTATAAGGTGGAGTCTTTGTATTGTGTTCTTAGGCAAGACACTTCACTCTCACAGTGCCTCTCTCCACCCAGGTGTATAAGGTGGAGTCTTTGTATTGTGTTCTTAGGCAAGACACTTTACTCTCACAGTGCCTCTCTCCACCCAGGTGTATAAGGTGGAGTCAATGTATTGTGTTCTTAGGCAAGACACTTTACTCTCACAGTGCCTCTCTCCACCCAGGTGTATAAGGTGGAGTCTTTGTATTGTGTTCTTAGGCAAGACACTTTACTCTCACAGTGCCTCTCTCCACCCAGGTGTATAAGGTGGAGTCAATGTATTGTGTTCTTAGGCAAGACACTTTACTCTCACAGTGCCTCTCTCCACCCAGGTGTATAAGGTGGAGTCATTGTATTGTGTTCTTAGGCAAGACACTTTACTCTCACAGTGTCTCTCTCCACCCAGGTGTATAAGGTGGAGTCAATGTATTGTGTTCTTAGGCAAGACACTTTACTCTCACAGTGCCTCTCTCCACCCAGGTGTATAAGGTGGAGTCAATGTATTGTGTTCTTAGGCAAGACACTTTACTCTCACAGTGCCTCTCTCCACCCAGGTGTATAAGGTGGAGTCAATGTATTGTGTTCTTAGGCAAGACACTTTACTCTCACAGTGCCTCTCTCCACCCAGGTGTATAAGGTGGAGTCATTGTATTGTGTTCTTAGGCAAGACACTTTACTCTCACAGTGCCTCTCTCCACCCAGGTGTATAAGGTGGAGTCATTGTATTGTGTTCTTAGGCAAGACACTTTGCTCTCACAGTGCCTCTCTCCACCCAGGTGTATAAGGTGGAGTCAATGTATTGTGTTCTTAGGCAAGACACTTAACTCTCACAGTGCCTCTCTCCACCCAGGTGTATAAGGTGGAGTCATTGTATTGTGTTCTTAGGCAAGACACTTTACTCTCACAGTGATTCTCTCCACCCAGGTGTACAATCTGTAAATGTGAATATGCTGTGGGGGGTAACCCTGTGGTGTTATAGCATCTCATTCAGGTGGATTAGAAATACTCTTACATGTAGTCATGCAATGAAAACACAGACTTCACCTTTACTGTCCAATAGACTCTGCCCTCCATTGTTCAGAGTATTCATAATGCTACAGTACATGTATGCATCAGTTAAATCAGCAATCTTTATCCAGTCAATGTTGTTATTGATTTGTTGAATCTTATCCATTGGACAGCTCCATGAATTTATCTGGTTGAGGGTTATTCAAAGAGCTGACTTACTTTATGTGCCATGTACATAAAATGCATGTACATGTATGTGCTTATGTTGTAGGTCAAAATGAAATTCAGGTTAAAATGAAATTCCTTTGTCTCTTAACCCTAATTATTCATGGAGCATTAAAAATTAGGGTGAGAAGTCAAAGGGAATTGAGAATCAAGCTAGGTTAAAATCATTTTAACCTGAATTCTATTTTGACCTACAAGACATACGCTGTAGCATCATTGGTTTTGGTGGGCATTGACTGACACCTGGTTGTTGAAGGATGGATGGTTTTATCCAACTAATCATGGATATAAATCCATAGCGTTTCTGGTGTATTGGTACATGCACTGGTAAATAAACAATAGCCTCCATTTGTCACAATGATATGCTCGATTATTTGTCCATGGACATTGTCTTTTCAGAGATGTGAACAGTTTCCGAGAGTGTAGCTCAAGGAAAACTGTGAGTTTTGTACTGTATTCCCCTGTTTTAGCTGGGGCATATTCTGTCACATGACACATTTAGACCAATCACATGCATGTGAAAATATTTGATGGATGATAACACTGATTAGCCACTAACATCTTAAACAAATGCTTAGTGTTCTCCACCGATTTTAAAGTAGTCAGCTAAGAATTTAATTAGCCAGTGCTTGCAAATCAAGTGTCTGAAGGATGGGAGCTTCTGGGTGGGTTGGGGAAGGGGTATCGTATTGTGGCTGGAGATACGATCTGATGCATTTTGGGGACAACTGATACAAGAAAAGCTGTGTCATTTTTGTTCAGTTTTTGTTCTGTTATTATGCAAATTCGTTGAAGTTTGTCTTAATAATTGTACAGTAATTATTATAAATATACAGCGCTTTCAATGACTTAAGTTTGACAAAATTGAAGTCTCTTATTTTCATGCGTTTTTATTTTCATTCCAAGATATGCAGAAACAGATGTGAACAGACTTGGTCCGACTTTCAACATGTCTGCCGTGTTTACTGTTTAGCTAGCTTTAGCAACCAGCAGTGAAATGTCACCGTGAAAATCTACCTTCTCTTTATGAGAGTGAGAATGAGAATGTTGCCTTCTTAAAAGTACAGTATTAGAGTTGTCATGGACTTGAGAATCACCCCAAGATGAAGTTGTCTTGAACAAACATTGTGTGATCGAACAGCTAGCTGATCGTTCAGCAATCACATGGTGGTACATGTACATGTACACTGTATATGTAGACTAAAAAGCTAGCATAAACTTACCGATTTCTGTACGTTCCTTCAAAACAAAGAAGCTTGTTATTTTTCCTCTCTTTCCATCTTTTTGACTTTCCATGGATTTTTGCTTTGAGATTCCTGATTTCACAAAAATTTTCTTGTGGGTACATCAAGTTGTTTGCACCACATGCCTTTGAGAGACGAACTTCTGATTCTTTCGTTTGTAAGAAACTAGGTTACTTTGTTTATGAAGCATTGAATATAAGGGAAACTTTTAATCTTATTTAGTTTAAAATGATTAGTATTATATTAGTTGCTATTTTAGGTAATACCATCTCTATGTGGGAATACCAATAAACCGTTGTTGTTGTTGTTGCGAAAACTTGCAGGATGGAATTTACAAAAGACATGGACAGAATCACAAAAAAAAGTTGTAGACAACATTGACAGCTTTTGGGGAATGCACTTTTTACAATGCTACATGTCTGTCTTTGAGTAACTAAAAGAACATTTTTTCCAACATTTATCTTTCTGTAACACTAGATTGCTATTGTTTATTGTTTCCTTTAGAAATAATAACATGTTCTCTTACTGTTTTTGGAACTTGAGATTTTAAATGCAAATTCAAGCTATGCTCGAAATTGTCTTACAGAAACAAAAGAATCAATTTCTGTTGTTTTGTCTAAAAGTAGTTAGATAGATAGTAAACTTTATTTCACCAGGGGGGCCCATTCAGCAACGAGGCTGATATCTAGAGGGGCCCTGGACTAAAAATATAATAATTAAAAATACAGCACATCATGATAATTTAAAAATACAATTTAGAAATACAAGGTATAGATTTAAAAAAAAAAGCATGCAATAATTAAAAATATAGAGTATAAACAAGCATGCAGTAATTCATAAAAATCTAATGTCTATAAAATCTAAAAATTGTAGGTATTAATTAAAACTCTGAAAGAAGAAAGTGACTTGGCGTTTTGAATGTTACGGGGTAGGAGGTTAAAAAAAACTGAACCGGAATATCTAAAAGTTCGTTTAGCAAGGCTAAGTTTGGGTTTAGGCAGGTGCAGATCTTGGTGCTTGAAACATGTGTAGCCGGCGAAAACGCTCTTACATGCAGGTCTTGCCTTGCAATTTAGCTCCTAGAAAGCAAATGATCTTTATTATAGGTGGCTAGCTTTGTGCACACTTTGTTTGAACAATTAAAGTATGGATAGCACTTTCCAGTTGATTCTTCTGGGCTTGTGGTAAAATTCTAGTTCAAAATGCTGTCTGTAACACTCTAGTGGAGATAATAATGTACATGCACTTTCAGATATTTAGTTGCTAAAATGTTTCCACTGTACTTCACAGCAACCAGTTTTGTTTATGATTCCTTTTTCAGACAGAAGAGGAAGGTTCAGAAGTTGAAAGTGCAGCAGTTACTGATGATAGTGAAAGCAATAGTTCATCATCTTCAGTCAGAAGTGCTGAGCCAGAAATGAAACAAGGCAAGTGCAGCTTGAGCTCTTGCGACCAGACAGTGGGTTATTCACGGGTTTATTTAGCACTTAAATTTACACTTCAGAGTTAATTCTCTGTGCCACCATTTGTGTTCTTAGTGCTACGCGGCACAACATTCATATGTACCCTTACTTTCTCTTCACCGCGATTCACCATCTAAATCGTCCCGACTTTCTCTGTTTGACCTCGTAGCTCAGTCGGCAGAGTAACGGTAGATCTAATCCGGAGGTTGTGGGTTCGATTCCCACTGAGGTCAAAAGATTTTTCGTTTACCTTGTGTGGTTCCCTGATTACCTTTACTAGGGCTAACGCCCAGTGGGTTATTCACGGGTTTATTTAGCACTTAAATTTACACTTCAGAGTTAATTCTCTGTGTCACCATATATTATACACAGACACTGTATATTACTACACATAAGGATAAGCCTGTCAGAGCACACATTACATATATCAGATGCAAACACAAGCCATGATAATATTGATGCTTATTGCTTTGCTCTGACAAAGGGCTAATGCTCAAAACGTCAGATTTCGAATCTCTTTACGGTGGCCAATTCACATTATCTACTCAGTTGATAAAACCAAATTATCTTGTAATACTACCCACCGACACAGCCCAGCGGTTTCTTTAGAAACTCACCCCCTTTATTCACTTATTGCATTTAGCCTGCATTTCTTACACTCAGTTGATAATGTGGTACATGTATCTATTAGATATTGACTTGTCTTTTCTTGTTTGATTCAGAACAAGTGGACCTTATCAGACAGGTCATGTCAGGAATTACACTTCCCACGTCAGCCATTCCTGAGTGGGCCAAGGTTGTGCCTGAAGAAAAATGGAAAGCAACTCTTGTATCAAGTATAACAAATAGAACTCAGTCACCACCAGATGGTGGAGCAAAGTAGATCAAAATGTATTTGTTAAATTATAAAATTGCACTGAAGTGTGCTATTCGGTATGGGTATGTGGTACACTATCATTGTGCTATAATGAAGATCTGGAGGCAAGCGACTTGTCATCGGTTACTTGTATTGTCATTACACCTGGCATTACAGTGTCTTGTAGTTAATATTTTTAACAAGTTAAAGCAGTGCCCAAGTTGTTTACCCAGCCTGGGGGTGTTGAACAACTGGAAATCCTCTGTTTTGATTCACTGGATTCTCCAACGCAAACAGTATGCTGTGTTTGTTTAGTTGGAGAGCAGTGCAAAGAAAGGTAAGTGAAAAAATGTGTAGGATAACCTGATGCCTTTCTTCATTTGCCATTCTTTGCACTGCTGCTAACTTTCCAAATCTCTAGAAAAGGATAAGGCAGTGCTCAGCAACTCTGCCCTGTGCTCCAAAGGAATGATTAGATTGTTAATGATGTATACAGTTATGAATCTCACACCTGGATCAATAGACCTCTTTAGCTTGGGCAGTTTGTTTTCCCATTTCAGGCCATCCATTTAAAAGTTATTCATTCATATGCACATGCCTATTTAAAAATTTGAAAGCAAGAATTCTCAAGAGTATCATCGCATGGTCTGAAATGGGAAAACAAACTGCCCAAGCTAAAGAGGTCTATTGATTGAGTATTGGAAATGTAAGGTAGTTACAAAGGTTACTTCTTGAGGTCGGCACACGCGATGGGACACGTGGCCAGTACGAGCCCCTTGAAGAGTTAACACTGATTGCAAGGACTAGTGCCTTGTAACGTTCACATGCATAGCCTGTGAGCAGGCTCTTAGTGGAGACAGAAAGTAGGAAAGGAGAAAGGGAAGAAGAGCCTGCCCGCATCACTTAGAATTCTGAATGAGGCTCCCAAGAAACCCCGCTGATGCGACGCGGAGGGAGTTGTCAAAAATCAGTCAATGAACGCGCGGCACCGGATGTGGATGTATTGTCCACAACTGCTGCCAAATTTTGGTGGAACGAATTATCTTTCAAGATATTCAGCGTTCATTGCTCGAGCACGCCTGAATCAAAACTAAGCTGAAATTACGTCGACCTCGACTCCTCCTACGTTAAACCAGCACTTGATGCAGCTGAAAATCCCATGTTTCTGGCTTTTGAAATCTAGTAATCGATAATGCTCTCTAAAGGCCTGGCCTGGGTTGTTCAAAAGGTGGATAACGTTATCCAGCGGATAGCGCAGTTTGTTTTGTTAACACTTATCCGTTGGGTAGCACTTATCCATTATCCAGCCTTTGAGCAACTGGGGCCAGACAATTAACGCGGCGTTCCATTACAGCCACAATATCAAAGAGTTGGAAAATTAGACATCGTTTCTTTCTAGCGGGGAGGCCACCACATTGCGTTGCTCGACCTTCAAATTTTAATGAATTTAAAAGATTCTGAAATGTCAAACAAGCCGCTCGGAAATTCATCACTGCGGTCCATCATTTTGCTTTTCCAAACAAAAGCCGATCACAGTTATAGTTCATCTATAACCGCAGTTCAAATATATGAATTATTTCATATATACTTACATCACAGTTGGATAACGTCACCATGCCAACGTACTAATCTCAGCCAATCAGTGTTTTGCTTCCAAATGTGTACGCACCGATTCAAAATTCAAAGCGGTGCGTGCAGGCTCCTCTTCCCCTTTCCTCTCCTTCATACTTGCCACAAGAAGAACCTGCTTGTAGGCTATCACACGCGAAGACTACAGTGCTCGTACAGGTACATAGCAAAAACTTGGCGCACAAGGTAGCATTCTTTCACTCTGGGGCTTTCCAAATGCGAAACCGAATTTATTTATTGTTTTTTGTTATTTTGCGCTTTTTAATAGTTGGTTAGTCTGTCTGAGTATGGAGTCTTTCACTCTTTTACGGGCTATCCTTATGGCATTTTTTCTTTTTATTGTATTTTTGTATTGTGTAGTTGCCATGAAATTGTAATAAATAAATAAATTAATTAGCCAAGCTTAAATTAACCATGTAGTCCCCTCGTGTGTGCCGACCTTCAGATGTTACTGGGTCAGCACGAGGTCTTTATAGTTGGAGAAAGCATTTTAAGTTGTCTTTTTGCCTTTTTTACATTTTTTGGTCACATTTCAAAAGCTTGCAAAAAATAAATAAATGATATGGACTAAAAAAGTTAGTTCTGATAATAAAGTTTTTTTCCTTTTTTCTTATCTACGTTTCGTGATTTCTCTGCCAGCATGCATGACATTGTTTTTAAGCTGCATGTATAGTAATATTTTTCGGTGATTCTCGAGAGAAATGAGACGAATATCGCGAAAAACGAGACGAGAGGTGGTGACTTCTGTAAACACTTTTAAAAAATAGCCTCTTCCAATCGTTCAGTGAGTCGTGGCGCAGCGCGAAAAACAGCGAACGAAAAAATAGGGAAATATACGCGGCGAAATATATCCGCTGATTGGTCAGTTTTGACGGGTTTTGTCAACACTCGAGCGTTACTGACGCAGATTAGAAATCCGATTTGGCAGCGGTCAGAGACCTTTCAAGGAGTGACGCGGAGTTAAAATCTCTTAAGAAGAACACGCTAAAATATTTTTCCTATGTGAAGTGCCTTCGCGAAGAACGGGAGCATTGCATAAATAATATGGTCAATGACAGAGATGTCTTTGTAATCCTTCCCACCGGTTTTGGAAAGAGTTTAATCTTTCAACTCTTTCCACGAGTTATGTCTTCAGTGAATGGAAAACACGGTGCAGTCTGTACGATCGTTGTGGCTTCTCCTCTCGTGGCCATAATAAAAGACCAAGTGCGGAACAGACGAAAAAACTTGCGAAGTTGCAGCAATGGCAAAAGGTATATTGACGAAGACATGGACAAAGAAGCCGTAAAGAACAGAGAGTGCGAGATTGTTTGTAAAATGGGGTTGACGGGGCTACACGACACCTACGGTTCGTGACAGTTCTACATATTAGCCGTTCTCTTTTCGGTCTCTCGACCTTCCTCTTCGCAGAGTTTGACACCTGTAATTTTCTATGTGTTAGGTTAATTTCTATCGCAAGATACGTTTTAAAGTATAATTTGGTTTTATCAACTGAATTGAAAATGTGAATTGGCCACCTCAAAGAGATTCGAAAGCTGACATTTCGAGCGTTAAGGCCTGTTCAAACGCACTCGACATTGTATACCATACAACATACGACTTGTATACTCTACAAAGTCTAATCGTGTATAGCGATGTTTGAAACTGGTCAAACTTCAACTCGACAACCACTCGACTTTTCCTTTGTTTCGTGATCACTGATGCGATACTCTACAAAGTCGAGCTCGTTTGAACGCACCAACCGACTTATAGAGCATTATTTTACGTCATTTCTATGGAAACTTATCAATAAAGATTTAGAAATGCAAAGACAAGCAAAAATTAGCGATAAAAACCGACGTTTCGGTGTCATCATGACGCCATTGTCAAGGAGAAGTAAAAAATTACAGAGTTTGAGGCAAGGTGTAATACTAAATTAGCATAAAAATGTTAATTATACAAATACTTTTGCGCGAATTGAATCGCTTTGCACGTTCAGAGTAGGTTTTTGGTCTCTGATGAAAAGCATTTCGTTCACCAAACAATCGAACTTAGTTCTACACTTTTTCAGAATGCTAAAACGTTTCAGTAGGTCTTTCGGGACTTCGCCGTGTTGGTCGTGGTAGTGTTTACATATTGAAGATGCCTTTTGTTTATGTCCATCCACTCGTGTATGCAAGTGTCCGCGCGTATAGCCCACATAACACGCATCACACAGGTCACATTGGAAACGATAAACGACGCTTTGTTGGTTGACGATCTGTGGCTTGGTTTCGCGTACTTTAAGATCTTGGCCAATTTTGCGGCTAACGAATACTGGCTGGACAGTTGTCTGCACCTTTATGCTGAGATTCTTGAGCTCTTTCTTAACATAATTTGCTGATTCCTGATCTTTGAAAGGTATGACCACACGAACAACGGCTCTTGGTTCTTTGGGCGTCTGTGTGGGCTGCTTATCAACGACCCTTGATTGTAAGAAGGTGTTAATGGTAGAATTTACCAGGCATTCCGGGTATTTAAGCCGTGCGAAAACTCTCTTTAGGCGATCACACTCTTCAGAGAAATAGGCCCAGGAGGAAGATAGTCGGTGTGCACGATCAAGCATAGTTGTCAGTAAGCTCCGTTTGTAGCAATTGTCTACATGGCTTTGGTAGTGTAATAGTAGACCCGTGTTTGTTGGTTTAACATAAACCTTGGTTTCAATCCGAGGTGCATGGTTGATTAGTTCGGTGCCAAGGAAAGGAAGCTTGTCGTTCTTTTCCACCTCCATGGTAAATTTGACTGAAGTGTGGGCGCTGTTGAGGGTATGCAGGAAAGTAGTTGCTGTTGCTAAGTCAGGCATTACAGTGAGCGTGTCATCAACATATCGGCGGTAAAAGGATGGAAGTTTTCCTTGTCGCTCAAGGGTATCTTCGATGGATGACATGAAGACGTTTGCTAATAAGGGCTAATATTATCAGCCACCGACACGTACAACTTTCGCCTTGCTAAATGGCTCGATGAGAAATTAAAGCCCTTGTCCCTTAATCAGTATACAGTTACTGATATTTTTGATTTCACAAAAGAGATTCACGATTTGAAGATCAACAAGGGAGAATTC
Organism: Micromussa lordhowensis; assembly: GCA_964020085.1. Taxonomy (NCBI): domain Eukaryota; kingdom Metazoa; phylum Cnidaria; class Anthozoa; order Scleractinia; family Lobophylliidae; genus Micromussa; species Micromussa lordhowensis. The sequence continues at coordinate 9,408,962 of OZ026606.1, forward strand.
TTGGTTTCGTATGATGTCTCCTCATTATTCACAAATGTGCCTCTGGACGAAACAATAGAGATCTTGGTTAACAGAGCCTTT
>OZ026606.1:9409242-9419242 GCA_964020085.1 Micromussa lordhowensis
TTTGACACCTTTAATTTGCCGTGTGTTCGGTTCATTTCTATTGCAAGATACGTTTCATAAAGTATAATTTGTTTTTATCAACTGAACTGATAATGTGAATTGGCCACCTTAAAGAGATTCGAAAGCTGACCTTTCGAGCGTTAGCCCTTCGTCGGAGCGAATCGAGGAATTGTTGGTTTGTGTGTGGTTTATATACAGAAAGATGGAGCTACGCTATTGGTTTGGTGCATGGTAATGTGTAAAACAACAGAATAAATTAGTTGAATGAAATTCGTTTTTGATACTGTGAGGATTAAGAGTGCCGATTTGAAAAATAAATTTTTGTTCTCGAGTTTGCGGCTTTCCGTGCTTCCTTGATGTAGGGAAAGGCCGCAGACTGCCATATGTTGCTTAGATCTTGGCTTCAGGGTACTTTTTCATCGATTCCAAACAATATTGGATCGGATAGAGACTGAACTTCAGTTTCGCGCTCGTCGGCTCGCTTCGCTCATCAAATGTTTTTTCCGTCCTCGCCGGTTAACGATCGTTAAAATCCCAAAGCCAAGGCGATGCAAAGTCCCATTCATGAACAAAATAGCCAAGCCTAAAAGCGGAGCTCCTGGGCCGGGTTGTTCAAAGCCCGATTAAGCTAACCCAGGATAGGCAAGAATTTTGACAGTGAGGTTTTCTGTTTTTTTGTTTGTCCTTCTGTTTTGAGTTTGAATAATCTCAGGGCTCTCAAAATACACAAAATAACCATGACATTGATGTCCAAACTCAAGGACTCTAAACAAACAAGGACGCATGTATCTGTCAACCTATTAGCTGGAGAATGGCCGCCATCTTGCGTTACTTCGTCCGTCGTCACCGTCGTCGTGCGTACGCGCCTACGAGCAATACCGCTAGTCATGATAACTATGAGAAAATCAATTCATGGGTTTCCTTTTCTTTCCTCGCTCGCGCGAGGTACGAACCGCGATTTTCCAAAATAATTTTCAACCCAATTAAAAAGTAAAAGTTTCCTGTTTTGTCTTTGTAAGTATATTGAAAACGTTTCAAGGAGGTTTTCAGTTGTTTATCTGAATATTAATAGTATATTACTTCACGCTTTAGCAAAAATCGCGGTCGTATTAAATGGTTAGAAACTTTTAGCGACAACAACAACATCAACTTTCTTGTTTTATTGTCACATCAGTTCATTTGAAAATATGAAGTTTTAAGGGCCCTCGGACCCATCTTTAGATAGGTCCGAGGGCCCTTAAAGTCGAATATCAGTCAAAACAATTTCCTTTCTTTGGGTCATTGTGTTTTTTCGAGTGGAATAATTGTTTTATTAAAAACGCCCCCAAAATATAGAAGTAAACTAAAATAAAAACTTCTAAACTGAAATTATGCGTATGCTTACCATATTTGTAGAGTATGGTATAATGGTCTTGTTATACCTCCCAACGCAAATACGTTTTCCGATTAGAGGAGAACGTGTCACGTGTCATGGGTCAAAATTCACTAGCTCCTAAGGGAAATAGCTACTTGAACTTTTGACTCGCACGTGATCAGGTCGTACATCTTGAAACCGCAGCAAATTTATGTGCCAGTCGGCCTGATGTCAAAAGGTGCCATTAAATTCGGGCAACGTTTCTCACTAGAGAAGGCATTCTCTATTCAAGAAAAGGGATTTAAAATTGAAGAAAAAAAAACATATCAGATTAACGAAAGGGAAAATTTGAACATTTTTTGTCTTCAAACTTTTAATTTGGCGCCAAAAGTAGATCGCCCACGTTTGGCAACTCGCTCTTCGATCGTTGTCGCCAGGTAGGAAAATAGTTGTGTCATTTACAACAAAATTTAAATGTGCTGTTTCTCGTCAAATCAAACCCAGAATTCTCGAATTAGCATTAGAAGAAGCCAAAGCAACTTTAGTATTGTCTTCATTTTTTGTTAGCTGTGAAGCCGCGGAAAAAGACTATTATCGTGTCGTTTCGGTAGGACAGCTTGGTTTCGACTGCCGCTCGTACTGCGGGCACAGCCACTGTAGGTTTCAGGGAAATCATTTTTTGTTTGCCATTTTTTTCAATTTTTGAGTCGGGAAGTATACCAAAACACTTAATGATTGTCCCCTCAGGAAACAGTGACTTTTGTTTCCCCTCGACCCTCAATTGTTCCCGGGGTCTCGGGGAAACAAAACTCACTGTTTCCCTTTGGGTCAGTCATTAAGTGTTTAATGTACCGAAGAAAACCTCTTGCATTACATTATCCAATGATCCAGTGATAATTATTCGCCTTAGGCTCAGTGAGCATTGGTGAATATTCGCCAATGTTCACTGAGCCTGAGGTGAATTATTAATTTTTGTTGATAGTTGAATATCAAGAACAAAATAACGGACGAAATCATAAAACTGACAGTCGCAATTGTGAGTGTGCATACACGTTTGCAGCCGTACGTAGCCGAGATTTTAATGGTACAGGTAAGCTTACGTTTACATCGATTGTGAATCAATTTCACAGTTGTCATCAACGTCTAAAAATGACTGCTGTGAATTTAATCGATCTCACCAGCTCCCCAAGTTCTACAGTTACAAACCCGACCCAGAAAAGGGGGCAATCGATACCCTTATACAACCATGGGCAGGGGATATAGGGCATCCCTTTCCAACATTCAACCTAATAGCCAAATGCCTACGGAAAGAAATCCGCGCGGCTGCAACCGCAACTCTAGTATACCCAGTTTGGCCAACGCACCCATGGTATGCCCAACACCTCCAACTGATAGTAGCCACACCCATTCTCCTTTCCACGATCACAGGTCTCTTAATAGGACCACAGGGCCAGGAACACCCACTGGTGACCAAGACACCCCTTTTGCTTGCTGGTTTGAGGGTACCAGGTAAGATCTTCTCTCAAAAGGCTTATCGGGACAAGGTTAAACAACAAGTTAATCCCATTCAACCACGTATTGCAAAGGTTGTATATTTTCTATCTGACCTTTTTCAAGCAAGTTCATGAATGGTGTCTTTAACCTACGCCCTCCTCAACCCAAGTACTCTTGCACTTGGGATGCTGGTTTAGCAACCAAGTATTTGGAAAGTCTTCCGGCAGATAATGATCTCGCGTTCAGTGTTCTTACAAAGAAATTTGCGATGCTTTTAACCCTCTCGGCGTCCAAGCTAAGAGACAATGTGACCTTCTGGCTATTGACCTCAGATTTAAGGAGTTTCTAGCTTTTCAGTTGGCAGCCTTGACAAAGACTAGAACTGCCACTAAATCTATGGAGTTCTTTTTCCTTTCGTTCCCGCACAATAAGAAGTTGTGCCCTATAACATGCCTGGATTCGTCTGTGGAAAGAACTACAACCTGGTGAGTAGTTGGAAATGGGCCCCAGCCATTGTTTTCAGCCATTCAAGCCCGCCATAAATCAGTGTCTTCTGCTACCATTGGGAGGTGGTTGAAGGACAAAATGAAACATGCAGGCTGGTATTGATGTCGACACATTCAAAGCTCATTCAACTCGAGGGGTAGCAAGCTCAGCTACCAGAGACAGGGGTGTCCAGGACATCTTACGAACGGCTGATTAGACACGGGAAACAACATTCAATCGTTTCTACAACAGTCCCAAATAATCTAACTCATTTGGAAAGCAATCCTCAGTGGTGAGAACCTGCTTTAAATGGACCACTTAGTGAATTTGGAGTGCAACCTGCAATAGAATTGCAGATTGTACCAGGCTAATTAATAGCTACTGAACAATCAGAATTCAATTAAGGTTGCACGAAGAATTCACTAATTCTCACCTCTCCCTCCTATCACGGAGAAGTGCTTTTCCTTGACCTTTCTTTTCTCATTCCTCTTTCAGGCTGTTCAGAAGGTGGCTAAAGATCCCTTTGGACACTGACAATTTTCTATTTCATGACACACATTTGCTAATTTTAGTGGACGTTGTTTTATGGTGCGATGATGTAATTACTGCTGTCTTCTTTAAACAGTTCATTACATCATTGTGTTTGGTTGCTGTTATGATTTTAATATGTAGTACGCGCTCAATATGGCCGACCGGCTTAGGTTGCCGTGCGGTCTTATGGGATAATCTCCTTTGCACAGGGACAAATATTGCAAAATATTAGTCCCTGTGATAACTAAAGGTTATTGTGATTCATAAACAATCTAATTAAACATTCTCCTATAGCTCGATGCTGCACGAGCGTGTTCGGAACAAAATTACATTTATCATAATCACCCTCATGACCTGGAATAACAAAACCTCCATGGTCCACTGCTTTTACACCCAGTGTTCCTACAAGAATTCCAACATACACATCGTCCAGTCTAAACGGCTTAATCACATCAAATAAAGGAACCATGCTCTCGACAACATCGTATGACATAACAAAGCCTGCACCACTACAGAAATCTGGATAGTGTGTTCCACTGTACTCTTCAGAACTGACGCGCCATTTTCCATCTCGTTTTACAAACGGATTGTGATTAAGTTTTCCCATATAAAGGCCTTTCTTAGGCGTTGTTTTCAAGTTTAAAACATCTACTAAACTTTTAGCGTTGACAAAAACATCGTCGTCTACTTTGAGAAGGTAAGAAAAATTACAATATCTGGCTGCCCATTCGAAGGCCATCTGTATTTTCAAACTCTGGTTCCAGTAACTTTCATAATAATCCGCACGAATCATATCACCATAGATCCTATTTTCTTTTTTTAGCAGAACTGATCTTGTTGGATCTTTTATCTGACCAAGGAGAAAGTACGTCTTCCACTGAGAAACAATCTTGTTATCGACACCCCATGTTTGACGAATCAAAAATCTTCTTCCAAAATTTGCTGGTGCAGACGAGACCAGGATAAGCAGAGGGTAGTGCCGTGCACACACATTCCTGGTTATCAAAGTAGTTTTGTGCTGGGAGGTTGTTTTCCACGATTTAAAACCACTATGAATGGAAGACTGCGTGGAAGATGGTATGGGCCTCGAATGACCAGAAGACCGGTTCAGAGAAGGCACATTTGATAGAGAGAGAGCGCCACTGCCTGAAGAGGGCTTGTCGCCAACATGGCTGAAAGTCGAGTTAATAGCTTTAATAAGCTGTGAGCGTGTTTCATGATGATAGATGGACTTATTGAAGGGAACGCCACTGAAATACGTTGTTACAGCCGTCACCAAAACAAGACTTAGAGAGAGCTGGATTATCTTGAACTTCATCGTTCCTGCCTTTCTCCTTCTGAGTAAACACAGCCGATTCCAAAGAAACATAAGACAGTGATTTCGCCGATGAGGCATATTTCCAGTGGGTAAGATGAAATGACTTCACTTCAAGTGCGAGCTCCTTCTAGAAAAACAAAATTTTACTGGTTTGATTAAAGATTAAAACATAGAGCAAATTAGTATTTGCCCCCTGAGCATCCCATAATAGCTATTTGAAACAATAAAATTCAAAATGGCCGCCGTATCACTGAAAAGGGGGGTAGGGGTGAAGAAATTTCAAACCACGCCCACAAAATGTACAGGATCTTGGTACCTATTCGGGTTTCTTTTCAAAATTTTCGTCTAGCACACCCGTCCCCTTTACATGGGAGTTTCCTAACCCCCAGGAACAGAATGTGGCCTGGGTAATTATGGTAAAGCTCTACATGTCAAAAGGAATTGGAGGAAAAACTGGAAATCTTGCAATAAGTGAATAACTACTAATGGAACTAGAGCTACCAATCATGCTCGCAGGGGAAGCACTGAGGCAGCGAACTGATAAATACACTCTTTTTTTTATATGAATATTGTTTTTCCAGTCCAGGCTGAATATTCTTATTTTTCTGCTGATTTCAGGCTGAAATATTCTTATGAATATTTTTAGATTACAGGACTATGCCGACACAACGTCATAGTCATAGCATTGTCATAGCAATTAACGGCATGAGATATTCACGAAAAGCAATTTTTAACTTCAAAACCATATCAGATTATAATTAGCAGGGAAAAATATGAAAACTAACTCGTTGTTCGATCGCTGTCGCCAGGTAGGATAATAGTCGAGTCATTTTGAGCAAAATATGCTGTTCTTCGTCCAATTAAATCCAGAATTCTCCAATAAAGCTTTAGAAAAGGCCAAACAATCCTAGCTTTGTCCTTCTTTTTGTTGTTAGCTGCGAAGAAAAAGACTATTATTTTGCCGTTTCGATAGGACTCGGTTTTGACTATCGCTGGTACTGCGGGCGCAGCCACCCAAAGCAAGCTGACGGATGACAAAAAGTGGGGATTCCGACTCTTTTCTTTGTTTTACAAACATTTCAAGCTATGGGTGTTTTCAACCTCGATTTTTATAATTGAAAAGAGGAAAAGACCCTGGGAACGAGGTAGGTTGTTTCTCAAAGGCTATAATGTTGCTATGGTAACCCATGACGTCAAGAAGCAACACGGTGGTTATGGTAGAGCGACAGGAGCCCATCACTAGGAGCTTGCAACTCCAATACTAAGCCTATGTCACGGCATTTTTACAGACCGGTCTATTTTTAGACTTCTTTTCCCGCAAAATAGGTCAGTTCCGTTCTACACGAGCGCGCATCGGTAAGGGAAACAATGGCGGCTTTTCCTTTTTTCTTCCAGTGAAAATGCCGACGTCAATTAAAAAATCAAGTCCGCGCTTATGATTTGTCATTGTTGTCCCTGTGGGAGTCTGAATTCGCGTAAATTCAAGCTGAAAATAGACAGGTCTGTGAAAACGCCGTGACAGGAATATGGGGTAGTTGCTGGCTCCTAGTGATGGGCTCCTGAGAGCGATCTATCGCAGAACAAGCAGTACACAGCGTTACCAGCAACAGGTTACTTTTCAAAAGTCTGTCGATGTACTTTCAGATCGTTCCAACCAAGAGAAGATCAAGGTAAGAGAGTGAATCTCCCTTGTAGGCCTTATACCCAAGGGAATCCCTTGGGTTATTTTTAGACATAATACTCAGTACTTTCGAGGACCAATGTTACTCACGCGATGCGTGGAAAGCGCAAGCGACTTTCTCGCAACTACCCGAGACGAAATGGCGAAATGATAAAGAAATATATTTTTTCTATGGATTTCCGGATGTCCGAAATGCTTTGGGGCGCGTATATGGTCACATAGGAACAGTTTGTACCCGAGGGCATAAAATGTGTAGACTGCTTACCAACACTCCAACAGTCCCTTTTTCTATGATTATCTAAAGTCCAGCAGGCGGTGTTTGTATCTAAACGCGAGAAGAACAATTTTCAGACCATTTGTTTAGTTTGTTTAGAAAGGAAGAGAACATCGTTCCAAACAGTGTTTGCTTTCTGAAACCTTGACGACAGCAGTGGTTTCACAAGCATTTACTGACAGCCACTAGGTATGAAAAATATCTTGCAAATTATATTTCGTTATGAATTCTACTCCCTTAGAAGATGTCGTGGAATTGATCCTGATATCATTGTATTTGGCCTCTTAGATTATTGCGCGAATCTGTTAATATAACTAATTCGTCGATGCTCGACTCAAGGTGTGTTGTTATAATTAAGAATAATTAAAGAAGTAGTATCGCGTTTCATTTTAATTAAATGTGAAAACGATATCAAATATAGTTTTGCTACTTAAATAATAAGGAATCTTTTCCCAGCGATCGTTTTGTCCTTTCGTAAACCAAGAAAAAAGGGTCCTAGAATTGACACCTTTCTTTGTAGACACTTGGTTGCAGATTTGCTCTCTGTATGTCAAAATATATCATCAGGTAGTCTTAATGCTTGAATTTCGTGAATCAAACAGTAACAGATTTCAGGGCCGAATGATTCTCTGTCACTCGCTTGGCGCTAGTGCAGGAGATAGAGGACAGTAACATTACCGTGAGTGTTAGAGTTGTACATTCGTGTGGTTACAAACGCGACTTACCGTACAAGATGTTTTCTTCGAAATCAGTAACAGATAAACAATAGCTAAGAAGGCGTAATTATTTTTAATCTAATCAAACTTCGGCGGATGCGATAGATCATACGTCATTATCAGAATAATGTAATGAAAGCGGAATGTTTTCGGACAATGAAAAACAAGGAGAAAAGAGTTTTAACCAATCAGAGAGCTTTAAAATTACGTAAGATAATTTAATAGCAACGCTATTGCGCATGCGTTGCTACGAAATGCTATTTTTTGTAGCCATCCTATGCAAAACAACAATGGGAAATTACCGAGTTCCACGTACTTTGGAGAGAATTTGAACCCGCACGACGGCTTATTTTTATAGTTATTTTCTTTTGGAATTGGTTGTTAGCTTTACGTATTTAGTTTGAGCAGGTTTTTAGACCGATAAGCGTACTCAATGGATCTTGATTGGGAAAAATTCGGGGTAAAATATAAAATCATATTTTACTGAGTGTCCTCCTTGCGGTGACCTTGGTGCCGAGTGATATATCTCCCGATCAACCGAAAAAGTCTAGATATGAGTTTACTTGGAGAATATTTATTCCATAAGGCTTTCATAGAAGTGTTCACTTCTCGGAACAGATAATGTCTGCCGGCAAATATCCGTGTATGTTTGGAAGGCGAAGAAATTATTTCAGAGTAATGATTACAGATTGACAGCTCAATATAACGTACACTCAAATGTTTCATCATTATCAAATGCAGTCATAGGGATCGTATATATATTAGTATAGATGTGAAAGAGTCAAGAAAATCTCAGCTGATTAAACAGTTTTGCTCGAATCGAGCCCGCTTTCTTTTGACTCTTTTGCAGCTGACCAACTTAAAAACTAATCTGTGTTTGATGATTGCAACAAGATGACGCAGAAACGTTATATTCAAGGGTTTATATTTCTTTTAAAATTCAAAAGTCTTTTAAAAAAGGCATGCGCACTCGATTGAGTCGCCAATTGTTTCCCACATGGCCAGTAGCCTGTTCAAAGTAGATAGTACTACATTTAAGATTTACAGGCTGATTTCGACCGTAGCTGTCAGCTTGGTGGCGTGAATATTTTGGCGGGTGATACTTGAGCGGGGATGCATCGTACAGTTCGGTGCGTATGTACAGTGGTCGTGGTTTGAAACGGTTACCCAGGAGTTGAGTTTCTGACTGGAGCTGGATATCAGGGGTTAAATCAAGTTTGATCGGGAGCACAAACGGATTTCAAAAGGACTTACACTCATTTAAACGCCGAATCGGCGCTTCTCCTCGCCCCAGAAGCTCCCAGAAACATCTAAAATGAGCACGTCGTTATCTCTGCGGCATACACTGGCCCGGAGGAAATTTTATCAACGGTCTGGCAGATGAAAAAGTTGGGTCCTGACTGTTTTGTGAGTTTTATAATTATTTAAAGTGCCTATAACCCCGGAATTTTTTTTGGCTAAGATGAAACTTAGACAAACACACAAAAAGAATTTGCCAAAATTTTCGGTTTGTGATATTTTAAAGGGCTTTCAAAATTAACATAAAGTAGCTGAAATTTGATACATGACCGAGCTGGCGAGGAGCCTGGGTCTATTACTGGGTTGACGTCACAGACTGTTTTGCATGCATGTTTATAAAGAGTTAATACTATGTAAATGAATATGTGACGTCAACCCAGGAATATACCCAGACCCCTCACCAGCTCGGTCATAACACAAAAGATATCAAATTTCAACTACTTTCTGTTAATTTTTAAAGCCCTTAAAAATATCACAAACCGAAAATTTTGGCAAATTCTTTTTGTGTGTTTGTCTAAGTTTCATCTTAGCCAAAAGAAATTCTGGGGTTATAGGCACTTTAAAGCTATCGTGTTTTAGACCTCGGCCCTAGGGTCTTCTCTTCGACGATTTACAAAATTTTAATTGGGAAAGACCCTGGGGACGAGGTTGGGGTGCTTATGAAATTGCCATAATGTTGCTATAAGGTCAAGAAGCATCACATCAGAGCTGACATAAAATGCTAGATCGCAGAGCAAGTATTCATGCACAGCGTTACCAGCCACATGTACTTTTCAAATGTCGTTCGATGTACTTTCAAATCTGATAATACACATGAACAAATTGCTCGATTCTGATTGGCTGAGAG
>OZ026606.1:9421742-9429242 GCA_964020085.1 Micromussa lordhowensis
AGAACTTAAAGGAGCTGTGTCACGGTTAAACGGTTTGAAAAATTTAACCTAAATTTTTCAATATTGTTGTTTGCAATCCGTGTCAATCTTCTCCATCCTTGTTCCTTTATGGTTTATTATTATCTCTTTAGTGTTTTTCTATCTTTGTAAAGTATTATTTTCGGGTTTCCTTGAATTTAGAGGTAATTTTGTCGATGGTAGAAATAACTCAAAATACCGTGACGTAGCCCCTTTAACTGCTCTGATGTCAATTTATGTTAACAGGACAGGCATTGAAATAGAGCAACTTTTCTCGCTGGAGATGGAATTAAATATTCACGAAAAGGGTTTTACAATTCCAAAAAACCGTGTCAGATTGGAAAAAGTGAAAAACATGAAACATTTTGTGTCTCCAAGCTTCTAACTTGGGTCCAAAAACTGGTCACCAGAACTCGCTCGTAGTTCGTCGATTCTCCCCAGGTAAGACATTAGTTGTGTTATTCTGAACAAAATATGCTGTTCCTCGTCAAATTAAACCTCGAATTCTCAAGGTAACTTTTAGAAGAGGTTTACTCATGTTAGCTGGGAAGAAAAAGACTCTCGTGTTGTTTCGGTAGGACAGTTCGGTTTTGACTTCCGCTTGTACTGCGGGCTCAATCGCCGTATGCAAGGAATTTTCTACGCAATAAGAAAGAACAGTTTCATTTTGACGCTGTGAGTATTGATGCGTCAAAGAGGTTTACAATTGTTTCTATGCATATTAAGTAGTACATGACTTCACGCTTTAGTAAAACTCTCGCTAGGATTAAGTTGTTCGAAACTTTTAACAACAACAACAATAACATCATAATTCTGCGTTATTATTGTCCTCTTTATATTGACAGCCCCTTACAAGCGTTTATCAGTTACATAGTAACGGATAAACAGACATGCAACAGGGAAATCCAGGCAACATGAATTATATAAAGGTCAAACTTGAGATTCAGTTTTCATTGGACACTCTGAAGCGTATGTGGTTTTGCTTCGTTTAAAATTTCCACCTGAGGCGCCATGTTTTCTGTAACGATTTTTGTGGTTTTGTTGGAGGTTTTCGTTTCTCAAGGTTAGTACAGTAGTCTACGCTTGTAGAAGTTGAATGTGGATAAACAATTTCCTTTCTCTAATGGTCTTAAAAATTGCATTATGCAGTAATATCTCTAAATCTTTATCTGAACACTCATCTGAACATCGGAGAAAAGAGAAAACGTTGCCAATGATCAGTATGGAGGACTCCAAACCACTATAAACTAATGGCCGCTATAGTTCACCACTAAATTTTCTCGGATTCTTATTGGTTTAAATTGATCACTTGACGCGATAGTGTTCATCCGCGGAGACACTATCAGCCCATATAGTGCCCGTCCGCGGAAAATACCCGGATGGATAGCAGTCGTCCGTGAAATTTATCTGTAAACAAGTTGGTTTGTAGAAAAAAAAAAATTGAAATTGTATGAAGGGGGTTTTGTCTGTTTTCCTATTCAAATTTTTCATTTGGCTTTCACGGCCTTCATCTCAAAAAGTTGAAAATAGTTCAATTGAAGTCCGATTGATTTTTGAACTAGCGCGCGGAAGAAAATTTAGTGGTGAACAATAAAGACAATAGAGTGTTTTTGTCTCGGAACTCTCAGTCTGATAGTTGCCCCTTGGAAATTTGATGTTCTTAAAACTAGCACATTTGCCGTCGAAGCTTCGCTTCTCGGGCAAATATTTGTTTTAAGAACATCAAATTTCCGCGGGGCAACTATCAGCCGATAGTTCCTCAACAGAAACACTCTATTGTTTAAATAGTAGAATTCTACCAAAACCCGATAGAAACACGAAAAATGTTTTACAATTTAATTACTGATTATTACTAAGAGTTACTGTGCATCGTAAATAACCTAAGTAAGCATTCTCCTATAGCTCGATGCTGAACAAGAGTGTTGGGAACAAAATCGCATTTATCATAATCACCCTCATTATCTGATATAACAAAGCCTCCATGGTGCACTGCTTTTACACCCAGTTTTTCTGCAAGCATTCCAACATACACATCGTCCAGTCTAAACGGCTTAATCACATCAAATAAAGGAACCAGACTCTCAACAACATCGTATGACATAACAAAACCTGCACCACTACAGAAATCTGGATAGTGTGTACCACTGTACTCTTCAGAACTGACGCGCCATTTTCCATCTCGTTTTACAAACGGATTGTGATGAAGTTTTCCCATATAAAGGCCTTTCTTAGGCGTTGTTTCCAATTGTAAGACATCTACTAAACTTTTAGCGTTGACAAAAACATCGTCGTCTGCTTTTAGAAGGTAAGAAAAATGACAATATCTGGCTGCCCATTCGAAGGCCATCTGTATTTTCAAACTCTGGTTCCAGTAATGTTCATAATAATCCGCACGAATCATGTCTCCATAGATGCTATTTTCTGTTTTTAGCAAAACTGATCGTGCAGGATCCCGTGATTGACCAAGGAGAAAGTATATCTTCCACTGAGGAACAATGCTGCTATCGGCACCCCATGTTTGACGAATCAAATATCTTCTTTCAAAATTTGCCGGTGCAGACGAGACCAAGATAAGCATAGAGTAGTGTCGTGCACAAACGGTCTTGGTTATCAAAGTAGTTTTGTGCTGGGGCGTTGTTTTCCAAGATTTAGAGTCACGATGAATAGCAGGCTGCGAGGAAAAACGCTTGCGCTTGAAGGTGCTGGAGGTGGGGCTCTGAGTAACAGCGACATTCGGCAGAGAGCGTGCACTACTAACTGAAGAGAGCTTTTCCTCAAAACTACTGGACGTTGGTCCTCGAATTGGAGCCACTGGCAATGCATCATTGTGGGTATAACGCTTGCGCTTAAACCGGCCTGAAGTCCAGTTTAGAGTTGAAGAGACATTTAGTAGAGAGCGTACGTCACTGATTGGAGAGGGCTGGTCCTCAAAACGGCTGGAAGCTGGACCTCGAGTTGGTACCATTGTCAGTACACCATTGTCAGGATGGCGTTTACGCTCAAAATGGCCTGAAGCCGATTCTAGAGAATAAGCCACACTCGATAGAGGGAGAGCGCCACTGCCTGAAGAGGGCTTGTCGTCAAGACGAGTGAATGTCGAGCCCAGGTTAGCAGCTTCAGTGAGTCGAAAGCGTGTTTCACGTTTATAGAAGGATTTAGGGTGAAAGCTACTGAAATACGTCATCAAAGCGATTGCCGTTACTGTAACAAGAGAGAGCTGGATCGTCATGGACTTCATCAAACCTTGTTGTCTTCTTCTGCGTAAACACAGATAGTTCCAAGGAAACAACGGACAGTGTTTTCGCCGATAAAGCATATTCCCAGTGTGGGTGAATTGAAATGGCTTTACTCCAAGTGCGAGCTCCTTCTGGAACCGAACAAAATATGATTGTTTTGATTAAAGGTATAAAGCATCGTACAATTTTTTTAAATTTCTGTACGTTATTGAATTTGATTCAATAATATATAGAAAACATTTTAAAAGAAATATTATAAAATAACAGAGCCACTACCCGCGCTCTCATTGGTTGATAGGTGTGCTTAGACGAGAGTACGTAAACACGGTTGCGACGTTTTAGATTCGCGCGTATTTTTGAGAATTATCTTATAAAAGCAATAGAGCACTTTTTCCAACATAATAATGACAGACGAAAATACCAGAAATGGCACTTTTAAGCTTACAGTGTAACTCGCTAACGGCGACCTAGACATTATCAATCTATTTGTCCTAATATATATCTGTTTGTATTGGCAAAAACGTACCCGCAGAATTTGAACCCCTTGATTCCTGTAACCTGTGATTATTTTTTTCTGCTTTACTAATGGCAGCACCTTGTAAAACTTTCCTACCATGAAATGCAGAAAACTTCTTGCTACATGTTTCATTTGTCTTTCTATATTTTTATTATCATTGATCGCTACCCTCTCCCCTTTTCCGCAATTGGTGTTAAGTTTAACCCACGCTACACTCGTCTGAAATTCAGTTCGCGGGGTGACTCGAGGAGGAGCCGAGCGAATAGTGTTCTACAACTGCTGTCAAAAGTACGTCTGCCCGAGGACATCATTAAGTCCAATGAAGGTGGAATTCTAACGATTTGCTAGCAAGCGTCGTCTATTATCGCACATGAAACGGCCCTGAGATGTATAAACGGGTCGTCATTTAGTCCCCCAAAATATCCGTCATATAACAGAAACGACCTGTACTGAGAAAAATCTAACGACTGCGGGCGCACAGTGGCTAACCACCACCTTTCGTTGCGAACAGGGTTAATTTGCTATTTGACCCTCGCACGTTGTGATTTGCATATTGTTTATGGAGATTTCCTTGTTTTGTTTGTTCCGATTCGTTCGGTTTGGTAAAATGCTTATTAATAAATTATTTAACGATTACTGTGTTGAGTAAATGTTGACACTTTTAAAACGTAGACTCAAAAAGCATCTTTTCTTTAGTGCTCACTACGGATGCTGAATTTTTATGGTTTATTATTATTGTATTATTAAATTATTAGTACTTTATGAGAGCTCCGCTTTTAGGCTATCTATCTATATATAGATAAATATATATTATATTTAGAAATGAATTTTACTCTCTTGGATGTCTTGGAATAGTTAACAACTATTCACCGAAGTGGAGGTGGCTAGCGGTGGATATTTACCGAGCCGCGAAACAGTGAGATAATAAACACCAAAAACAGGGCTCGAAATAACGGCCGGTCAACGGACAATCTCCGAACTGATTTGGGAGGTTGACCGGTCAACCTTTTGTCTTACCGGTCAAGTTGACCGGTCACATTTGATAGTCTTGAAAAATAAAATAAATTAAATTAAAATTTCCATGCTCTTCAGTTGCTTCAGTTGTAGCAAGTCGCTGCGTATTGTCATTTGCGGAACTTTAATCTGAAATCTTGGGTGAAATGCAACAAGAACCGTTGTTTACAATCAGACATCGGGGTTCACGCATATACCATATTACCATATTTCTTGAACACTTGATGTGTCTTCCGGCTCCGGCACACCAGAGTTAAAATGCCAGGTTAATAAGTTTTCTCGATAAATACTAGCCTACCTGTAGGCGTTGGAGTTTTTCTTCGGCGAGAAAACACGCTGTTCGCTTTTCGTGGCCGCCATTTTTGATAATACGCGACGCGGAGGAGCGGGACGAACGGTAGATGACAAAAAAAGTGAGGGGCTAGAGGCGCGAAGGTTTTTCCCTTCCCTCCCCTCCCCACTCCCTTGATTTTTGCGCTCGGCCGTTCGTACCTGGGAGCGCGCGCCTCAAAAATTCCAAAATGGTGCCCAATTAGCGAACGGAACGGGTTTTCCGCAATGAAACCCCCCAGTAACCGCCTGCTAGATGAATACAATTTTTTCTTTTTCTTGTAATGAGGAGTAACATGGATTACTGGCAAAGTTTTAGGATCAAGATCTCACACCGCGATACGTACACCAGAAATCATTATATTTGGAGGCATGGGGCCATTTACTGTGCATTTACTAAATAAGAAAATTTAATGTGTACGATAACGATATTTAACGTGTTGCGGGTTAGTCTTTACTCTTACAGACAGTGTACCTATTAATACACATAAGTTTATTTTCATTTTGCTGCTGTAATTCACTTTTGTTGATGACAATGAGTACTTTAAAGTGCTATTAGCCTGAATTTCAGCCGTCTCCTCCTCTCGCTAAATCTCCGGAGAGAGACGTCTGAAGGCACTGGGCGATAATGTCGTCCAGTGACGTCACTACCAGAAAACCTGGTAGTGCTTCTGATTGGTTGCCGTGTTTAATTTATTCGCCCTCCGCGGATAATTTGAATAATTTTATTGCCAAACGTCGCGCGTTCGAAGAAAATCGCGAGCTAACGCCACAAGAGTTAAAGCCGTTTCTGGTGTATGCTCGACCTTTGGGGTTCAAAACCTCAATCCGCAACAGGAAAATTCTTAGCGGAAGCGATGTATTCGTAAACTTGCCTACGGGATATGGAAAACCCTTAATATGTATGGCTCCACTCGTCAGTGGTGATTGAGCTTTCAAAGCGGTACAGCCATTTTCCAAACGAAGCATAGTCATATGCAAAATTTACCTGAAAAAAAAAAAGCCTGAAACCTTGCAGCAGTTCACTCGTAAAATATTATCATTTTACCGTACTTTCGATATGTACGGCTAGCACACTAAATACATTGGCAAAGCACTCATTCAAATCCTTAAATGAAGACATTTGTCGGGTTTTTCAACGGCCATTCGCATGCATGAATGACCCCGAGAGCAAGCAAATCTACACGTGAGCAAACAAATTATTCTGCAAGTATTTTCTTGGGGCTACGGACTGAACATATACTTAAACCTATAAACCTTACGACCTATTACCATAAAATTATCAGGTTTATTAGAAGTTTTGTTTAGTCCGTAGCCCCATGAATACGTACATAGATAATTAGTTCACGTGTAGATTTGCTTGCTCTCGGGGTCATTCATGCATGCGAATGGCCGTTGAGAAACCCAAGCCGCACGAGTCAAGTTACAAACTTCAAGGAATATTTAATTCCAGTGTATTTAGTGAGCTAACCGAGCATGCTGAAAGTAAAATGATAATTTTTACGAGTGGACCGCTGCAAAGTTTAAGACTATTTTTGTAAATTTTGCATACGGTCGATAAGGAGGCGGAGATGATTGACGTCCACCAAACTTAACGGTTTTGTCTAGCGAAGGTCGCGTGTGAAATTTCATAAATTACCACTTTTGACTCGTGACGTCACTGAACGACATTATCGCCCAGTGCTTTCAGACGTCTCTCTCCCGAGACTTAGCGAGAGGAGGAGACGGCTGAAATTCAGGCTAAAGTGCTATAAGCTCTAAGCAACTTTTTTGGAAATGTATAACGCAAGTTTTGGTTCATGGGCCCCTGGCTGTTTTGAGTTATTTTATATAATTTGACCGGCCAGAAACGGTACGTGACCGAGCTAAAATGAATTTGGCCGGTCATCGTGTCCGGAAATTATTTC
Source organism: Micromussa lordhowensis (assembly GCA_964020085.1). NCBI lineage: Eukaryota > Metazoa > Cnidaria > Anthozoa > Scleractinia > Lobophylliidae > Micromussa > Micromussa lordhowensis. The sequence goes on from OZ026606.1 coordinate 9,428,765, forward strand.
GAGCCCTGCAAAAACAAATTAATTTGGATGATTTCTTCACTTTCACGGATGCAAACCGGACGCCATTTTCTCTCGAGTTGCTCGGAGGTAAATAGCACAGGATATCCGGAGTTTGACGAGCCAATCAGCGCGCGCCATCAACGCTATCCACTGTTTTAGTATAAACTAAATACTGATATGTATCTACCATTTGGCGTCCTAGAGTATTTCGCGAATCCGTTAATATGACTAATTCGACGATTGTCAACTCTTGAAGATGTGTTGTTACAACTTAGGATTAAGGTGGCTCAAAACAGTTTCCAGCACTTTCCAAGATTTTGATTGGCTATTGTAACCAGTCTTTATCATGGTATAACAAAACTGCCCAATCATTCGTAATCATTTTCGCGAACACAACAGGTTACCATACCAACAGTATGACCTGCTAAAAACACCCTTATAATTATAGCTTTAAGGGCTTACAATTCAAAAACGGCAC
>OZ026606.1:9434242-9449242 GCA_964020085.1 Micromussa lordhowensis
TGAAGGCCGTATTTTGGCTGGGTATTATGGTTCTAATGCAAATATCTCGTTCACGTTCCAAGCAGTCAAAAATCTCTCTGCTCATCCCACATATCTATGTTTTGGGCTGTTTTGTATCTTTTGGTTATTTTTTGGGATATTTGGGGATAAATAGCTTTTCTGGAATGATCAGTAAAATTTATGGAAATAGGAAATTTTGAGGATTTGATGGTATTTTTAAATTAGAATTTGTAGTTAAAAACTGGTCGACGTACGGGATCGTTCAACTGTCTGGTGGTGTTCAAACCTTTTTTTCCTTTAAGCTTCCTAAAATTTCACTTCAATTCATTTTAACCCCCACCACCTTAGTTTATTAAATGGTTACGAATTTTATTCTCAATTGCGTGACAGTGTAAACCAGCAATAGATTAATGCGAGGATAGCTGCATTCTTCAAGGAATTAAGTACCGCGTCAAAATTCTCTTACTTGTAATTCCCTTTCATTTTTCTTAGGTGAAGACGGCTCAACTCAAAACAAAATAGCTCTTGCACGCGATGCGTGCCTATGTTTTCGCAAATCAATAGTCGATACACACGTACAGCGGAGTTCCTCTTAAAAAGTCGCCATGTTTACTCCCTCCTCCCAGGATGAGACATCCATTGTTTATTTTTTTGTTGCTGTTGAAAACTGAACATTTGAACGATTTCGTTCAAAGAGTAGTCAGAATTTTCATGTGTAGAGCAGCTCACTCGCACACTGTAAAAGAAGAAGAAGAAGGGTAAACGTACTAATTGCCTCACAGATATCAAATGGGTAATAAGTTGATAAAGTCACGAAGTCGAACGAAGATCGATAAACCCACACCTGCCGCTTTTCCGCGACATCCAATACAGCCATTGAGAAGTACAAGCTCAATTTTCTCTAATTTCCCTCGGGTCATCGCTGAGCTACGCCACCATCGCGGTTCTGTTACTGGAGAAAGCGAAGAAGAACAAGGAGAAGGTTCTGGTAGTGACGAAGAGGTTCACTGCTGTGTGTTTGCACCTGACGATGAATCTGTACTCGTCACCTGCTCGACTCCAAGACCTTGTGGGCCTTTTAGCCCTGACATAGGAGTCGGCCATTTGAGAGTGTTTGATATCAATTCGATTTCTTGCACGAAGGAAGTCATCACTTTCCATTCGCAAGAATGCGACATCTCGACGGACGGGGAATTGATTACTTTTCTCACAAACTGTGGACGAGGGGAAGTGGCACTTGTCAAGAGAAACAGACACTCCCGCAGTGGAATTGCGGAGCGAGTGGATAAATTCCAGCCTTGCTGCACGGGAATGACCGGCCAAGCGCTGTCCTGCAAATTTTCACCCGATGCCAGACACATCGTGAGTGCCGCTTCTCTAGATTTTCACAGTGTGCGCGAAACGAACGAGTTGAGTTTGTGGAACGTCAAATCGATGCAAATCGAAGCCAAGGTGGTTCTACGCGATGTCACAGATTTTTGTGGCTTTGTTACATGTTGCGAATTTTCTCCTGATGGACAGTACATCGCTGTGTGTACGTCTAAAGAACAGCTGTGCATCTTGAGGAGCAAAAATCTGGACGTTGTCACCGTCTTAAGGAGAAGATGCAGAGGAAATATGTGCTGGAGTGTGTTTAATCCCACTTCCAGGCACGAGGTTCTTGCTTGCTGTTTACAAGATGGACGCGTAGAAATCTGGCGCAAATTGGAAATTCAGTCTGGGGCCTGTGAACTGCGATATGTTCGTGAGAGAGAGCGTGTGTCACGAGTCAGGCTATACTCTTGTCAGTATTCACCTGATGGCCAAATGTTGGCGGTTGGAACATCAACTGCTAGTATTATTATGCTGAATAGTGACAGTTTGGAGGCCCTTTTCTATCTGGACAGTAAAACATCACCAAGCCCTTTTGCACCCAGACACAATGCTACTGTGCACTGCATCGCATTTTCGAAGTCGCAGCAATATCTAGCAGCTGGTTATAGTGATGGAATGGCAAGAATATGGGCCATGCCCATAAGGTTTGACTTGAAACATTTATGCCGAGTTGTTATCTTGCATCATGTACCAGCTAGTAAAATCAGTTCTCTCCCAGTTCCCAATGGTATTAAGACATACCTTCTGAACAGATGTGATAATTAAAACTATATTCATAAACAGTGTAAGTTGCTATCAATGTTACAATACATGTTATTCAACTGTACAGTACCATTTGACCATGAGGTCAAGAAAACATGTAAAATTTAACAAATTGACGTCAGTTTTTCATGCGTCTGTCCCGTTATTGATCATAAATTTCGTCATCATAGTGTCAAAGTAGCTGTGGATCGCCGAGTGGATCCGCAGACTACTTTGACAATGTGATGACGAAATTCATTGTCAATAACGGGACAGACGCATGAAAAACTGTCATAACTTTTTTTACGATAACAAATGGTCAAATTGCCCGCTCTCTCTCGCTGACGTGTCGCACGAATTTCAAATTCATGTGTCTGTCCAAATTCATGTGTCCAATGAGCGCGCGAGAATTTCTGCCGTTATCGTGAAAACAATGTGCTATACCATGTCTGGTTACCATTTATGTGGTTTTACATGGAGTGACCAGGTGGTTCATGCTTTGTGCAAATGATGAGCATAAACCACAAATTGAAATTCAAGATCACTTGGATCATGGTGCATCAAAGAAACCAAAAAATGCACTTTAGGTGAGGATTCTCTGTCAATGTCAATTACCCATACACACGTAGAAGAACACTGTTTGATTTTTTTCTAGAATATTTGTTTATTTACACTACAACATTTGCGGGAAAATGTATACAGAGTTGGTTCTGATATTCAGCAACATGTTGCATTTGCTGTAAGATTGTGCAGTGAACCATGTCACATGTTTCTGTACTTCCTTTCCGACAATTCCCTGATTAGATTTTTTCGAATTTCTTCAGGTTTTAAAAACTCTTTGGCTTTGAACACAGGCTCTGTCATACCTGGGCAAACAAACATCATTAAATTAATAAAAACCAGCACATCTATAAAACACAGTCTAAATAAAATCTATAAATACAATTTGTATCTTAATAGCAGTCAGTAATCAACTGGTAACTGTCCTGTAATTTACTGTCAAATGCATGACTCTTGAATTCCAGATTTGTAAGTAGTGTTTTTGGCAGGGAACGAGAGCAGGAAAAAATTCCTATTGGGAACAACCCATGAAGCACATGTACAACTCCTAGGCGGAATTGAACAAATTTGTCAAGGTTTGCTGGGGGCAAGTCTACCAAATAAAATAACTTAACACTTACCCAATACAGTCAAATTAATTAACAATTATTAGATGAGGTTGTCAGTGGCGAGCAGATTGATTATTTGTCAAAGCTGAACGCTGAGGCAAATAATTGATCTGCTAGACACTGACAAATCACGATAGTTTTCAAAAACGTCTTCAATAATTATACAACGTAATGTTTTGTCATTCAATCAGCAAGTTAATTTCCATATTAAAATCACTCTCTGAAAGTTCAGGGAAGTGATCTGCCATTGTTCACACAAGAGCGTGGATGAGCAGAATATTTCGAGCAAAGGCAGGTGTAGGCAGTTGTTTGCAGGTCACATTGGGGGCTCTTGAGCAGTTAAACAGAAGGAAAAAAATGCATTGATTGATAAATATTATTAATAGAACTTTTCAGGATAGAGTATTGTTACTGCCAAAATATACCATAGACCTTTAGTTCGTATAATTCAGCATTCAAAATCATACATTGGAATGTCCAAAAACATTCAATCAGTGGTAAAAAGTCTATATTACAATTGTAGCAGTGAAGGAAATTGTTATAAAAAGTTGATAAAAACATTCACCACGGTTAGCAAAAGCATTTTTCTACTTTTGTTGACCATTGTGAACATTTTTGTTGGCGATATCCCTTAGTTTTGCCATATGATTCTTTAATGCAGGTACACGTAGTAACACAAAATAAAAAAAAACATCTTGTACAGGAACAGGCTTGTAGTTGGTGAAACGATCACATGTGTAAGGATTCATAATTATTATATTTAATAACTTTCAACATTAATCAAGACTAAAGTGTAGTGCAAGGGACTGGGTGAATTTTTAGAACTTAGATGTATTTTTGTGACAAGTCTGTGTCTCATCTCATGTTATATAGATCTACATGTGCATGTAGTTAACTCAAAGTGTGCTCATTTGGAAGTGCATTTATTTGGAAGTGTAATTTGTGATAATGATGATGTATATTGATCAACATTCAAATATGAAGTTGTACATAGTCATGTACCTATATTTTAAATTTAGAAAACAGCCCTAAAAAAATTTGCGTGCTGATTATTGTGTTTCTATAACTCGATGGAAACACACAACTAGAACAAGCTGTTGATGCAATGATGGCGCAAGCAAAGATAATTTACATTTTGATAATCAAAGTAGACAAGTTGTTTTCCTTTTTTGTCGCAGTGTTTTCTAAAAGAAATAGAAGACAGCATTTCTTGTTCTCCCAAACTTCCACTCATGTTTCTATAACTCGATAGAAATACAGTACATGTTTTCTATTTGTTAAATATTAAATCAATTATAAATACTGTACCTAACATTTCCATGAATGTTTGGGTGACGCTCTCATCCCAGGTGGCTTGGAAGAAGCACAAGCCAACAGGAGTCAAATTGTTGTTGTGATCAGAAAGAAACTTAGCTAAGGAGAATGTACGGCTGGTGATATCTCTGTTGAGAGCAATAATTAATTTCAATTATTGGTTAGTTCACATAGTTTTTGTCTGCTACTTGGAGGGTAAGCATCAGGTTCATGTAAGTAAGGTACATGACAGTACCGTGGAACCCCCCACTTACAGCCACTGCATTATTACGGCCACTTTATTCTGGCCTGAACCTAAGCTCAGCCAGTCCGTCAATGTGACCACCCCGTTAACATGGCCAGACTTTTTTTTGGCCCATTGGTGACCAGATTAACAGGGTTTCACTGTGCACTAGATTGCAGATTGAGAGAACTTCGGCTTTGAGCACTAGTAGGGGGTGTGTTGTGTACTTTGACAAACACAAATCTCACAGAGCCTCTGTTTGTCAAGGAGTTAAACAAACAACAGTTTCTTAGTAACTAAATGTAGCTAGGCATTCATACTTTTTTCATGCAATTCTTTACAAGCTCCTAGAGCACTCTGCAAACTTCTTGCAACTATAACAGACAGTTACTGTACATGCAGAGCTACATGTACATACATTGTTTATTGTGTTTATCTTCCAGTAGTCAGCTTGATTCACAGAGTCTGGTGCTTACCTTGCATTTCGACAGGTGTAATTTCCTAGATTCAGTTTACCGCTTTGTTTGAGCAAACAGAAAACAAATCTATGAAATCCTGTTCCCTGGGCTGGAACTGGTGGTAGATATTCACAGAGAACCTCGCCATCAGCTATTTTGGACCCGGGAATATTTCCTCTAAACAGAGAGAAAACACCATAACATAAGAGCTGTCATTGTACTATTAATATAAAGAAAAAGTGTTTGCCCAAGATGTGTCAAGAAGACAAAAAGCCATTTCTGAGTTGCTCGAACTTAATGTGTTTCAAAACAATCTTGGTGCACAACTTTTCATATTGAAATGAATGTTTCTTGCACAATTATAGTCTTGCAAATCAAACTCATTTTCATATGAAAGATTGTACACCGGGCCCCAGTTGTTCAAAGGCTGGATAACGCTATCCACCAGATAAATATAGAATACTTCATGGAAAGTGCGCGCGTACGGTGTTTACACACGAGTTGTAACGTATCAGAAATCGAACAAGTGAGCGAAGCGAACGAGTGAGATTTCTGATACAAAACAACGAGTGTGTAAACACCGTACAAAGCACTTTCTATGTGGTATTACAGGTATGTTTGTTATATACATACTGAGATTGAACACCCTCCTTAAATTATGACTAGCTTTATTTAAACAAACGTGTTCAAACAACAATCACTGAAAGAAAGCAGCTTCGTAAGAAGCGAAAGAGCTCAAATAAAATCCAAAACTTATGAAATAAAGTTAGCTTATCTGAGTTCAAGGCTGTTTTTTCGGAGTCTGACTCTTCAATTCAAATTCTTTTCCACCTCCTTTCTGTTTCAGTGATACAACTTTCGCTGAAATGGAATATGGCCTCCACTTATCGCTGCCCTTTCAAAAAAGTTCATTGGCGTCTTACTCGTGCTTGCTACGTTGTTGGCACCGAAGAATCATGGATAACGAAATGCTTTTCACTCATGGCTTTCACCGAGACAGGAACTTTAAATATTAACGATGGAATCACTATAAGGAGGGTAAGTTTTAACAAAACAAACCACGCTATCTGCTGGATAGTGATCTATCCGGCAGATAGTGTTATCCACCTTTCGAACAGCCCCGGCCAGGACTAGTCTTGACATGGAGGTAAAAAGTAACCTGGAAATCGTGTATGGTCTTGTCGACTGTGCGATTCAAGTCGTTAAGCCACATTTCGGCCAGTTGCTGTTGTTGTTGTACAAATGAAGCTACAGTGCAATTTATGTACAAATAAAATGCTATATCATTACCGGTAATGATTACAAGTACATTACAAGTGACAATTATTTTTGTGGTTGGTGACTCACATCATCCAGTGTAAAAATTCTGTATCCTTGTCTATCAGGTTGCCATCTAAAAGAAAAAAAATGTATATTATATTTTATATTTATATAATTTTTAATTAGTTAATACTCCCAATAGCTTTACTTCTCAACGACATACATGACATAGACTTAGTCTAAAGAGATTTTACAGACATATATGTTGCAGGTTAAGGTTACTTCCCACCTTCAGAGGCCAAAAAAATCGTTTTTTCTCTTTTTTGACAAAATTTGAGTTTATCATTTTATCTGTTGTTTCCAAAAGAAAAATTTAAAAAAACTAAAAAAGCCGCCGAGTTATTTAGAAAAAATGTATTTTCAAATAAAGTTAATAAACTACGAAGGTGTCATAATCCTGTCAACGGGCGAGAACCCTGGAGAATTTTTCGCGGCAAACGCTAATCGCTCGTATTTGCATATTTGTATTTACATCACGTACTTGACAAAAATTCCTACGTGGAGGCTCTTTACGCTAACTGCTATGGAAAAATCAAAAGCAGAAAAAAGTCCTTGGGTAAAGAAGAAGAAAAAAACGTGTTGCAATGCGATGCTTTTCCCGGGAAATTGTGATCTATTGTCACAGACGCTAGGAGATCCTGTTGCTCCATTGGATTGCGGTTTTGTCAGGCGTGATAATCTCCGGGCGTGGCGCGAGTTGTTTACGAACCTTTACAAGCTAAAATCTCGCATTTGATTTTTGGAGGAATACATCCACTTTGAACGAATTTATAGGGTATGCAGATTTGACGGATTGTCGTGAAATTTCGCCACAACATTCCAGATATAATGACAAGCCAAAGTGTGTCGGGAAATTTTGATATTTAACATATTTTTCCCGTGGCGTCCATTTACGCAACACGTCTCGCATATTTTTAGCTACTCCAACTTAAGATGTGGATATCTCGACAACCAATCAGAATATCGAAAAAGCCCGACACACTTTTGTTGATTGATGCCTTGGGAATAGGACTGTACAGCCATTTTGCTCGTATGGCGGAATCCGATACCCGATAAATTCAATACAAGAACCCTCGGTCGTTTCACGCCTTACCGCCTCCTGAGATTTCAAAAAAGAAAATATTGCTGAAATTGTATTTTTTTCGTAAAGTACATCTATTGAGCTTTCTTCTGATATATAGTTTGTAGGGGTTTTATTGAAACTGGCGCGCGTACAATTTTTTTTCCGAAGGGCACCCGCGAAGGTGGGAAGTAACCTTAAAATGAAATTCCTTTGTCCTTTACCCTGATTATTCATGGATCATGAATAATTAGGGTTAGAGGACAAAGGAAATTGAGAATCAAACTAGGTTAAAATCATTTTAACCTGAATTTTTTTTTTTGACCTGCAACATATATATGATAAAATTTCTCATACACCAATCTTGGTTGCATTCAATACAACCCATTTCAGGAGAAAAGGGGTTAGGAGAGAAAAGAGAGGGAAACGGGATTTCTAAGGAGAAGAGCCAGAATCAGGTCAAGAAAAAGGCACTGTGAAGCACAGTATTCACTCAGTATTCAGTATTCATTCACAGTATTCACCGTCCAAGGATAATTGCACATCTAGCCTGCCACAGGATGGGGAGGTAATGTAGAGCTTGAAATTGGTAAGAAAAGGGCAGAGAGCAGAAACATTTGGCCCACTGTCTTCCCCCATGGCTGAAAGTTAAGGTTTTCTACCTGGATTAGAAAATACAAGTGTCCAGTGGCTGTCTTCTGAGCAGGCATAATTGACAGCTGGCAGACAAGTAGCCTATAACAATTAAGAAAACTGGCTAAAAGATCAATCATTCAAGACCAGATTAATCTTGAACAATCACTGCACATGCTATATACATGCTATATATTTATAACAAATAACCTTAAAAGAATCTTGATTTGTAATTATTATTATTAATACAGTGGAATCCTGATTTCTCGAACCTCCAGGGGAAACGCAAATTGCTTCAAGAAATCGGGGGTAAAATTACAGTGTTTGAATGAGGAGAGGGAATGACTTTTGGTTCGAGTGATCGGGAGGTTCGAAAAAATGAGGGTTCGAGAAATCTGGATTCCACTGTATGTTAATTGGTATGAACCTGATTACTGTTTCAAATTTTGAGGCACTTACTGAAAGAATTTGTCATAAAATAATATGACATTTTATTGCATAGGACTTTCACAAGTGTTTTGCTGGAAAACATACCACTCATAAAATTAATATGAAACTACATCTACACGGTATTTTCTATCTCATCAAGAGTGAGGATATTGATGACTTCATTTCCTGCTTAATCACAGTTTTTTGGGTAAACCATGAGTGAAAATGACAAGCAATGAATTCTTCTATATAATAAAAAGAAAATTACATGGTAGCTGGTTAAAAAAAAACGTAGTGTGCTTGCTCATACAAAATACTGTTTCTACCACACAAAAATAACATTCATATCTTCGCTCCACCATGTAATATCCTCTACATATAAAAGAGAACATGTTTTTTTTTCTGCCAGGGAGGTTGGAATATTAATGACCCTGACCTGAGATGGCGTCAAGAAGTTTCCATTATGCACATGATCTGTCTCCCCAAATGTAACTGACATCCTCACTGTTGGTGTGAACTCTTCTCCCTTGAACATGTGCTCAAAGATGTCATAATGTCTGGCAAGTTTTGCTGTTGTGGAGAATTCGCTCTTTGACATCCATTCATTTCTCACTGCGTCCAGTGGTATGAGTACTGTTGAATTCAAAACATGGCACAGTCATGCATGTTATTATAAGCTTTATACTGTGGTTGATTGTGTAAAATGTACATTGAAGCACAGATCCCCTTTCAAGAATGAATGGATCAGATCTGGGATCAGGATAGGTGTCATGTTCATCTCTGATCTACCTTGACTAACAGATAACCCAAAGTCAGGAGGAGGGGAGTGAGAGAGGGGAACCAGGAAGGGAGATGAGAAAGAGAAGGAGGGAGCAAATGCAAGTGGTACGATCTCCCAAAGGAGATTGAACCATTTGCTTCTGCCGGCCTTTTAGTGAGCAACTGAAATTAAATTTTGATTATTTCATAAAAATCCAACATGTTATGCTCATTGACACAGTTTACAAAGTATCTAGAGGTTTACTGTTAAAACACTAACATTCTCCTTCTCGGGCTGCTCTTTCCATGGCTGGATCTTGCCTGTTTTTCTTGTATATTGCTGATTTTGTTTTCCTGAGCTCTTTCTTTCTGGTCGGTAGTTCACCAGTCTCCTGGGATTTAAAAGCTGACAGAAATATATTGAAAAACATCACCCTGTAATTAACTTACTAAATGAACTAGCATGTACAATTTATCCCTTTGTGGTGTTTATCGCTATGGTTCTTGGAATACCAAAGAATATCCTGTTTCATTGTATTTGTATTAGAGTTCACAAAGCAGTGCAAAGTCTAGATTCTTAAATGTAGAAGGTGAATTTTAATACAAGCTTATCTGGAGTTTGAAATTGAAAAAAAAAAACCCAGTCCATTCGAATTCTAGCCCACACTTCCTGAGTGAAGGGGCACTTAGAAGATGTATTGTTTTCTGGCAGTTGTAATTTCTAGAGAGCTGTGGAGAGAACCATATAATTTTTTTTCTGCGCGACGAAAAACGGAGCAAATATTCCTTGGCTAAGTCTAAATTTCCTTTCCACGGAAGGCGTATGAAATCACCTCCGCTGAGGGAACCTTTATATGCTAGCTGTATTATTTCTCATAAAAATTGAAGTTAAACTGACTACTTACCTTCTGTACCTATACTACTTGTCCTCATTTCAAATGTTTGCCTCGCAAGACGCAAGGGGAAAGGAAACATTTCTTTTGAAACACGGAAAACACACCAGGTTTTTTTCGCCATGTTGACCGCCATATTGAAAATGTCCGCTAGTTGTGCACATTGCGGGCGCAATATGTTTGTATCGGGTCCAGATCCCCAACGGTCGACACCGTCAATACAATCGCCATTTTTGCAAGTTTTGACTCAAGTGGTTATAAAATTTGTCTAGTGTGCGATGCCAACTTCATCTCAGTTGGTTTCCATTGTCGTAAGTATTTGACAATCAACGGGCTAAACTACCGAAGACCTACAGAATACAGGGCCACTTATTTACATCTCATCGAATCACAAAGGTGCCTGTACATGTTGTGTTATGCTTCGTTCTTCTAAAGATTTTGACACATGTAAAACAGGTGGTTCGAAGTGGCCCTGCATTCTGTAGTTCCTCCAATCAACGTTATCACAATCTGCCAAGACACATTCAGCACATTGAAGTGATTATTATTGTTTGGATGTGTGTTGTCTACCTCCTGTAACCAGGCTCTGTTGTTATGGACAATAGGAGCTGAGGTTGACTTTTTGGGGGAGGGGCGGAAAGGGTGGACTTTCATGAAAATGACGGGGGTAGGTCATTGTATCTTTTGGGGAATAAAATTTTTTGATCTGTCCTGCTTAGGGTTAGGTACAGTACTACTCAAAAGTAAGTTAAAACCGCTCGTCTCATTTCTTACGAGACAAGTCTCATTTTTCTCGAGACACTTCTTGTTTCTGTATTCTGGTAACTTTTAGGGTTTGGGGCCAAAAATGGTGAGTATGAAGTGTGTGCAATGTTTTGGAATTGTGATCACTTAGGGGGAAAAATGAATTTGAGCCATCTCTCCTCTCTCTTGGCCATCTTCACTCCATGGGGGAGCATAAGGCTGGTTCCTTTTTGAGTTCTCTTCAACCAGCATCCCTGTCATTTCACCAGAGGAGACCCCTTCAAGGGAGTGGGTTGGTATTATAACTTATTCAATGCAAGCTTGTATCATCAAGTTCTCATAAAATGAATGTCTTGTGCTCTCGTCTGGCATTGCCTGGCATTAAAGATTTTTTCTGTTTCACAAATAAATCAGGCCTAGTCAGGCTCCAGAATATCAACTATTTTGATTAACTTCTCTTTTGTCTGGTTTTACCCGACCTAGTGACCCGTAACATTTGCTGGGATGCCTCCTTGTCATCTTTGCAAGCATAATTATGGTTAAAAGATTTCAATATGTGTAATTATCTTTTTTTTTGCAGACTGGTCTTGCAGTGGGTAATGTATTTGGTTTGTATTTAGCTCAAACATATGAGGTAAGCTACAGTGTACATGTACCCTATGTAATTTCTACCTAAGATAATCACCATCATTCATGCCAGGCTTCCCCAGCATTTTGTTAGTTTACATTCACACAACTGGTGGAAGAGAGACAATGCATAATGTGCCTGACCCAGAGATGCTTTGTAAGTCAGCCTTGGAAGCAGTCCAGAGTCTTGTGAACTCAGAGTCCATGATTCTTACTATTTAGCCACCATACTCCCCACTTAACCATTTGTAGAAAGGAGTAACATGAGGTAGAGCTGTGTCTGGGCCGCTAGCCAACTCACAATGGCATCTGTTTCTCACCTTGTTGTTACTCTTGGTAACATCCTCATCCGACAAATGGCCGACAGTTGGCCGACAGACAACTAACAATATATTTTGGGAACTGTTCTTCACTTTTTCTTGTACCTCAAGAACAGCCTCATCCCCAGCTAGTTAGCCTTGTGGAACACCATACATGTACATGTGCCTCATTTATAATAGAGGTGATTTAACACCATTTGACTCAACAGAGTGCTGCTGGTTGGGTTAGCAACTATTTAGCCAGCACAATAAAGTTTTAATTAATAATTAGCTATTTAAATAATTAACAATTTATGATAATAATTATTATGTTATTAATAATTAACAATTATTATAGCTTTCTACTTTAAGTTCACATTGTTTTGATGTAAAGTGAATTAATGAGTAAATTGATGTTAACGAAAGCCTTAGCTTTATTCAACGACAACAGATTTTTCCACTTATGCCACTGATTACATTGGTAGTAAATGCAGTTAATTTACTTTATGTCTATTTTGTAGTTCCAGAAAATATTCATATCCACCCCACAAAAGGGATTTTTTCCAAGACATCCCTCCTTCCCAACCCTTTGGAAATTTCAAGTAAGCTTTATACATTTTTTTAAAGGAGCTGTGTCACGGTTAAATGGTTTGAAAAATTTAGCCTAAATTTTTCAATATTGTTGTTTGTAATCTGTGTCAATCTTCTCCATCCTTAACCATCCTTGTTGCTTTATGGCTTATTATTATCTCTTTAGTGTTTTCCTATCTTTCTAAAGCATTATTTTCAGGTTTCCTTCAATTTAAAAGTAATTTTGTCGATGGTAGAAATAACTCAAAATACCGTGACGTAGCCCCTTTAACTCTTTTGGTCTTAGAGAATCCTCCCAGGAAATTCCAATCCCTTCTGTGGGGGGTGGGCAGGGGTGGGGGAGTATGGATATTTTCTGCAACTGCACATTAGTTATTTAGATAATTGGTAGACATTTGAACACAAGTGTTTTTCTCTCTCATTACTACAGTTACCAAACTTGCATAGCCTTATGGAAGACCTCTTCTCCAGAGCAAAGCAATATGAAAAATCAATGAAAAAGTCTCATGACGAGAAAGGACAGTAACAGTAAGATGCTGTGAGGTCAGAACAGCTAAGATGTGTAACACAGAAATCATGACCAAACTATTTGTTCAGTGTCAAGTGAACAGAAATGATGTGACCATGTTTTCAACAAGTGTAGGGATGACTGACATTTCTGAACGGCTGGATATGAAAATCTCACTGATTTGATTTCAGCCTAGACCTGAGTAGCCTTTTCTTTTGGAATAAACTCTTTTAAAGCGTAAATCTATGAATGCTTTTCATTCACTAGAGGACACGTTACCGATACAAAGTATTGTTATTCACTGAATTTAATGAATGATATTGCGACTGAGGTTGCTACATGTAAATGTTGTTGTTGTTGTTTTTTCTCTATCTCCTTCGCACAATGGTAAAGACAAATTTGATTCAGACTAGGTCACAACAGACCCATTCCGACAGAGAAATGCTCAGACAGAGTAACAAACTTTGGAGGCCACACAAACAGACCAGTTTTGGAAACCCGTGCAGGAGACCTGTAGATTTCGGTCTGAATCCAGAGTCCTTACATTCCGAGAACCTTCTGTCAGTCGCTTTCTATTGCCGGAGGAAGCGGAAGAAGCGGTTAGTCCGAGGCGATAAGGCGAAAAAGAAGAGGTTAGTCCGAGGTGATAAGGCGAAAAAGAAGCGGTTAGTCCGAGGCGATAAGGCGAAAAAGAAGAGGTTAGTCCTAGGCGATAAGGCGAAAAAGAACCGGTTAGTCCGAGGCGATAAGGCGAAAAAGAAGCGGTTAGTCCGAGGCGATAAGGCGAAAAAGAAGAGGTTAGTCCGAGGTGATAAGGCGAAAAAGAACCGGTTAGTCCGAGGCGATAAGGCGAAAAAGAAGCGGTTAGTCCGAGGCGATAAGGCGAAGTGACCATGTTTTCAACAGGTGTAGGGATGACTGACATTTCTGAACGGCTGGATATGAAAATCTCACTGATTTGATTTCAGCCTAGACCTGAGTAGCCTTTTCTTTTGGAATAAACTCTTTTATAGCGTAAATCTATGAATGCTTTTCATTCACTAGAGGACACGTCAGTGGCGGATCCAGACCTTGAGCTAAGGGGGGGGGGGGGGGTCTTGATTTACTTGCCATGGCGGCCATTTACCCTTCAGTTATTTCATCATCATCATCATCATCATCATCTTTATTTAAAAACACGGTAAAATACATCAGGCAAGTAACAATATAATATAAATAGCTACAAGTTATTAGGAAAAACTACAGATTTAAAATCTTATTTAAAATACAAATTTCTTCTTTTCTTACCCAAAATAGGGGGGGGGGAGGGCCGGGGCCCCTCCCCTAGATCCGCCACTGCACGTTACCAATACAAGGTATTGTTATTCACTGAATTTAATAAATGATGTTGCGACTGAGGTTGCTACATGTAGTTGTTGTTGTTGTTTTTTTTTCACGATCTCCTTCGCACAATGATAAAGACAAATTTGATTCAGACTAGGTCACAACAGACCCATTCCGACAGAGAAATGCTCAGACAGAGTAACAAACTTTGGAGGCCACACAAACAGACCAGTTTTGGAAACCCGTGCAGGAGACCTGTAGATTTCGGTCTGAATCCAGAGTCCTTACATTCCGAGAACCTTCTGTCAGTCGCTTTCTATTGCCGGAGGAATTTGAAAACGGAGTTTTGGCTCTCAAAACGCATCAAGTATTTTCCTTCCACTCCACACGCGGGAGGAATTTGAAAACGCAAAAATCACCGGTCATTTGGATTGGTGTTTGGAAATCACTTGATTGTCGGGATGTAATCATTTTCGAAAAGCTCCGTTTTCAAAGTGGTTTCCGTTTGTCACTAAGACGGTCGTAAAGCCGGCGT
>OZ026606.1:9456742-9484242 GCA_964020085.1 Micromussa lordhowensis
GGTTAATTTATATTCTGACGACCCTCTGGCCAACGAAGAATGGACAGCCAAATATCAGAAGAAGGTGGATGCTGACAAAGAACTCGAACGAACTCTGAATGACAGAGTCGAAGGCAATGTAGAAGTCAACAAATGGTAAGATTGTAGCGCGTGTTTACTATTTTCGCGCTTTCTTCGATTCGGCATTAATATACTTTTTTAATAACATATAAGTCCGTTCACTTTCTCGAATTATTCTAACTTCATGCGTTCAATCTATTTTGGTGTTAGGTGCATTTTAACAAAAACAGCTTCAAGTGTATTTTATAATCAAACTTTGCTCAAATCCATCTTGAGGAAAGATGCTCAAACTTTACTGCGCTTTTCAATAACATGCGGACCCTAAAATTCAAAGCTCAACCGACAAATGCGTTTTTCGCTACCGTCAATCAAATGTTCAGCGGCTCCTCCCAGCTTCCGACTATGTTGTCTGAACTGTGCTCAACGATTTGATTTGATTACCGCGCGCTCGGAAGCTGTGAGGAGCCGCCGAACATTTGATTGACGAAAGACATTGGTGGTATGCCAAGGACACTAACATGATGTGCAACAAATTGAACGTGGTTCTCCGTATCATACCTAAATATGTTTGCCGTCTTTCAACATTTCCATGGGCAACAATATGGTGAGAGAATAGCAAGAATGTTAACATATTGCGAGAAGTTGGAGAAAACAGGCATTTTTAAAGGGTTGATTTTTTGATAAAACGTTGACGTAAAACGTTTTGTGACACCACTGCTCTCGGTCGCTCGACAAATTTTAGCATGAAGAACATGGAAAACAATTTTGTTTGAAAGCATGCAATTAAAAGGAATTCGAGTCATTAAAGACAACTAAAGCTGGAAAGAATAGTATTCTATTTCACATCACTCTCATTCACATTCAGTTGAATTAAGGCATGGAAATAACGATAGGCTAGCGGCCTAAGCCAAGCTGGAACAGCTTGGCTTAGGAAGAAGTGTGGCCGGCGACACGCCCCGAACAATTGGGTGGGGGGGGGGGGGGGGGGCGTTCTCCGCTTCTCGTTCCGCCAGGAAAACTGAGTGAGAATGAAGCAATCAGTCTTCTCGCTATTTATTGGCAAGCTAGTGCTTAGCCAGTGTAAATTGCTTGCATTCCGGCAGAGAGAATGTATTATTTGTGCATATTCCAACTTTGCATATGATTAAGAGTGTTATGAATAGCTGCTGTACATACTGAACAGGGGAACTGGGCAGTTCAGTAAATGCATGACTATTTTAAGTAACTTGCATTTCTATTATTGTACAATAAATTAAATTTGGTGAATTTTGAATTCATTAGCCTTTTCACGGGCAACGGAGCGGTTTATTATTCTAAAGATTAAGTTCAAAGACATGTTTTTAATCATCGAGTGAGCAGCAAAGGGAAATTAAATATTTAAAACAACTTGCAAATAGCATACCACAAATAAGTTAAAAGTAAAAAGTATAAAGTAATCAAAGGAAAATATTCGTTTCGTAATGGGCGCGCTTTTAGCGACTGACGTTGTCCTCATTGGCTCATTCCATTTTGTATGCGGCTAGCGTTACCACCTTACACGTCTTTTCCCCCGTTTTATTTCTTTTTTTGTTCGTTCGTTGGCTCATTACACCATAATTTTTAGGCCGCCATGCGCAACTGAATACTTTGGTTGTATGTAACGCATAGAGTTATGGCTTTTATCAACACCTCACTAGGGAAAGAACTGTATCCACGTTTTAGTTGGCAGAAACGCATTTATATTAGTATTGAGCTCATTAACCTTACATGACGCGAGGAGGGCTCCAATACTTGGATCAGTTTCAACTTAACCTCAATAATACAGGATTACTTATAGAACAATGATAAATCAAATGAGAACGATGCTATAGTCATGTATTAAAACAGGCCGTAAGCTCAAATTAAAGAAATTCTCAAAATTGTATTTATGGCCACCAAGTTTCAACGGATAGCAAGAAGAGCCCCTTGGCATTTGTTTCCGCAGGGAGTTTATGGTGTCGACTCTTTCTTCACGCGCGCTTGACTTAAGATTAACCCACCTGCAGGCCAGGCGTACATGCAAGTCGTAGGAATAAGTCCACTTTTGACCACACTGAATATTTTAAAACAATTATAAACCGAAGTGGAGGTAGATATCTACCACTTTCACCGACACTGAGATGAATAATTGTTTCAGTACATACCACAAGAACTGCATAACTAGCAGACCAAAAAATGTCCTCTGCGGTAATATAACCGATGAGAAACGGGAAGCTATTTTGTTTCTCTTGGAGGTGAAAAGTACTTTGCTATAATCACCACCGACTTAACCAATCAAAACGCGTGAAAAGCACTATTCACTTGTAAGGTATATACCTATACAAATTAGTGTCATGGTACAATCAGAATTGAACCAATCAAAATCTAATTCTTATTAAAGTATACATAAGATCTAGCAACTGTTGCGAAGCGTAGGACTGGTCGCCAGTACGTAATTTACACATTTAGTCACGAGGGGACAGAGAAATTCTTTTAGTTTATTTAAGTTTTGGGTTGCAAAAAAAGGGGTATCAGTCGTAATGTAAATAGTCCAGATTTGATATTATGTATTCAAGTTTTAAGGCAATAAAGTATGAACTAATAAAGATGTTGCTGTTTGGCCGTAAAATTCCGGATAAAGTTCCGTTCATCGAAGGTTACTCAACGAAAGTGATTGACTAATGTGTCCAACGACTGCACTACAGGCAAATTTAAGAGTTGAAAAGTAGGCCAAGCGTCACGCTAAGGCTAACATTGCCTAACCCTAACCCTAAGGTTAGCGTTAGGGTTAGGGTTAGGGTTAGACCTAACCCTAATGCTTACCCTAATTAGGGTATGTAGTTTAAATATGATGAAAAAAGATTAATTGTGTGCGATCGCACTCGTAAAGAGAAAATAAATTTCAACGGTTTACTCAAAATGGTTGCTATGGCAACCATCCACAGTCTTTTAGGGTACTGACGCCAACAATTCCTGCTCTTTTACAAAACAAGATTTGCCTGTCAAACAGGCATATCTTGTAAGTTTGTGTTTTGTTCTGTGCAATGAACCTAAGTTTTGACACTTAATCTTTGTTAAATGCATTGTTATATTCAAGAATGGTTAGTATAAGTTAGGAACTGTCCATAGTTGACAAGGCAGCAGCCTTTAACAAACAACAACGAATCACGTGGTCTAGTCCGCTGTCCACCTGGTACAGCTGAGCAGAACTCATATCAGAGTTCGTAAATAGCAATAAAGTTTTGTTTTCGTTGTTGACAACAAAGAAAATATATTTCCTTTGGCTGATTTTCATGTTAAGATCAACTTATGTTAAGATACTGGGACGTAATGAAGTGCTAAAAAGCGTGTTTTTTTTCTCTGACGAACACAATATGGTTAACACGTAACATACTATTGGATTTTCGCAGCCGTAATAAAATCGTGAGAAAAATGTTAAAGTACGTTGCAGCCCAGGCTAACTCTGAATAAACTCGCTACAAGTGAGTGTAAATGGAAAAACGCGATGAATTTCTTCAGTTTAAACACCTTTGATTTCACCTGGCATATGTTTGCAAAAGGACACTTCCTCACACTTAAAGACAAAAGCTAAGGTGGTAAAGACAACAGAACGCGCACACTTCACGCGTTTCAGGAAAGGCTCGAGGAAGGCTTTATCATTTCATCGTACTCCAGTCATGGCTTCGAATCTTATCGTTGTGTTACTGGGTGCTCTTTGCATCTTTGGTAAGACGTACGTTATATTTTAAAGCGACTCTACTTCGAGCCATTTATATTACGTGCCTATATTTCTCACAAACAGGCGTAATAGGTGGTTTTAAAAGATGCACAACAATACAAAAGGGAATTCTAGGACTGAGAACTAACGAAAAAGGATCAAAACGGATTGCAACCGATCATTGCTTAATTTTTGTCGTCAGTTGCGAGAGAAACTGCTTAGCTCTAGAATATACTTTTTGTCTATTACTAGCTGAGATCTCGCCAGTTAAACAAAAGATCGATGCCGTTTCATTTTCGCTTTTCGAACAGAGAGGGCTTGACCTGCAGAAGTACCTATAAGTTATAGACCACATTAAATACATCGAAAAATGCTTACTAACAGCGCGTGTATTTATCTTCATCTTTAGGTGAACTTCTCAATGTTGAAGGTAAGGCAACAAGATTCAACAAAAGCCACCATAAACAACCAAGGCAAAAGGAAAACTCAAATACGACTTTTACAGTTACAGTAACATTTACATTTACAGTTATACGACTTTGAAGGGTTTTTTGCTAAAGATAGCTTTCAAATATAATGAGTTCACTGGAAAAAGTTTGGTTTTTTTGTAAGGGCGATCGTTTGTAAGAGGGGGCGGGTCACATGGGGAGATTCGGCTGTATTTGCTTCATGCCAGTGAATCGCACTGATCAGTGAGGCCGCGTGAAATGAATGGCGACAAGTCAAAGTTTCTTTGCACACTGTGAAGTAAAGTCAGATTCGAGACTACTCATGTATGGTATTTATAAAATAACTGAGCTACTACGCGCGCTCTCATTGGTCGATAGGTGTGTTTAGATGAGAGTATGTAAACACGGCTGCGACGTTTTAGATTCGCGCGTATTTTTGATAATTATTTTATAAAAGCAATAGAGCACTTTTTCCGTGTTTATACAGCCTCATCTAAACACTCGGAGGGTTGGGAGAATTCTCGAAAGTTATGCAAACCCTCGACTACGTCTCGGGTTTGGCTCGAATTTTCCCAATCCTCCTCGTGTTTAGATGAGACTACCTAAACACGGAAAAAGTGCTCTATTGCTTAAATACGAACTGTACTAAATTGTTGGGTGAATTGTTTAGTATCTCAGTTGTGTTTGGTTTTCGTTATAGAGAATGACTTCACAATAGCTAACAAACGGCAGTGAAAAATGAACAGGTTGGGAATGCCGACAAACTTTGTTTTTGTAATGTGAGCACTGAAACCTTTCGCGACTAACCAACCAACCAGCTAATCGAAACACCAACAAGCCAGGAATCAACTAAACAATCATTCACCCAAACAACAAATTAATGCTAACCAACTAACCAAGCAACCTGACCAGTCAAGAAAATAACCAACTCACCAACCACATAAGCGGTCAACCAACCAGTTACGTTCTAGTTTTCCGTACATTTGCGGCGAATTTTTGGCCAAAAAAACCACAAGATATCGGATTACCTCAACAATCCTCGGGAAGCTGTCCTAAATATTTGCTGACCTTCCATATTTTTTGTCTAAAATCTTCGGAATTTCTTGGTCATTTCTCTAAAATTTTCGCCCAATCTCTCTGTGTAACCTGTGTTACCTGATTCTCCTGTTTGAGTGGAATAGATGCCTGTTATATATTGCGACAATTTCCCTCTACTACCGAAAGGGGATATTCAGTTCGGTCAAATTTTCAGATAGCATAAAGATATGCCACCCAGTCACCGATCAGAGGTGTGCCTTGTCGGATGAACAGGGCTCAAGTCAGCTTTTCCACTTTGGCAAAATTAGTTCTTGTTAGGGTTGGCTGTAACTTTTATGTTTCAATTTTATTAAGGCTCATATGAAGAGGAAGGCTTGGCTGCACATAACAAGTATCGCGAGATCCATGACGCTCCGCTTATGACATTAGATTCTAGAATGAGCCAGCAGGCAAGGGCCTATGCTAAGCGGCTGGCAAACATTGGCAGTCTACAGCACTCAAGTTCTAGTGAGAGACCGGGTCAGGGTGAGAATCTTGCTATGGCGTGCGGCTCAAGAGGCTTGTCAGCCCAGAGAGCTGTTGAGATGTGGTGAGTATGTAGTTATGCAACAGCTCATATTTGCATAAGAGAGGATGAAGAGTGATCCCTCATCTGATTCACAATTTCATCCCTCTCAAGTTAATCCTAAATCACTTACACTTTCAGTTTTAGCGTCTAGAAATAGTCAATCCTATGACGCAGACTTTGCTCAATGGGATAGCCCAAGAGTCTCAACGTTAAAGATATGGACAACTAGTAGTTTAACATAATGGTGCAAAGGACCGCAAACGAAAATGCTGAAAACTGTCCAGTTTTTTGGGGGCCGTAGGTCTTTTCAGATCCGATATGCTGCTCATTTTTAACATGGTTTGGCCATGATTTTCCTGCGGGACAGTTTTTGTCTGTCCGCAGTTCCCTATCGCGGCAACGACATGATATTCTGGATTTTTCCTATTGTCCCTTGTCACGCGTTTTGCATGTGACATTGGCCAATTTGCTTCATCTGAGGTCATCAACATCTGCATTCAGTGAGTATATGGATGTCAGTCAACCAGCTGATCACTTCATAGCTTGCTACACCGGGCTGACGAGACCCAACAAGGTCGAAACAGCTGTCCACGGTTGCAATTTGGCTTTCAGTTTGGACTCTATCATGTCGTTGCCCCGTTAAGCTTTCTAAGTAGTATCAGCCTTGAATCATTGTTTGCTACAACTGGTAGACACGTTTCCATCTGGTCATCTCAAAGTTCATCTTGAGTTATGGATGCCAAATGAAATCGGGCTTAAAGGGGGAATCATCCACCTTAGATGAGAATGATGCATTCATTCCACTGCAATGGGTGCATAATTAAACTAACAGTGCATTTCTTTTTGTTTCTCCTTCTTCCCTCCTTCCTTCCTCCCTCCCTCCCTTCCTTCCTCCCTCCCTACCTTCCTTCCTTGCTTGATTCTTTCCTTTTCCGTTCCCTTCTGTCCCTCACAGGTACAAAGAAGTTTGCAAGTTCAACTTCAACAATCCCGGATGGGGTTATGGCACGGGTCACTTCACTCAGGTAGTATGGAAAAAGAGTGTGGAGCTGGGGATAGGAAAAGCTGTCTCAGGGAGATGTACCTATGTGGTTGGCCGGTATCGTCCCGCAGGAAATATGATGAATGACTTTAGGAATAATGTTGCTAAAGGTAGTTTCGATACAAGTTATTGTAGTGGTGGAGGTGGAGGTGGAAATGGAGGAGGTGGCGGCGGAGGAGGAAACGGTGGTGGTGGTGGTGGTGGAAATGGAGGTGGTGGAGGTGGAAATGGAGGAGGTGGCGGTGGAGGAGGAAACGGTGGTGGTGGTGGTGGTTGGCTACCAGGAGGAGGTGGTGGCTGGCTGCCAGGAGGAGGTGGTGGTTGGAGACCCTCGGGCGGAGGTGGATGGGGTCGACGTCGACGCTAAGCATTCTATGTGTATCGAAACTGCTTCCTGTGTTAAACTAAGAGAAAAAGCAATAAAGCAGATATACATTGGTTTTTGTGTACCTGTCGTTCAAATTCGCTTTTAAGGTGGAATGGTACCCTAAAATACGGCGATGCTCATGAAAAATTCAATTTCTTTAAAATAAGACCCCCGAACACTTGTCAAGAACACTTTTAAACGATCGTGCCGAATTTTCCTCTAGATGAGTGTGAAATTTAAGGAAAGTACACAGAGGTATATTTTTTTTACGTAGCAACGGCTGTTTACTATAATACTGTGACCAAAGTATAGATTAGTTTTAACATATATGAACGAAACTATGTAGAAAAGAGATGTACAACTCGATTCATATAACTACTTGTGAAAAGCTTTGCCTCGAATTGCCATCACAGGCTCATTCATTTCCCTTATGAAAACGAATATTTCCTACAACTGCGGTAACTTTTTACCGAAAATAGAACAACCATTGCACCCTCTCCCCCGAGATCCAATCTGCACCCCCTCTCCACTCTTTATGGCTTGTTAAATGAGTACCCCTTCGTGTAAGAAACTTAAAAAGTGCATTTTTTCTCAGATGTCTACTTTTGCACCGAATGACTCACATCCAAAGAGCCAAAAATTCTTTAATGGTTTGTTGTCAATTCTTGTCTAGAGTGATGCCTTCTTTGCCCAAAGACGTAAACGTCAGCAAAGATTCGCCTTTTGACTGAAATAGTCCTTTGCCAACAAACTTATGACTTTGACAAAACTATCTGTATCGTAGCACACTGTTCACAGCCCTCCATTTTCTGGTATTTTTTTTCGATTGTTGAACGCAAGGATAGAATAGCGAGAAAACTGGACGCCAGCGCAAAACGGGAGACTTGAGAGGGTCGTTTGCCGGGCTTGCTTCGCTTCGCTCGCTTCGTTCACAGTTCCACTTAGTCTAATGGATAGTAAATCCTAGATGACTAAAATTAAAATTAATTTCACTAGAACGATAAAGATTCTTAGTGGTCTGAAACTTTAAAGCGGTTCTTGAGTAGTCTGAAAAAGTAGTCCACACAGTTAAAAAAAAAAGACAACGCAGGCTGTGTCAAATGCTTTTGTTATACCTCCTAACCCACATGTTTTCCTATTGGAGGAGAACAACGTTCATGGTTCAAAACTTACTAACTCCCTAGGGAAACAACAACTTGAACTTTCAACTTGCACGTGATCAGCTCGTGCACCTTGACTGAAGCAGCCGCAAATTTGTGTGCCAGTCGGTCTGACGTCAAAAGCCATTGTAGTCGGGATACGTTTCTCACTAGAGAAGGCATTCATTATTCAAGAAAACGGATTTACAATTGCAAAAACATATCAGATTAACGAAGGGGAAAATTTGTGTCTTCACGCGTTTAATTTGGCGCCAAAAATGGGTCGCACGCGTACGGCAACTCGCTCTTCGATCGCTGTCTCCGGGTAGGAAAATAGTAGTGTCATTTACAACAAAATATGCTGTTCCTCGTTCCAGAATTCTCGAGTTAAGCATTAGAAGCTATAGCAACTTTACTATTGTCTCCATTTTTTGTTAGCTGCGAAGAAAAAGACTGTTATCGTGTCATTTCGACGGGACAGCTCGGTTTGACTGCCGCTTGTACTGTGGGCAAAGCCACCGTAGTCATCAAGCAAATCATTTTTTGGCTTTTTGTTTTTCTATTTTTGAGTCGGGAGGTATCACATTCGCCTCGGAGAACATTGAGGGTCTCGGGAAAACACAACTCACTGTTTCCCTTGGGATCAGTAATTAAGTGCTTCTTCATTTCGTCTCCTATATGCTACTGTCCAAGCGCGATGGATCCTCTGAAATACATGTTATCATGATCTTGACTTTTCAGATAACTGACCAATGGTTCTCGTCTTTCCTTCTTATTGCACCTGCGGGATTCGTCATTATCTTAGCGGTGAGTCTTATTTCATAGCTTTCCCTTGTCAAAACAAATTAGTCCCAATCGCTTGTATCTTCATTTTGAAAATTAGTTAATTCTAGCTGACAAAGAGGTAAGAGGTAAAGATTCTAAATTTTTTGTTTAGCCAAGTGATGACGTTTTCCCCTTCCCCATTGCGACCGAATAAACAGGTTCAAGCACATGACAAGCTAAGAAAAGCTGAACTAAACAAAAAAATGTTACTTTGAAAACTTTACAACATTGCAAGTTACTTATACCAGCTGTTTAGCAAGTAAATTAACCGCCCTGACGATTTTGTGAAGCTGACGTTTCGAGCGTTAGTCCTTTGTCACAGCAAATAATATTATTTATATAGCGCTTTATACAAAAGTTCCAAAGCGCTTCACAATGGAAGAAAATAGAATAAAACTAATCATAAAAATCACAATTTCCTCGATTGTGATTGGTTTAAAAAACTCCTATTTTCCACTAATTCACTTGCCAAATTGTTATCGGACAGTTTGTTATTGGACACTTGGTTATCGGACAG
Source organism: Micromussa lordhowensis (assembly GCA_964020085.1). Classification (NCBI taxonomy): domain Eukaryota; kingdom Metazoa; phylum Cnidaria; class Anthozoa; order Scleractinia; family Lobophylliidae; genus Micromussa; species Micromussa lordhowensis. The sequence continues at coordinate 9,466,463 of OZ026606.1, forward strand.
TTTGTTATCAGACAGTTCAATAAGCCAATCACATTCAAAGTTGAAGTTTAAATCAACCAATCACATTCAAAGTTGTACTTTAACTCAACCAATCTCAATTTGAGAGCAACATGAAACAATTTACGCCTCCTTTGTCGATCTTTTACATGTAATGTATATTTTCCCTTTCTTTTATAACTCGGCTATTCTTCTTTTCTCGGAAATTGTAATTTTATGATTAATTGGCAATAAGACTTCGTGTCGTTCAATTCGGTCTGTAATCATACTCGTGATAAACAAATCGGACTCCCGCTGCGCGGTCGTCCCATTTTGTTAACAGACCGAAATGGACCCCACTCAGTCCTATTACCATTACTTATACCAGGTCTTTCGCGTCCGGCTTTGAAAACTGTACTATTTTTTATAAATTGTTTTAATTGTATCCGTGGACAGTTTTGGTTAATTGCATTTCAACGCAAAGGAAAGGGTAAGGAAAAACTGGTATCTTTAATATATAGCAATCCGTTTCCTTTTATTACTTCCATCACAGCTGCAGTCACGTTTTAGCAAAAAGGTTTTAAAATTGCCCTTCATTCACTCTCTCTTCCCCTTTTCATATTAATTCTAATTTCCTCGTCATAATGTTAGTTAACAGGCTTTCAGAGTCCTCATTTGAGTTTGGGTTGAAAAAAATCTATTTCAGTTATTTTTTAAGCTGAAATATCTCAAGAACAGTCAGTTGAAGAGTTCATAGAAATGTTTAACTTGTGAAAGGTTGCCCTGATTGTTTAGAACTAATTCAGCGTGCGCAGTAACTGATGCCGATAATAATAAGACAGCACTTAAATGCTCTAAACAATTGTGGTAAAACGAGAAACAGTCAGCCTATTGACTTTAATGTGTTCACTTCTTTCACTTAGCAACTGATCATGAGAAGGATGAATTACTTGCACAAAACCAACGCCTTAAGGCAACCATTGTGGACATAGAGGTGAGGTTCCCTGAACTTTTGTAAAACATTGTTTAATCTGAAAAGCAAAAAGAGGAAAAACATAATATTCAATCTGTGATGAAGGCTATTTAAAAAAAATCCGAGTTCCCAGAATGAGTTGAACCAATGATCGTCTTTATAAAAACTGAATGCTTTATCACTAAGCAACTGGAGACTCCCTGTAGCTGGGCCAAGGTTCTGAACAAGGTTCAGATCTAACAGACTAAAACTGACCATCGGAGGTGATTTAAGCTGCTCTCTTGGGGATTAGAGGACTGTGGATTTAATTCGAATTCATTTTATTAGGGGACTGCAGAAGGGTTGGGGGCTTAAAATTTATGCTCTGAACAATCTTGACTTGTTAGAAAGTGGAATACTTACAAGGATTACGAGGATTTCAATACCAATAGAGTCTTTCATAAATGGCTGTTATTTAAAATTCTTTTTTTTGTATGCATTTAAATTAGCCTTGCCAACCTAGTTTCAGAGTAAAAGTTCTTTTCAATTACCAACTTCAAAATGAGGTTGGTAAGGCTAATTTTAATACTTTCAAAATAATTTATAACTGGCCGCCATTTATGAAAGTGGTCTATGTTTTCAGGAAAGAAGGAATACTTTGCATGGGAGTTTAATTCCCTTCCACAACCCTCTCTAGAAGAGTAGAGGGGTATCAAACTCCCTTGCTAAATTTTCTGTCTTGGGAGAGAGCAGGAAATGCATGGAAGCCTTTAACCCAGAATGGTATTAACATCTTAGTATTAATTAGCTTCTGCATTGAGAATGGGAGTGCCGATAGAAGTGAACAAAACTTACATGAAAAAGTAGAGAACGAGGCAAGTTCATCAGCATTCACTTTTGAGGTTCGTGGCATATTTGTTTTTCATTGTTTACATGTTTTAGCTATTAGTTATTAAGGAAGGTTTTAAGAGCTTATTGGACTCCAGTCTTTAATTTGCTCTTAGCTCCTTCTTTACATCAGTGAAGTTTACTTTTGTTAACGGCAAAAGTCGTGTTCCTTTTTTCTTCTTCTGCACTTCTTGTACATGATTTTAATATCATATATATGATCATGCATTACTATCAGGATCGAAAGATGGACAACTGATTTTTTTTTTCAAGTTTATTGAGTGTTTATCTAAAACGTTTGTGCACTTGTCTTGAAGCATTTTCTTTTCTTAATGTGCTGTCATTGTTCACATTCTTGACTATTTCTCAGCCTACCTGTTGATAAAACCAAATATAACCAGTACATTAGAACATGTACATGAGAATACTAAGCCAACTTGACCTTGTCGAAGGCAATGCATACTAATTGTCGTTCACTTTTACCTTGTGCAGTGTCAGAAACTCAATAGTAATTTTCCATTTCGATATTCATTCAGTTTCCTTCGTCCACTGCCATATTGATTGTCCAGTGTCAGAAGTTACTGTAACTATTAATTCTCCATACTGATTGCCACTATTTTTTATCTTGCCTATTATTAGAAATATAGTAATCCTCTAGCGCAGTTTTATCTTCTCTAGTGTCAGAACTAAAATAGTAATCCTCCATACTTATGGTCATCATTCGCTTTTATCTTCTCTGGTGTCAGAACTTAAACAGTGATTCCCCATACTGATTGTCATTCAGTTTCATATTGTCCAGTGACAAAAGTGAAATTCTCAATACTGATTGCTGTTCCCTTTTTTCTTCTCGAGTAACAGAACTTAAGTAATTCTCCATACTGCTTGTCATTCCATTTATCTTTTTCAGTGATCAGTTCTATTTTATTTTGAAGTGTTTCTGCATTTGACTCGTAGCCAGAACAAATGTTAATAAGAAGCAAATGTTGATGATAAGTTACAACAAATGAACTAGAATATCAAGCCTCTCCGACCTCACCCTCGGTAAATGTCACATACACATTATTACTTTTTTTTTACCTTGTTCGATGCTGCAACTGATATCAATAGTAAATCCTCCACACTGATTGCCATTTATTGTGTATCTTGTCCAGTATGGGAACATACTTTGTAATTCTTAAAATTGTCATTTGTATCTTGCCAGGTGTAAGAACTGAGGTAGTAATCTTAACAACTCATATTGTAATCAGCCAACCAGCATGTGTAAACCCTCCATACTGATTGTCACTCATTTCTATCTTGTTCAGTGTTTTCTCATCATTCATTTTTATCTTGTGCAGACAGAACTGAAAAAGTACTCCTCCATACTGATTGTCATTTAATTTTATCTTGTCTTGTCCATTATGAGAACTGAAGTAGTAATTCTCCATACTGACTGTCCTTCAGTTTTTTGTTGCCCATTCCCCAGTTTCACAACTGATATTGTAATTCTCCATAACTATTACCATTTATTTTTTCTTGTCCAGCATCAAGACTGATATTATAATTCTCCATACTAATTGCCATTCAGGTTTATCTTGTCCAATGTCAAATGATATTGAAATTCTCCAGACTGATTGCATTTAGTTTGATCTTGTCCAGTGTCACAATTGATATTTTAATTCTCCATACTTATTGCCATTCAGTTTTGTGTTGTCCAGTGTCAGAAGTGATATTGTACAATTCTCCATACTGATTGTAATTAATTTTTGTCCTGTCCAGTGTCAGTACTGATATTGTAATTCTCCAGACTGATTGTAATTAATTTTTGTCTTGTGTCAGAACTGAAATTGTAATCCACCATACATAATGCCAGTCAGTTTTACTTTGTCCAGTGTCACAACTGATATCATTGTAATTCTCCATACTGCCATCAGTTTTATCTTGTCCAGAGTCAGACCTGATCTTGTAATTCTCTAGTCTCCTCCGCAGCCGTTATTATTAGGGTCATCACGCAACGCTTCTCCCCCTCTAACGGCTGCTTAAACCCGAACCCCATTTGTTTCCGCGTATTAGCCAATCACAACATCTCTCACATATTCCTGAGGCGGTCGCGTCAAGACTAATTGTCCAATGACAACTCGTGTTCTATCGGCTACTGATGGTGACGTCGCTCGAAGAAGCCTTTATTTTTGTGTCTTCCAAGTTCAAAATCCCCACTTTAAATTATCAACAGAAGTTGGCAATTGAAAAAATAGTTTCCAATAAGAAAGATGTTTTTGTGAACCTGCCTGCCGGCTTTGTAAATCTCTTATTTATCACTTGTGTTTGATCACACCACCAACCTTCCGGCGTCGATGTCAACATTGGAAGGGGAGAACTTCCGTTCAGTTGTGCATTTGGAAAAGCGCATAAGACCAGACCAAAGGGATGACTTTGAATAGGTGATAAGCAGGAACCCAGCCGCGTTCTGTCAGCAGAAATTGGTGTTCCCAACGCATCCGAATCTTCGTGGATGACAGAAGAAGTACAAGTGGTATCGGCAAATCGCATTTGGATACTCCTCGAGGTGGTGAAGTTCAGGAAGTTGATGTATTTTTGACACCTCTGTCGGCATTCTCATCTGGATGTAATTCTTGGCTTGTACTCTTGCCTTGAAGACTTATTTGATTTATTTTCTTTAGCTCCTTCAACTTATCCGATGCCCGATTAAATTTTATCAAACGCTGGTAGCATTTGTCTATACAAACGAACAGTTCGCTGTTTTCTGAGTAGCGACTCACGTCCACCGATAGCGAGGATCGGATGACTTCAGCAATGCCGAGTGAACTCTTTCCGAAAATGAAGATTTTGTTATTCTTAAGGGAAGCTGACGAACAAATGAAGCACCTAGAGCTACTTTTGACTATTTTTTTTGGACTTAGATCCATAGGAAGTCTCTGCGATGTCTGGCAACTTCTCGCGAAGGTGGTGATTAGTTTACGCGGGAAACCACGTCATTGGCAAACTACTGATACGTGATTGGTTTCAGAGCTAACAATAGGCAACGCGTGATTGGTGCATTCTGTAATTTTCACGTGAACTCAAAACAAAGGGAAACAAATGGGGTTCGTGTTTAGCAGCCGTTAGTTGTCTAGTGTCAGAACTGAAATTGTACTCCACCAGTATGCCAGTCAGTTTTACCTTGTCCAGAGTCAGAACTGATCTTGTAATTCTCCATACTGATCCAACTTGTTAATTTTCTTGTTTTAATTATTAGACTTGATCCAATGCTTTAATTTGCTCTTTATTATTTTAGAGCATTTCATATTTTAGTTTTTTTTGTATTATAGCTGCATATTAGAGAATCTTCCTGTATTATTAATTTTTAATAGCTCACCTTTTTATTCTGTACATATTTAAATGAGGGCCACTGGTTTTTCAGTTACTACTGTTCTGTGTTACCCTCAATAAATATCGTTGATTATGATTATTATGATTATTTTGATGATTATGATTATGATTATTATTTTGATTATTATTATAATTATTATTATTACTATTCAGGGCCGTAGCCAGAAAAATATTTTGACTGAGGCAATGTCTATGATATCAGTCCATGGTTGAGTTCTCTTCCTAGGTATTAGGTACTATAAACAACAAAAGCAAAAGAAATAAACGAGGCAAGTGCCTCGGTTGGCCTGTTACTAGCTACGGCGATGCTATTATCATCATCTAAAGGTGCTGGAGGTCCCCCAAATGTAGATACAAATGGCTTTCAAAGGATCCTTGCTAGCAAGTCATTCAAGAAGTCTGGTTCTAATTTGTGCGAAGCTTTTGCAACTCTGACCCGCTGATTGCGTGACAAAGGTGACAAAACAAGATATACTAGAGTCGAGTGGCTTGCTTCAGGTTTTCGCCGAACACAAATCCATAAGTGAGGCAGCAGTGCACGCAATGAACAGTTTATTCCAGCATGAGAAAGCCAATGCAGTGCTGCTGGTGGATGAGTCAGAATTGAAATTGTAATCCACCATACTTAATGCCAGTCAGTTTTACCTTGTCCAGTATCACAACTGATATCATTGTAATTCTCCATACTGTTTGCCATTCATTGTTAACTTGTCCAGAGTCAGAACTGATCTTGTAATTCTCCATTACCATACTGATGTAAATTTTTGATTTTCTTGTTTTAATTGTTAGACTTGATCCAATGCTTTGCTTTTTATTATTTTAGAGTGTCTCATATTTTAATTTTTTTGTGTTATAGTTGCACATTTGAGAATCTTCCTGTGTTATTAATACCTCACCTTCTTATTCTGTACCTATTTATAAATGAAGGCCACTGGTTTTTCAGTTAATACTGTTCTGTGTTACCCTCAATAAATAAAGTTGATTATGATTATTATTATTATTATTATCATCGTAAGATGCTGGAGGTCTCCCGAATGTAGATACTAATGTAGATGCTAGCAAGTCATTCAAGAAGTCTGGCTCTAATTTGTGTGAGGCTTTTGCAACTCTGACCCGCTGATTGTGCACAGAATACATTGATCCCACAACCATTGAGCCAAAACTGGCAAGTCATCTTACCCCACTGGGGGTAAGGGTAACAGTGAAGTTAGACCAATAGGAGTGGAAGTAGTAATTAGAATAATTCGAAAGTGCTTGACTAAAGTGACAAAACAAGATATACTAGGGTCGAGTGGCTTGGTTCAGGTTTGCACCAAACAAAAATCCAGGAGCGAGACAGCAGTGCACGCAATGAACACTTTATTCCAGCATGAGGAAGCCAATGCAGTGCTGCTAGTGGATGCGTCAAACGCCTTCAATACAATAAACCAAGCCGCTGCCGTTCATAACATCAGGGGTCTTTGTCCAGCGTTAGCTACATTTGCAATCAATACCTAGGAGGTATCACATGTGTGCCCTCAGTATACAGGCAGTGTGTCAAGCCAAACAATGCTGGTTTGCAGATGATTCAAGAGGATGTGCTGCACTACAGAACATCAGGGTGTGGTGGGACAAGCTGACGATGGCCAGAAAGGACTTTGGATACCATCCTAATGCTGGAAAATGCAGGCTTGTTATGAAGCCTGATAAAGAGGAGACCACTAGGAGCATTGCACAACATTCCTAACAGTCCCTAGGTCAGTTGCATTTTGACGATCCACAAGGTGTTACATTGTTACATTTTATGTCCAACAGTCAAGCTGGCCTCTCCTCTTGACTGGGAGAGAGGAAATATGATCGTTTGTGCATCAACTTGAACACTGGCGAAGAAGCTGGGGGGCTGATTATAGGAGATAGATAAACCAGGTACAAGAATGATGGACCTGAAGGGCAATAAAATTGTGTTTCAATGAAGCAGCCCTGTCAGTACAAGACCTGGCCCAAGCTTCTGTTGTTAGGTACTTGATTTGCAAAAGGGACCCACTGCACAAGTTTCAGCATGCTGCAATGTGTGGTTTTCAGTCTAAGTCATCTCAACTTAAACGACCTTTTTGAATTTTAGTCACCAAATCAAATCATTCTAAAAAGCTCTATGTTAAGTGTGGGAAGGTTAACACATACAATTACTGTTCTTTACGAGGGTAATTAAGTCATGGAACAACCTACCACTTTGTCGTTGAAGCAGGCAGTTTGCCAGCTTTCAAGAATAAACTTGTAGTTCACCTGTGTATGCAAATTGTCGGCATATGATTTTATTATATTATTTTATTGCTCTTTCTGTCTTTCATTCATGTTTGTAATTTAATTAAAGGAAGTTTTCAATTAGGGCCACCCTCAGTAGCTTCCTTTTATTTTTGATTGTTGTTAATCATTGGGCATTACCTTGATACATCTTTTAATTTGCATCCTGAATAACCCTTTGTATTAATTGTATTGTATTGTATTCTTCCAGTATCACAAAAGCCCTACAAATCTGGATCTAGAAAGAGTTCTAAGTCCAGAACCTATAATTGCTAATGTACCTCCAAATGTAATTATAATAATAGTAATACTATTATAATACTTCATTTAGGTAATCAAAATACATTTCAAGTGTTACATTCAATAAAAGATAAAACGATTAAAAATATGTCTAAAAAGCGTTTGTATTACAAGTATAAAAAGGGTAAAATGATAAAAAGACTATATTGCTAATTTATACTTAAAACATAACCTATTGATCGGTAAATGTATTTTTAAAACACCCAGTGTTTATATGAAGAAGCTCAGGCTGCTCTTACATCTTTTACGTTAGCCTTGGAGATGATTCTTTTACTTGAGGTGACAAATTGTGATACAAAGTTAGTTAGCCACACAATCACACCATGATCTGATCAGCTCTGACAATTCTCTTAAAAATGCTCTTCAGACCTTGAGCAGCTGAGTTTTGAGGAAACTGATCTACTTCCAGCAGACCTTTTTTTCTAATTAGGACCAATGTCTGAACTAACTGGAAATTTAGTTATATCCAGACATTGGCAGTTTGGGTAAGAGTTGTATTATGCTATGCAGTTATTTCTAAGTTTAAGTTTAATGACACTTTTCCACATATTATATGCTAAGAAAACAAAGCAAAAAGATGGTGGGATAGTAGCAGGGGAAAACCTAATTTCCATTTTAGGGCCACTCTAAAGTGTGTATTTTATAAAAAAAATATGATTTGCTGAAACAACTTTACCAAACAAAATTGAAAAAGAAAAAGAGGTTGCTCAAGAACAACTGATTTTAATATCTGATCCCTATAACCATTTCAAACCAAGACAAGAAGCCATCCCTTTGGCAAAAGGAACAGCATGCTACAGGAGGCTTATGGTACACACTTTGACCCAATTGGAAAGCAGAAAAAAGTGAAAATTGTTAAGCAGATGCTCAAGACTGGAAAACACAGCATGCAAGAAGCCGTTCTCACGTAGACACACCCCAAAACATTCTTTGAAGGTTGCATCCAGCTGTGCCCCTACCACCAGATGCTCTTGTCCAATGATCTTGCATGAAGCAACTGACTGTCAACAAACTACCCACTGTTGATCACTACCCAAGGCAATCAAAAGCTGTGCTGCTCCCCTCCACACCCCAAGGTTCTCAGCTAAACAACCTTGGCAATCCAACAGAATCTAGAAACAGCCCTGAACCAATGGCTGCACCATTCCAAATACAATAGTGTCCAGTCAACCAAGCCCAATGATATTAAATAGTAAAGGAACAGTGACTCACCCTTAGTCTGGATCAAATACCCAGTTAGGCCTGAAGCAAACAAACCTAACCAAGATCATATCAGGCTGTATGTCCAAACCATTATTGGACCTAGACCTGTGAACTACCATTCTCAGTCATCAGACTTTATATTCCATAGTGACATCCCAACATAACAATGTCTAAAAATATGTCCTTTGACATCATTGATCTTTTGTTGATTTACTTCAAAATAATTTATTGTTGTGTATTGCAGACTTAGAACTTTTCATGTTTACTAATGTTATGGCCTCAGGAGAGCTATTTCTTTGAGCTTGGTTGTTAAAACAAGACTGCAAAACGCTTAACATCACATCAATTTTGATATATATGGCTAAATATCACTTAGGTAAAGTGAGACTTCAATCAATGCAGCCAGCGGTTTTTCCCTCAACAGTATGTGACCTATGGGGTGGCCCTCAGGGGATTTGCAGGGCTCATTTGTCTCACAGTTATTTCCACTGATATCTTCAGTGATTTGCACAGCTCATGCTAGCGAATCTTTGTGAATCTCCCTCTCCTCCCTCCCTCTCGGTTTGCTGGTCTCTCGGTAAGTATTCGGTCAGGTAAGTTATTTCCAATGATATCTTTCAGTCTGATGGTGCCAGTCAGTGGCCGCTTCTTGGGGTGGTTCCTGCTTCTAGGGCTACCCTGGATACCTCCCTTCAGCATATGGCATTTGGCACTCCGCTAACCTTTTAGGCCCCAGTTCCCAAGGTCACTGTAGAGGAATCCATCGAGAAGTTGGTTATACAAGTCTGATGTCTAAATTGACTTTTTTGTTTTTACTGGTAGACAGCCCATGCCAGTAAAAACGTCATCAAAATTTCTCACGTTTACCAAAGGAGAGGTTCATAATATATTTATTATTGTTTACTATTCCATGAGCTTAAAAGGACTGATCAGGTCCTTATAGAGATCTTTATCCTTGTTTGATGCTTAATATAATGTTCAGCTTGATTGTGGAATCCAACCATGACACCTTAAAAAGCGTGTTTCTGTGGTATATGAAAATGGTTGCTTAATCGAGGAAGACAGAATCTTCTTATAGTGTTCCTTATCTGTATCGGTTGAGATAGCAATTATATTCATAACTTCCACACAAGCCAAAGTGCAGTCCAGCCCGTCCAGACTGTACTGGTAACAACATTTAAATGGCTCATTTGTTTTCACTACCATGTTTAATCAGTGTAAATTTCAAATTTCATGTTGTCTCCAAATTTGTTTTCCGTTTGGATTTAGACAGGATGTAAGATTGTTGTTTTCTTAAACGTAATGTCATCAGGTTATTTAAAAACTACCATTACTTGCACTGAGGCCTTGCATTCGTGCATTCAAGCATACAATGTATGGTTATGCGTACATTTGCGTACCCTGTGATCCGCTCTTTACAGAGGACTTTGTACAGCTTTAGACTATGTGGCCTAACCATTCCTCATATTTAACTTTCATGCAACCCTGGAAATTTATTAAAGGCCTCAAAAGGCAAATCTGGATGTAAAGTCATTTTGAGTCAATAACAGATTCATGATCATGCAGAGAGTATTTTTGCTTGAAAAATAATTCTCTTAGACTAGATTGCCTGCCCATGCTTAGAGCAAAAAGAAGAATGTTATTAATTATTTGATTTGATTATACTTACATGTATGTGTGCTTACTTCTCTACAGCCATTGAGTGTAGGTTGTTACATGTAAATAACTTCTCTTTTGTCTCCAAATTTGTTTTCTTGTTGGATTTAGGCATGATGTAAGATTGTTGTTTTTCTTTAATGTCATCAGGTTATTTGAAAACTACATGTACCATTCCTTGTACTGAGGCCTTGCTTTCATGTGTTTAAGCATACAATGTATGGTTATGTGTACATTTGCACACTCTCTGTGATCTCTGCTTTGCAGAGGACTTTATACAGTTTTAGACTCTATGGCCAAACCATCCCTCACATTTCTCTTTCATGCAACCTTGCAATTCATGAAAGGCCTCAATTGGCAAGAATGGATGCAAAGTCATTTTTAGTCAATAACAGATTCATGATCATGCAGAGAGTATTTTTGCTTGAAACACGAATCTCTTAATTAGGCTAGATTGCCTGCCCATGTTTAGAGCTGCAAGAATTTCATTAATTATTTGATGTGATTATAGTTACATGTAATTGCGCATACTTCTCTACATGTAGGTTGTTACATTGTATAAGTTCCAATGTTTTTTTTAAACACACTTTGTAACTGACAGAGAAGTCTCATACAAACATGTAACTATAAACTATTACAAATCAAAAACAATTGTGATCTTTTTTAAAACATTGCATTCATTTTAGAAATACATTTACATGTACTTTGATTCAAACCTTACACCAATGATATTAACTTAACAGTTCACTGAATTGCACTGAACTCTTGGATCAGTTTAAGAGCATTACAGTTTGAAGAGCTGACTGTGTAGTGACTCATGACAGAAAAACAAGACATTGCAAATTGATGACTTGATCATTTGAGGCAAATACACATTTATAAGCAACATAAATGCAAGAAAATGAATGTCAACAAGTTGCAATTGGTTTTTCCTGTGCAATTAATTGCTTATAAAAGTGAAATGATAACATGGATGATAAAGTACCTTACTTTGAAACAAATGTTCTATCGTCTCTCTATAAACATTTAAAAAAAAATAGATTATGGGACATTTTTAACATCCAATCCTTATAATGACCTTGTAAACATACATGTATGTTTGTGCCTTTTTAAAGTAACAATTACCTTTTTGTTGAATGATCAAGTAAAGGGGTAAATTAATTTTTAACACCTGGTGCACTGCAGGTGTTAAAATATATCCCTTAGAAACCTGTCATCACTGAAAAAGCAAAATGAACTAAACTGACACCATTAACTTCATCTTACTTGCAACGTAATCCACCTCAACCCAAACCATGAATTCACACCCTGTATTCTGACATGACAATTGGTGTCATGATTCTTAGCTCCCAAGGGCTGGTGATTCATTTTGTATCGACTTAAAGCTGTTGTACTGTCCTGACAATCCACAAGCTCCACCACCACATGCAGTCTTCTAATAACATTGTCACTGAATCCCATCCCGTGTAGTTGAATTCCTCAAGCTTCATATAGTTGTCATGAATCATACCTGTTTAAGAATACCTCAAAGAATACTTCAAATTAAGTTCCAATTGTTCCATACTAAAAATGCCAAGTATTAACATGCATCACAATCAAAAATGTAAGCAATAAAAAATTAATAACAATTTTTGACAGGGCAGGGGGGATTATCTATCCTGACAGCGTTTTTTCACTTTTTGAATTTCAAAGCTGGAACTAAACAGGTTGAAAGGCAGAACGTTTTCTTTAGCACATGTTGTAAGATTATACACTGACAAAATATGTTGACTGAGAAATCGTCATCGGTTTGCTTTTTGAGTAATGCAAAATTCTGGTTGGTATGACATTGCAAGTCATGAGAGTCAAAGGAACCCCTCAAGATGCAGTAACCACAGAGCTCTGATTTCAAATTGCAACGTTTTCTTTAGCACATGTTGTAAGATTATACACTGACAAAATATGTTGACTGAGAAATAGTTATCGGTTTGCTTTTTGAGTAATGCAAAATTCTGGTTGGTATGACATTGCAAGTCATGAGAGTCAAAGGAACCCCTCAAGATGCAGTAACCACAGAGCTCTGATTTCAAATTGCATTCCTCACTCAATAATATCACCATGTTAAGTGATCAACCTGATCAAGAACAGACTTTAATTATGAGCAAAGTATCCACCATAACAATACATGTAAATCTGGATTGCACAAACTTCAAGTTTTACTGGTTTAGAGGTTTTCTGTTTCTCACTGCTATCCAAAACGTAAATCCACCCAATGAAGTGAAATTTGCTAAAACGTTAACTTTCAGTTGTAGGTACAGTATGACCAACAAAGCTGCTTGGAGACCCTTTAATATGTATAAGGACATGGCCTATAAGTTATGTCTTTTCGACATTCACTAATACTTCCCAAGCAATATTGTGGTGACAAAATATTGTTTTTAATGTTGTGCAAAGTGTAATCAGCATTCTTAAACTTCTAAAGAGAATTTAAGGTATAATGGTAAAACTGCACAACTATTATGCAGAAAAAAATACTTTTCAGAATTTTCAAGGCCTTTTTTTCACGCATCTTGCAAAAGTACCATCATTGGGTATACAGTGTACCAGACAAATTAATTGTGAAAGTTGGGAAAGGACTTCCCTACCGGCAAGTCCTAAGTCAATTCATTTCAGCTGAGTTAATGCAGCATCAATCAACTACATATATCTACACTGGAGGCAGCTTAAATTTGGCTGCTTGAATATCCAAATTGATGTATAGCCTGGCTTTGAGATATTGAATCACATTTCCTATTCTTCTCATGATTTAAAAGGTGTCATCACAGGTGTGTACTGTTAACAAGACCCTTTTTATCAATGTTGGGGGGGGGGGTCAAGTGGGGGGTTGTGTGGGGGTGGGGAGGTGATGGCCTATTGGTTGGTCAGTTGGACTCTGCATCAATAGGTCCAAAATGGAGTCCAAGCTAGAGTTACTGTATCATCTTCTCAGGCAAGGCACCTGACTCTCCCAGTACCTGCCCCCTCCAAGGAGTGAAAATGGTACTGGCCGATTGTAAGGGCAACCTGACAAAAAACAAGGGGTAACCTGTAATAGACTAGAATCCCATCCAGAGAGTGGGTAACAATACCCCTGGGCACTACATGTTACAGAGATCAGAGTTAAGCACCAGCACTTAAGAGCCATCTGGCTTCTCAATATCTCTAGGGAGTGGAACCGACTTCCCTGCCCTGGAGCCAGTGAAATAATCACTAGAGTGTTCTCACTCTGAGCCACTGAGACCAGAAGAGGAATTCAAAGTCCTGTTGAAAACAAACCTTTTACCATAAAAGTTTAACCCCCTTAACTGGATGTACCAACCAAACTTTCAAGTGAGGGAGGGACAAGGTCATTGGTTGACATGCATTTTAAACAGACATCTACACAGCAGATGGCTGGAAATGTAGAATGACAGGTTGGAACTAGGGCAATGGTGCATCATGGAATGAGGAGGGGAAATTGGAGAGTAATGCTCCGAGTGAGGTTGTACAGTCAAGGTGATTCAAGAACCCACAATGAAGGACAATCCCCTGGTGGTGATGTGCTCAGCATGCGGTGGTGCGGTAACCATGGCTACGATTCAGATTTCTGAAGGAGCCATTTTTTATTATAGGAAAAAGACAGGCAGCCTTTGTAACAAGAGTTATTCCTTTGATATTTAAATGACACATCTGATAGGGATGAAACTCAGCTTTTGATTTTTGTTGAAAATTAGGAAAATAATGCATTCCATGCCCAGTAGAAATGATGTTACATGTTCCAGCCATAATGACAGTAGGTGGAATGGAGAGCAAGTCATGGTAAGTGATCTTTCCTTCATGTCAGAGACATTTCTGTCCTTCAGGCATTCAGTTCAAGATGCTCAAGTGTATCTCTTGCAGGAGCAACAGTGCAAGGATTTGCTGGCTGTGGTGAAGCAAAATCGTCCATGAATTCAGGAGAAGTACCAGGTGATGAGCTGACACATCTTGATGAAGAAGTGGCTAACACCAATTGCATGAACTGAGGAGGATTCAGGTTGCCTGCCCAAAAGTGTCATGGCAACAAAGATGTTGCACATGCACCCCTGCCCAGCGCGCCACAACCTTTGCCTCCAACCATGCGCTCCGCCACGCCATCACCACATCTGCATTGCCTCCACCTTTGCTGCTACAACAGCTTTGTGCAAAAGCATGGTGAATCCTCTCCAGTTCATGCAACTTATGTAAGCTGCTTCTTCATCAAGGTGTGACAGTTCAGTGCTTGAGACATCTCCTAAATACATGGAAGATGAAGCTTCGTCTCAACTAGAAAATCATTGCATTATAGTTCCTGCAAGAAATACACTCGAACATCTTGGGCTAAATGCCAAAAGGATGGAGAAGTCTCTGAAATGAGAAAGGCTCGCCAACCATGACTTACTTTCCACCCCATCTGCTGATCTGTTATGGCATAAAACATGTGACATCATCCCAACCAAGCATGCAATACATCATTTTCCCAATTTTCAACAGCCAATCAGATGCTGGGCATCATCCAAATAAGGTGTCATCTGAATATCAAGCACAAATAACTGTTGTTTTATGACCCGTCTATAACAAAAAGAGTCATTCAGAGGTCTTAATCCTAACCTTGGTGACCAAAATAACAAGTGCTAACCATATCACTACTGAAGAATTGTCCTTCTCACTGTGGATTCCTGAATTACATGTAACCTTACTGTACAACCAAACTCAAGAGGTATCATTCCCTGATTTCCCCACCCCATTACACAATCCACTACTGCCCTGGTCCCATTCTGCCATTCCACATTTTCAGTTATCTATTGCATAACTGCTTGCTAAAAGTGCTTGTTGACAAATGCCCTTTCCCTCCCTCACTTAAATGTTTGGTGGTATATCGGGTAAAGGGTGTTGGACTTAAATGGTGAAAGGTTTGTTTCACACAGGACACCAAATTCCCCCTCCAGTCTTTGTGGCTAAGAATGGGCACATTCCAGTGATGTTTCACTGGCTACTGGGCACCTAAGTCAGTTCCATTCCTAAGAGATCAGAGAAGTCAAATGGTTCATCAGTACCGGTGCTCAACTCCAATTTCTGTGACATGACGTGTCTAGGAGTGTTGTCCCTCCCCTTGGATGGGATGCTAGTCCATTGCAGGTGACCCCCAACAATTGTCAGGTTGCCCTCACTAATTGGCCAGTACCATTTACACTCTTGGGTAGAGAGAGACATTGTGAGGGTAAGGTGTCGTGCCTGAGAACATGACACAGCGACCCCAGTTTGGCTCCATTTTGGACCAATGGATCCAGAGTCTAACAGACTAACCATAAGACCATCAACTCTCCACCTCAACACAACCTCCCACTAACCCCTCCCAACATTGGCAAAAAAAGGTATTGTTAACAGTACAGGGTTAGGGTTAGGGTTAGGTTTACACACTTGCGATGAGACCTTTAACTTAGGAAGAAGTCTGATTCAGCATATCAAAGACAAGGCATACATCAATTTGGATATTCAAATGGCCAAATTAAGGCGGGGGTAAACATGAATAGGTGTGAAATTTGAAGTGATATAAAAAAGGAAATTGTTAGGATTAAGATGGGTTGGAAACACTACCAGACAGTTGACCCCCGCAAAAGAGAGCCCCAGGTTACTACGGGACTGTTTGGTATCCGTCTACTAATTCTTCACTTCAAATTTCAATTTTCCAAATCCATCAAATCTTCAACATTTCATATTTTCCTCAATTTAACCTATCCTTTGAGAAAAAATATCTCTTTCCCAAAATATCTCTTTACACAAAACTTCCAAACAGTGGTTAATGAGATAAGCAGAGAGATTTAGTGTCGCTTGAAACGTGACTGAGATATTGGCAGAAAGGCCGTGTTAAGCAACCTCAAAACAGCCTTCACGTTTACCCCCCCCCCCCCCGCCTTAAACCTGCCTTGATGCATGTAGTTGATCAATATTAGCAGTGAGTGAACTTTGGACTTAATGCACGTGGATTAATCTTTTTTTTTTTTTGCTGCATGGTTACTTTTTGGCAGAATAACCAGTAATGTGTTGTTTCTAGAGAGAAGAACTTGTTAGCCATTAGTAACTACCAAAAGGATATTTTAGTATACAGGTTTACAAGATTTACATGTACTTCAGAGCGAACAATGTAAACTATTATACAAATTGTCGTTTTCCTGATAACCCTCTTCTTTCACCTTCACCTATCTCTTTAGTGACTAGGTGTCACATAGGGCCTCACCCTTCTTGATTGCTGTAACTTACATACAAAAAAATATTATTCTGTTCCGCAACATATGGCTCTATACCTGCTAACTTACACGCAGTATTCACTACTTGTTAGGTAAACTATTGCATAATAAATTATGCAATATCCAACAACAGTGTGGAAAGGACAACAAACATGCACACACTCGAGGCAGGAGAAATTGTTTTGGAAATCCACGAAAATGCGAGCAACAGCAGAGAAATGCAGCAAGAGAACTAGGAGCTTTGGAAAAAAATATCCAAGCACTGGCAAAACAAATAAAAACAAATATCTAAATCCAACTGAGATAGCCTTATGATGGATACTTCACCGAGACTAAAGTTTGCCTTTCACTCAAGTTTACCGAATTGAGACTAGCTCCCCATCTGGTCAACAGTCTATCGTGGGAACATAATTTTCAAAGGAATGAAGCCCGGCTTTATTTCACACGTATCCGTTTTCACAAGTTTTTAGCCATAGCGTACACAACTAACAACAGTTTGTGAGTTTACCTTGAAATACCAAGCACGTGCTTCTCGCTGCTTTTTTTCCGACGAGCGTTGCAAGCGCTGTAAACAAGTCCAACAGGCTTCAGCAGCAGCTAGTGACCTGGCGAAACACAGATATCAAAGCTTGAATCCCTCAAATTTACCGTAAACGAAATATTGGCAAAATGTTTGGCCAAGAGCACGATTTAAACGGAACTCTAGCTTCAAAAATTCCCGCTTCTTAATGAATTAATTTTCCCTCGACCGAGTGATTACGAGTACAGTGTCGTTTGTCAGCGGTTTGTCCCAAAGGAAGGGTTAGTACTGATTGTAACAGTCATATAGTGGATTACCAGTTGATGTGAATCTATCGTCCATCTGTGGAAAATATTAATTGACAGCATGACCG